>OY787611.1:10456693-11056693 GCA_963678935.1 Umbilicus rupestris | reverse complement strand
AAAGTGTAGAAGAAGCTTGTCATAGGGGAACTCCAAGACTTCATCGCTTTGCTCCTATGACAAGCTCTACCTCAAACCATTAATGAAGTTGACCAAGAGGAAGTACCAGAGAATGCTTCAGCAGAACCTGATGATCACCAAAATTCAGAGGAGTCAGAACCAGATTCTGTAGTGCCTACTGATAGAGCCTATTTATGCGCACTATTTAGATCCTAACACTTGGCTTGTTTGCAGTATTTTGTGTACAAGATTACTAGTTTTCGGTGTTTTTGTATTCCAGGACAAAACAAGGGCCTAAGTCGGATACGCGCTAACAGGCAGCGTTTAAGGAGCGCAACACACAGCCTGCGGAGCTAGCAACGCAAACAGGTTAGGAAGTGGCAGAGTCGACTACGGTGCGCAGACCGATTGCGCTAACCAATGTGTGCAGTGCGCCATGCGCAGGATATTGGTGTTTCCAAATCTTCACACCATCAGATTTGGAAGTTGCCAAGGCCGTCCTTGGGCCTCATGAGCAGTATATAAAGAGAGGAAGGCTAGGGTTTGATCATCATCAACAAGAGAGAGGTAGAACTGAAAAACACACGAGCTGCTGAGAGGACCTGCGCTAGCCGACTGCGCTAGCCGAGACACAGCAACCTGCACGCACTTGCTTGCTACTGTTTTCTTGGATACTTTAGCTTTTATTTACTGTTTCTATGATGTTTACTACTAGCATGTCTAGCTAAACACTTTGTATCGGTTGGGCATGATTCTATGAGTATTCCCCTTGAGACTTGTGCTTAATGCATAGTTTGTTTGCTTGTATTAATTCTGTGCACACGGTTGACAGCTAGTTGCATGAGTAGGGGAAGCCTTGAACCGCAATATTACTCTTGCTACTTGTTTGTTATATGTTAAACTAGTTGATAGCTCGACGGTGACAACTAGGAGTAACACGCTAGGATAATCAGCTGCTACTGTGACAGGATTCGTAGCTGCTTAGACTAGTTTCAAGAATTAATAGCTCATGAACTTTGATCGGAATATGCACACATGTTAGGAAGCCTTGATCGGACACTAACTTAAGTAAAACCAAACGATAGACGTTTAGAGTCGATGATAAGGAATACATTCATAGAGGATTGTCTGCCCGATACATTTCATAGTCATAGTACTTAATCTCTACTGCCTGCGCACGTCTAATGCAAATCCTGCGTTAACTACTGTCATTCGCGCACCTGCGCAACCCAATCACTCACACCCCAATTTTTGTAAGTGTAGGTTACTAGCTAGAGCGAATCTGCTTGCTCCCTGTGGAGATCGACCCCTGACTTAGCCGCTATACTAAGTGGAGAAGGAAGGATTAATTTGCACGTACAACGACGCGCGATCAGCTGCCAAGAATTGAAGAGAAGAGCATCGGGAGTGAAAATTCGCAGTGTCTCAGTTCGACAGATTTGTGAACAAGCAGTTGCTGCAGCACACTCTTGTTCACTCGGAAATTGTCTCAGCAAACAATGAACAAGACAGAACTTTGTTCACCCAGTTCGGCCAACTGCCTACGTCTGGGGAGGACTATTCTCCAGTCCTCAATCCACTCAAAACAAAGGTCTCCAAGTACACTCGGTTACAACCCACGCAACCTATGCTACTCAACCTTGTGTGGATCACTGGACACAATCAGAACAAGCTCTGACTTGTGTCTGCACACCCTCTACAAATGTCAATCTAGAATAGCTACAGTCTTCTCAAAACTCAGCCTATTCTAAACTACACTCACTCAGCAGGGTTGCTGTAGCAACTACTGTAACACACAGCTGAAGCACAAATGTCTGCGTCGCTCCAAGGCCTTCTGCCAAGCCGATCGAATGATTCCACGAGCGCTGCACACTCTGGAATACTCCCCCTCACTCAGTGACCACCTGCCACTAGCTAGTACTGCAGCAAGACACTCGACCGAGCCAACTACCCGTCGGTTCTTCTGCGGCTACCCTTGATCAACCAACAAGCACCACTGCTCTGAATTGGCTTCCAGATCAAGCTCGAATCAGACTCTACAAGTCTTGATTCCCTTCTGCTTCTGTCACCACAGCTCTGCGCTCACGCTCTGCTCTCGGGTGATGATTGAAGAATTCGTCCGTTGATAGAGCTCATTTATACCTTATTTAGAACCTAACCCTGTGCTTGTTTGCATTATTCTGTGTGCAAGATTACTGGTTTCTAGTGTTTTTGTATTACAGGGCAAAACGAGGGCCTAAGTCGGATACGCGCTAACAGGCAGCGTTTACGAAGCGCAACACTCAGCCTGCGGAGCTAGCAGCGCAAACAGAGGAAGTGGCGAGAGTCAGCAGCGTTGCGCAGACCGATTGCGCTAAGCAGTATGAAGTGCGCCTTGCGCAGGGTCCGGTATTTCCTAATCTTGACATCACCAGATTTGGAAATTGCCAAGATGGTCTAGGGCTTCCTGAGCAGTATATAAAAGAGAGGAAGGCTAGGGTTTGAAAAAGAAGAGAGAGCATCAACACAGAAGACCGAGAGGCGCACGAGAAAGCGGCAAAACTAAAAACACACGAGCTTGCTGAGAGGACCTGCGCTAGCCGACTGCGCCAGCCAAGAACTGCAACCCGCACGCACTGTTTGCCATTGTTTTCTTGGATACTTTAGTTATTATTTACTGTTTCTATGATGTTTATCACTAGCATGTCTAGCTAAACGCTTTGTATCGGTTGGGCAAGATTCTATGAGTATTTCCTTTGAGACTTGTGCTTAATGCGTAGTTTGCTTGCTTATATTAATTTTGTGCACACGGTTGACAGCTAGTTGCATGAGTAGGGGAATCCTTGTGATGATGCAAGTATGGCAGTGTTTGACAAAACCAGCATAAGTGAACAAGGAGCTGCTACAGCTTAAACGAACAAGCAAGCCAAGCAGAAGTGATCTAGCAGCAGCTGCAGCAGGGGATGCTGCAGCAGGAGCTTGTTCAACAGGCTGTTTCAACTGTCCAAAAAGTAGCAGCTGTCTGGGCTTGTTCGGAAGGGCTGGAAACCTTATGCAGAGCATCTGGAGAATTTCTAAAATGCTATGGAGTATTTTCCAGCTAGGTTTACTAGTCAGAGAAGGAGATTTGCATTGGAGAGAATAATCAAATCTAATCTCCTAGATTTTAGGAGATAATTGATCTTGTGGGTCAATTGCCTAAAAACCTGGAAATTGCTTAAAGTGGTGCGGCTATTTAAGCAGAAGGTGTTCAGGGCTGAAGAGGGTGATCGAAGCTGAGGGATACACGAGAGCACACACAGATTTCAGAGTAAGGATCCTTGGTGTGTGACGGGAGTTTTCTTCGATCATCACCCGTGAGCAGAGCGTTGAGCGCAGAGCTGTGGTGAGTATTGCAGAAGAGAATCAGTACTTGCAGAGTCTGATTTGTGCTTGATCTGGAAGCCAATTCAGAGCTGGGGAGCTTGTTGGTTGATCAAGTGCAGCCGCGGAAGAACTGACGGGTGGAAGGCTCGGTCGAGTGTCGTGCGGGAGTACTCACTAGTGGCAGGTGGTCACTGAGTGAGGGGGAGTTGTCCAGAGTGTGCAGCGCTCTTGGAGAGGTTCGATCGGCTCGGCAGAAGGCCTTGGAGCGACGCGGACATTGTGCTTCAGCTGTGTGTTACAGCTGTTGCTGCGGCAACCCTGCTGAGTAGTGTAATTTAGAATAGGCTGAGTTCTTTGAGAGGATTGTAGCTATTCTAGATTGACATATTGTAGAGGGTGTGCAGACACAAATCAGAGCTTGTTCACGTTGAGTAGCATAGGTTGCGTGAGTTGTAACCGAGTGTACTTGGAACCTTTGGTTGAGTGGATTGAGGACTGGAGAATAGTCCTCCCCAGACGTAGGCAGATTGGCCGAACTGGGTGAACAAACCTGTGCCTTGTTCATTGCTTGCTGTGACAATCTTTAAGTGAACAAGAGTGTGCTGCAGCAACTGCTTGTTCACAGAATCTGTCGAATTAAGACACTACCAATTTCAATTGGTATCAGAGCGGGAGCTCGACACACAGAGTTAAAGATCTTACAGTGTCTCTGGAAGCAAAGACAATGAAGGAAGGACAGAGCACAAGCAGACCTCCATTATTGGAAGAGAGCAATTATGGATATTGGAAAGCTAGAATGAAAGCCTTTCTCAGGGCTATTGATGAGAAGACATGGAGAGCTGTTGTGGTTCAGTGGTCTCCTCCAATCACTATGGATGAGCAAGGAGTGACAAGAATTAAACCTGAAGAGCAATGGACTGCTGAAGAAGATGCTGCAGCAACTGGTAATTCAAAGGCTCTGAATGCAATTTTTGCTGCAGTTTTCAGGTTGATCTCAAACTGTGACATGGCCAAGCAAGCATGGGAAATTCTGCAAACTGCCCATGAAGGAACTGATAGAGTGAAGCTGTCAAGACTCCAGATAATTGCCACACAATTTGAGAATCTGAGGATGCTGGATGAGGAAACAGTCACTGAGTTTAATGCTAAACTCTGTGATATTGCAAATGAAGCTCATTCCCTTGGTGAACCCATTCCTGAAGAAAAGCTTATCAGAAAGGTTCTCAGATCGTTGCCCACAAAATTTGACATGAAAGTGACAACCATTTAAGAAGCTCAAAATGTCAGATTCATGAAGTTGGAAGAGCTGATGGGGTCTCTCAAACAATTTGAGATGAAGCTGGTTAAAGGAGACACCACTCCTAAGGATAAGGATGTTGGATTGAAAGCTGAAACAGAAACCAAGCAGACAGTTCCAGATGATCAGATGAGTATGCTTGTTAAGAATCTTGGGAAGTTTTTGAAAAACATGGAATCCAGAACTGAGAGAAGCTCTTTTTCGCGAAGACAATTCAGAAGGGGCGATGAAAGTAAAAGGAAAGGAAAGGAACCTGCTCAGAGTGAAGACAGAAAGAAAGAAATGAAGAAGGGAGTCCAATGCTGGAATTGTGCAGGCTACGGACATCGACAAATTAACTGCACCAGCAAACGGATGAAAAAGAAGGCTCTCTCCACTAGTGGAAGTGAAGATGAGAAATAGCTAAGTGAAGATGAATGCAACATGGCCAGATACAGGTCTGCAAGAAGAGGCATAAAATCACAAAATCGTTTGAACCAGGACTTGCTGCAGCAATCTCTATATCACCGTAACAAGAGAGCTTTAAAATATAAAAAATGTTACAGCTGTGGTCGCAAAGGTCATGTTCAAAAAAACTGTTTCTCAGCTCGTGCCATAATTGCATCACCCAGGAAATCTGTCAGGCAGAATCATGTGCAGACTCAGCTCCTTGCTCTTGTCAGCACAGCTAGCACCTCGGACAAGATAAGCTGGTACTTTGATAGTGGTTGTTCAGGGCATATGACAGGAGAAAGATCCTTTCTGAAAAACATTACTCCCTATTTGGAACAACGTGTGAAGTTTGGAAATGGTCTGAAAGGAAGAGTTCTGGGAAGAGGAACTTTGACTGTGGAAGGAATGCCGAGTCTGAGCAATGTTCTGCTAGTGGAAGGGTTAAAGGCTAATCTCATTAGCATCAGCTAGCTGTGTGACGGGACTAAACAGGTAAAATTCACAAAAGACTCATGCAAAGTCCTCGATAAATCTGGAAAGTGTATAATGGAAGGAGCCAGATCAAAGAGCAACTGTTATCTTCTCCATGTGAGTCCAAACTCACGGATTCAGAATTGTATGCTGACAAAGGCCGAGGAAATGACTTTATGGCACAAAAGGATGGGACATGTCAACCTGAGAACTCTGAAGAGAATTGCCACAGAAGGTCTAGTCCGAGGATTACCATTGCTAAAAGGAGAGACAGACTCCATCTGTGGAGACTGTCAAATTGGGAAACAGAAGAAGGCCTCACATCCAAGAGTCAAAGATATTGGTACCACCAGGCCTCTACAGCTGATTCACATGGATCTGATGGGACCAATGGAAGTCGAGAGCCTAGGCAAGAAAAGGTATGCATTTGTTTGTGTTGATGACTATTCCAGATTCACATGGATTGACTTTATCAGGGAAAAATCAGATACTGTAAGTGTCATTGTGTCACTGGTGTCTCGGTTAGAGCAAGAGAAGAATCTCAGAATCAGCAGCATTCGCAGTGATCATGGCAGAGAATTTGAAAACAAAGACATGGATGAATTATGTCAACAAAGGGGAATAACACATCAGTACTCCTCTCCCATTACCCCTCAGCAGAATGGTGTGGTGGAACGGAATAACCGAACAATCCAAGAAATGGCCAGAGTGATGATCCATGCTAAGAGGATTCCACTGAAATTCTGGGCAGAGGCCATGAATACCGCATGCTATATCATCAATAGAGTCATCTTGCGAAGAGGAACCCTGCAGACCTGCTATGAGCTCTGGAATCAGAAAAAGCCCACGGTTAAATACTTTCATATCTTTGGAAGTGACTGTTTCATTCTGAGAGACCGGGAGTATAGAAAGAAACTCGACCCTAAGAGTGATCCGGGAGTGTTCTTGGGATATTCAACAAACAGCAGGGCCTATCGAGTTTTCAACCAGCGAACAAAGACTGTCATGGAGTCCATAAATGTTGTTGTCAATGATGCAGAAGAAGCCTCTACACCAGATTCTGACTCTGGTGAAGAAGACTCTGATCTTGAAGAAGTGTCTGATGGACATACCAGAAGTGAACAAGCTGCGGCTCCAGAAGATGCTACAGCAAGTGCTGAAGCAGAAATTCCAGATGATCAATTGGAAAGCTTATCTGATGATCTTCACACTGAGGCTCCTGATCCACCTTCAAGGCAGCCCCCAAAGAAGATTCAGAAGAATCATCCCTTGACAAATGTGATTGGGGATCCCTCGGACAGAAGAAGAACCTGAAGTCATGCCTACCTCAATACATGTTTTATGTCCAGCATTGAACCAAAGAATTTCAAGGAGGCCATGAGTGATGAATTCTGGATAATGGCTATGCAGGAGGAATTGGCAGAGTTTGAAAGACATGATGTTTGGGATCTGGTTGACAGACCACATGGGGTAAACATTATAGGCACAAAATGGTTGTTTAAAAACAAAACTGATGAAAAAGGCAACATTACACGAAACAAAGCCAGACTGGTTGCCCAGGGATATTCTCAGATTGAAGGTCTAGACTTTGATGAGACATTTGCTCCAGTGGCTCGTCTGGAGGCCATCAGACTTCTTCTAGCAATGTCATGCTTTTTGGGGTTCAAATTATATCAAATGGATGTTAAAAGTGCGTTCTTGAATGGAGATCTCTCTGAGGAAGTCTATGTCTCTCAACCAAAAGGTTTTGAAGATCCTCATCATCCAGAACATGTGTATAAATTGAAGAAAGCTTTATACGGACTGAAATAGGCTCCTCGAGCTTGGTATGAACGGTTGATAGTTTTTCTGGAAAAACATGGCTACAACCGAGGGGGAGTTGACAAAACCTTGTTTGTCAAAAGAACTCAGTCAGATGTGATCATTGCTCAAATATATGTGGATGATATTGTCTTTGGATCAAAGTCCCAGCACCTGGTGAAGCAATTTGTGAATCACATGCAGCAAGAATTTCAAATGAGCATGGTAGGAGAACTTTCATACTTTCTTGGTTTGGAGATTACTCAGAAAAAGGATTGTATCTTTACTGCTCAAAGTAAATACAGCAAGTCCCTTGTGAAGAAATTCCAGGTAGATTCAGCAAGTCACAAGCGAACCCCTGCTGCCACTCATGTGAAAGCCATCAAAGATGAGCACGGTATGGAAGTGAGTCAGACTGTTTACAGAAGCATGATTGGGAGCTTGCTTTACCTAACTGCCAGCCGCCCTGACATTTCCTATGCAGTCGGAGTCTGTGCCAGATTTCAAGCTTGTCCCAGAGACAGTCATTTGCAGTTGGTCAAGCGGATCATTCGGTATGTCGGAGGAACTATGGACTATGGCTTATGGTACACTAGAGACACAAATGCCAATCTGGTCGGATACAGTGATGCAGACTGGGCAGGTTGCTCAGAGGACAGGAAGAGCACTTCGGGAGGATGTTTCTTCTTAGGAAATAACCTGATCTCTTGGTTCAGCAGAAAACAGAACAGCATTTCTCTATCCACTGCCGAGGCTGAATATATCGCTGCTGGGAGCTGCTGTGCACAAATGTTGTGGATGAAGCAAATGCTGAGTGAGTATGGGATTGCTCAAGATGAAATGACTGTTTACTGTGACAATATGAGTGCCATCAGCATCTCTAAGAATCCGGTTCAGCACAGCAGAACCAAGCACATTGACATTCGTCACCACTTCATCCGTGATCTTGTTGAAAAGAAAGTCATTTCGCTCCGACATGTGGTGTCTGCCAAACAACTCGCTGATATCTTCACCAAAGCTCTGGATGCAGCCCGGTTTGAAGACCTTAGAGCCTCTCTAGGGCTTTGTGTGTTGTTTCCATAGGTTCTCCCAGACCCACCCCCTTGTCATTTATTCCAAAAAGGGGGAGGAGAAGAGCAGGCTAAGGGTAAGAAGTGGAGGAGAATTAATTCTCTGGTGTCTTTTGTCAAAATGCCAAGGGGGAGATTGATGATGCAAGTATGGCAGTATTTGACAAAACCAGCATAAGTGAACAAGGAGCTGCTACAGCTTAAACGAACAAGCAAGCCAAGCAGAAGTGATCTAGCAGCAGCTGCAGCAGGAGCTTGTTCAACAGGCTGTTTCAACTGTCCAAAAAGTAGCAGCTGTCTGGGCTTGTTCGGAAGGGCTGGAAACCTTATGCAGAGCATCTGGAGAATTTCTAAAATGCTATGGAGTATTTTCCAGCTAGGTTTACTAGTCAGAGAAGGATATTTGCATTGGAGAGAATAATCAAATCTAATCTCCTAGATTTTAGGAGATAATTGATCTTGTGGGTCAATTGCCTAAAAACCTAGAAATTGCTTAAAGTGGTGCGGCTATTTAAGCAGAAGGTGTTCAGGGCTGAAGAGGGTGATTGAAGCTGAGGGATACACGAGAGCACACACAGATTTCAGAGTAAGGATCCTTGGTGTGTGACGGGAGTTTTCTTCGATCATCACCCGTGAGCAGAGCGTTAAGCGCAGAGCTATGGTGAGTATTGCAGAAGAGAATCAGGACTTGCAGAGTCTGATTTGTGCTTGATCTGGAAGCCAATTCAGAGCTGGGGAGCTTGTTGGTTGATCAAGTGCAGCCGCGGAAGAACTGACGGGTGGAAGGCTCGGTCGAGTGTCCTGCGAGAGTACTCACTAGTGGCAGGTGGTCACTGAGTGAGGGGGAGTTTTCCAGAGTGTGCAGCGCTCTTGGAGAGGTTCGATCGGCTCGGCAGAAGGCCTTGGAGCGACGCGGACATTGTGCTTCAGCTGTGTGTTACAGCTGTTGCTGCAGCAACCCTGCTGTGTAGTGTAATTTAGAATAGGCTGAGTTCTTTGAGAGGATTGTAGCTATTCTAGATTGACATATTGTAGAGGGTGTGCAGACACAAATCAGAGCTTGTTCTGATTGTGTTGAGTGGTCCACACAAGGTTGAGTAGCATAGGTTGCGTGAGTTGTAACCGAGTGTACTTAGAACCTTTGGTTGAGTGGATTGAGGACTGGAGAATAGTCCTCCCCAGACGTAGGCAGATTGGCCGAACTGGGTGAACAAACCTGTGCCTTGTTCATTGCTTGCTGTGACAATCTTTAAGTGAACAAGAGTGTGCTGCAGCAACTGCTTGTTCATAGAATCTGTCGAATTAAGACACTACGAATTTCACCTTGAACCGCAATCTTACTCTTGTTGCTTGTTGTTAAATGTTAAACTAGTTGAATAGTCTGACGGTGATAACTAGGAGTAACGAGCTAGGATAATCAATTGCTACTTTGACCGGATTCGTAGTTGTTTTAGACTAGTTCAAGAATTAATAGCTCATGAACTTTGATCGGAACATGCGCACATGTTAGGAAGCCTTGATCGGACACTAACATAAGTAAACCAAACTATAGACGCTTAGAGTCAGTGATAAGGAATACATTCATAGAGGATTGTCTGCCCGATACATCCCATAGTCATAGTACTTAATCTCTATTGCCTGCGCACGTCTGTGCAAGTTCTGCGTTAACCATTGTTACTTGCGCATCGCGTAACCCAATCACTCACACCCCTCAATCTTCATAAGTGTAGGTTTACTAGCTAGAGCGAATCTGATTGCTCCCTGTGGAGATCGACCCTGACTTAACCGCTGTACTAAGGGGAAGAGGAAGGATTAATTTGACGCGTACAACGATGCGCGATCAAATTTTGGCGCCGTTGCCGGGGAGCAACACAGCTAAGTTTTAGCTAGCTTAAGTTTTCCTTTATAATAGCTAGTCATTTCAGTTTGTTTTGTTTTCTCGTTGTTGTTTCTGACAGCGCGCAATCAACATCAGCCTGCGCAACCTTGAAACAGTTGCGCTACGCAGATTCGAGTGCGCACTGACAGACGCAACAGCTTCATTTTCTTTTAATTTCGTTTTCTTTGAGATTTAGAACAGGTCATGGAGGATAACAGTGTCGTTGGAGACAACTTAGGGGACAGAACCCCAGAGAACGTGAGGGCAGAAAACCGCACAGCCCGGTTCAGAGAAGAAGTGTGATGAGCGGACAAATAACCTTATATTTGTCCATATTTTCCCCTTACTTTTTGTTTGTTTCCCTATTTTATAAAGTCACTTGATGTCTTCTTTGCCCATTTCAGGTTAAAAATGTATATTACATGATATGAAGTGGTGTGAAGAAAATCTGGATGAATTCTAGTCGATCGAGAGCAAAAGAGGTCAAAATCAAGCAAAAGGCTAGTTTTTCGTCCATGATTGACCTATTCAGCTTCGAAGGCTCGCCCAGCACACGTTTCTTATCCGATTAAGGCGTGTCATGTCTTGTTGGAAAGCTAACTCAAAGGGCTACAACTTCCTAGTTTACGTCAAGACGTAAATCAAAGGTTTAAAGTGTCAAAAAAGCTAGTTGATAACTGCAGAAGTGATTCGGCCGAATCACTCTCAGCTGCACGAATCGACCTGATCCGGGGAAAGTCTTGAAGGTTTGATCGAATCACTTGAGGGGTTGACCGAATCACATAGTGATTCGGCCAAGAAAAGTGATTCGCCCAGTCCGAGATCCGCACTGAACGGATGATTCGGCCGAATCAGAAGTGATTCGCCCATGAGGTGCCCGAATCAGTTGAGCTCCATTAGACGTTTGCCCGAATCAGTTGAGCTCCATAAGACGTTTGACCGAATCAACACAAGGGAGTGACCGAATCATGTAATTCGGTCACTTCGGGCACTTTTTGGAAATCTTCAAAATGTATAAATATAATGAGATGGAAATGAAGAAAGAGAGCTTCCACATTTTCTCAACCCTAGGCGACTGGAGCTCGGATAATAGAGGGATACAGAGGCAAAATCAGCCGCGCTTTGGACTAGCCGCAAATGGGTTCAGATGGAAGGAGGAGAACAATTTCCAGAGGCAGTCCGCAGATCAGCGCGCACCACAGCAGACGCAACAAGCTGCGCCCTACAATCCACCGCATCGCCGCACTGACGCACCAGCGCAGCACAATTAGCAGCCGAGGCGATCCTTAGAAGATATCGTGGGGCAGCTAGCAGATACATTGCGCAAGAATGACGAGAAGTATGACAAGAGGTTCGAATCCATCGAAAAGCAGCTATCACAGATCGCTACCACGGTGTACGAGCTGAAAAAGAGCGATGGCAACCATTGGCTAGAAAGGAAGCGCTGGATAAGGAGCTCTACGAGTTATTCAGCAAGGTGGAGATAAACATTCCCCTTATTGAAGCAGTTCGGCAGATCCCGAAGTACGCCAAATTCTTAAAGGAGCTGTGCACAAACAAGAGGAGGAAGGGCGAATGCGCACAGGTAATGCTTAATGCGCAGGCCTCAGCAATCGTGCAACATAAGGTACCACCTAAGTGCCGAGATCCAGGTACATTCACCATTCCATGCACTTTAGGTAGGACCACGGTAAGTAACTGCATGATTGACTTAGGCGCATCCATAAATGTGCTTCCTTATTCCTTGTATGCATCATTGCGCCTTGGACCACTAAAGCCTGCAGGTCTCACCATTCAGCTAGCAGACCGGTCGTGCAAGCAACCGACAGGCATGATCGAGGACGTCCTAGTCCGAGTAGGAGAGCTGGTGTTCCCAGCAGATTTCTATGTCTTAGAAATGGAGGGTGAGTCGAGCAAAGGCAGTGCGCAGATCCTATTGGGCAGACCGTTTCTGATGACAGCGCGCACCAAGAAAGACGTATGGAGGGGTACGCTCTCCATGGAAGTTGATGGCGAGGAGATTCACTTCAACATGTTCAAGGGGATGCAGCACCCTCATGAGGACGCCACAGTGCACGCGATGGACAGCATAGATGACTTGGTTGCAGATGCGCAGTGTACAAGCGCAGCAGAAGGACCAGAGCCGCTGGCGCAAGTAGAAATGAAGGCGCAGGAGGATGAGCTGAGCAGTGCTGAACCAGTATCCAGCCAGGTACACGACATAGTTAATGTTTGCACTGCTAACAAAATCTTGCCTTCTATTGAACAGGCACCCAAGGTCGAGCTGAAGTAACTCCCAGAGCACCTCAAATACATATGCCTGGGAAGTGAGGACACCCTGCCAGTGATCATAAAGAAAGGACTAGAAGATGAGCAGGAAGCACGCTTACAGCAAGTGCTGCGCAAGAACCAGCGCGCTATAGGATGGACACTTGCTGACCTGCGCGGAGTAAGCCCGGACGTATGCATGCATAGGATTCTATTGGAAGATGGTGCCAAACCATACAGAGAGCCGCAGCGCAGATTGAATCCGAACATGATGGAGGTGGTGCAGAAGGAAATCCTGAAGCTGCTTGACGCAAGAGTCATTTACCCAATCTCGGACAGCAAATGGGAAGTCCAGTGCACGTTGTGCCAAAGAAAGGAGGAATCACAGTGGAGGAGAATGCGCAGGGCGAGCTAGTTCCCAAGCGCATGAAACTGGATGGCGCATGTGCATCGACTATAGGAAGCTTAACGCAGTCACACGCAAGGACCACTTCCCGCTACCCTTCATGGACCAGATGCTGGATAGATTGGCGGGAAAGCCCTACTTTTGCTTCTTGGATGGATATTCAGGGTACAATCAGATACCCATAGCTCCGGAGGATCAAGAGAAGACCACGTTTACCTGCCCATTCGGTACGTTTGCGTTTCGGCGCATGTCATTTGGGCTGTGTAACTGATCGCGCGTCGTTGTGCGCGTCAAATATAATCCTTCCTCTTCCACTCAGTACAGTGGTTAAGTAAGGGTCGATCTCCACAGGGAGCAAGTAGTTCGGTTCTAGCCAGTGACCTACACTTACGAAGATTGGGGGGTGAGTGATTGGGTTGCGCAGTGCGCAAGTAAACAGTTGTAAAACACAGGGAAATGCAGTAGACGTGCGCAGGCAATAGAGATTAGATACTATGACTATGAGAAGTATCGGCGCAGACAATCCTCTATGAGTGCATTCCTTATCATCGACTCTAAATGTCTATAGCTTGATTTTACTTAAGTTAGTGTCCTATCAAGGCTTCCTAACATGCGCGCATGTTCCGATCAAAGTTCATGTGCTATTAATTCTTGCACTAGACCTAAACAACTACGAATCCGATCAAGGTAGTAATTGCCTATCCTAGCGCGTTACTCCTAGTTGGTACCGTCAGGATATTCAACTAGTTTAACAGACAACAACAAGAGACAAGAGTAAGATTGCGGTTCAAGGCTTCCCCTACTCATGCAACAAGCTGCCAGTAATGTGCACAGAATTAATATAAGCAAGCAAGCTAAGCATTAAGCGCAAGTCTCAAAGGAAATACTCATAGATTCATGTCCAACCGACACTAAGCGTTTAGCTAGACATGCTAGTGATAAACATCATAGAATAGTAAATAATAACTAATGTATCTGAGAAACAAGTAGCAAACAGTGCGTGCAGAATGTTTCTCGGCTGGCGCAGTTGGCTGGCGCAAGTCCTCTCAACAAGTCCGTGTGTTTTCCAGTTTGCCGCTCTGTGTGTCTCTGATGATGATCGTCTCTTCCTATTATTGTTCTGAAACCCTAGACCTCCTCCCCTTTATATACTGCTCGAGAGGTCCATCCTTGGCAACTTCCAAATCTGGTCATGTCGGGATTAGGAAATACTGGACTCTGCGCCTTGCGCACGGCGTACTGCTTAGCGCATTGGTCGGCGCAACTTTGCTGTGTCTCGCCATTTCTTCTGTTTGCGCCGCTAGCTCCGCAGGCTGTGTGCTGCGCGTCCTAAACGCTGCCTGTTAGCGCGTATCCGGCTTAGGCCCTTGTTTTGCCCTGAAATACAAAAACACTGGAAACCAGTAATCTTGTACATAAAATAATGCGAACAAGCATAGGGTTATGATCTAAATAATGCGTATAAATAGGCTCTATAAAACCCCCCACACTTGCCCCTTGTTCGTCCTCGAACAAGCACTCAAGCACGGATACCATTACCTCTCTGGAGTCTAGCGCACAGTCTTGCACTCTGGCACGGTCTACGCTGCTGAACACCTTGCGCTGCTCTACCACCTGCGCACATCTGCTTCTCAACAGTTTCAAGTATAATAATTTCGAAATTCATTACCTCTCAGCTGGGATGAAAAATTAATTTGGATGGCTGGGAGATAGCTCTTCATAGGCTCCAGGTTGTCAGCTCTTGCTCCGAGGATAGGTATATGGTTAACAGCGCAAGCTTCTTCCGATGCGTGATTCTTCCGCGCACTTCCTGGGAACTCAAGCCTTTTTGATGATGATTTTTTCTCTTTTGTGAACTTGCGCACGCTGGTGTTTATCAGTGCGCATGCTGATTCTTTTGTAGCGCATATCATCTGCTGGTGTCTTTCTTTCGTACAGCTTTGTCTATGGTTCCTATCTTCCCAGAACGGTTCCAGTCTCGGCCTCCGGATAACAGCTATGGAACACCGTCCCGCTCTCCCTCCTTGGTCTATCTGCGCAGGTCGGCGCACGCGTTTACACCCGCGCCCGCCTTCCTTAGCTCGACTTCCAGAGGGAAGGTGGTCTGTTTTCCCACCTCGCCACGCTTTGGGTATTTCGCCTTTGGCATCTGCGTGACTGAGCGCACTTTCTTGCTCCGAAGGTCACGAAGCATTGGCCTCCACTCGCGCTCTCGACCATATACCTTTCCTCTGAAACGCAAACGACTAACCGCCTCTCTGGAGCGTTTCTGTCAACTCCACATCCTCTGTATATCCCAACTAACAGGAGCAGAAAAAACGAAAAAATACACTAAAAACAGTTGATAGCGCACGGCGTAATATGGATAGCGCAAACAAGCTGATCAGTGCGCGCAACCCGCACACAGCGTACTACTGCTACTGTTTCCTTCAATTAAACTAAGCTACACTAAATATGCTCAAAAAAACGTGAAATGTAAGGGTAACGCTCCCCCCCACACTTAAACAGAGACGTGTCCCCACGACTCAAGCTCAAGCGCACGGAGGCGGCGCACACGCATGCAAGCAAAAATAAAGAACATAAAACCCTAAAAAACATAATAATCAAAGCAGCGCAAATATAGCATAGGGGCACAAAAATATGTAGCACACAAGTTCAACACAAATATAGCAACAGAATAACAAATAGAGTTCAGCATCAAAAAGAAAAGAACACCACCCGAAAAGAAAATATGCGCTCCCCTCCACAGCTCTAGATGTCATCTGAGCTGGACGCAGCCGCTGAACTATGCGCCTCCTCCTCTGAAGAATCCATCGTATATTCGGAGCTGGAGGAAGGCGGTACAACTGATAGGGCGACAGGCTGCGCCGCGCCGTCATCCTCTGAAGCGCGGTCCCATAGCGATTCTGAGCTGGTGCTAATGATGGGTTCGGCTATAGGGGACCTCGGAATGGACAGCTGGGCAGGGGAAGGTGCGGGTACTGGTACTGGTTCAGGTTCAGGGGTGGGTTCTGGTGCTGGGGCTGACTCTGTGGTTGGTGCTGGAGCTGGTGCTGCTGGGGGCTGAGTAGGAGGGCTGGCTGGCTGATGTGGCTCACTGGGGGAACCTGGAGGTGGTCGGTGCAGGCTGAGGGGAGGGGGAATCGCGTCTCCAAATCTCCACCGGATGGTGGACTCATACTCAAATCCGCCCCCTCTGGCGCTAAGTATTTGAGCACACGCATGACGTTGAACATCATGCGCTGCTCATCTGATGCTGCCTCTGGCGCCTCCTCAGCCTCAGTCCTTGGGCGCTTTCCGTGCGCACGAGGGGGAGAATCCTCGATCGAAATTGTAACTGGCTCCCCCTGCGGTGCACGAGCCCTCCTTTGCGCTCCAGTCTGCGCGCGGGTCCTTGCGCGTCTGACCAGAGGCACGACTGGTTCTGGGGCTTTGTCTTCTTCCTTCTCCTGTGCGGCTGCTGCGCCCTGCGCACTGCTTTCTGCCCTTGGTCGCGGATCTCTAGCCGGCTGCAGGCGGTAGCACCATTCCAATTTGCCATCTTCCTTCACAGCTACCGCCCTGATCTGCAGCATGTGGGCGCGGTCCAGCGGTACAGCCGGCACCATAGTGTGCTCAGGCACCTCGGGCTCTCCATGTAGCGCCAGCAGCAGGTGCGTAATAATTCCACCGCACGTCAGCGGTCCCTTTGTGCTAACCCGTCCCCAATGGACGACCATGTTTGAAACAAATAGCACCCTCCTTCCATAGTACAGCCCCTTCAAAATGTCCAGATCCAGGAGGTTGATCTTCGGCGCGCCATTAAATCGGCCAATGACTGCATAGGCGACCAAGCGCCACAAGTAGAACATCCACGGGTCACGCAGCTCGCGTCCTCTGCTGCGCCCCGCGGCAAAAGCTGACCCGGTCGCCATCTCGCGCCAGGCCTCCTGGTTGGAGTGCGTGTCTGTGTCTCCCTCGCGCACCTTACCGCATCCGAGTGCGCGCTTCATCCTCCCAGCTGAGGCGATGAACCATACGCCCCGATGCCTATATCTGATCTCCTGGTCGCCCGTCTCCAGCGACGCCAGGAATTCGCATGTATCCTCTCTGTCTGATGCGCTGTTGAGTTCCAACAGCGCCTCCCAGCCTGCTAGCGCCAGGCGCTCTACAATGAGGTCCTCCAGTCCGACCTCGCGCAGGAACTCCCGGCTAATGTACGGGGTCCCGTACATTTCCAGGCTCATAAACGCCGCATACTTGTAAGCGAAGTCAGCAGGGGTCTCTTGGTCCGCGGCAGGCTGCATTGTGGCTGGGGTGCTCGGTCAACGCCGGTCAATACTTCTCAAAAACTGCAAAAATCCAAACTCCTCCAAATCCAATGAAACTTTCACCAAAGGAGCGCCTACTGCTCGCCTACACAACCCACTAAACAGCAATCCAGTCGGGCCACTCTAGCTTGGTGCGATTTCAAAACCCTAATGCACTCCTCCACCGTACAAACCCTAATAAAATCTGCTCAGATCGGGGGGAAGGGTTACCTGGGGGTAGTGCGGCCGTGTGCTCTGCAGATCTCTCTAACTGGAAGCTCTGATCGGCTGGTGGAAACGGGAGGTAAAGGCTGCTGGCAACGGTCGAATGAGAAAAGTGCTGGAAAAATTCTAAGTCCTGCCCTTATATACCCCTCTGGCTGGCGCAGAGGTCCTGCGCACTCTAGTGCGCACGGACCTGCGCACTGCTGCTCGACTAAAAATAACAAGTCCTAAACTGCCTAAAGAAACACTAGAAAAACTAAAAAAGAAAACATGTAAAAATAAAAACGAGTCGGGTTACCTCCCGACAAGTGCCTTTGTTTAACGTCGTTGGCTCGACTGTACCTCGTTACTTGCCAAAATGTGTGTCAGCGACCTCCCCCACCCTTGCTCCTGAGTGATCCCGCGCTTGTGCAGGCGCTGTGTTCGTCTTAGTTCTGCGCAAAGGATAAAAAGGGAAATCAGCATGGTTAATATGTGATAAATCTGCAGTAACGAGGGTGGATGAAGAGGAAGAAGAAATGTGAGCAATCGTCTCCAGTTCTCCCTCTGGAACATCCGGTGGTGCCTCTGGCGCGGCATTTGGCGCATCTGTTATTTCTGGTTCTGCCAACTCAATGTCGCTCGTTGCACCATCCCAAGGTTCTCCGAGATACCGTTTGACTCTCTGCCCATTTACCTGAAAACGATGCCGGTGCTCGTTTTCTAACTCGATTGTTCCGTAGGGGAAAACCTTGGTGACTATGTACGGTCCTGTCCATTTGCTGCGCAGCTTTCCAGGCATGAGCTTTAGTCGTGATGAGAATAATAATACCTGGTCTCCTGGCGTGAAAGTGCGTCTGAGGATATGCTTGTCATGAAACGCCTTTGTCCGCTCCTTGTAATCGCGCAGTCCCTCATAGGCATCCAGGCGCAGCTCTTCTAATTCACTGAGCTCAAAGGCGCGCACCTTCCCGGCCTCGTCTAGATTCAGGTTGCAAATGCGCAAGGCCCAATATGCTTTGTGCTCTAGCTCTACTAGCAGGTGGCACGCTTTTCCGTAGACCAACCGGAATGGTGAAGTCCCAATGGGCGTCTTATGCGCAGTGCGGTATGCCCACAGCGCATCGTCCAGGCGTTGGCTCCAATCTTTGCGCGAAGGTCTGACAGTCTTTTCCAAGATGCGCTTGATCTCTCTGTTGGAAACCTCGGCCTGCCCATTTGTCTGAGGATGATAGGCAGTGGACGTCTTGTTGCGCACTCCATAGTGCTTGAAAACTTGCGCCACAATCCTGTTGCAAAAGTGCGTCCCTTGGTCGCTGATGACTGCCTTAGGCACTCCGTATCTGCAAAAGATGTTAGTTTTGAGAAAATCAACGACGGTCTTACCATCATCCTTCCGCGTGGCCTTAGCTTCGACCCATTTGGAGACATAATCCACTGCCACTAAAATGTACTCGTATCCGGCAGATGGAGGAAATGGCCCCATGAAATCAATGCCCCATACATCAAATACTTCATCCACTAGAATCGGCGTCTGCGGCATCTCATTGCGCGCTGATATGCCTCCTGTGCGCTGGCACCTATCACAATTCCTGCAATGATCATATGCGCCTCGGAACAGATGCGGCCAATAAAATCCGCAATCCAGGACCTTTCTGCTTGTGCGCTTGGGACCAAAATGTCCTCCACATGCGTGTGCATGACAAAACAGTAAAACAGAGTTAATTTCATGGTCAGGCACGCAGCGCCTCAATATCTGGTCAGGTCCTATTCTAAGCATATACGGATCATCCCAAATATAATGTTTGGACTCATGTTTTAATCTCATGCACTGGGTTTTATTGAAATGCGGAGGAAACGTACCTGTGACCAGGTAATTCGCAATGTGCGCATACCATGGTACCTTACCTGTCAGCGCCATCAGATGCTCATCAGGGAATGTCTCCGTGATCTGCCCTGGCTCTTCCTCTTTCACGATCCTGCTCAGGTGGTCAGCAACTGTGTTCTCCGTACCCTTCTTGTCTTTGATCTCCAAGTCGAATTCCTGAAGTAAGAGTACCCAGCGCATCAGGCGCGGCTTAGTCTCCTTCTTGGACATTAGGTAGCGGATGGCTGCGTGATCTGTGTATACAATGACCCTGGCGCCTAGAACATATGCACGGAACTTCTCAAGCGCAAACACAATTGCCAGAAGCTCCTTCTCCGTGGTGGTGTAGTTCCTCTGCGCAACGTCCAGTGTGCGCGAAGCATAGTAAATGGCGTGCGGCTTCTTGTCCACGCGCTGTCCCAAGACTGCACCTACTGCATAATCACTGGCGTCGCACATTAACTCAAATGGCAGATTCCAGTCTGGCGCGCGCATCACTGGCGCACTGGTCAGCGCTTCCTTCAGCTTATCAAATGCGGCCCTGCACTCATCGGTAAAATCGAAGCACACATCTTTTTGCAAGAGGTTAGACAGGGGTATGCAAATTTTAGAGAAGTCTTTTATAAATCGCCTGTAAAAGCCGGCATGTCCTAAGAAAGACTTCACATCGCGCACGTTAGTGGCATAAGGTAGATTAGAAATAAGGTCTATCTTAGCTTTATCTACCTTGATCCCCTCCTCTGAGATGATGTGTCCTAGTACTACACCATGCGTTACCATGAAATGCATTTTTCATAATTAAGCACTAGGTTCTTAGAAATGCAGCGCGCTAAGACTTTATCTAGATGAGTCAAACATGTATCAAAGGTACCTCCATATACAGTAAAATCATCCATGAAGACTTCGATGCATATACCAATCATATCAGAGAAAATGCTCATGACTAAGCGTTGGAACGTACCTGGCGCGTTGCACAACCCAAATGACATGCGCCGAAACGCAAACGTACCGAATGGGCAAGTGAACGTGGTCTTCTCCTGATCCTCCGCAGCTATGGGTATCTGATTATACCCTGAATATCCGTCCAAGAAGCAGAAATAGGGCTTACCTGCTAATCTGTCCAGCATCTGATCCATGAAGGGCAGCGGGAAGTGGTCCTTGCGCGTCATGACGTTGGCGTTTTAGGCAAGCAAAATGAAGTGCTATTCTAGTCACGCAAATATCAAACAATATTTATAACCAAGTGACCTCGGATCGAACCCAAGGGAAAAGCTTAGACTAATTGACAACTAATCAATGCTACTAATGTAAGTCTACGGTTTTTGGGGGGGAATATGTCCTCCTATAGAGGTATCTCTAGCAAGCACTAAAGATAAATGATATTCTTGAGTTCTACTTCATGAATAAAAAGGGGTGACTAGGGATTCAACTTCTCTCCTAGGATATGAGGAAATGAAATAACTCACTAATACATGCATGAACTACATTTGGTTGATAAAAGCAAGGCTAATGCATCATCCACTCTAGGTTCAACTCTCGCTCCTTCCCTAGAATGGAGAGGATACATAAATGACAAGGTTCTCAAACTCTCATTCTATTGAACCGTGTAGAATATGAGTCCCATAACCGCACCCTCTCGGTCTATTGGCCGGTTACTCAAATCCGCTCAAAACTTAGCCTAATGTCAAGAATGCATGTCGCTCTCACGCACAAACACTCCATCTATGATCATACGATAGCTATGAAACATCCTAAGTTCAACTCTCGCTCCTTCCTTAGGGGTTCTAACCAAGCATACTCACTTAAGCATTTCGTCAAACACTTGGTGTGCATACAATGAATACATAGCTAGGGCACAATAAGATCAAACCAAACTTCATTCAATGCAACAACAATAGTGTTCTACATCATATCCAATCCTAGGGGATCCATTTAATCCCCAACCACAAAAGTAACTACTCACTCATAATGAGTGTGTACAAAAACATGACAACTAAAGGAAGCATAAATGTAAATACAAAGTTAGGGTTTAGAAGAGGATGATGTGGAATCTTCAATCCAAGCTTCAATCCATCAAGCTTGATCTTCCTTGAGTTTTGTCGTCTAGGGTTGCAAAAAGTGGAAACTTGTCGTCTAGGGTTGAGAGAAAAAGCAAGCTCTCTTTCTTCACTTCTATCTCCTTCTATTTATACTCTTTTAAGTTTCCCACAAAATGACCGAAGTGACCGAATCACTTGATTCGGTCAATGTCCATGTGATTCGCTCGAACCTTGTGTTCAGTGCAGTTTTGAGTTTGGGCGAATCAATTATCCTGGCCGAATCACTTTTGATTCGGTCAAATGTCTTTGTTTTGATACGGTCAAACGCCTTGTGG
Organism: Umbilicus rupestris; assembly: GCA_963678935.1. Taxonomy (NCBI): domain Eukaryota; kingdom Viridiplantae; phylum Streptophyta; class Magnoliopsida; order Saxifragales; family Crassulaceae; genus Umbilicus; species Umbilicus rupestris. The sequence goes on along the minus strand of OY787611.1, from coordinate 11,034,991 downwards.
ACCTAAACTGATTCGGGCACCTCTGGGCGAATCACCTCTGATTCGGCCGAATCAGCTGTTCAGTAGCTTCTTGACTGGGCGAATCACTTCTCTTGGCCGAATCACCATTGATTCGGTCACACCCATTATGTGATTCGGTCAAACCTTTAGGACTTCCCCGGATCAGGTCAATTCGTGCAGCTGAGGGTGATTCGGTCAAGCTGGTGGGCGAATCACTAGTGATTCGGCCGAATCACTTCTGCAGTTTGCTCAGCTTTGCTTCTTTTGATCTCCATCGACCGGAATTCGTCTAGATTTTCTTCGGGCCACTTCGCATTGAGAGATATGTAATTTTAACCTGAAATGGACGAAGAAATCATCAAATGACTTTATAAAATAGCGGAACAAACAAGAAGTAAGGGGAAAATATGGACAAATATAAGGTCATTTGCCCGCTCATCAAAATACCCCACACTTAAGACTTGTTCGTCCCGAACAAATATGTGCATAAGTCAAGCGAGAGTTTTCAGAAAAGGAATACTCACAAATCCCAATTGCAATAATCCATGAGAGTTTAAAGTCCAAATATAGCTAGCTAAGCAAGTAGTTCACTATCACCTCAAATTGGAATAGAGTTGTGCAAATTATTCACTTCACGCAAACTCTAAGGATCATTCACTTCAATGCGATAATAAATGTTCATAGAATCGATGTCAACCTAGCATTCGTCAAATTCAAATTTCCGCTCAATTTCCTATGCAAGTAGTATGAAGATAAGCGTTGCTAGCACAAAAATTTTGTCAAATCAATCACATATGCTTGCTAAGGGCAAGTCCATAAGCTCAAGACAATAAACTCGTTCTCAAAAATTAGGCTATACGTGATAAACCGCAAGAGAAGAGGAGTTTTGACAATGAACAATTTAGAATTTCCTCGTACAAATCTGGGTGCTCAAGTAATAAATTACGAGGGTCATACCTTAGACGCTTCCTAGATACCCAATGCAAAAACCTTGCTCACACCTATGCGAAAGAACTTGTGGAAAAGGCACAAAGTCAAGAATTAAGTGTGCCTATTTTTTTTTGCGTTTATACAAATGCTTTTGAGGGGGAAATTACCTTCCTAACCCTCGGCAAATGCAAAACCTTCAAAATATGATAATTCTTTTTTTTTCTTTCTCTTTCATGTGCCTTTTTTTCTTTTTCTTTTGTTTTTTTTTTCTTCTTTCGCAAACATTTTGAAATACCCCACACTTAAGACTTGACAATGTGCCTAAATGATATTTGATGGGGCATGAAGTGTGAGCAAAGCAAATGCAAAGGCTAAATAGGGACGCTAAAATCACCTAAGAGCAACCAAGAGCAAGCACAAGAGTTTTTTTTTGAAAACATTTTTTATTTTGTGCTCGCTAAACTCAACTTCATTTTTCATGCATGGAAAAAGCTTAAAAACGAATCAAACTAAGCTAGCCGAACATCGAATCATGTGAATAAAATCATCACAAAGAGGATCAATCGACTTAAAGATGCGATTCATGAATTTAAAGCACAACTCAATCCAAAAAAAAATTTTTTGATACTACTTAATTGCTTAGCAAACATTACTTCGTGTGATCAATACTTAACGTTTGGATGAGAGCAATTATGTGAGTGTAATGTGCTCAAAGTGAGTGTGTAGCATAGAATCAAGTGGTAGAAAATCAAAGCAAAAGCGCAAAACACCCCACACTTAGAATTTTGCTTAGTCCCTAAGCAATATAAAGAACAAAGGATGGTAAAGAGAAAGTTGCGAAGGAACTTCTCTCGTGTGGAGGTAGCCTAATGCACATCCGTCCGTGTATGATGCTCTTGGTAGTTGCAATAAATCTGAAACTCACAAAAAAGGTCAGCGCAACACTTGAATTCCCATGTTTAAAACAGCTAGCTATGCGAGATATAATTAATGGAGAACATATAGCTAGGCATGAGGTTAGAAAACAAATGCGCGACAATGTATATGATGAGTTCACTTAGATATGTTTGTGTGCATCAAAAGTCATGAATTTGTGCATTAATGTGCTTGAGAAAGGTTTTGAACAATGGCAAATAAGAGGCAGAAATTTCCAAACTCAAGACAGTGTTGCTGAAGAGTGCCCGAATCACTTGATTCGGTGACGGCTAAGAATTGATTCGGTGACACCAGGGCGAATCACTTTTGTTCGGATAAGAGGTGGCCCTTTGCTGGGATAGAGGTTTGCCCGAATCACACTTGATTCGGACAAGGCCAAAAGTGGTGATTCGGCCTGGGTGCACGAATCAATTTACCTGGGCAGTTCAAAACAGTGTTTTTTAAAGAAAATCTGCCAGAGAAACATTCAAGTGCCACAACCAATTTTCATAGTCAAAATATCGCGGCGAAGCGCGTCAAATATAAATGGACAAGTCAAGCCGAATACATGTCAATTAAAATATCACAAGTCATGACACAAAATTTCAGCAAACTAAACTTCATCCCCTTGGTTGCCACTGCCAGCTCCAAGAACTCCTTCAACATTGCCTCCCTCCACTCTCCCTTCGAACATGGCTGAAAGTGAGTCACTCGCAGCTGCGGTAGGCACAGCCGGCTGAGGTGGTGGCTGAGAGAAAGGAGCTGGAGGCGGTGGAAGGTCTGAAATACCCATGCTGGCTGCCATACGCACTATGACATTTCCTTGCCATGCAACAAAATCGAGGACAAGGGTGGATAATACCTCATGGGAGCGAATGAGCGTCGTGTGAGAATCTGAAAGCGAGTCCAAGCGTGCGCTCAACAATGCCAGATCTTCGCGTGGAATGGGCTCAGGCTCGACTGGAGGAATGGCAGCGGGAGAGGGTCTGAAATTCGGCATAGGCGCTGAGGTGTGGGCGGCTGGAGCGGCTGCTGCTGGTGTGGGTGGCTCGCTGGCCTGCCTGGGTGGTGTCTCTATATCAGGGAGTCCATGCTCCTTTCGCTTCCTCTCTATCCTCTTCTCCAAGTGTTGTGGCACATCGGGTCGAGTAATCCAACGAAGCGTCTTAGGCTCTATCATGTGCATCTTTCGGAGAGTTTCCAGGTTCAGAATTTTCTTTGGCAAGATATCGCAGCGGTCTAAATTGAATCCCAGCCACTTCGCGAGAAGTGTAATAAATGTCCCGCCACCTAGAGCGCGCCCTTTGTACTCCATTCTCTGATATGACTCAAACTGAAACGTCAGTTCATCTACAATGTTTACTGATTTGCCGCGAGAAATGAGGAGCATCAAGTCCAAGTCCGATGTGTTCACGTACCTGCCCCCATCCTTGCGGCTGTGAATTGATGTAGCTATGATACGGTGAATCAGCCGCCAAACTGGGGAGGTAATCATCGTGGCTGGCTGAGGGGAGGTGAAGAAAATGTCCTTCGCGGCGAGGTCCACCCAGAAATGGTACCGTTCGCGCTCTCTGAAATGCGGGGACACACCAAGCTTAGTGCACCCAAAAGCTGTGCGAATATCAAGCGCGGGCAGGGTAAAAGTCTGCCCGCCTAATCGGAAGGTCCAAGAAATGACAGTTTGATTGTGCATTCTACTACCCTCAACATCTTCCTTCGTCGCAGAAAATGATGCCATGAATTCCTTCACCACTCTCGGGTAAGTACCCGGATCATCCATCAAAATATAATGCATATCACTAGCACGAAGGTAATTTCTGATTTCATCCATAACTTTAAGCCTGCTCAGTGCGGCATGATCAGGATAAATGGGAGCCAATACCTCATAATTCTCGTGCTGCGTCAATAAAGCTTGCATCTTGGCATCCGCAGCAAGGATTTCTCCAGTAAGATAGCGGGGACTCCTTGTCTCTGCTGCTCCGGAATGAGGGACAACTGCCAGCCTAGCTTGCGAGCGCGACGACTCTCCCACGGGTCTGAAATCGTCGGAAGAGGAGGATGAAGAGGATGAACTGACTAGAGACGGCGGGGGAGAGGAGCGGATTACGATACCACCAGTAGCTCGCTTTGGCTTCGGTTTGGTTTTGGCTGGAGCTTTGGCTTTAGGTTTAGGTTTAGCAATGCCCTTACCCTTTTGAGCTGCTGTCAGCTTCTTGGCAGGCGGTGGTTGAGGCTTTCCCGCAGTCGTCAAGTTAGTCCTGGCCATTGTGAAGCTGGAGAAGGAGAAAGGTGACTCGGGGAGGCTGCGGTTGATTCGGGCGAAGGAGACTCGGAGAAGCCGCGGCTGAATGGGTGTCACGGAGTGCGAACACGGTTTAGGGTTAGCTCGGAGAGGGAGGGATTTGGTTGGGACGGAAGGACAGAGGCGCTCGGGGTCGGAGGTAGTCGGACGGAAACGCTCGGGGCTCGGGCGGAAGAGTGTTTAGGGCTCGGGCGGAAGAGTGAGCGAAAAAGATGGATTCGCACGAATAAATCTCAAACTTCCAGCGAATTTGATTCGGGGACCTGCCCGAATCACTTTTGATTCGCCCGAATCTCTTACTCAGTGGCGCCTCGGGTGAGCGAATCAAGTGATTCGGGCGAAGACTTGGCCGAATCGATCTGGGTAGCTGCTTGACCGAATCAAGTGATTCGGGGAGACCGTCCATGATTCGCCCGAATCTCTTACTCAAGGGCGAGCTATAGATTTTTGGGTGCACGAATCAACTGATTCGGCCACTCATGAAAACTGATTCGGGCGAACCGACTGGTGAGAGTTAGCCAACTCTGCACAAAATTTTTCACTCAAATGCACCACATTCCTCAACCACTTTAAGACATCTAATATTCACTCAAAACACCCCACACTTAAATATTTTCACACATGAATAATCAAACCAAAAGGGGTAATTTGAGTGCACTCAACCACAAAAATCCCTAAAGCCTCTAACTTCATATAGGCTTGGCGCAACACAAAGTCAAAACATGATTCTACACTACAAACAAGTGGGAGCAAAAGCACAAATACTCACCAGCCTAGTTTAAAGTCTTGGCTAAGACGTAGCCGATTCCCTTCTTCATAAGAAACACACTTGAGAAGTCCTTTGCGAGGATCCCTTCTCAAATGGCATGCAATAATTAGGGAATTAGGTAGAATCATCAAGTTTGAAGTCTCCAAGCTCCAAGCTTTGCACTTCTCCATGGTAGGCTTTAATTCGATGGCCATTTACTTTGAAAGTTTCACCTTCTTTGTTTAATAATTCGAAGTGGCCATCTCCATATACTTTTTCAACTTTGAAAGGCCCCGACCATCTTGATTTCAATTTTCCCGGGAATAATCTAAGTCTAGAGTTGAAAAGCAATACGCTATCCCCCTTTGAGAAAGTCCTCCTCCGAATTTTCTTGTCATGCCACAATTTGGATCTCTCCTTGTAAATTCTTGAACTCTCATAAGAGTCGAGTCTAATCTCATCTAGTTCATGGAGTTGGAGGACTCTCTTTTCCCTCGCCGTCTTTAAGTCAAAATTTAACTTCTTGATTGCCCACATGGCCTTGTACTCCATTTCGACGGGGAGATGGCATGGCTTCCCATGACTAAGCGGTATGGTGACATGCCAATCGGGGTCTTGAAAGCGGTGCGATATGCCCATAAAGCTTCTTCTAGCTTTGAAGACCAATCCTTCCTCGAGTTCCCCACCGTTTTTTCGAGAATAGCTTTTATCTCCCTATTAGAAACTTCAACTTGTCCACTAGTTTGAGGGTGATAAGGCGTCGCAATTTTGTGATAAACTCCATATTTTTGAAGCATCGCTTCGAATTGTCTTTCTTTGAAATGAGTACCATTATCACTAATCACGGTCCGAGGGGCTCCAAATCTTGGAAAGATGACCTTCTTGAATAATTTAATCACTACTTTGGCATCGCAAGAAGGTGAGGCAATGGCTTCCACCCATTTTGAGACATAGTCGACGGCGACTAAAATATACTTATTCCCATAAGAAGATGGGAATGGTCCCATGTAATCGATCCCTCATACGTCGAATATCTCCACCTCTAGAATACCCTTTTGAGGCATTTCATCTCTTTTAGAAATATTTCCGGTTTTTTGACACGCATCGCAAGACTTCACGAACTCATATGCATCTTTGAACAAATTCGGCCAATAAAATCCGCTTTGAAGAATCTTTGCGGCCGTTTTAGAACTTGAGCCGTGCCCGCCATAAGGAGAAGAGTGACATCCTTCAAGAATACCTTGTTGGTTGCATTCCGCGACACATGATCTATAGAGTCCATCCGCGCAAAGCTTATATAGATAAGGCTCATCCCAATAGTATCGGTTGATATCATGAAGGAATTTCTTCCTTTGATTGTAATTTGCTCCCTCCGGTAGAATTCCACAAGCTAGGAAATTCACGAAGTCCGCATACCATGGAGCTTGCGCGGTCTCGATGCTCATCAAGTATTCCCCAATGAATGTGTCATTTACGGGAATCGTTATTGAATCTTCTTCTTTGGTTAGTTCGAGTCTTGACAAGTGATCCGCCACTACATTCTCTACTCCTTTCTTGTCCTTAATCTCTATATCAAATTCTTGCAATAGGAGTACCCAACGGATAAGTCTAGGCTTTGCTTCCTTCTTTGAAACCAAATACTTGATGGCGGCATGATCCGTGTAGACTATGGTTTTAGAACCAATCAAGTATTGCCTAAATTTTTCAAAGGCATAGACAATAGCTAGCATCTCTTTCTCCGTTGTTGAGTAGTTTGCTTGGGTAGTGTCAAGGGCCTTACTAATGTAATAGACTACGTGGAGGCGCTTATCGATTCGTTGACCCAAGACGGCTCCAATGGCGCTATCACTTGCATCGCACATCATTTCGAATGGTAAATCCCAATTCGGTGCTTGAATAATAGGTGCGGTCACCAAAGCTTGCTTCAACACTTCAAATGCCTCAAGACAAGGCTCATCAAAAATAAATTCCACCTCATTGCGTAGAAGATTTGTGAGGGGCTTTGCTATCTTTGAAAAATCCTTAATAAATCTTCGATAAAAGCCCGCATGCCCGAGAAAACTTCTAATCCCTTTAATATCCCTTGGAGGTGGCAACTTTTCAATCACGTCGATTTTAGCTCTATCGACTTCGATCCCTCTCTTTGAAACACGATGTCCCAAAACTATGCCTTCTTTCACCATGAAATGGCATTTCTCCCAATTGAGGACTAAGTCCATCTCAATGCACCTAGCCAAAACACGTGAAAGATTTGTAAGACAATCATCAAAGGAATATCCATGCACCGAAAAATCATCCATAAAAACTTCCATGGAATTTTCAAGAAATTCGGAAAATATGGACATCATGCATCTTTGAAAAGTACCCGGCGCATTACAAAGACCAAAAGGCATTCTTCTATATGCAAAAGTGCCATAGGGGCAAGTAAAAGTTGTCTTTTCTTGGTCATCGGGGTGGATGGGAATTTGGAAAAAACCACTAAAACCATCTAGAAAGCAAAAATATTCATGTCCCGCTAATCTTTCTAGCATTTGATCAATAAAAGGAATTGGGAAATGATCTTTCTTGGTGGCTTTGTTTAATTTCCTATAGTCTATGCACATCCTCCACCCCGTGACCGTGCGCGTAGGGATCAATTCATTTCTATCATTCTCCACAACGGTGAGCCTGCCTTTCTTAGGCACCACATGAATTGGGCTCACCCATTCGGAGTAGGGGATCGAGTAAATTATTCCCGCATCTCTCAACTTTGTCACTTCTTTCAACACAACCTCACCAAGCTTAGGATTTAATCGCCTAAGAAATTCGCGACTAGGTTTCACATTCTCCTCAAGTCTTATCCTATGCATGCAAACCTTGGGGCTAATCCCTTTCAAATCATCAATGGAATGCCCAATAGCACCCTTATACAATTGCAAAACATGCATAAGCTTGGAGGTCTCACATTCATCAAGAGATGCTTCGATAATTACGGGTAGTGAATTGTTTGGTCCGAGGAATTCATACCTTAGATTCGGTGGAAGGGGTTTCAACCCCTCACCGAATTCCTTACCTTTTCTTGGCTCTTCTTCAATGGTGTCCTCATCGAGAGTGTCACCGTCCTCAAGATTCATCAATGAGGCGAAAGATGGACTACCACTATCTTTTGTGAGCAACTCGTACTCAAAATTTGTCAATTCATCATGAGCATCAAAAACATCACAAGCATCATTTATCTCAAGCAAATGACAATCCATAGAACTACTAGGAGCATTTAAAACTTTTTTCAAGTAAAATTTAATTTTGTCGGTTCCCAAGTTTAGTTCTATAACTCCCTCACCACAATTAATGATGGCTTTTACCGTATTCAAGAAAGGCCTTCCTAGTATGATAGGAATTTCACGATCCTCATCCATCTCAAGCACATAAAAGTCAACGGGAACATAAAATTTCCCTACTCTAATTGGAACATCCTCTAAAATACCCTTAGGTAACCTAGATGATCTATCCGCCAATCTAAGATTTATGGATGTAGGAGTGAGTTCACCCATGTCAAGTTTTTGAAACAAGGAAAATGGCATCAAAGAAATACTAGCTCCCAAGTCACACAATGCACTATCAATGCAAAAATCACCAATAGCAATAGGAATAGAGAATGAACCATGATCATTTAGCTTCCTGGGCATGTTATGTTGAATAATAGCGCTACAATTAGCATCCAAAGCTACGTGATCAATTTCATGCATTTCTCTCCTATGCGAAATAATATCCTTAAGAAATTTTGCATAAGTAGGCATTTGAGTTAGTACCTCCGTGAAGGGGAGAGTCACTTGGAGTTTGCTCAAAATATCCGCAAAGCGCTTGAAATGTGTGTCCTCCTTCTTCTTCTTCAATCTTTGTGGAAATGGAATGGGAGGCACATATGGAGCGGGCTCTTGAGCTTTTTCTTTTGTTCTCTTCTCAACCTTCTCTTGAGATGAAGGCCCTTCTTTCTCAACCTCAACGGTTGTGTTGGCAATTTTGGTCTTCGCTTGGGGCTCTTCTAAGACTCTTCCGCTCTTTAAGGTGATGGCATTTATGGTTTCGGAAGAGTTCACATCCGTTTGAGAAGGCAATTTCCCTTGATATTTTGAGGAAGAACTCGCTTGTTGAGCAATTTGTGTCTCAAGCATCTTGTTGTGTGCTTGCAATTGGTCAAGTCTTTGAAGGATGAGTTGGTTATCCTTTTGTTGTTGAGCTTGAGTTGCGGCCAATTGAGCAACAATAGATAATAGGGATGGTTCCTCTTGGCTAGGCCTCTCGTAGTTTCTTTGGTAAGGAGCTTGTAATTGTTTCCTTGGCGGAAATCCCGGAGGTGTAGGCCTTGGCTCATTGTTGATGGGCGCTCTCCTCGGAAAGTTTGGGTCTTCATGGAACCTTACATGTTGGGGAGGGTTCCTTGGTTGGTAGGGAGGATTTCTCGGTTGATACCCACTTGATTGAGGTGGCACATAAGCTCTCTCTTGGTTCCTCACAAGATAATTAACATCTTCAAATTCATCCGCATGTTTGGCGGTGCAAGAGTCTTCGTCATGCGACGGGTTAGCGCAAATGCTACAAGCTTGCGGATGTTCTCTTCTCTTGTTCAAGTTCATGTTCCCAAGAGATTGTGCCAAGGAATTTACCGTCTTTGCAAGGGAGTTGAAATCTTCCTTTGTCACGGCTTTAGAGGTTTCCTCCTTGCTCTTTTTCTTCAAGTGGTTCCTTTCACCACCCCATTGATGCGAATTTCGTGCAATCTTTTCGATGATCTTGAAACCATCGGTAGCCGTTAAGTCCATCATCGCTCCATTACTTGCATGGTCCATATGGTTCCTTGCATCTTGGTCCATTCCATCGTAGAAGCTTTGCAATAATTGCCACTTGTTGAATCCATGATGAGGGCAATCTCTTTGAAGCTCTTTGAAGCGCTCAAAAGCCTCATAGAAGGTTTCGTCGTCCCGTTGAGTAAATTGGTTGATTCTATCCCGAATCTTTTTTGTCTTGGCGGGAGGGAAATATTGGATTAAAAAGGCTTGTGCTAGTCCCTCCCAAGTATTGAATGTATCCGGTTCATGACTCATCAACCAATCTTTAGATTTCCCAGAAAGTGAGAACGGAAAAACCTTCATATATACCCACTCTTGTTGGATGCCCGGCATCTTGTATGTGAGGCATAGCTCCGTAAATTGGGCCAAATGGCCATTTGGGTTCCCATATCCGTCAAATTGATTTGCAGCCACCATATGGAGGAGGGCGGATTTGATTTCAAACTCTTGGTCTTCTCCCCCCGGTAGACAAATTGGGGAACCATAATGTCCAATGGTTGGGGCGATGTATGCCCCAACCGGTCTTTCTTCTTCCTCTTGCGGAAGAGGAGCATTTCCTTGCCTTCTAGGATTTTGTGGATCCATATTTCCCGGTTGTTCGGCTCGTGTAGGCGAAGGAGTATCCAATTGAGGAGTGTGAAGCTCGTGTAAAGCGGAGGGATGAGAAGTTTGGCTTGTAGTTGAGGTAGAAGCTTGTTCTTGTACTCTCTTGCTCTTTGCTCTAGTTTGCATTCAAACACCTATAAAGCAATCAAAGAGAGCTTTTATAAGTGTGAACTTAAATAGAGACAAACAAGAATAGCACGTACGCAAGCAATTACGACAACTAAATAAAAGAAAAATAGAAAGTGAAGTAAACTAACTAAAAGTAAAACTAATTAGCAATCTAGTCTAATGGCTAATTCCCCGGCAACGGCGCCATTTTGACATTGGCGTTTTAGGCAAGCAAAATGAAGTGCTATTCTAGTCACGCAAATATCAAACAATATTTATAACCAAGTGACCTCGGATCGAACCCAAGGGAAAAGCTTAGACTAATTGACAACTAATCAATGCTACTAATGTAAGTCTACGGTTTTTGGGGGGGGGAATATGTCCTCCTATAGAGGTATCTCTAGCAAGCACTAAAGATAAATGATATTCTTGAGTTCTACTTAATGAATAAAAAGGGGTGACTAGGGATTCAACTTCTCTCCTAGGATATGAGGAAATGAAATAACTCACTAATACATGCATGAACTACATTTGGTTGATAAAAGCAAGGCTAATGCATCATCCACTCTAGGTTCAACTCTCGCTCCTTCCCTAGAATGGAGAGGATACATAAATGACAAGGTTCTCAAACTCTCATTCTATTGAACCGTGTAGAATATGAGTCCCATAACCGCACCCTCTCGGTCTATTGGCCGGTTACTCAAATCCGCTCAAAACTTAGCCTAATGTCAAGAATGCATGTCGCTCTCACGCACAAACACTCCATCTATGATCATACGATAGCTATGAAACATCCTAAGTTCAACTCTCGCTCCTTCCTTAGGGGTTCTAACCAAGCATACTCACTTAAGCATTTCGTCAAACACTTGGTGTGCATACAATGAATACATAGCTAGGGCACAATAAGATCAAACCAAACTTCATTCAATGCAACAACAATAGTGTTCTACATCATATCCAATCCTAGGGGATCCATTTAATCCCCAACCACAAAAGTAACTACTCACTCATAATGAGTGTGTACAAAAACATGACAACTAAAGGAAGCATAAATGTAAATACAAAGTTAGGGTTTAGAAGAGGATGATGTGGAATCTTCAATCCAAGCTTCAATCTTCCATCAAGCTTGATCTTCCTTGAGTTTTGTCGTCTAGGGTTGCAAAAAGTGGAAACTTGTCGTCTAGGGTTGAGAGAAAAAGCAAGCTCTCTTTCTTCACTTCTATCTCCTTCTATTTATACTCTTTTAAGTTTCCCACAAAATGACCGAAGTGACCGAATCACTTGATGCGGTCAATGTCCATGTGATTCGCTCGAACCTTGTGTTCAGTGCAGTTTTGAGTTTGGGCGAATCAATTATCCTGGCCGAATCACTTTTGATTCGGTCAAATGTCTTTGTTTTGATACGGTCAAACGCCTTGTGGAGCTAAACTGATTCGGGCACCTCTGGGCGAATCACCTCTGATTCGGCCGAATCAGCTGTTCAGTAGCTTCTTGACTGGGCGAATCACTTCTCTTGGCCGAATCACCATTGATTCGGTCACACCCATTATGTGATTCGGTCAAACCTTCAGGACTTCCCCGGATCAGGTCAATTCGTGCAGCTGAGGGTGATTCGGTCAAGCTGGTGGGCGAATCACTAGTGATTCGGCCGAATCACTTCTGCAGTTTGCTCAGCTTTGCTTCTTTTGATTTCCATCGACCGGAATTCGTCTAGATTTTCTTCGGGCCACTTCGCATTGAGAGATATGTAATTTTAACCTGAAATGGACGAAGAAATCATCAAATGACTTTATAAAATAGCGGAACAAACAAGAAGTAAGGGGAAAATATGGACAAATATAAGGTCATTTGCCCGCTCATCACGTCTCTGCGTTAAGCTTCCTGTAGTCGATGCACATGCGCCATCCAGTCTGTATGCGCTTGGGAACTAGCTCGCTCTGCGCATTTTCCTCCACTGTGATTCCTCCCTTCTTAGGCACAACGTGCACTGGACTGACCCATTTGCTGTCCGAGATGGGGTAGATGACTCCTGCGTCAAGCAACTTTAAAATCTCCTTTTGTACTACCTCCATCATGTTTGGGTTTAATCTGCGCTGAGCCTCCCTGGATGGTTTGGCACCATCTTCCAACAGAATTCTATGCATGCATACGTCTGGGCTCACTCTGCGCAGGTCAGCAAGTGTCCATCCTATGGCGCGCTGGTTCTTGCGCAGCACCTGCTGTAAGCGCACTTCCTGCTCTTCTTCTAATCCTTTCTTGATGATCACTGGCAGGGTGTCCTCATTTCCCAGGAAAATGTATTTGAGATGTTCTGGGAGTTGCTTCAGCTCGACCTTGGGTGCCTGTTCAATGGAGGGCAAGATTTTATTAGTGGTGCAAATATGAACTATATCATGTACCTGAGTGAGTGCTGGTTCAGCACTGCTCGGTTCTTCCTTCTGCTCCTCCAACTCTACTTGTGCCAGTGGCTCTGGTCCTATTGTTGCGCTTGCCCATTGCGCATCTGTGACTAAATCATCCAGGTCGTCCATTGCGTGCACTGTGGCGTCCTCGTGTGGGTGCTGCATCCCCTTGAAAATATTGAAATGGATCTCTTCGCCATCTACTTCCATGGAGAGCGTGCCTCTCCACACATCTATCTTCGTGCGCGCGGTCATAAGGAAAGGTCTGCCTAGTATGATCTGCGCATTGCTGGTGCTCGATTCGCCCTCCATTTCTAGCACATAAAAATCTGCTGGGAACACCAGCTCTCCTACGCGTACGAGAACATCCTCTATCATGCCTGCAGGTTGTTTGCACGATCGATCCGCTAGCTGAATGGTGAGACCTGCAGGCTTTAGTGGTCCAAGGCGCAATGTTGCATATAGAGAATACGGTAACAAATTTATGGATGCGCCTAAATCAATCATGCAGTTGCTCACCGTGGTTTTACCTAGAGTGCATGGGATAGTGAATGTACCTGGGTCTCGGCACTTAGGTGGTACCTTATGTTGCACGATCGCTGAGGCCTGCGCACTTAACATTACCTGTGCGCATTCGCCTTTCCGTCGCTTGTTTGTGCACAGCTCTTTCAAAAACTTGGCGTACCTTGGGATCTGCCGAACTGCTTCAATAAGGGGAATGTTGATTTCCACCTTGCTGAATAACTCGTAGAGCTCTTTGTCCTGCGCTTCCTTCCTAGCCAAGGGTGCCTGCACAGGGAAAGGTGCAGGTATATTAGTACGATTCGTGCCCTTGTCTTTTAATTCTGTTATACCTGGCGCTTCGCCCTGCTGGCTCGCGGCTGGCACTTCAGGTTGCGCACTCTGCTCTGGTTGCGCATTCTGCTCTGTCGATTCTGGGACTTGCGCAGCTGGTTGCGCGGGCGCCTTCACGGTCTGCTCTGTTCCTATCGTGCGCCCAGTCCTCAGTGTTACTGCATTGACTCCTCCTTTGGGGTTCTGAATCACTTGCGAAGGCAGGTTGCCATCGCTTTTTTTCAGCTCATATACTGTGGTCGCAATCTGTGATAGCTGCTTTTCAATGGACTCGAACCGCTTGTCATATTTCTCGTCATTTTTGCGCACTGTGTCTGCTAGCTGCCCCACGATATCTTCCAAGGATCGCCTCGGTTGCTGGTTGTTATGTGCTGGTGCGTCAGTGCGGCGTTGCGGTGGATTGTAAGGCGCAGCTTGTTGGGTCTGCTGTGGCGCGCGCTGATCTGTGGACCGCCTCTGGAAATTGTTCTCCTCCTTCCATCTGAATCCATTTGCTGCCAGTCCAAAGCGCGGCTGATTCTGCCTCGGTGGCCCTCTGTTATCCCATCCTCCAAGAGCATTGACATCTCCAGTTTCCTCAAATAGTGTGGGACATTCATCAGTCTTGTGCTCGGTGGACCTGCAGAATTCACATACCTTTGGCGCAACTGGTGGTGCGCTTTGCGCACTCATCAACTTCTGCAGCATGGCCTTCATTTCCTTGATCTCAGCGCTTGTTTCTACCTGATGCACAGAACGAGTACGACTATTTTCAAGTGTTAGCTGATGTCTTACCTGACCAGCAGAGTCTTCTATCAGCTGCCACGCGTCTTCTGGGTACATGTTGCAAATGTCGCCTCCTGCGCATGCGTTCAATAGCCTCAGCTCCATGGGCAGCAGCCCATTCAGGAAGTTCTCTATCAGCACATTCTGGGGCAGGCCATGATTGTAGCAGTTGGCCTCTAGCTCCCTGAAACGCTCGTAATATTCTGACAGTGACTCCCCTGCGCTCTGCCTTGGCGCGGCCAGTTCTCTTCTGAATAGCGCGATCTTTGCTGCGGGATAGAATTTGTCCAGGAATTTCTTCTGCAGCTGCTCCCATGTGTGAATGGATCCTGCGGGTAAGTTCATCAACCAATGTCTGGCTGTATCACACAGTGAAAATGGGAATGCCTTCATCTTCAGCGCTTCATCGCTTTCCCCTTCGGTTTTCATGTTTTCGCATATAACCAGGAACTCTCGCACGTGCTTGACTGGAATTTCATTGTTCATCCCGTGGAACTTGGGCATGTGATGGATGAGCGAGCTCCTTAGCTCAAAATGTCCGTCTGGTGGAAGCACGATGCACCATGGCTGGTTAACAGTGATAGGGGCCGACATCTCGCGCACTGTTCTGCGTCGCGCAGCTTGTCGCGCGGGTGGCGCATTGTACAGTTCAGCGGCCATCCTTGCTTCAACCTCGCGCTGCACTTCTTCTCTAAACAGAGCTGCGCGGTTATGCGCCCTTGCTTCCTCTGGGGTCCTGTCCCCTAGGTTGTCGCCTACGACACTGTTATCCTCCATAACCTGTTCTATATCTCAAAAAAACGAAATTAAAAGATAACTAATGCTGCTGCGTCTGTCAGTGCGCAACTAGAATCCGCGCAGCGCAACTGTTTCAAGGTTGCGCAGGCTAATGGTGATTGCGCGCTGTCAGAAACAACAACGAGAAAACAAAACAAACTGAAATAACTAGTTACTAAAAGGAAAACGTAAACTAGCTAGAACTTAGCTGTGTTGCTCCCCGGCAACGGCGCCAAAATTTGATCGCGCGTCGTTGTGCGCGTCAAATATAATCCTTCCTCTTCCACTCAGTACAGTGGTTAAGTAAGGGTCGATCTCCATAGGGAGCAAGTAGTTCGGTTCTAGCCAGTGACCTACACTTACGAAGATTGGGGGGTGAGTGATTGGGTTGCGCAGTGCGCAAGTAAACAGTTGTAAAACACAGGGAAATGCACTAGACATGCGCAGGCAATAGAGATTAGATACTATGACTATGAGAAGTATCGGCGCAGACAATCCTCTATGAGTGCATTCCTTATCATCGACTCTAAATGTCTATAGCTTGATTTTACTTAAGTTAGTGTCCGGCCAAGGCTTCCTAACATGTGCGCATGTTCCGATCAAAGTTCATGTGCTATTAATTCTTGCACTAGACCTAAACAACTACGAATCCGATCAAGGTAGTAATTGCCTATCCTAGCGCGTTACTCCTAGTTGGCACCGTCAGGATATTCAACTAGTTTAACAGACAACAACAAGCGACAAGAGTAAGATTGCGGTTCAAGGCTTCCCCTACTCATGCAACAAGCTGCCAGTAATGTGCACAGAATTAATATAAGCAAGCAAGCTAAGCATTAAGTGCAAGTCTCAAAGGAAATACTCATAGATTCATGTCCAACCGACACTAAGCGTTTAGCTAGACATGCTAGTGATAAACATCATAGAATAGTAAATAATAACTAATGTATCTGAGAAACAAGTAGCAAACAGTGCGTGCAGAATGTTTCTCGGCTGGCGCAGTTGGCTGGCGCAAGTCCTCTCAACAAGTCCGTGTGTTTTTCAGTTTGCCGCTCTGTGTGTCTCTGATGATGATCGTCTCTTCCTATTATTGTTCTGAAACCCTAGACCTCCTCCCCTTTATATACTGCTCGAGAGGTCCATCCTTGGCAACTTCCAAATCTGGTCATGTCGGGATTAGGAAATACTGGACTCTGCGCCTGGCGCACGGCGTACTGCTTAGCGCATTGGTCGGCGCAACTCTGCTGTGTCTCGCCATTTCTTCTGTTTGCGCCGCTAGCTCCGCAGGCTGTGTGCTGCGCGTCCTAAACGCTGCCTGTTAGCGCGTATCCGGCTTAGGCCCTTGTTTTGCCCTGAAATACAAAAACACTGGAAACCAGTAATCTTGTACATAAAATAATGCGAACAAGCATAGGGTTATGATCTAAATAATGCGTATAAATAGGCTCTATCAAACCCCCCACACTTGCCCCTTGTTCGTCCTCGAACAAGCACTCAAGCACGGATACCATTACCTCTCTGGAGTCTAGCGCACAGTCTTGCACTCTGGCACGGTCTACGCTGCTGAACACCTTGCGCTGCTCTAGCACCTGCGCACATCTGCTTCTCAACAGTTTCAAGTATAATAATTTCGAAATTCATTACCTCTCAGCTGGGATGAAAAATTAATTTGGATGGCTGGGAGATAGCTCTTCATAGGCTCCAGGTTGTCAGCTCTTGCTCCGAGGATAGGTATATGGTTAACAGCTTCCGATGCGTGATTCTTCCGCGCACTTCCTGGGAACTCAAGCCTTTTTGATGATGATTTTTTCTCTTTTGTGAACTTGCGCACGCTGGTGTTTATCAGTGCGCATGCTGATTCTTTTGTAGCGCATATCATCTGCTGGTGTCTTTCTTTCGTACAGCTTTGTCTATGGTTCCTATCTTCCCAGAACGGTTCCAGTCTCGGCCTCCGGATAACAGCTATGGAACACCGCCCCGCTCTCCCTCCTTGGTCTATCTGCGCAGGTCGGCGCACGCGTTTACACCCGCGTCCGCCTTCCTTAGCTCGACTTCCAGAGGGAAGGTGGTCTGTTTTCCCACCTCGCCACGCTTTGGGTATTTCGCCTTTGGCATCTGCGTGACTGAGCGCACTTTCTTGCTCCGAAGGTCGCGAAGCATTGGCCTCCACTCGCGCTCTCGACCATATACCTTTCCTCTGTTTTCCGGAAAGAAAATTTGAAGTGCCAGAGGTGGTCAGTGCTATTGAAGAGGCTGGACTGTTGAAGACGCTCAAGCTGCCTCAACAGTTTGCTGAATAGCTTGTTCGAGAACTGGTTGCGAATCTGTCACAGTAATTCAGGACAATATCCAGTGCTGATTATGGTGTGGTATAGGTAAGAGAGCGACAAGTGGTAATCACTCCAGCATCCATCAACGAATTTTTCCGAATTTATCCTGCTGCATTTGTACTAGAATTGCCTGAATGGAGAGATATTATTTCAGAAATCACAAATGGCCGCATAACTTCATGGAGAAAGAGCTCTCTCGAATCGGGGCACCTGACGACTAAATATGTCATTCTACATGGGATTTGTATCAAAAACTGGATGCCCACGCTGCATAGGACTATTGTCAGCAAGCCCATTGCAGGATTCATTTTCCATGTGGCTCGTGGAGTAAAGGTAAACCAAGGGCAAATCATTTGTAACCATCTGAGCAGCATATTATTTCTGACCTGACTAAGGTCCCTATTGGTTGTCCTTCCATGTGTTTGAGATGATTGTTAATCAATGCCCTGACATTTGTGATGACTCGATCAAATTGTCTCCTCCTCCTGCATCATTTAGCAAGGATTATAAGCTGTTCACCGGAAAACATCAAGTTGATATCACTGTTCCTGACCCAGTCCAGCAAGCTTTGCTTAGACTGAAGGAAGCACCTTGTGGAACAGCTAGCAGAATAGTGTTAGTCAAAAAATTTGGACAGCCAGCCTCTAACTCAAAGGTAATTGCTAAACTTGAAAAGCATCTGCTAATGCTGGAAAACATGACTTCTCAGATTACAGCAGCAAAAAGGGAGGTAAAGCTGATTCTGCGGGAACTCAAGTATCCACTAGAGGAAGAAGAATCTGAAGTAGAAACCCGTCACAGCAGATGAATCAGATGAGTAAAACAGTGACCATGAAAAACATTTTATTTTGCTATTTGTGTTTGGAATTTTGTCTGGCACTTTGAACACTTCTGACACTTATGCATTGTTATCAATCCTTGTCACTTTTATTTGCAAAAAGGGGGAGTATATTGAAAGGGGGGAATTCGGCACTCAATAGATACACGCCATTCGTACCCTATGAAGAAGAAGTTTTGTCAAAAAAATGTCAAGGGGGGAGAATGTTAGTTTCAGGTAGTTCATGGATTCTTGAATGGCATATTTTTGACAAACAGTGCAAAGGAACACGGCTGTGACAAAAGGCGAGACAAGGACAGTTCAGACAGGCGCATGCTAGATCGATTGAGATCAACGAATATATTGCGTCTGCAAAGAAATATTCTAGAGATATTCCGGGCGACAATATTCTCCCAAATTCTGCGCTCTGAAGATTAGATCCGAATCTGAATTAGGAAAGGATGATCAAATATTATCATGTTTCCTAAGATATGAAATATCTAATCTTTATATGAGGGATCGGAAAAATGCAGATTGATTAAAGCTGAATAATCCTATCTGAGAACGAAGAAGAACGCAGTCTGCAGATCGGCGATCACCTTCAAAGATAGACTAGAAATTGACAGAGCAAGAGTTTGATCGATGTAAGCTCAAGAAAATCGTTGAACAGACTGTGTTACAGTCCTGACATTCTCGAGAAGAGAATTTTCGGTATGTGGTTGACAGATCGAGGTGGGAAGAGAAGGATCTCCGTCCGAGGGAGTCAGACGCACTCACAGTATTGCAACTACATAGTGGTAACGATTGAAGTTAAGTTACTTAAATATCTATTGTACTTGATCGAATACATTGTAAAGTGATTCCCACTTGGGGTTCCGAGTAATTCCCCCTCCCTGAGTAGGCTCGGTGAGCTGAACAGGGTAAACATATTCTGTGTCGTTTACTTTCCTTCGTACTGTTTCTATTGCGTCTAACAATCATCAAAATGTGAACTGTTAAAACTTTTTGAAACAGTTAATAAGTGATCTGGAACAGCCCGAGTAGAACAGACGTACAACTTTCATATGTCATACACGGTTTGAAGCTAATGTCATGGATGTTTTATTCTTTACACGGCTTATGCTATAAGCACTTTCATTGACGACAAAATTTTAAAAATAAATGGACACACCAACCTTTAGCATAAATGAATTGTCCATTTTGTGACAAATGCGAACGGAAGTTCAAATTCATGGCATTTGTAAAGAAAGTTTGAGGTTCTATAAGAAAAAATGTATATGCATAAAAAATGGGGAAAACGAATATAACATGTGTGAGTGAAACTTTGGTTGATGTCCAGGGATTCAGCAAGACATGATTATGATAACAGTTCAAAGATCTGGTTCATTTGATCAAAATATTGAAGCTCTTTTCCTGCCATGGGTTTGATGTTTGAGTGAATCCCCACCTTTTTTTTACAGCTGATTCCATTTGCGTTTGGGATTTGGTTCGTTTTACATAGATTATGGTGATTTTGAGTTTCGCTAGCAAGTCATTTTGTAGTTGTAGATTGTTTCGTATGCAGTTGGAATAAGAATCTGTGGGATTAGATGGCGATGATACTTGGAAAATCCCATCTAAACTTAAACGTAAAAATCGGCAGTCGAACGGAGTTCAAAAACCAAGAACAGATATCGCCTGAGAGAAGGCAAAGCGGAGTGAGTCCGCAGACAAAAACCGGCAACATCTTGCATGATGATCAGTTGTCGTACGTGCGGCACTCGTCGGTTTCAGGGTTGTCCTTGCAGTAGGTCTCCAGAGGGTCACTGTTCTTGTTCTTGTCCCTAGCATGGCTAGCCGCCGCGCTCAGCTCCTCGACGGTGTCCCACGCCGCCACACACTCTCCGCTTACTGGGTCACCAGCGCATGCCTCCTCCGCCTCCTTGATGCTCTCCGCCACCTTCTCCGAAATGGATTCGGGCCCCGAGGCAGCCAGAGGCTTGACGTAGGAGATGCGGGTCAGCTTCTTCCAGGCCGGGTGGTTGAGGCCGGAGGGCAGTTTGCTGCTAGGTGAGTCGGTGGCGGTGGAAGTGGAGAAGAAGCGAGGGGCTGTGAGGCCAGCAATGGCCGCCATGAATGAGGATGATTATGCTCTGTTTTTCTACTGATGGGATTGAGAGGAAGGAAGATATGTGGAGGCGGAGATTAATAAAGTAAGTTGAGTTCTGTTTTTCGGTATGTTGTTCGTTTATAATGTACACACACTTCTTATCTAGAACCGAGCACTTGGAATGAGACACGTGGTTCACAAGACATTTTTTCAATATTTTATCTCTCTTCTATTTTTTATTCTTAATTTTTATTTTGTAGATACGTGGTTTGACGGTCGAAACATTAACACGGCTTTGTTGATAATTAAAAGCGTTTTGAAATGAAGTAGCCTCTGTGATTTGGACAGGGGAAGAAAAAAAATTCGATTTGCTATTTTGTTATAAGTTTATTTTTTTGGGTCTTTTATTTTGAAAACATTACACTTATACAGACTTTTCAATAACATGTTATTGTTAATATTGGAATCACTATTGGAAATAACAATATGTGATTATTTAACTGCATGTTATGTATTTCCAGCTGAATGCCTGAATCATAAACTGCATGACATCATACGTGGTGAAACCAACAGCTACTAGTAATATTTTAGCAGTTGTGGAGTATTTAAAATCACAGCCTCCTTTTCTTCCGTCCTAGTTCTCCTCTCCTTCTGCATTTCTCTCCCTTCGGACGACTACCTAATGCCAAATCCCCCACCATATGACAGGTAAAATTTTAAGATTATGTTTTTTTGAATTTATAAAATACATAAGTATATATAAATAAATATAAGTATATATAAATAAATGTAATTATTTATCATATCTTTCACCACCACCACCACAACCACCATAAAAACATCACCACCACTATTCAGCATCTCTTTCATCAAAACACAACCAGCACTTTCATCACTGCCACCAACATTATTAATCACCGCCACCACCACTATTAATCACCGCCACTACCACTATCATAAAAACATCACCACCACTATTCATCATCTCTTTCATCAAAACACCACCATCACCACTATTCACATCTCTTTCATCCCAACACCACCACAACACTACCATCCCAACCATAACACCACACCACCACTGTAATTATAATGTATTTATTTTAAGTTAAGTTAAGTTAAAATAAATACATTATAGTTATTATTTTTATTATGATGGCAGTGGTAGTGTGGTGTTATGGTGGTGATGGTGATAGTGATGTTGTGATTGGGGTGGGTGGGGGGGTGGTAGTGATGGTGTTGTGGTGGGGTAGTGTTGTGGTTAGGATGGTGGTGGTGGTGTGTGTGTGGATGTGTTGTGGTGTGGTATTGTGGAAAGAGATAATAATATTAAATATAAGTACATATAAATAAATATAAGTAAATATAAATACGTATAAGTAAATATAAGTAAAGTAATAAGTTTAAGTACAAAAGAACAGACTCTTCGATCCAAAATATAGGTATCTGAATTTAGTATTATAATTTTAGTTTTAGATGGTTTTAGATTCATTAATATAGTAGTAGATTATGGTTCCCTTCACTGGTATCCATTAACTGGTATTGCTACTAGAAGAAAAATTAAGTGGGAGGAAATAGAGTTCCCTTCACAGTGGACTTTAGAACAAGCTGTTCCTCCACAGGAGATACCCAAATATAACTTAATGGACGTTACTCAAAATAATGAAGGATTGATAAATTTAAAATTTGATAATAATAATTTAAATGACCATCTTTCTTTCCCAAGGACGAAGTCATTTCATTCCTTTATTAGTCCATTTGATATTCCTTTCGAGCCTCATCGAGCCTCTACGTCTCAAATCAGAGACCCAGGAAAGATTGAAAGGATAATAATTGATAAACATAATATTGCTAGAGGAATAGGACCAGAAATAACTGAGTCAGAAATGGATTTTTCAATTTAAATGGATTACAAATTAGATTTTAGCCCAGGATCTTTTTATAGAAAGATTATATCTGAGGAATTTGAATCAGACATATGGACACCTTATAAAACTTGGTTGTATAGCAACCTTAAGCCTTCTGAATTGAAAAGGCTGAGTGAGCATTTTTATGCCGAATGTGCTGAGAAGAATGAAATAATGTATTTTGTTCCATGGTTTATAACCACTTGTATAGAACCCTATGTGTCAGTTTTAGAACGACATTATAAGTTAGCTACAGGGAAAACTGTTACACAAGTTTACCCACCTCATACACCATTTCAAATAGAGAAACAGGATAGAACTTATAATTTCCTAGCTTTTGCTAATTTATTGGAGGATGATACCTTAAAAATCACAGGAGAACATATAAACAAACTAATAGAACAAAATAATTATACTAATTTATATCTGAATATTGTTGGTGAACAACTTACTGCACTTCAAGATAGAGTTAATAAACTGTATGAGATTTTACATCCTCACACTCCTACTATTGGGAGTACTAGTTCCCAAATAAGTGTGCCAGTGTCACACCAGGTTATAGCCTCACCCAGTATTCAGCCGCCGCCTGAAATCACAGGATTTAAGTTAAGACCTCTTAAAGAATTTGAAGATTTATTGACTGAACATTTTAAGAATCTTAAACTTAGTACCTTAGATAATAAATTGAGGGATGAATTGATTGAAAACCTTGATCATAAACAGGTTTACACAGATTATATTAATAAACTTCATAAATGGGCAGATAAACCTATTACTGGAAAATATTATTATTCCAGACCAACACCAGTTGATGTGTTACTTGAAGAAAGTAATGATATTATCTCTGATAGTTATAGTGGCAGCCATATCTATGAATGGAATATTGATGGTTTTGCTCACCAGCAGATACATAATACTATCCATAGGATGTTAATGTATTCTACAATATGCAGGAACAATGGTAATACAGATAAGAATATTGCTAATATGATTATATCAGGTTTTACAGGCCAACTTAAAGGTTGGTGGGATAATTATTTGACCCTCTCTGATCGAACGTTAATCCTTAATACGACCAAACGGGAAGGTGACATTAATAAAGAAGATGCAGTTTATACACTGGTTATGAATATTATTGAACATTTCACAGGTCGTTATACTGATAATAGTGAAAATGTTAGAACTTTATTACAGAATCTTCGATGTAAGACTCTTACTGATTTTCGATGGTATAAGGATACTTTCCTTAGCAGAGTTATGGAATTACCTGAGTGTAATAGTTCTCATTGGAAATCCAAATTTATTGATGGATTACCCAGTTTGTTTGCTGAAAGGATCCGAAGAGTCCTTAGGCAGAATTTGGATCATATTTCTTATGATACTTTTACGTATGGTAGGTTAATAGCAGCCTGTACCCAAGAAGGCATTGCAATATGCAATGACGTTAGATTAAACCAGCAAATGAAAAGACAGAATCTGATTGAAAGGCAACAATTAGGCCGCTTTTGTGATCAATTTGCTATTGAAAAACCTTTATTATCTAAGGTTAGAAAATCTTCTAAGAAGCAAAATCTTCCGTTTAATCCAACTTATAAGAAGAAAAAACGTAGATTTACGGAGAAAAAATTAGATAATAGACGACAACGCAAATATGCCAGAGAAATTAAAAAGACAGAAAAACTTAAAGATAAGTTTGCTAATGTTGTGTGCCACAAATGTGGAAAACTTGGTCATTATGCTAGAACTTGTTGGGTTAAGAAGAAGATTAATAGTCTTGAAGAAGATGATAAAATGAAAGCTATATTAGCTAAAGTGTTATTGAACTCAGATACTTCTGAATCAGAGTACAGCTCTGATGATTACTCAGAAGGAGAATCGTCCATGAGCAGAAATATGCACGTCTTGCAAGAAGAAGATATTTCTTCCACTGATTCAGAATCGATATGTGAACCTTGTGTCTTAGGTCAAGGTTGTCCTAAAAGAATTCAGGATACGAATTCAGAGGAAGAAGCCTTATATAGACTTCAATCCCAATTTCAAGATTTATCAATCAATGTGCTTGATCATAATACTGCTTTAGGTCTTTTGAAAATGATTAAAGATCCTACTCTTAGATCTCAGATTATTGACCAGATTGGTGAAAGTGGAGAATCTTCAACACCACCACCCCAGCATTCTCCTTATACGAGAACCAATGACCCTTATGTTATGTCTGAGGTTTATAAAAGAATTAGAGATAGGAAGTTAATAGAAACTCCTACTACTAGTTATGATTTACATATTGAGATTGACAATCTTAAGAAAGAGATTGGAGAGTTGAAAATTGAGAATAAAAAGCTTGATCAACGAATTTCCCGAATGGAGAAAGGAAAAGAGATTATTATAACAGACCCCCTATTGGAGTTAGACAGAATGGAGTCTAACAGGAATTTTCTTTCTACTCTGGAAATGTTTATCACTCAGAAATGGCATATCCAGGTTAAACTCTTAATAGAAGAGTATTATTCCCGAGATTTGATTGCACTAGTTGATAGTGGTGCTGATTTAAATGTTATCCAGGAAGGTTTGATACCTACTAAATATTTTTATAAAACTACTCATACTCTCTCTCATGCAGGAGGAGATAAATTAGATATTAGCTATAAACTACCGAAAGCAAAAATTTGTGTGAATAGAGTTTGTATTCAAACTAGCTTTTTATTAGCCAAGAATATTTCTAACCAGGTTATTCTTGGTACCCCTTTTCTTACGAAGTTATATCCTTTGACAAAAGTTGATAGTTCCGGAATCATAGGAACATATGAGGGAAAAAATATTTTCCTACAATTTAGAACTGAGCCTCCTACTAAGGCATTGCATCAGGTTTATGATACAGTTCTTGCGAAACAAAACCAATTGAACTTTCTGAAACAGGAACTTCAAGAACTTACTATTGAGGATACACTAAAAAATCCTAAACTACAGGATAAAATAAATATCCTTAAGAATGAGTTTATTGCTGATATTTGCAGTGATTTGCCTAATGCGTTTTGGAATAGAAAAAAACATATTGTTACTCTTCCTTATGAAGATACATTTACTGAAGATAAGATTCCTACCAAGGCTAGACCTTGTCAGATGAATAAAGAATATCTTGAGTTATGTAAACAAGAAATAAAAGATCTTGTAGATAAAAAATTAATAAGACCTTCGAAATCCCCATGGTCTTGCACTGCATTCTATGTTAATAAACATAGTGAACAGGAAAGAGGTCATCCCAGATTGGTTATTAATTATAAGCCTCTGAATGTTGCTTTGAAATGGATTCGCTATCCGATCCCGAACAAGAAGAATCTTCTTGATAGATTATTTGCTGCACTCATATTTTCTAAGTTTGACTTGAAATCTGGTTATTGGCAGATTCAAATAGACCAAAAAGATGTTTATAAAACTGCTTTTAATGTTCCATTTGGACAATATGAATGGACTGTTATGCCTTTTGGGTTGAAGAATGCCCCTTCTGAATTTCAGAAGATTATGAATGATATTTTTACACCATATAGTGATTTTATAATTGTTTATATTGATGATATCTTAGTCTTTTCCAAGACTCTTGAATTGCATTTTAAGCATTTACGCATATTCAAACAGATTATTATCAACAATGGTTTAGTCATATCTAAACCTAAGATGGCTTTATTTCAGCCTACTGTCAGATTTTTAGGTCATAATATAGATAAAGGAAAAATTATTCCTATTGATAGGTGTATTGATTTTGCAAGTAAATTTCTAGATGTGTTAACTGATAAAACACAATTGCAAAGATTTCTTGGCAGTTTAAATTATATTTCGGCTTATTATAAGAACCTTGCAGAAGATGCTGCTCCGTTATATGATAGGCTTAAGAAGAAACCTATAGCTTGGTCTGATGTGCATACCAATGCAGTTCGAAAAATTAAGGAAAAGGTTCAATATTTACCTTGTTTAATGCTTGCTAATACTAATTGGCTTAAAATTGTTGAAACTGATGCCTCTAATATTGGCTATGGAGGAATTCTACAACAGGTAGATCCTATTACAAAACAAGAATATCTTGTTCGTTTTCATTCTGGTAAATGGAATAATGCACAGCAAAATTATGCTACTGTTGCTAAAGAAATTCTTGCCATGGTGAAATGTATTTTGAAATTTCAAGATGATTTATATAATCAACATTTTGTGATTAAGACTGATTGCAGAGCCGCAAAATTTATGTTCCAGAAGGATTTCAAGCATGATGTTTCGAAGCAAATGTTTGCTCGTTGGCAGGCTCATTTAGCCCCTTTTGATTTTGAGATTCTTTATAAGAAGGGAGAAGATAATTGTCTTCCTGATTTTCTTACTAGAGAATTTCTACAGAACTAATATGTCTCTGTTTGATTTTGCAGAGATGTCCTGGCAGGACGTGCCGCCCTCTCATAGAGGTGGGCGATCTTCTACTCCTTATAGAGGAGGGAGAGGCCGTGGTAGACAGTCAGAACATATTCTGGCTCAGCATGGCAACCAGAGGCTAATAGCCGCTGATCTCTCACATGATAGGGAGTATCAGAAATTTCTTGCTTATAAGAAGCAACAGCAGCGAGGAGAATCTTCCTCTTCTTCGGTTATACCGAGTCAGGAGCAAATAAGCTCTAGCTATGCAAATATAGTTGCATCTGATGAAGCTGACTCCAGCAATGCTGGATTTATTTTGAGTAATACTCAGAGACTTATAATTCTCTTGGAGGAGAAAGATTATTTATGGCTGGATGAGCCATGGAGACTTATGTCCAAATATTTGGAGGAAGAATCGTTCCCTAACAGGACTTATAAGTCCCGAAAATATTATGAAGCAATATTGACTTCAAATGGCTGTGAAATTCGCCATTTCACTACAGTCTCTCCGGAAGTTTATAACTTCAGTAAGATTATTATCAAACGTGTTATATCCGTTCGTGATTGAGGATTCTCTCCTCAGAAAACCAGGGATTATTCTTTTGGCCCTGGGAAACCCTCTATTAAATACAACTATTGGGATTATATTGATGCATTTGATAATGCATTTCTCTACGAGAATCCGACCCATAAGCACTCTTGGTTTATCAAGATTTGTGCGGATGTCTCAAGGACAGAGATACCTGTCTGGTTCGTGTATTGGTGGCAATTCTATGGTGCCAAGGAAGACATTCTTCCTAAAGATTATTCTGGCCAATTTGTCTTATGGGAAAAATATTCTCCCAAAGCTAAGGAGCTGGATGATAAAGAAGTGAAATTTCACAGTGTCTCAATTCAGCAGATTTGTGAACTAGCAGTTGCTGCAGCACACTCTTGTTCACAAGAAATAATCTCAGCAAGCAATGAACAAAGGCACAAGTTTGTTCACCCAGTTCGGCCAAACTGCCTACGTCTGGGGAGGACTATTCTCCAGTCCTCAATCCACTCAACCAACGGTTCCAAGTACACTCGGTTACAACGCACGCAACCTATGCTACTTTAACCTCGTGTGGATCACACAACACAATCAGAACAAGCTCTGATTTGTGTCAGCACACTCTCTACAGTATGTCAGTCTAGAATAGCTACAATCCTCTCAAAGAACTTAGCCTATTCTATACTACACTACTCAGCAGAGTTGCTGCAGCAACAGCTGTAACACACAGCTGAACCACAATGTCCGCGTCGCTCCAAGGCCTTCTGCCGAGCCGATCGAACCTCTCCAAGAGCGCTGCACACTCTGAGTAACTCCCCCTCACTCAGTGACCACCTGCCACTAGTGAGTTCTTCCGCACGAACCTCGACCGAGCCTTCCACCCGTCAGTTCTCCCGCGGCTGCCTCTTGATCAACCAACAAGCTCACCAGCTCTGAATTGGCTTCCAGATCAATGCACGAATCAGTCTTTGCAAGACCTGATTCTCTTCTGCAATGCACACCACAGCTCTGCGCTCAACGCTCTGCCCGTGTGTGTTTGATCGAAGAACAACGTCCGTAGCACCCAGAAAATCCTCTCTCTGAAATCTGTGTCTACTCTCGTGTATCACTCAGCTTCGATCAACCTCTTCAGCCCTCAAACCTTCTGCTTAAATACCCACACCACTTTAAGCAATTTCCAGGTTTAGGCAATTAACCCACAAGATCAATTATCTCCTAAAATCTAGGAGATTAGATTTGATTAATATCTTCAATGCAAATCTCCTTCTCTGACAAGTAAACCTTGCTGGAATATGCTCTTTAGTATTTTAGAAATTCTTCTAAGAGCTTTCACAAAGCTGCCATACCTTTAAATCGCACCCAGCACAAAAACTGCTACTCGGACAGTTGAACCAGCACCTGCTGCAGCATCCCCTGCTGCATCTGCTGCTGGTTTACTTCTGCTGGTCTGCTTGATTGTTTGAGCTGCAGCAGCTCCTTGTTCACATATGCTGGTTTTGTCAAACACTGCCATACTTGCATCATCAAGAAGGTACTTCAGGATTTTGCCCCAGAGAATTATATTCTCTAAGGTTTTTCATGGAGTTCTCCATTCCCTGGATTTGGCGATGGGAACCTGTGTTCCAATATTCAACAGAAGGGATGCCCTGTCTGAAAAGATTTGCTTATAGCAAGTTCTGGGATAAGGTGCTCAAGATTGACCCAGAAACAAAGAAACCCTATGGGGATAGCACTCTGTGCCAAATGACGACGCAAATTGCAGCTTTTGAGATTAATGCCAAAGTTGAGAAAGAGAAGGCCTATAGCCGTTTCAGTTTTAAATTTGCTGAAAAATCTTCGGAGTTATCAAAAGAAGAAATGATAGAGGCGTATCTATCTTCCCTCAAGAAGGATATCTTCCATATTGACGAGTCAAAGTCAGATGCATCCATGCCATCTGCAAAATTAGGCGAGGATAAGGAGTCACAAGCTAGTGACCAGCTGGATGATTTCTTCGATACTATTCGGCACACCATTCTGGACAAAGTCTTGGAAGAAGACATGTCTAATGCTGCTAGGACGTATATGGCCCAGAAGAAGGCAGACAAGGGAAAAGATAAGATGTAGCCAACCATCTTTGTGGACTTTCTGAGGCAAGTGGAGAATAACTCCTTGGACGTTTCCTGCGCCCTGGCGTGCTAAAGCCAAAGGACAATTATACTGTCCACACCGCTGTAACAAAATAGAGTCTGTAATTAAGTCGTGTGTGGGTCCTTCTTCTGTCGGGTGTTGTGCGTTGTTTTTAAGTTTGGTTTGGGTTCTGTAGGGAGGAGGTTCCGAACTCTCGAGTTCTTCACTTCTCTCTCTAGCACTCTCCCTGTATTTTCAAGCTTGGAATAAAATTCGAGTTTTCCGATTTGGCCGATCATCAAAGTTTTTGTAAGTATTCTTTACTTTTGTTTGTGGATCTGTGTGTCTGTGTGGCTGGAGATGACTAGCCGTCTCGGCTAGGCGTCTCTGGTACGTGGAGGTTCGATGCTGTGAATCGTAGTTGTCTGCTTTGTTGATGGCTGTGTTGTTGTGTTCTTGTCTGGTGCTGGTAGCTGGTTCTTCATGTTTCTCTGCTGTTTCAGTTTCGGGTTGATTTGTTTTATAAGAAATCTTGACAAGCTGCTGACTTAGACTTTGGGTTAGTTGGTTCTAGGACAGGCCTAAACATAAGATGATTTTAGGACTGGATTCTCCGCTGTATTTTGCCCGTGTGAGCCGAGGATGGCGTTTGAGGGTGTCTTTGTGCGGGTTGGTCTCAGTTCCTTTAGGATTCTTATGTTCTAGTGACAGTCTGATGAATCACAGTAATTTTGACACTTTTGTCATCCCCATAATGTTTAAGAAAGTATCTGTTTGAAGAGCTCTTTAGAGAACATTTCTGCTCTAGCCTGAATCGCACACCTGAATCGCACAG
Source organism: Umbilicus rupestris (assembly GCA_963678935.1). NCBI lineage: Eukaryota > Viridiplantae > Streptophyta > Magnoliopsida > Saxifragales > Crassulaceae > Umbilicus > Umbilicus rupestris. The sequence continues at coordinate 11,004,746 of OY787611.1, read as the reverse complement.
GTGCTTGTCCGAGTTATGTATTTAAATTTATTATAATATTTAAATTTATGTATTAGATTTATGATTGAAAGTTAAGGTGGCCAAATTTTTGTTTAGGTAGTGATGGTGAAGATGAATTGAAAAATGTGTTTAAAAATATGTTATATAGATATGTAAAAGATTGTATATAATTAGTTGACCATTCAAACTAAGATTGTAACACAATTGGCAGACGCGGAGCCAAGGATATCTAGATGATTAATATAACATGACTATTTGAGGAATATGGCAAAGCCTTGATTATAGGAAATCCATGGCAAAAATGCACCCAACACTCCCTAAACACGCCTCGACATGGCAAAAACGGGCAAAATTTGCGAGAACAGTTAGTGTTTTGACTTTTAAAACTCCAAACAAGCCTAACATGGCTCTCAACTAACATTCAATCTACTATGTTAATCATTTGAATACTATGATAGCATCATGAATGTTTAGTTCAACTCCGAATTAAAACCTTTTCAGGGACAAGCATACATACACAGACATAATTTATCACATACTCGAAATTCAGTAGAAATTAAATACAGAAGATAAGAACATAATACTTACAAAAGTCTTCAATATTTCTTTCCACTTCAAACCTTTACAACCAGAGAGATATACATGGGGGGAGAGAGATGGCTATTGAAATCGTGCTTATAACTTATCTTACAAACTTCTTTTAAAGACTGATATAAACATGGATGTATGAAAACCATTGGATAAAATAAAGGGCGTAACATGGTTTTATAAAACCATAAGACACTGTATAATATTAATACTGGTGGGTTCTAAAAATCTGGGGCATACTGACATGAGATAGTGATGACTATGGTTGCAGACTAATAATAATTGGCTTCATGTTGAACTTCAGAAAATGATGTTTCATCTCGATTTTTGAACTTTTGTACTAGAGCATCTTTGACTTGTTGGATTTCTAAGGTTTTGATGATAAAAAATACTTACCTAATGAACTCAACTAGTGTGCAGAAAAAAGAACTTAAGTTACATTAAATACAAGAAGATAAAAGATAGATTCTCTAGCAGGATATTCAGGTGGATCTTAAAGAATATGTTAAATCCATGTGTCCCATGGATGTATGTGGCATGATTTTTTGCAAACAGAGAGTGTATCAATCAAGAGTTGTAGTATGTATCAGAGGTGTTCAAGGTTGAATCAGATGGTGAGCAAAAGTTAGCTTGAACAGAGGCGCAGACAGATTGTCAGCAATATTGTCTTGCTCAAGTTTCCTTAAATAAAACTAAGAATATGCCGAAGATATTGATGGGATCTCGGACGGAAGATTGCGGTGCTCAATAAGGAAAGTGTGATCATTCACAAGATTGGGATGGATCCAATAATATATTTGATGAATATACAATACGCAATCTGATGGTATAATTGATGGATCCCGAGGAAGAATATATGCGTAGAAGACAAGACTATAAATGGAGAGAACCTGCGAGGTGAAGATGTATCGAGAATCCCATAAGCAAAGATAAAATTCGTGGGGAAGAATACATCGGAAGTGAGCTCAATATCATTGGAGATATGATGATCGAGCATGGAAATCCGTGATCTCCAAATATGATGCACCATTGATCATGAATAGAAATGGTGTGGCCTACCCTAAATCGGAAAATCAATAGCCTGTGAATGAGGATCGAACTGCTGCAACAAACGCTAAGGCACTTAATGCTATCTTCAATGCTGTTGAACCAGACATCTTCAGATTGATCTCAACTTGTGAAGCAGCAAAAGATGCATGGGACATACTCGAAACAATCTTCGAAGGAACTGACAAGGTGAAACAATCTCGGATGCAGATGATCACCACTAGATTTGAAAATTTGAAGATGAAGGAGGAAGAATCAATTACTGAATTCAATGCCAAATTGATGGACATTGCCAATGAAGCTCATGCGCTTGGAGAGCCGATCAGTAATGAAAAACTTGTCAGAAAAGTCATGCGATCGCTTCCACAAAAATATGCAATGAAAGTGACAACTATTGAGGAAGCTCAGGACATAAAGACAATAAGGCTTGACATACTGATGGGATCTCTTAGGACATTTGAAATGAAGTTGAAATCTGATGCACCCGAAAAGAAATCTCGTGGAATAGCACTCAAAAAGTGAAACATCATAATCAACTGAAGATGAGTAAGAAATGTCCGAGCAAATTGTCTTACTGGCAAAGAATTTTGGCAGATTCATGAGGAAACTGAACCAGTGTCAGTCTGAACAGAAAAACAAACCCTGAACAGACAACAGAATTAGTCAAGAAAAAGTCAAAAGGAGCTAAAGGGAGAGAAAGGTAAAGGGATTCAATGCCGTGAATGTGAGGGCTTTAGACACATACAAGCAGAATGCGCCAATACTCTCAAGAAATAGAAAAACGCTCTAATGGATGGATGGGGTGATACTGAGTCAGAGGAGTCTGAAACAGAAGAGGAAAATTCAAACTACTTGTCACTCACTACTGTTGTAGAAACTCCAGAGACCGAACCTGAGAACCCTGAAATATATAATTATAATAAAAGCGACAGTGATACAGAAATCACGAAAGCAACCATAGAAGAGAAATACAAAGATCTGTACGAACAGTGGGGAGAGGCAGTGAAGTCAAACTCTAGATTGAGCAAGCAAGTTGTGTGCCTGAACTCTGAGAAATATGAATTGACAGAATCAGTCAAACAGATGCAGATAGAACTTGAAAAGGAGAAACTTGAACACTCAGAGGTTGTATCAGAACTGCTGAGAGTAATAAAATATGTCAGCATGATGAATAATGGGACAAACAAAATTGACACCATCTTAGCTGCTCAACGTCATGGGAGCCTTGGGTTGGGCTATGAGCAACAGAAGAATTATGGTAAGCCTATGTTTGTTATAATGAAAAATCTTAATCATGCTAACAGTGCGTGTCCCAGTCACAAGTCCAACATGCTATGAACGAAAGATAAGTGTATCTATTATTTCTGCAATATTCAAGGTCACATCTAGAGAAAATGCCCTAAGTTCCTTGCTAAGTATAGTCGACAAAGACCCATGTCTCCTCCAAAAAGTTACAGACCTTGGACGAACTGTTGACATGTCGCATATAGTTCATCCTCTCACCTTGAGAAGGACCGGTGGTACTTCGAAAGTGGTTGTTCAACCCACATGACCGAAGAAGCCAGCTATCTGACCGATGTACAGAACCTGGATGAGAGATTTGTTACATTTGGTGATGGAGCAAAAGTAAAGGTCATTGGTCAAGGTACATTATCAATTCATGGGATACCTCTAATTGAAAAGGTGCTACTTGTGGAAGGCCTTCAAGCTAATCTGTTAAGCATAAGCCAACTATGTGATGGAAAGCTGAATGTAAAATTTACTAAGGCTGCATGCCAAGTCATCAACGATTAAGGGAAGTGTGTTATGAGAGGAAATCGTTCATCAAATAACTACTATCTACTGAGTTCTAACACAGAGTCAGTTAAAGCTCATTGTTTTCTGTCTAAGCATGATGAACTGACTCTATGGCACAAACGGCTGGGACACTTGAATCTCAAGGCCTTGTATGAACGTCTCACAATATTTCTCGTTCAAAATGGCTATGTGTGTGTGGGGGGGGGGGGGAGACAAAGGTCTATTTGTGAAGCAAGTCCAACAGAAATTTATCATTGCACAAATCTATGTAAACGACATAGTATTTGGATCTCGATCACAGAAGTTGGTGGATTAGTTTGTTGAACATATACAAAGAGAATTTCGGATGAGTATGGTGGGTGAGATGATCTACTTTCTTGGTCTGCAAGTGTTAAGGTAAGTGACATCATTGACAAACTTCTACAAGGTGCACAAGAGTCTGCTACAACAAGCAAGTGAAGATAGCAGCTAGTGCTGAGCGTTCCAGAGTGAACAAGTAGAGTGCACAAGGCGTTGCTACAGTAACCTGTGTAGTAGAGTGCTGTAGCATCCTAAATAGTAGTTCTCGTGTGAAGAACAGGCTGCCCAGAATTGAAGAGAAGAGCAACATAAGCTTTCTAAATGCAATTTAGAAGATTCCCAGAGTCAATAGCATGCCGATCAACTTGGAGTAGCCCAAAGAACGTACGGAGGGTTGCTGGCAGCATCACAACAGGTCGGTAGAGTAACGTGAAGATTGAAAGCAAGATGATACAGCTACCCGTGTGAAGACAGCAGCTGGTGCAAAATCAGCCAGCGTGAACAAGCTTAGTGTACAAGCAGTTGCTACAGTAGGGAGCTATAGCAGCAGTTTTGGCACGAAGAATAATCTGCCCAAATATGGAGTAGTAGTGCAACGGGAGGCTTCTAAATATTCTCAGAATATCCCCAGTAAAGATTCCATGCCACATCTTGAAGATTTGATTGGGAAATCAAATCTCCTACAAAGAGGAGAAGATCTGGGATTGTCTTTTAATGGGTTTAGGAAATTCTAGCAGCAACAAAAAACTCAGCAAGTTCAAGTAAAGATAAGATTTCTAAAATTGGCTTTAGGAAATCAAATCCTCAATAAACTTGCAAGAATCTAGGAGAGCTTTTTGGAAGGCTTCCTAAATTTGATATTGATGGAGCATGTAGTTCCTATTTAAAAGAGGCTGGGCAGAGCAGCAAAGCATCTATCAAATAAAGAATCCAAGCACCTCAGATATTGAAAGAGAGCAGAGCGATATTTTGAGAAGATCAAATTCAGAGAGCTGTGAGTAGAATGGGATCACCACCGAGAGCAGAGCGTGAGCGCAGAGGTAAGTGGTTTAAATAGAGGCTGATCAAAGACTTGTAAAGTCGGATCAGAGCTTGATCGGAGAAGGCCAATTCAGAGCAGGACTTGCTTGTTGGCTGATCAAGGTAGGTGCAGGAGAGTTGTCGAGTGGAGGAACTCGGATATTCTGCAGAAGGCCTGTTCTCGCTAGTGACAGGCGGTCATTGAGTGAGGGGGTAGCACCCCAGTGTGAGGAGCACTCACGACAGAGTTTGAGCGGCTCAGCGGAAGGCTTTGGATCGACGTGGACAAAACCGGTACAAGATAATTGCACAAGGTTGTGCTACAGCAAACCTACTGAGACATGTTAATTTGAATAGGCTGAGTCTGTGGCATCAGAGGAGTAGCTATTCTGTGTTAATTTGAGTGTGTAGGTGAATGAGACACAAATCAGAGGGTGTTCTGATTGTGTGCGAAGTGCTAGTTGAGGTCGGGTAGCATAGATTGTCGTGTGTCAAATCTGTGTTGTACGAAGTACCTTGGAGACTAGTGGATTGAAGACTGGAGTATAGTCCTCCTCAGATGTAGGCAGATTGGCCGAACTGGGTGAACAAATCTTTGTTCAATATTTTGTTTCTTATTGCACCAGATCCGACTGAACAAGAAGTTGCTATAGCAACTGCTTGTACACTATTAGTAACTTAGGGGCGCTGCAAATATCAATTGGTATCAGAGCAGGAACTCGACACATAGAGTAAAGATCCTGAGCGCCTAGCTTAGACGAGCAAGCAAAGATGAAAGTAAGACAAAGCACAAGTCGGCCGCCCCTACTAGAAGAAGGAAATTATAGTTATTGGAAGGCGATAATGAAGGCCTTTCTAAAGGCGATGGATGAGAAGACTTGGAGAGCAGTAGTCTTTGAGTAGTCACACCTACTGACCATCGACGACAAAGGAGTTGCACGGGAGAAACCTGAGGAGACATGGACAGCTGAAGAGGATGCTGTAGCAACCAGTAACTCCAAAGCCTTGAACGCGATATTTGCCGTTGTTGACATAAATAATTTCCAGCTAATCTCCAACTATGAATTTGCCAAGCAAGCATGGGAGATCCTTCAGACGACTCATGAAAGGAACAAGACTCCTGTTGCAAACTGGATAGACAAAGACAGTGAAGAAGACTCTGAACAAACGAGCAATGTTGATTTGACTACTGCAACTAATATGAAGAACACTATTTCAACAAAACCAAAAATTATTTATGGTGTTGAGGAGTCAGACAGTAGTGATGATGAGGAAATCACTGAGGAGTCCATTGCAAGAAACTTTTTTTTATTGCACGAAGAGTAGCTGCAAGTCATCGAGATCAACAAAGGATTGACTGCCAACGTATCGGGACTCAAAGAAGAACGAGAGGAGCTACTAAAGACTATCACTTCTCTTACGGATCAGGTTGCTCAGCAAGAAGAAAAATTTGCTGCAGAGAAGGAAGAGCTCAACCTCTACAGGAAGACCGCAAAGATGCTTAACAGTGGCTCAAGCACTCTTGAAGATATTCTAGCATACCAAAGAAATGGAGGAGGCTACTCAGGTATTGGATACACTGGAGAAGAAGGTTCTGAAAGTACTGTATTCGTCAAAGTTACGGAGCCAGAAGATGCTGGGAATGGCGTGGAGAAACTGGTCCTGTCCCAAAAACTAGTTTAGAAGAAGGGGCCAGGAAGGGTGAACAAGAGGCAGCTACAACAACCGCTGTATCAACCACCTGTAGTAGAAATGAAACCCAGGAGCAAAAGTCACAGATGCTATTTTTATGATAAGGAGGGTCACATACAAAGAAGATGCTCGATCCTGAACAAGTATTGGAGACCTCGGAGATCAACCACGCTTGGATATCGACTGGAGACGCCAAAGATCAAACGTGACAAACAAGTTTCCTTCACCTCAACAAGGCCGATGAAGGACAGTCACTATCCATGGTTGCACGGAAACATCAGATACGTTGGAGAATGAATTGGAGAATGAGGATTGCAAAGGACACTGGCACAGATCGGATGAGACAATGAATCAATCCCAGAAGGAAAGAAAGAGTTGCTGGACACAATAGAGCTCGGAAGCAGTGGGTTCGAAAATCAGTACAAGTGTGGGTGGAGAAGCAGCCACCACATACTCTCCCAAAGTCATCGGAAGAGGCACATGTTGAGACACTGGGATCCCCTCTCCTGGGGATGGAGAAGAGGCGTTGGCCTATTCGCTGAGTTTAACTCGAGCCTTCCCTCTATCATTTGTGACAAAAAGGAGGAGAAGACGTGTTCTGCTGTTTATATTGTGTGACAGGTTTTGCTAGTCGACCTCAAAGGGAGAAGAGGAGCCCTTGCAGAAGATGCTCAGGTTTTGTCAAAAATTCCAAGAGGGAGATTGTTAAGGTAATGGCATCCTTGGCTTTAGCAAATCAAATCTCAAAAAACTTGCAAGAATCTAGAAGAGCTTTTTAGAAGGCTTTCTGATATTGTAGTATGGCAGTGTTTGACAAAACCAGCACAAGTGAACAAGGAGTTGCTACAACACAAGTAAACAAGCAGACCAACACAAGTGAACTAGCAGCAGCTACAGCAGGGGATGCTATAGCAGGAGCTTGTTCAAGTGGCTGCATCATCTGTCCGAGAAGCAGCAGCTCCTGGTCTTGTCTAGAAGGGCTGGAAACTCTACGGAGAGCATCTGAAGATTTTCTAAAATGCTGTGGAGTATACTTCAGTGAGGTTTACTAGTCAGAGAAGGAGATTTGCATTGTAGATAAAAATCAAATCTAATCTCCTAGATTTTAGGAGATAATTGTTCTTTTTGGGACATTGCCTAAACCTGGACATTGCTTAAAGCTAGTGCTGCTATTTAAGAAGAAGGGGTTTAGAGCAGAATGATTGATCGAAGCAGAGGTATACAAGAGTGCATACACGGAATTCAGAGAGAACAATTTCGATCATCACCCGAGAGCAGAGCGTGAGCACAGAGCTGTGGTGACAGAAGCAGAAGGGAATCAGGACTTGCAGAGTCTGATTCGAGTTTGATCTGGAAGCCAATTCAGAGCAGGTGTGCTTGTTGGTTGATCAAGGGCAGCCGCGGAAGAACTGACGGGTGTGTGGCTCGGTCAAGTGTCTAAGCGGTGGTTCTCGCTAGTGACAGGTGGTCACTGAGTGAGGGGGAGTATTCCAGAGTGTGCAGCGCTCGTGGAATCGTTCGAACGGCTCGGCAGAAGGCTTTGGAGCGACGCGGACAAATTGTGCTTTAGCTGTGTGTTACAGCAGTTGCTACAGCAACCCTGCTGAGTTGAGTGTAGTTTAGAATAGGCTGAGTCTTGAGAAGTCTGTAGCTATTCTAGATTGACATTTGTAGAGGGTGTGCAGACACAAGTCAGAGCTTGTTCTGATTGTGTCAAGTGATCCACACAAAGGTTGAGTAGCATAGGTTGCGTGGAGTTGTAACTGAGTGTACTTGGAAACTTTCGTGGTTAGTGGATTGAGGACTGGAGAATAGTCCTCCCCAGACGTAGGCAGTTGGCCGAACTGGGTGAACAAACTTCTGTCTTGTTCATTGTTTGCTGAGACAATTTCCGAGTGAACAAGAGTGTGCTGAAGCAACTGCTTATTCACAAGTCTGCCTAATTGAGACGCTGTGAAATTTCAATTGGTATCAGAGCGGGAGCTCGACACACAGAGTAAAAGATCCTATAGTGTCTCTGAAGTTGCCACGACAATGAAGGAAGGACAGAGCACAAGCAGACCCCCATTGTTGGAAGAAAGCAACTATGGATATTGGAAGGCTAGGATGAAAGTCTTTCTCAAGGCCATTGATGAGAAGACCTGGAGAGCAATAATGGTCCAGTGGCTCCCCCAATTACCATGGATGAACAGGGAGTCACACGGATAAAGCCTGAAGAACAATGGACTGCTGAAGAGGGAGCTGCAGCAACTGGTAATTCAAAGGCCCTGAATGCAATTTTTGCTGCAGTTGATGCTAACAACTTCAGGTTGATATCGAATTGTGACATGGCCAAACAAGCATGGGAAATTCTGCAAACTGCACATGAAGGAACTGATAGAGTGAAGCTGTCAAGACTCCAGATCATTGCTACACAGTTTGAGAATCTGAGAATGCTGGAAGAGGAGACGGTGACTGAGTTTAATGCTAAACTCTGTGATCTTGCAAATGAAGCCCATGCTCTTGGTGAACCCATCCCTGAAGAAAAGTTGATCAGAAAGGTTCTCAGATCGCTGCCCACAAGATTTGACATGAAAGTGACGGCCATTGAAGAAGCTCAAAATGTCAGATTTATGAGGCTTGAAGAGTTGATGGGGTCTCTCAAACAATTTGAGATGAAGCTGGTTAAAGAAAACATCTCTACTAAGGACAAGGATGTTGGACTAAAAGCTGAAGCAGAATCCAAGAAGCCAGTTCCAGAAGATCAGCTGAGTATGCTTGTCAAGAACCTTGGAAAGCTTCTGAAGAACATGGAATCCAGAACCGGGAAAAGCTCTTCCTTGCGAAAACAATTCAGAAGGGGCCGTGAAAATAACAGGAAAGGAAAGGAACCAGCTCAGAATGAAGACGAAAAGAAAAAAATGAAGAAGGGAGTCCAATGCTGGAACTGTGCAGGCTACGGTCATCGACAAATCAACTGCACTAGCAAACCGATGAAAAAGAAGGCTCTCTCTGCCAGTGGAAGTGAAGACGAGAAAGATCTTAGTAAAGATGAATGCAACTTGGCCAGATACAGGTCAGTCAGAAGAGGCAGAAAAACACAAGGAAGTTTGAACCAGGACTTGCTACAGCAACCTATGTATCACCGTAACAAGAGAGCCTCAAAGTATAAAAAATGTTACAGCTGCGGTCGCAAAGGTCACATAAAAAGAAACTGTCCCTCAGCTCATGCCGGATTAGCTTCAGCCAGGGAGCCTGTCAGGCAGAATCATGCGCAGACTCAGCTCCTCGCTCTTGTCAGCACAGCTAGCACCTCAGACAATATAAGCTGGTACTTTGACAGTGGTTGTTCAGGACACATGACAGGAGAGAGATCCTTCTTGAAAAACATTACACCCTGTCTGGAACAACGGGTGAAGTTTGGTAACGGCCTAAAAGGAAGAGTTCTGGGAAAGGGAACTTTGGCAATTGAAGGAATGCCGAGCCTGAGCAATGTTCTTCTAGTGGAAGGGCTAAAGGAAAATCTCATAAGCATTAGTCAGTTGTGTGATGGGACTAAACAGGTAAAATTTACGAAAGACTCATGCAAAGTCCTCGACAAATCTGGAAAATGTATAATGGAAGGAGCCAGATCAAAAAGTAACTGTTATCTTCTCAATGTGAGTTCAAACTCACTGGTTCAGAAATGTATGCTGACAAAGGCCGAGGAAATGAGTCTATGGCACAGAAGGATGGGGCATGTTAACCTGAGAACTCTGAAGAGAATTGCTACAGAAGGTCTAGTCAGAGGAATTCCACTGCTAAAAGGGGAGACAGACTCTATCTGTGGAGATTGTCAGATTGGGAAACAAAAGAAGGCTTCGCATCCAAGAGTCAAAGATATTGGTACCACCAGGCCTCTACAGCTGATTCACATGGATCTAATGGGACCAATGGAAGTCGAGATTCTGGGCAGAAAAAGGTATGCATTTGTATGTGTTGATGACTTCTCCAGATTCACCTGGATTGATTTTATCAGAGAAAAATCAGATACTGTGAGAGTTATTGTGTCACTGGTGTCTCGTCTAGAGCAAGAGAAAAATCTCAGAATCAGCAGCATTCGCAGTGATCATGGCAGGGAATTTGAAAACAAAGAGATGGATGATTTCTGTCAACAAAGGGGTATCTCACATCAGTACTCCTCTCCTATTACCCCTCAGCAGAATGGTGTAGTAGAACGAAACAATCGAACAATCCAAGAAATGGCCAGAGTCATGATCCATGCTAAGAGGGTTCCCCTGAAATTCTGGGCAGAGGCCATAAATACCGCATGTTACATCATCAATAGAGGCACCTTATGGAGAGGAACCAACCAGACCTGCTATGAGCTCTGGAATCAGAAGAAGCCCACGGTTAAATACTTTCACGTCTTTGGAAGTGAAGGTTTTATTCTAAGAGATCGGGAGTATAGGCAGAAACTTGACCAAAAAAGTGATCCTGGTCTGTTTTTGGGGTACTCAACAAACAGCAGAGCTTATCGAGTCTACAACCAGCGGACACATACAGTAATGGAATCCATAAATGTTGTTGTCAATGATGCTGAAGAAGTGCCTCCCTTTGATACTGTCACTGATGATGAAGACTCTGATCTTGAGGAGGTGTCTGTCAGTCAGAACAGAAGTGAACAAGCTGTGGCTCCAGAAGATGCTACAGCAAGTGCTGAAGCAGAAAACCCAGATATACAATTTGAAAGCATGTCTGAAGATGTGAACTCTGAGTCTTCTAATCCTCCTTCAAGGCAGCCTCCGAAGAAGATTCAGAAGAATCAGCCCCTGACAAATGTAATTGGAGACCCGTCAGAAAGAAGAAGAACCAGAAGCCATGCTTACCTCAATACATGTTTTATGTCCAGCATTGAACCCAAGAATTTCAAGGAAGCCATGAGTGATGAATTCTGGATAATGACGATGCAGGAAGAATTGGCAGAGTTTGAAAGACATGATGTTTGGGATCTGGTAGACAGACCAAAGTAAATATTATAGGCACAAAGTGGGTGTTCAAAAACAAAACTGATGAAAAAGGCAACATTACAAGAAATAAAGCCAGACTGGTTGCCCAGGGATAGTCTCAGATTGAGGGTCTAGACTTTGAAGAAACATTTGCTCCAGTGGCCCGCCTGGAGGCCATCGGACTTCTTCTAGCAATGTCTTGTTTCCTGGGGTTCAAACTATATCAAATGGATGTTAAAAGTTCGTTCCTCAATGGAGACCTCTCTGAAGAAGTCTATGTTTCTCAGCCAAAAGGTTTTGAAGATCCTCATCACCCAGAGCATGTATATAAATTGAAGAAAGCCTTATACGGACTGAAACAGGCTCCTCGAGCATGGTATGAGAGGTTGACAGTGTTCTTAGAAAAACATGGCTACAAACGAGGGGGAGCTGACAAAACTCTATTTGTCAAAAGAACTCAGTCAGATGTGATAATTGCTCAAATATATGTGGACGATATAGTCTTTGGATCAAAGTCTCAGCACCTGGTGAAGTAGTTTGTGAATCACATGCAGCAAGAATTTCAAATGAGCATGGTAGGAGAACTGTCATACTTCCTTGGTCTGGAGATTACCCAGAAAGAAGATGGCATCTTTATTGCTCAAAGCAAATATAATAAGAATCTTGTGCAGAAATTCCAGCTAGATAAGGCCAGTCACAAACGAACTCCTGCTGCCACTCATGTTAAAGCCATTAAAGATGAGCACGGTATGGAAGTGAGTCAGACTATCTACAGAAGTATGATTGGGAGCTTGCTATACCTGACTGCCAGCCGCCCTGACATTTCCTTTGCAGTAGGAGTCTGTGCCAGATTTCAAGCTTGTCCCAAAGATAGTCACTTGCAGTTGGTCAAGCGCATCATTCGGTATGTTGGAGGAACTGTGGACTATGGCTTATGGTATACTAAGGACACAAATGCTAATCCGGTAGGATACAATGATGCAGACTGGGCAGGATGCTCAGAGGACAGGAAGAGCACTTCGGGAGGATGCTTCTTCCTAGGAAATAACCTGGTCTCTTGGTTCAGCAGGAAACAAAACAGCATTTCTCTATCCACTGCCGAGGCTGAATACATAGCTGCTGGGAGCTGCTGTGCACAAATGCTGTGGATGAAGCAAATGCTGAGTGAGTATGGGATTGCTCAAGATGAAATGACCCTCTACTGTGACAACATGAGTGCCATCAGCATATCTAAGAATTCGGTTCAGCACAGCAGAACCAAGCACATTGACATTCGTCATCACTTCAGCCGTGATCTAGTTAAAAAGAATATCATTGCGCTACAGCATGTTCTGTCTGCCAAACAACTTGCTGATATTTTCCCAAAAGCTCTGGATGCAGCCCGGTTTGAAGACCTGCGAGCCTCTCTGGGGCTCTGTGTTTTACCTCCATAGGACGGCTAGGAGACCGTCCCCTTGTCATCTTTTCCAAAAAGGGGGAGGAGACGATAAGGAGAAGAAGGAGAGGTTAAGAAATTTTATTCTGGAAACAAACTCTCGAAGGTTTTGTCAAAATGCCAAGGGGGAGATAGATATTGTAGTATGGCAGTATTTGACAAAACCAGCACAAGTGAACTAGCAGCAGCTGCAGCAGGGGATGCTATAGCAGGAGCTGGTTCAAGTGGCTGCATCATCTGTCCGAGAAGCAGCAGCTCCTGGTCTTGTCTAGAAGGGCTAGAAACTCTACGGAGAGCATCTGAAGATTTTCTAAAATGCTGTGGAGTATACTTCAGTGAGTTTTACTAGTCAGAGAAGGAGATTTGCATTGTAGATAAAAATCAAATCTAATCTCCTAGATTTTAGGAGATAATTGTTCTTTTTGGGACATTGCCTAAACCTGGACATTGCTTAAAGCTGGTGCTGCTATTTAAGAAGAAGGGGTTTAGAGCAGAATGATTGATCGAAGCAGAGGTATACAAGAGTGCATACACGGAATTCAGAGAGAACAATTTTGGTGTGTGACGGACGAATTCTTCGATCATCACCCGAGAGCAGAGCGTGAGCGCAGAGCTGTGGTGACAGAAGCAGAAGGGAATCAGGACTTGCAGAGTCTGATTCGAGCTTGATCTGGAAGCCAATTCAGAGCAGGTGTGCTTGTTGGTTGATCAAGGGCAGCCGTGGAAGAACTGACGGGTGTGTGGCTCGGTCAAGTGTCTAAGCGGTGGTTCTTGCTAGTGACAGGTGGTCACTGAGTGAGGGGGAGTATTCCAGAGTGTGCTGCGCTCGTGGAATCTTTCGAACGGCTCGGCAGAAGGCTTTGGAGCGACGCGGACAAATTGTGCTTCAGCTGTGTGTTACAGCAGTTGCTACAGCAACCCTGCTGAGTTGAGTGTAGTTTAGAATAGGCTGAGTCTTGAGAAGTCTGTAGCTATTCTAGATTGACATTTGTAGAGGGTGTGCAGACACAAGTCAGAGCTTGTTCTGATTGTGTCAAGTGATCCACACAAAGGTTGAGTAGCATAGGTTGGATCCACACATATGTCCTGCTCTGAGTGTACTTGGAAACTTTCGTGGTTAGTGGATTGAGGACTGGAGAATAGTCCTCCCCAGACGTAGGCAGTTGGCCGAACTGGGTGAACAAACTTCTGTCTTGTTCATTGTTTGCTGAGACAATTTCCGAGTGAACAAGAGTGTGCTGAAGCAACTCCTTATTCACAAGTCTGCCTAATTGAGACGCTGTGAAATTTCACTTACTAAATTTGATATTGATGGAGCACGGAGTTTCTATTTAAAGGATCCTGGGCAGAGCAGCAAAACATCAATCAAATAAAGAATCCAAGCACCTCAGATATTGAAGGAGAGCAGAGCAATATTCAGAGAAGATCAAATTCAGAAAGCTGTGTGGAGAATTGGATCACCACCGAGAAAAGAGCGTGAGTGCAGAGCTGAGTGGTTAAAGCAGAGGCTGATAAAAGACTTGTAGAGTCTAATCACAGCTTGATCGGAGAAGGCCAATTCAGAGCAGGACTTGCTTGTTGGCTGATCAAGATATGCGGCAGGAGAGTTGTTGAGTGGAGGAACTTGGACAATCTGGAGAAGGTCTGTTCTCGCTAGTGACAGGCAGTCATTGAGTGAGGGGGAGCATCCCAATGTGAGGAGCACTCTTGACAGAGTTCGAGCGGCTCAGCGGAAGGCTTTGGAGTGAAGCGAACAGAACCTGTACAAGCTAGTTGTACAAGGGTGTATTATAGCTAACCTACCGAGACATTGTGTTAATTCTGAATTAATTCGAGTGTGTAGGTGAGTGAGACACAAATCAGAGGGTGTTCTGTTTGTGTGCAAAGTGCTGGTTGAGGTCGGGTAGCATAGATTATCGTGTGTCAAATCTGTGTTGTACGGAGTACCTTGGAGACTAGTGGATTGAGGATTGGAGTATAGTCCTCTCCAGACGTAGGCAGATTGGCCGAACTAGGTGAACAAATCTCTGTTCACTGTTTTTTTTCTTGTTCCACTAGATCCGGCTGAACAAGAAGTTGCTATAGGAAGTGCTTGTACACTATCAGTAATTCAGGGGCGCTGCAAATATCAGCAAGTATCTCAGAAATCAGATGAAATATTTGTGACAGAGAGCAAGTATGCCAAGAACTTGGTGAAGAAGTTTGGATTGGAAAATGCCAGCTATAAGGACACTCCTACCGCTATACATGTGAAAATCACAGAAGCAGAATCTGGGGTCAGTGTGGAACAGAACCTGTACAGGAGCATGATCGACAACCTACTCTATCTTACTGCCAATCGACCCGACATTTGTTATGTTGTTGGAGTATGAGGTACCAGGCTAACCCCAAAGATAGCCACTTGGCAAGTGTGAAACAGATGCTGGAAGAGTATTGTCTGAAACTAGAGGAGATGACTCTATTCTATGACAACTTGAGTGTAATCAACATTTCAAAAAATGTTGTTTAGCATTCCAGAACCAAACACATTGACATCAAGCATCACTACATTCGTGAGTTGGTTGAACAGAAGATCATCACTCTGAAACATGTATCCACTGATGGGCAGCTAGCAGATATTGTCACTAAAGCCTTGAATAATGCTTAGTTAGAAACACTTAGACTCGCGTTGGGTCTATGTGTTGTCGACACTTAGTCAGATTCAGGAAGCTTGACCAGTTCTGGAATAATGCAAAAGGAACTATTGAACTGGTTAAAAATCTTAGAGGTAGAGATTCTAATGTATGCCTCTCATGTTGGGTGAAGTAGAGTCTGAGGCATAGCCTGGATGACAAGGCAGCTATATTCTAGAAAGAAGAAATCAACAAGATCCGAGAGTCTGATTGAGGTCTCTAATTTTTTGAAATTTGAGTTTTGAATTCTTAATACACTAATATATGTTCATAGAGCATCCAGGTGAAAGCTCCAAGTGCCAAAAAGGGGTGGCGGAATGAAGAAGCCCTCGGATAAGCTTCCAGTTCCGAAGTCTGCAGTAGTTGAACCTGAACCATCCTCGAAGGTAGCAGCCGCCACCGCAGCAGATGAAGAGATGGAGGAGGCCCTAGAACCAGAGGTGCCTCTAGTCAGGCGCCCAAGGACCCGGGCGCAGACTGGAGCGCACCAGAGGGCCCGTGCACCACAGGGGGAGCCAGTGACCATTTCCATCGAGGATTCTCCCCCTCGTGCACGTGCCAAGCGCCCAAGGACTGAGACTGAGGAGGCGCCTGAGGAAGCCACTGCCGAGCAGCGCATGTTGTTCAACGTCATGCGCGTGCTCGAATACTTAGCGCCAGAGGGGGCGGATTTGAGTATGAGTCCACCATCCGGGTGGAAATTTGGAGATGCGATTCCCCCTCTCCTCAGCCTGCACCATCCACCTCCTACCTGAACCCCCGAAACCCCAGCAGCACCCTCTCCAGCACCAACCCCAGCCCCAGCCCCAGCAGAGTCAGCACCTGCAGCAGCCCCAGCAGCAGAGCCCACCCCTGAACCCGAACCAGTACCACCACCAGTAGCTTCCCCTGCCCGGCCTTCTGTTCCGGAGTCCCCCATTAACTTTCCCAGCGTAGACTCCGATTCCATATGGGAGTCACTTTCCGAGGGCGAGCAGCCTGACCCCCTCACCATTGTGCCACCATCCTCCAGCCCCGACTCCATGACTGATTCTTCAGAGGATGAGGCGCATGGGTCAGCAGCAGCGTCTAGCTCGGAGGACTTCTAAGGCCTTGGGCAGGCGCCGTGATTTTCTTTAGGGTGGTGTCTTTTATTTTTGCTGCGTCTAGTTGACTATTATATGTGCTGAATATTTGTGCCCTACATTCTGTGACTCCCTTGCTATATTTTGTGTGACTATTTGTGTTCCCTTTTCTGTTCTTTATTTTCGTTGCATTGCATGCATGTGCGCAGCCTCCGTGCGCTTGAGCTTGAGTCGTGGGGACACGTCTCTGTTCAAGTGTGGGGGGGGGGGGGGGGGCGTTACTCTTACATTTCATGTTTTGAGCATTTTTAGTATAGATTAGTTTAAGTTGAAGAGAATTAATAGCAGTAGTGCGCTAAGGTGCAGGATGCGCATGCGCTCCAGCTTGTGTTGCGCTATCCGTATTGCGTGCGCCGTTCTCTACTGTTTTAGCATAATTTTTTCGTTTTTTTCTGCTCCTGTCAGTTGGGATATACAGGGGATGTGGAGTTGATAGAAATGCTCCAGAGAGGCGGTTAGTCGCTTGTGCTTCGAAGGCGAGGTATATGGTCGAGTGCGCTAGTGGAGGCCGGTGCTTCGCAACCTTCGGAACAAAAGAGCGCGCTCAGTCACGCAGATGCCAAAGGCAAAGTACCCAAAGCGTGGCGAGGTGGGAAAACAGACCACCTTCTCTCTGGAAATCAAGCTAAGGAAAGCGGGCGCGGATGTAAACGCGTGCGCTGACCGGCGCAGACAAACCAAGGAGGGAGAGCGGAACGAGTTCCATAGCTGCTATCCGAAGGCTGAGATTGGAACTGTTCTGGGAATGAAACAAAATTGGAAAGGAAGCTGTACAAAAGGAAAATACCAGCAGAAGCAGATGATTTGCGTTACAAAGAATCAGCATGCGCACTACTTAGTACCTGCGTGCGCAAGACCACGAGGATATCACCAAAGGCTCAGGTTCCCAGGAAGTGTGCGAACGAATCACGCACTGGAAGAAGCTCGCGCAAGAAACCATATACCTATCTTCGGAGCGGGAGCTGACAACCAGGAGCCTAAGAAGAGCTATCTCCCAGTCATCCAAAGATCTTCATCCCGGCTGAGAGGTAATGAAATTTCGGGATTATTATATTAGAACTATTGAGTGCAGTTGTGCGCAGGTGATAAAGTAGCACAAGTTGAGCAACTGTGCATTTTGCGCTAGAATGCAAGGCTGTGCGCTAGTCTCCAGAAAAGGTAATTGTATCCGCGTTTCAGTACTTGTTCGGGACGAACAAGGGGCAAGTGTGGGGGGTTTGATAGAGCCTAGTTATACACATTATTTAGGTCATAACCCTGTGCTTGTTTGCAATATTTCATGAGCAAGATTACTCGTTTCCAATGTTTTTGTATATCAGGTCAGAACGAGTCCTTGAGTCGGATACGCGCTAACAGGCAGCGTTCTAGGAGTGAAAGATCAGCCTGCGGAGCTAGCGGCGCAAACAGAAGAAGAAATGGCGAAAGACAGCAGAGGTGCGCTACCCCATTGCGCCAATCAATGCTGTGCGCCAGGCGCAAAGTCCCAGTGACCAGATTTGGAAGTTGCCAAAAGATGAACTTCCTGGGGCACTATTTAAACAAAGAAAGTCTAGGGTTTCAAGGAGCGGAACATCATCACTCAGCGGCACTCCAGAGGCACTGCGCGGCAGAACTGGAAAACACACGGACCTGTCAAGGAGATTTGCGCCAGCCGAGAGAAGACACTGCACGCACTGTTTGCTACCGTTTTCTTGGATTCAGTAGTTGTTATTTACTATTTTATGATGTTTACCACTAGCATGTCTAGCTAAACACTTAGTGTTGGTCGGGCATGAACCTATAATGTATTACCTTTGAGACTTGAGCTTAATGCATAGTTTATTTACTTGTATTAATTCTGTGCGTACTGAGACAGTTAGTTGCATGAGTAGGGGAAGCCTTGAACCGCAATCTTATTTGTGTTGCTTGCTTGTCACCTGTTAAACTAGTTGCATGCGTAGGGGAAGCCTTGAACCGCAAACTTACCGTGACAATTAGGAGTAACGAGTTAGGGTAGGCAGTTGCTACTGTGACAGGATTCGCAGCTGTTTAGTCTAGTTCTGGGATTAATAGCACATGAACTTTGAACGGAACATGCGCACGTGTTAGGAAGCCTTTACCGGACACTAACCCAAGTAAACCACAAGCTATAGATGTTTAGAGTCGATGATAAGGAATGCATTCATAGAGGATTGTCTGCCCAGCACTTCTCATAAAGATAGTACTTCATCTCTACTGCTTGCGCACGTCTAGTGCAATTTCCTGCGTTACGATATTCACTGCTACTCGCGCATCGCGCAAAACCCCCAATCACTCACGCAACCCCCGTTTTCTTAAGTGTAGGTTACTGGCTAAGACTCACTGCTTGCTCCCTGTGGAGATCGACCCTTACTTAACCGCTGTACTAGTGGGAGAGGAAGGATTATATTTGACGCGCACGACGACGCGCGATCAAGCGCAAATATAGCATAGGGGCACAAAAATATGTAGCACACGAGTTCAACACAAATATAGCAACATAATAGCAAATAAAGTTCAGCACATAAAGAAAAATAGACACCACCCGAAAGAAATAAGCGCTCCCCTCCGCAGCTCTAGAGGTCATCTGAGCTGGACGCAGCCGCTGAACTACGCGCCCCCTCCTCTGAAGAATCCGTCGTATATTCGGAGCTGGAGGAAGGCGGTACAACTGATAGGGCGACAGGCTGCGCCTCGCCGTCATCCTCTGAAGCGCGGTCCCATAGCGATTCGGAGCTGGTGCTAATGATGGGTTCGGCTATAGGGGACCTTGGAATGGACGGCTGGGCAGGGGAAGGTGCGGGTACTGGTACTGGTTCAGGTTCAGGGGTGGGTTCTGCTGGTGCTGGGGCTGCTGGTGCTGGGGCTGACTCTGTGGTTGGTGCTAGAGCTGGAGAAGGTGCTGCTGGGGGCTGAGTAGGAGGGCTAGCTGACTGATGTGGCTCACTGGGGGAACCTGGAGGTGGTCGGTGCAGGCTGAGGGGAGGGGGAATCGTGTCTCCAAATCGCCACCCGGATGGTGGACTCATACTCAAATCCGCCCCCTCTGGCGCTAAGTATTCGAGCACACGCATGACGTTGAACATCATGCGCTGCTCGGCTGATGCTTCCTCGGGCGCCTCCTCAGCCTCAGGTCTCGGGCGCTTACCGTGTGCACGAGGGGGAGAATCCTCGATCGAAATTGTAACTGGCTCCCCCTGCGGTGCACGAGCCCTCCTTTGCGCTCCAGTCTACGCCCGGGTCCTTGCGCGCCTGACTAGAGGCACAACTGGTTCTGGGGCTTCGTCTTCTTCCATCTCCTGTGCGGCTGCTGCGCCCTGCGCACTGCTTTCTGCCCTCGGTGGCGGAACTCTAGCCGGCTGCAGGCGGTAGCACCATTCCAATGTGCCATCTTCCTTCACAGCTACCGCCCGTATCTGTAGCATGTGGGCGCGGTCAAGAGGGATAGCCGGCACCATAGTGTACTGCGGCACCTCAGGCTCTCCATGTAGCGCCCGCAGCAGGTGCGTAATAATTCCACCGCACGTCAACGGTCCCCTGGTGCTAACCCGGCCCCAATGGACTACCATGTTTAAAACAAATAGCACCCTCGTTCCATAGTACAGCCCCTTCAAAATGTCCAAGTCCAGGAGGTTGACCTTCGGCGCGCCATTAAATCGGCCAATGACTGCATAGGCGACCAAGCGCCACAAGTAGAACATCCACGGGTCACGCAGCTCGCGTCCTCTGCTGTGCCCCGCGGAAAAAGCTGACCCGGTCGCCATCTCGCGCCAGGCCTCCTGGTTGGAGTGCGTGTCTGTGTCCCCCTCGCGCACCTTACCGCATCCGAGTGCGCGCTTCATCCTCCCAGCTGAGGCGATGAACCATACGCTCCGATGCCTATATCTGATCTCCTGGTCGCCCGTCTCCAGCGACGCCAGGAACTCGCATGTGTCCTCTCTGTCTGATGCGCTGTTGAGTTCCAACAGCGCCCCCCAGCCTGCTAGCGCCAGGCGCTCTACAACGAGGTCCTCCAGTCCGACCTCGCGCAGGAATTCTCGGCTAATGTACGGAGTCCCGTACATTTCCAGGCTCATAAACGCCGCATACTTGTAGGCGAAGTCGGTAGGGGTCTCTTGGTCCTGGACGTGCCTCATTCTGTGCTCGGTTCTCTGGTCAACGCTGGTCAACACTTCTCAAAACCCAGAAAAATCTAAACTGCTCCGAATGCGTTGAAACTCTCACCAACTGAGCGCCTACTGCTCGCCTACACAACCCACTAAACAGCAATCCAGTCGGTGCACTCTAGCTTGGTGCGATTTCAAAACCCTAATGCACTCCTCCACCGTACAAACCCTAATAAAATCTGCTCAGATCGGGGGGAGAGGTTACCTGAGGGTATTGCGACTGAGTACTCTGCAAATCTCTCTAACTGGAAGCTTTGAACGGCTGGTGGAAACGGGAGGCTGGAGCAGCTGGCAACGGTCGAGTGAGAAAAATGCTGAAATTTTCTAAGTCCTGCCCTTATATACCCCCTGACTGGCGCAGCGGTCCTGCGCACTGAAGTGCGCACGGGCCTGCGCACTGCTGCTCGACTAAAACAACAAATCCTAAGCTAGCTGACAGATACTAGGAAAAAAAAAACAAGACAAGCAGAAAATAAAATATGCAGAAGTAAAACGTGTCGGGTTACCTCCCGACAAGTGCCTTAGTTTAACGTCATTGGCTCGACTGTACCTCGTTACGTGCCCAAGTGTGTGCCCGCGACCTCCCCCACTCTTGCTCCTGAGTGATCCTGCGCTTGTGCAGGCGCTGTGTTCTTCTTGGTCCTGCGCAAAGAATAAAAAGGCAAGTAACGAGGCAAGCATGGATAATATGTGAGAAATCTGCAGTAACGAGGGTGGATGAAGAGGAAGAAGAAATGTGAGCAATAGTCTCCAGTTCTCCCTCTGGTGCATCCGGTGGTGCCTCTGGCGCGTCAGCTGGCGCATCTGTTATTTCTGGTTCTGCCAACTCAATGTCGCGCGTTGCACCATCCCAAGGTTCTCCGAGATACCGTTTGACTCTCTGCCCATTTACCTGAAAACGATGCAGGTGCTCGTTTTCTAACTCGATTGTTCCGTAGGGGAAAACCTTGGTGACTGTGTACGGTCCTGTCCATTTGCTGCGCAGCTTTCCAGGCATGAGCTTCAGGCGTGATGAGAACAGTAATACCTGGTCTCCTGGCGCGAAAGTGCGTCTGAGGATATGCTTGTCTTGAAACGCCTTTGTCCGCTCCTTGTAATCGCGCAGTCCCTCATAGGCATCCAGGCGCAGCTCAAAAGCGCGCTCCTTCCCGGCCTCGTCTAGATTCAGGTTGCAAGTGCGTAAGGCCCAATATGCTTTGTGCTCTATCTCCACTGGCAGGTGGCATGCTTTTCCGTAGACCAACCGGAATGGTGAAGTCCCGATGGGTGTCTTATGCGCGGTGCGGTATGCCCACAGCGCATCGTCCAGGCGCTGGCTCCAATCTTTGCGCGAAGGTCTGACAGTCTTTTCCAGGATGCGCTTGATCTCTCTGTTGGAAACCTCGGCCTATCCATTTGTCTGAGGATGATAGGCAGTGGACGTCTTGTGGCGCACTCCATAATGCTTGAAAACTTGCGCCACAATCCTGTTGCAAAAGTACGTTCCCTGGTCGCTGATGACTGCCTTAGGCACCCCGTACCTGCAAAAGATGTTAGTTTCCAGAAACTCAGCAACCGTCTTACCATCATCCTTCCGCGTGGCCTTAGCTTCGACCCATTTGGAGACATAGTCCACTGCCACCAATATGTACTCGTATCCGGCAGATGGAGGAAATGGCCCCATGAAGTCAATGCCCCATATATCAAATACTTCATCCACTAAAATCGGCGTCTGCGGCATCTCATTGCGCGCTGATATGCCTCCTGTGCGCTGGCACCTATCACAATTCCTGCAGTGATCATATGCGTCTTTAAACAGGTGCGGCCAATAAAATCCGCAATCCAGGACTTTCCTGCTGGTGCGCTTGGGACCAAAGTGTCCTCCACAGGCATGCGCATGACAAAACATCAAAACAGAGTTAATTTCATGGTCAGGCACGCAGCGCCTCAATATCTGATCTGGTCCTATCTTAAGCATATAAGGATCATCCCAAATATAATGTTTG
This sequence comes from Umbilicus rupestris, assembly GCA_963678935.1. Classification (NCBI taxonomy): domain Eukaryota; kingdom Viridiplantae; phylum Streptophyta; class Magnoliopsida; order Saxifragales; family Crassulaceae; genus Umbilicus; species Umbilicus rupestris. The sequence continues at coordinate 10,981,956 of OY787611.1, read as the reverse complement.
GACTCATGTTTCAATCTCATGCACTGGGATTTATTGAAATGCGGAGGAAACGTACCTGTGACCAGGTAATTTGCAATGTGCGCATACCATGGTACCTTACCTGTCAGCGCCATCAGATGCTCGTCAGGGAATGTCTCCGTGATCTGTCCTGGCTCCTCCTCTTTCATGATCCTGCTCAGGTGGTCACCAACTGTATTCTCCGTGCCCTTCTTGTCTTTGATCTCCAAGTCGAATTCCTGAAGTAAGAGCACCCAGCGCATCAGGCGCGGCTTAGTCTCCTTCTTGGACATTAGGTAGCAGATGGCTGCGAGATCTGTGTATACGATGACCCTGGCGCCTAGAACATATGCACGGAACTTCTCAAGCGCAAACACAACAGCTAGAAGCTCCTTCTCCGTGGTGGTGTAGTTCCTCTGCGCAGCGTCCAGTGTGCGCGATGTCGTGCGGCTTCTTGTCCACGCGCTGCCCCAAGACTGCACCTACTGCATAATCACTCGCGTCGCACATTAGTTCAAATGGCAGGTTCCAATCTGGTGCGCGCATCACTGGCGCACTGGTCAGCGCTTCCTTCAGCTTATCAAATGCTGCCCTGCACTCATCAGTAAAATCGAAGCACACATCCTTTTGCAAGAGGTTAGACAGGGGTATTCAAATTTTAGAGAAGTCTTTTATAAATCGCCTGTAAAACCCGGCATGTCCTAAGAAAGACTTCACATCGCGCACGTTAGTGGCATAAGGTAGATTAGAAATAAGGTCTATCTTAGCTTAATCTACCTTGATCCCCTCCTCTGAGATGATATGTCCTAGTACTACACCATGCGTTACCATGAAATGACATTTTTCATAATTAAGCACTAGGTTCTTAGAAATGCAGCGCGCTAAGACTTTTTCTAGATGAGTCAAGCATGTATCAAAGGTACCTCCATATACAGTAAAATCATCCATGAACACTTCTATGCATATACCAATCATATCAGAGAAAATGCTCATGACTAAGCGTTGGAACGTACCTGGCGCGTTGCACAGCCCAAATGACATGCGCCGAAACGCAAATGTACCGAACGGGCAAGTGAACGTGGTCTTCTCCTGATCCTCCGCAGCTATGGGTATCTGATTATACCCTGAATATCCGTCCAAGAAATAGAAATAGGGCTTACCTGCTAATCGATCCAGCATCTGATCCATGAAGGGTAGCGGGAAATGGTCCTTGCGCGTCACTGCGTTAAGCTTCCTGTAGTCGATGCACATGCGCCATCCAGTCTGAATGCGCTTGGGAACTAGCTCGCCCTGCGCATTTTCCTCCACTGTGATTCCTCCCTTCTTAGGCACAACGTGCACTGGACTGACCCATTTGCTGTCCGAGATGGGGTAGATGACTCCTGCGTCAAGCAACTTTAAAATCTCCTTCTGCACTACCTCCATCATATTCGGATTTAATCTGCGCTGAGCCTCCCTGGATGGTTTGGCACCATCTTCCAACAGAATTCTATGCATGCATACGTCTGGGCTCACTCCGCGCAGGTCAGCAAGTGTCCATCCTATGGCGCGCTGGTTCTTGCGCAGCACCTGCTGTAGGCGCACTTCCTGCTCCTCTTCTAATCCTTTCTTGATGAGCACTGGCAGGGTGTCCTAATTTCCCAGGAAAATGTATTTGAGGTGTTCCGGGAGTTGTTTCAGCTCAACCTTGGGTGCCTGTTCAATGGAGGGCAAGATTTTATTAGCAATGCAAATATGAACTATATTATGTACCTGTGTGGACTCTGGTTCAGCACTGCTCGGTTCTTCCTCCTGCTCCTCCAACTCTGCCTGTGCCAGTGGCTCTAGTCCTATTGTTGCGCTTGCGCATTACGCATCTGTGACTAAATCATCCAAGTTGTCCATTGCGTGCACTGTGGCGTCCTCGTGTGGGTGCTGCATCCCCTTGAAAATGTTTAAATGGATCTCTTCGCCATCTACTTCCATGGAGAGCGTGCCTCTCCACACATCTATCTTCGTGCACACGGTCATAAGGAAAGGTCTGCCTAGTAGGATCTGCGCACTGCTGGTGCTCGATTCGCCCTCCATTTCTAGCACATAAAAATCCGCTGGGAACACCAGCTCTCCTACGCGTACAAGAACATCCTCTATCATGCCTGCAGGTTGTTTGCACGATCGATCCGCTAGCTGAATGGTGAGACCTGCAGGCTTTAGTGGTCCAAGGCACAATGTTGCATATAGAGAATACGGTAACAAATTGATGGATGCACCTAAATCAATCATGCAGTTGCTCACTGTGGTTTTACCTAGAGTGCATGGGATAGTGAATGTACCTGGGTCTCGGCACTTAGGTGGTACCTTATGTTGCACGATCGCTGAGGCCTGCGCATTGAGCATTACCTATGCACATTCGCCATTTCGTCGCTTGTTTGTGCACAGCTCCTTCAAAAACTTGGCGTACCTTGGGATCTGCCGAACTGCTCCAATAAGGGGAATGTTGATTTCCACCTTACTGAATAACTCGTATAGCTCTTTGTCCTGCGCTTCCTTCCTAGCCAAGGGTGCCTGCACAGGGAAAGGTGCAGGTATATTAGTACGATTCGTGCCCTTGTCTTTTATTTGTGTTATACCTGGCGCTTCGCCCTGCTGGCTTGTGGCTGGCACTTCTGGTTGCGCACTATGCTCTGGTTGCGCATTCTGTTCTGCTGGATCTGGGACTTGCGCAGCTGGATGCGCGGGCGCTCTCGCGGCTTGCTTTGTCCCTATTGTGCGCCCAGTCCTCAGTGTTACTGCATTGACTCCTCCTTTAGGATTCTGAATCACTTGCCAAGGCAGGTTGCCATCGCTCTTTTTTAGCTCATATACCGTGGTTGCGATCTGTGATAGCTGCTTTTCAATGGACTCGAACCTCTTGTCATACTTCTCGTCATTTTTGCGCACTGTGTCTGCTAGCTGCCCCACGATATCTTCCAAAGATCGCCTCGGTTGCTGGTTGTTATGCGCTGGTGCGTCAGTGCGGCGATGCGGTGGATTGTAGGGCGCAGCTTGTTGGGTCTGCTGTGGTGCGCGCTGATCTGTGGACTGCCTCTGGAAATTGTTCTCCTCCTTCCATCTGAATCCATTTGCTGCCAGTCCAAAGCGCGGCTGATTCTGCCTCGGTGGCCCTCTGTTATCCCATCCTCCAAGAGCATTGACATCTCCAGTTTCTTCAAATAGTGTGGGACATTCATCAGTCTTGTGCTCGGTGGACCTGCAGAATTCACATACCTTTGGCGCAACTGGTGGTGCGCTTTGCGCACTCATTAACTTCTGCAGCATGGCCTTCATTTCCTTGATCTCAGCGCTTGTTTCTACCTGATGCACAGAACGAGTACGACTATTTTCAAGTGTTAATTGATGTCGTACCTGACCAGCAGAGTCTTCTATCAGCTGCCAGGCGTCCTCTGGGTACATGTTGCAAATGTCGCCTTCTGCGCATGCGTTCAATAGCCTCAGCTCCATGGGCAGCAGCCCATTCAGGAAGTTCTCTATCAGCACATTCTGGGGCAGGCCATGATTGTAGCAGTTGGCCTCTAGCTCCCTGAAACGCTCGTAATATTCTTACAGTGACTCCCCTGCGCTCTGGCTTGGCGCGGCCAGCTCTCTTCTGAGTAGCGCGATCTTTGCTGCAGGACAGAATTTGTCCAGGAATTTCTTCTGCAGCTGCTCCCATGTGTGAGTGGATCCTGCGGGTAAGTTCATCAACCAATGTCTGGCTGTGTCACACAGTGAAAATGGGAATGCCTTCATCTTCAGCGCTTCATCGCTTTCCCCTTCGGTTTTCATGTTTTCGCATATGACCAGGAACTCTCGCACATGCTTGACTGGATTTTCATTGTTCATCCCGTGGAACTTGGGCATGTGATGGATGAGCGAGCTCCTTAGCTCAAAATGTCCGCCTGGTGGAAGCACGATGCACCATGGCTGGTTAACAGTGATAGGGGCTGACATCTCGCGCACTGTTCTGCGTCGCACGGCCTGTTGCACGGGTGGCGCATTATACACTTCAGCAGCCCTCCTTGCTTCAACCTCGCACTGCACTTCCTCTCTGAACAGGGCTGCGCGGTTGTGTGCTCTTGCTTCCTCTGGGGTTCTGTCCCCTAAGTTGTCTCCTACGACACTGTTATCCTTCATGATCTATTCTATATCTCAAAGAAAATGGAATTAAAAGATAACTAATGCTGCTGCGTCTGTCAGTGCGCAACTAGAATCCGCACAGCGCAACTGTTTCAAGGTTGCGCAGGCTAATAGTGATTGTGCGCTGTCAGAAACAACAACGAGAAAACAAAACAAACTGAAATAACTAGCTAGAACTTAGCTGTGTTGCTCCCGGGCAACGGCGCCAAAATTTGATCGCGCGCCGTTGTGCGCGTCAAATTAATTCCTTCCTCTTCCACTAGTACAGCGGTTAAGTAAGGGTCGATCTCCTCAGGGAGCAAGCAGTTCAGTTTTAGCCAGTGACCTACACTTACGAAGATTTGGGGTTGAGTGATTGGGTTGCGCAGTGCGCAAGTGAATAGTTGTAAAACGCAGGGAAATGCACCAAACGTGCGCAGGCAATAGAGATTAAGTACTATGACTATGAGAAGTATCGGCGCAGACAATCCTCTATGAGTGCATTCCTTATCATCGACTCTCGTGGTCCTCTCAGAGGGCCACGAGCAAGCGAGAGAGCGGCAAACTGGAAAACACACGGACTTGTTGAGAGGACTTGCGCCAGCCGAGAGACATACTGCACGCACTGTTTGCTACTTGTTTCTCAGATACATTAGACCTTATTTTACTATTCTATGATGTTTATCACTAGCATGTCTAGCTAAACGCTTAGTATCGGTTGGACATGAATCTATGAGTATTTCCTTTGAGACTTGCGCTTAATGCATAGCTTGCTTGCTTATATTAATTCTGTGCACATTACTGGCAGCTTGTTGCATGAGTAGGGGAAGCCTTGAACCGCAATCTTACTCTTGTTGCTTGTTGTTGTCTGTTAAACTAGTTGAATATCCTAACGGTGCCAACTAGGAGTAACGCGCTAGGATAGGCAATTACTACCTTGATCGGATTCGTAGTTGTTTAGGTCTAGTGCAAGAATTAATAGCACATGAACCTTGATCGGAACATTCGCACATGTTAGGAAGCCTTGATCGGACACTAACATTAGCAAATCGAGCTATAGACATTTAGAGTCGATGATAAGGAATACACTCATAGAGGATTGTCTGCGCCGATACTTCTCATAGTCATAGTACTTAATCTCTATTGCCTGCGCACGTCTAGTGCAATTCCCTGCGTTTTACAACTGTTTACTTGCGCACTGCGCAACCCAATCACTCACCCCCAAATCTTCGTAAGTGTAGGTCACTGGCTAAAACTGAACTGCTTGCTCCCTGTGGAGATCGACCCTTACTTAACCGCTCTACTAGTGGAAGAGGAAGGAATTAATTTGACGCGCACAACGACGCGCGATCAACTTTTGGCGCCGTTGCCGGGGAGCAACACAGCTAAGTTCTAGCTAGTTTACGTTTTCCTTTTAGTAACTAGTTATTTCAGTTTGTTTTGTTTTCTCGTAGTTGTTTCTGACAGCGCCCAATCACCATTAGCCTGCACAACCTTGAATCAGTTGCGCTGCGCGGATTCTAGTTGCGCACTGACAGACGCAGCAGCATTAGTTATCTTTTTAATTTCGTTTTCTTTGAGATATAGAACCGGTTATGGAGGATAACAGTGTCGTAGGAGACAACTTGGGGGACAGAACCCCAGAGGAAGCAATAGCACATAACCGCGCAGCCCTGTTCAGAGAGGAAGTGCAGCGCGAGGTTGAAGCAAGGATGGCCGCTGAATTGTACAATGCGCCACCCGCGCGACAAGCTGCGCGACGCAGAACAGTGCGCGAGATGTCAGCCCCTATCACTGTTAACCAGCCATGGTGCATCGTGCTTCCACCAGACGGTCATTTCGAGCTAAGGAGCTCGCTCATCCATCACATGCCCAAGTTCCACGGGATGAACAATGAAAATCCAGTCAAGCATGTGCGAGAATTCCTAGTCATTTGCGAGAACATGAAGACCGAAGGAGAAAGCGATGAAGCGCTAAAAATGAAGGCATTCCCATTTTCACTGTGTGATACAGCCAGACATTGGTTGATGAACTTACCCGCAGGATCCATTCACACATGGGAGCAGCTGTAGAAGAAATTCCTGGACAAATTCTATCCCGCAGCAAAGATCGCGCTACTCAGAAGAGAACTGGCCGCGCCAAGGCAGAGCGCAGGGGAGTCACTGTCAGAATATTACGAGCGTTTCAGGGAGCTTGAGGCCAACTGCTACAATCATGGCCTACCCCAGAATATGCTGATAGAGAACTTCCGGAATGGATTGCTGCCCATGGAGCTGAGATTATTGAACGCATGCGCAGGAGGCGACATTTGCAACATGTACCCAGAGGACGCATGGCAGCTGATAGAAGACTCTGCTGGTCAGGTACGACATCAGCTAACACTTGAAAATAGTCGTACTCGTTCTGTGCATCAGGTAGAAACAAGCGCTGAGATCAAGGAAATGAAGGCCATGCTGCAGAAGTTAATGAGTGCGCAAAGCGCACCACCAGTTGCGCCAAAGGTATGTGAATTTTGCAGGTCCACCGAGCACAAGACTGATGAATGTCCCACACTATTTGAAGAAACTGGAGATGTCAATGCTCTTGGAGGATGGGATAACAGAGGACCACAAAGACAGAACCAGCCGCGCTTTGGACTAGCCGCAAATGGATTCAGATGGAAGGAGGAGAACAATTTCCAGAGGCAGTCCACAGATCAGCGCGCACCACAGCACACGCAACAAGCTGCGCCTTACAATCCACCGCATCGCCGCACTGACGCACCAGCACATAACAACCAGCAACCGAGGCGATCGCTGGAAGATATCGTGGGGCAGCTAGCAGACACAGTGCGCAAAAATGACGAGAAATATGACAAGAGGTTCGAGTCCATTGAAAAGCAGCTATCACAGATCGCAACCACGGTATATGAGCTGAAAAAGAGCGATGGCAACCTGCCTTCGCAAGTGATTCAGAACCCCAAAGGAGGAGTCAATGCAGTAACACTGAGGACTGGGCGCACAATAGGAACAGAGCAGACCGCGAAGGCGCCCGCGCCACCAGCTGCGCAAGTCCCAGAATCGACAGAGCAGAATGCGCAACCAGAGCAGAACGCGCAACCTGAAGTGCCAGCCACAAGCCAGCAAGGCGAAGCGCCAGGTATAACAGAATTAAATGACAAGGGCACGAATCGTACTAATATACCTGCACCTTTCCCTGTGCAGGCACCCTTGGCTAGGAAGGAAGCGCAGGACAAAGAGCTATACGAGTTATTCAGCAAGGTGGAAATCAACATTCCCCTTATCGAAGCAGTCCGGAAGATCCCCAGGTACGCCAAGTTTTTGAAGGAGCTGTGCACAAACAAGCGACGAAAAGGCGAGTGCGCACAGGTATGTTAAATGCGCAGGCCTCAGCGATCGTGCAACATAAGGTACCACCTAAGTGCCGAGACCCAAGTACATTCACTATCCCATGCACTCTAGGTAAAACCACGGTAAGCAACTGCATGATTGATTTAGGCGCATCCATCAATTTGTTACCATACTCCCTTTATGCGACATTGCGCCTTGGACCACTAAAGCCTGCAGGTCTCACCATTCAGCTAGCGGATCGATCGTGCAAACAACCTGCAGGCATGATAGAGGATGTTCTTGCGCGAGTAGGAGAGCTGGTGTTCCCAGCAGATTTTTATGTGCTAGAAATGGAGGGCGAATCGAGCACCAGCAGTGCGCAAATCCTACTAGGCAGACCTTTCCTTATGACCGCGCGCACGAAGATAGACGTTTGGAGGGGCACGCTCTCCATGGAAGTGGATGGCGAAGAAATCGATTTCAACATATTCAAAGGAATGCAGCACCCACATGATGACGCCACAGTGCACGCAATGGACAACTTGGATGATTTAGTCACAGATGCGCAAAGCGCAAGCGCAACAGTAGGACCAGAGCCACTGGCACAAGCAGAATTGGAGGAGCAGGAAGACGAGCCGAGCAGTGCTGAACCAGAATCCACATAGGTACATGGTATAGTTCATATTTGCACCGCTAATAAAATCTTGCCCTCCATTGAACAGGCACCCAAGGTCGACCTGAAGCAACTCCCAGAACACCTCAAATACATTTTCCTGGGAAATGAGGACACCCTGCCAGTGATCATCAAGAAAGGATTAGAAGAAGAGCAGGAAGTGCGCTTACAGCAGGTGCTGCGCAAGAACCAGCGCGCCATAGGATGGACACTTGCTGACCTGCGCGGAGTGAGCCCAGACGTATGCATGCATAGAATTCTGTTGGAAGATGGTGCCAAACCATCCAGGAAGGCTCAGCGCAGGTTAAACCCAAACATGATGGAGGTAGTACAAAAGGAGATCTTAAAGTTGCTTGACGCAGGAGTCATTTACCCCATCTCGGACAGCAAATGGGTCAATCCAGTGCACGTTGTGCCTAAGAAGGGAGGAATCACAGTGGAGGAAAATGCGCAGGGCGAGCTAGTTCCCAAGCGCATTCAGACTGGATGGCGCATGTGCATCGACTACAGGAAGCTTAACGCAGTGACGCGCAAGGACCATTTCCCGCTACCCTTCATGGATCAGATGCTGGATCGATTAGCAGGTAAGCCCTATTTTTGTTTCTTGGACGGATATTCAGGGTACAATCAGATACCATAGCTGCGGAGGATCAGGAGAAGACCACATTCACATGCCCGTTCGGTACATTTGTGTTTCGGCGCATGTCATTTGGGCTGTGCAATGCGCCAGGTACGTTCCAACGCCTTGTCATGAGCATTTTCTCTGATATGATTGGTATATGCATAGAAGTGTTCATGGATGATTTTACTGTATATGGAGATACCTTTGATGCGTGCTTAACTCATCTAGACAAGCTCTTAGCGCGCTGCATTTCTAAGAACCTAGTACTTAATTATGAAAAATGTCATTTCATGGTAACGCATGGTGTAGTACTAGGACATATCATCTCAGAGGAGGGGATCAAGGTAGACAAAGCTAAGATAGACCTTATTTCTAATCTACCTTATGCCACTAACGTGCGCGATGTGAAGTCTTTCTTAGGACATGCCGGGTTTTACAGGCGTTTTATAAAAGACTTCTCTAAAATTTGCATACCCCTGTCTAACCACTTGCAAAAGGATGTGTGCTTCGACTTTACTGATGAGTGCAGGGCCGCGTTTGATAAGCTGAAGGAAGCGCTGACCAGTGCGCCAGCGATGCGCGCACCAGACTGGACCCTGCCATTTGAATTAATGTGCGACGCAAGTGATTATGCAGTAGGTGCAGTCTTGGGGCAGCGAGTGGACAAGAAGCCGCACGCTATTTACTATGCTTCGCGCACACTAGACGCTGCGCAAAGGAACTACACCACCACAGAGAAGGAGCTTCTGGCAATTGTGTTTGCGCTAGATAAGTTCCGTGCATATGTTCTCGGCGCCAGGGTCATCATATACACAGACGACGCAGCCATCCGCTACCTAATGTCCAAGAAGGAGACTAAGCCGGGCCTGATGCGCTGGGTGCTCCTACTTCAGGAATTCGACTTGGAGATCAAAGACAAGAAGGGCACGGAGAATACAGTTGCTGACCACCTGAGCAGGATCATGAAAGAGGAGGAGCCAGGGTAAGGTAAGGTACCATGGTATGCGCACATTGCGAATTACCTGGTCACAGGTACGGTACCATGGTATGCGCACATTGCGAATTACCTGGTCACAGGTACGTTTCCTCCGCATTTCAATAAAACCCAGTGCATGAGATTGAAACATGAGTCCAAACATTATATTTGGGATGATCCTTATATGCTTAGAATAGAACCTGACCAGATATTGAGGCGTTGCGTGCCTGACCATGAAATTAACTCTGTCTTGCTGTTTTGTCATGCGCACGCATGTGGGGGACACTTTGCTCCCAAGCGCACCAGCAGGAAGGTCCTGGACTGCGGATTTTATTGGCCGCACCTGTTTAGAGACGCATATGACTATTGCAGGAATTGTGACAGGTGCCAGCGCACAGGAGGCATATCAGCGCGCAATGAAATGCCGCAGACGCCGATTTTGGTGGATGAAGTAATTGATATATGGGGCATTGACTTCATGGGGCCATTTCCTCCATCTGCCGGATACGAGTACATATTAGTGGCAGTGGACTATGTCTCTAAATGGGTTGAAGCTAAGGCCACGCGGAAGAATGATGGTAAGACGGTTGCTGAGTTTCTGAAAACTAATATCTTTTGCAGGTACGAGGTGCCTAAGGCAGTCATCAGCGACCAGGGAACGCACTTTTGCAACAAGATCGTGGCGCAAGTTTTCCAGCATTATGAGGTGCGCCACAAGACGTCCACTGCCTAGCATCCTCAGACAAATGGACAGGCCGAGGTTTCCAACAGAGAGATCAATCGCATCCTAGAAAAGACTGTCAGACCTTCGCGCAAAGATTGGAGCCAGCGCCTGGACGATGCGCTGTGGGCATACCGCACTGCGCATAAGACCCCCATCGGGACTTCACCATTCCGGTTGGTCTACGGAAAAGCATGCCACCTGCCAGTGGAGCTAGAGCACAAAGCATATTGGGCCTTACGCATTTGCAACCTGAACCTAGACGAGGCCGGAAAGGAGCGCGCATTTGAGCTCAGTGAATTAGAAGAGCTGCGCCTGGATGCCGATGAGGGACTGCGCGATTACAAGGAGCGGACAAAGGCGTTTCATGACAAGCATATCCTCAGACGCACTTTCACGCCAAGGGACCAGGTATTATTATTCTCATCACGCCTGAAGCTCATGCCTGGAAAGCTGCGCAGCAAATGGACAGGACCGTACACAGTCACCAAGGTTTTCCCCTACGGAACAATCGAGTTAGAAAACGAGCACCGGCATCGTTTTCAGGTAAATGGGCAGAGAGTCAAATGGTATCTCGGAGAACCTTGGGATGGTACAACGCGCGACATTGAGTTGGCAGAACCAGAAATAACAGATGCGCCAGCTGACGCGCCAGAGGCACCACCAGATGCACCAGAGGGAGAACTGGAAACTATTGCTCACATTTCTTCTTCCTCTTCATCCACCCTCGTTACCGCAAATTTCTCACATATTATCCATGTTGACTTCCCTTTTTATCCTTTGCGAAGGACCAAGGAGAACACAGCGCCTGCACAAGCGCAGGATCACTCAGGAGCAAAAGTGGGGGAGGTCGCGGGCACACACTTGGGCACGTAACGAGGTACAGTCGAGCCAACGACGTTAAACAAAGGCACTTGCCGGGAGGTAATCCGACTCGTTTTCCTTTTACACGTTTTTCTTTATATTGTTCTTTATTTTGCTTGCATTGCATTTGCGCGTTCTCCGTGCGCTTGAGCTTGAGTCGTGGGGACACGTCTCTGTTTAAGTGTGGGGGGGGGGAGCGTTACACTTACATTTCACGTTTTTTTGAGCTTTTTAGTGTAGCTTAGTTTTATTGAAGAGAACAGTAGCAGTAGTGCGCTGTGTGCGGGTTGCGCGCACTGTTCAGCTTGTTTGCGCTATCCATATTGCGCCGTGCGCTATCAACTGTTTTTAGTATATTTTTTTCGTTTTTTCTGCTCCTGTTAGTTGGGATATACAGGGGATGTGGAGTTGACAGAAACGCTCCAGAGAGGCGATTAGTCGCTCGCGCTTCAGAGGAGAGGTATATGGTCGAGAGCGCGAGTGGAGGCCAGTGCTTCACGACCTTCGGAACAAGTAAGTGCGCTCGGTCACGCAGATGCCAAAGGCGAGATGCCCAAAGCGTGGCGAGGTGGGAAAACAGACCACCTTCCCTCTGGTAGTCGAGCCAAGGAAGGCGGGCGCGGGTGTAAACGCGTGCGCCGACCTACGCAGATAGACCAAGGAGGGAGAGCGGGACGGTGTTCCATAGCTGTTATCCGGAGGCCGAGACTGGAACCGTTCTGGGAAGATAGGAACCATAGACAAAGCTGTACAAAAGAAAAAATACCAGCAGATGATACGCGCCACAAAAGAATCAGCATGCGCACTGATAAGCTCCAGCGTGCGCAAGTTCACAAAAGGAAAAAATCATCATCAAAAAGGCTTGAGTTCCCAGGAAGTGCGCGGAAGAATCACGCATCGGAAGAAGCTTGCGCTGTTAACCATATACCCATCCTCAGAGCAAGAGCTGACAACCTGGAGCCTATGAAGAGCTATCTCCCAGCCATCCGAAATGATTTTTTTCATCCCAGCTGAGAGGTAATGAATTTCGAAATTATTATACTTGAAACTGTTGAGAGCAGATGTGCGCAGGTGGTAGAGCAGCGCAAGGTGTTCAGCAGCGCAGACCGCGCCAGAGTGCAAAACTGTGCGCTAGACTCCAGAGAGGTAATGGTATCCGTGCTTGAGAGCTTGTTCGAGGACGAACAAGGGGCAAGTGTGGGGGGTTTGATAAAGCCTATTTATACGCATTATTTAGATCATAACCCTATGCTTGTTTGCATTATTTTGTGTACAAGATTACTGGTTTCTAGTGTTTTTGTATTTCAGGGCAAAATGAGGGCCTAAGCCGGATACGCGCTAACAGGCAGCGTTTAGGACGCACAGCACACAGCCTGCGGAGCTAGCGGTGCAAACAGAAGAAATGGCGAGACACAGCAGAGTTGCGCCGACCAATGCCCTAAGCAGTACGCCGTTCGCCAGGCGCAGAGTCCAGTATTTCCTAATCCTGACATGACCAGATTTGGAAGTTGCCAAGGATGGACCTCTCGAGCAGTATATAAAGGGGAGGAGGTCTAGGGTTTAAGAGAGACACACAGAGAGGCAACACCCCACATTAGAGGGCCACGAGAGAGCGAGAGAGCGACAAACTGGAAAACACACGGACTTGTTGAGAGGACTTGCGCCAGTCGACTGCGCCAGCCGAGAGACATACTGCACGCACTGTTTGCTACTTGTTTCTCAGATACATTAGACCTTATTTTACTATTCTATGATGTTTATCACTAGCATGTCTAGCTAAACGCTTAGTATCGGTTGGACATGAATCTATGAGTATTTCCTTTGCGACTTGCGCTTAATGCATAGCTTGCTTGCTTATATTAATTCTGTGCACATTACTGGCAGCTTGTTGCATGAGTAGGGGAAGCCTTGAACCGCAATCTTACTCTTGTTGCTTGTTGTTGTCTGTTAAACTAGTTGAATATCCTGACGGTGCCAACTAGGAGTAACGCGCTAGGATAGGCAATTACTACCTTGATCGGATTCGTAGTTGTTTAGGTCTAGTGCAAGAATTAATAGCACATGAACCTTGATCGGAACATTCGCACATGTTAGGAAGCCTTGATCGGACACTAACATTAGCAAATCGAGCTATACACATTTAGAGTCGATGATAAGGAATACACTCATAGAGGATTGTCTGCACCGATACTTCTCATAGTCATAGTACTTAATCTCTATTGCCTGCGCACGTCTAGTGCAATTCCCTGCGTTTTACAACTGTTTACTTGCGCACTGCGCAACCCAATCACTCACCCCCAAATCTTCGTAAGTGTAGGTCACTGGCTAAAACTAAACTGCTTGCTCCCTGTGGAGATCGACCCTTACTTAACCGCTGTACTAGTGGAAGAGGAAGGAATTAATTTGACGCGCACAACGACGCGCGATCAATAGGCAATTACTACCTTGATCGGATTCGTAGTTGTTTAGGTCTAGTGCAAGAATTAATAGCACATGAACCTTGATCGGAACATGCGCACATGTTAGGAAGCCTTGATCGGACACTAACATTAGCAAATCGAGCTATAGACATTTAGAGTCGATGATAAGGAATACACTCATAGAGGATTGTCTGCGCCGATACTTCTCATAGTCATAGTACTTAATCTCTATTGCCTGCGCACGTCTAGTGCAATTCCCTGCGTTTTACAACTGTTTACTTGCGCACTGCGCAACCCAATCACTCACCCCCAAATCTTCGTAAGTGTAGGTCACTGGCTAAAACTGAACTGCTTGCTCCCTGTGGAGATCGACCCTTACTTAACCGCTGTACTAGTGGAAGAGGAAGGAATTAATTTGATGCGCACAACGATGCGCGATCAATACCCCATATATCAAACACTTCATCCACTAGAATCGGCGTCTGTGGCATCTCGTTGCGCGCTGATATGCCTCCTGTGCGCTGGCACCTGTCGCAGTTCCTGCAGTAGTCATATGAGTCACGGAACAAGCGTGGCCAATAAAATCAACTGTCCAAGACCTTTCTGCTCGTGCGCTTCGGACCAAAGTGTCCTCCACATGCGTGCGCATGACAAAACATCAAAACAGAGTTAATTTCATGGTCAGGCACGCAGCGCCTCAATATCTGATCAGGTCTTATTCTGAGCATATATGGATCATCCCAAAGGTAATGCTTGGACTCATATTTCAATCTCATGCACTGGGTTTTATTGAAATGCGGAGGAAACGTACCTGTGACCAGGTAATTCGTAATGTGCGCATACCATGGTACCTTATCTGCCAGCGCCATCAGATGCTCGTCAGGGAATGTCTCCGTGATCTGCCCTGGTTCCTGCTCTTTCACGATCTGGCTCACGTGGTCAGCAACTGTATTCTCCGTGCCCTTCTTATCCTTAATTTCCAAATCAAATTCCTGAAGTAGGAGCACCCAGCGCATCAGGCGCGGCTTAGTTTCCTTCTTGGACATTAGGTAGCGGATGGCTGCGTGGTCTGTGTATATGATGACCCTAGCGCCTAGAACATATGCACGGAACTTCTCCAGCGCAAACACAATTGCCAGAAGCTCCTTCTCTGTGGTGGTGTAGTTCCTCTGCGCAGCGTTCAGCGTGCGCGATGCATAGTAAATGGCGTGCGGCTTCTTGTCCACTCGCTGCCTCAGGACTGCACCTACTGCATAATCGCTTGCGTCGCACATCAGTTCAAATGGCAGGCTCCAGTCTGGTGCGCGCATCACTGGCGCACTGGTCAGTGCCTCCTTCAGCTTATCAAATGCGGCCCTGCACTCATCAGTAAAGTCAAAGCACACATCCTTTTGCAAGAGGTTAGACAGGGGTATACAAATTTTAGAGAAGTCCTTTATAAAACGCCTGTAAAACCCGGCATGCCCAAGGAATGACTTCACATCGCGCACGTTAGTGGCATCAGGTAGATTAGAAATAAGATCTATCTTAGCTTTATCTACCTTGATCCCCTCTTCTGAGATGATATGTCCTAGTACTATACCATGCGTTACCATGAAATGACATTTTTCATAATTGAGCACTAGGTTCTTAGAAATGCAGCGCGCTAAGACCTTATCAAGATGAGTTAAGCATGCATCAAAGGTACCTCCATATACGGTAAAATCATCCATGAACACTTCTATGCATATACCAATCATATCAGAAAAAATGCTCATGACCAGACGTTGGAATGTACCTGGCGCGTTGCACAGCCCAAATGACATGCGCCGAAACGCAAACGTACCGAACGGGCAGGTGAACGTGGTCTTCTCTTGATCCTCCGCAGCTATGGGTATCTGGTTGTACCCTGAATATCCGTCCAAGAAGCAAAAATAGGGCTTTCCTGCTAATCTGTCCAGCATTTGGTCCATGAAGGGTAGCGGGAAATGGTCCTTGCGCGTGACTGCGTTAAGCTTCCTGTAGTCGATGCACATCCGCCATCCAGTCTGAATGCGCTTGGGAACTAGCTCGCCCTGCGCATTCTCTTCCACTGTGATTCCTCCCTTCTTCGGCACAACGTGCACTAGACTGACCCATTTGCTGTCCGAGATGGGGTAAATGACTCCTGCGTCAAGCAACTTTAGAATCTCCTTCTGCACTACCTCCATCATATTTGGATTCAATCTGCGCTGAGCCTCCCTGGATGGTTTGGCACCATCTTCCAACAGAATTCTATGCATGCATACGTCCGGGCTCACTCCCCGCAGGTCAGCAAGTGTACATTCTATGGCGCGCTGGTTCTTGCGCAGCACCTGCTGTAAGCGCGCTTCCTGCTCCTCTTCTAATCCTTTCTTTATGATCACTGGCAGGGTGTCCTCATTTCCTAAGAAAATGTATTTGAGGTGCTCTGGAAGTTGCTTCAGTTCGATCTTGGGTGCCTGTTCAATAGAAGGCAAGATTTTATTGGCAGTGCAAATATGAACTATATCGTGTACCTGTTTGGATTCGGGTTGAGTACTGCTCAGCTCGTCTTCCGGCTCCTCCAACTCTGCCTGTGCCAGTGGCTCTAGTCCTACCGTTGCGCTTGCACATTGCGCTTCTGTGACTAAATCATCAATGCTATCCATCACGTGCACTGTGGCATCCTCATGTGGATGCTGCATCCCCTTGAATATATTGAAATGGATTTCTTCGCCATCAACCTCCATGGAGAGCGTGCCCCTCCACACGTCTATCTTTGTGCGCGCGGTCATCAGAAAAGGTCGGCCCAGTAGGATCTGCGCACTGCTGGTGCTCGATTCACCCTCCATTTCTAGCACATAAAAATCTGCTGGGAACACCAGCTCTCCTACTCGCACAAGAACATCCTCTATCATGCCCGCAGGTTGTTTGCACGACCGATCTGCTAGCTGAATGGTGAGACCTGCAGGCTTTAGTGGTCCAAGGCGCAATGTCGCATATAGGGAATAGGGTAACAAATTGATGGATGCGCCTAAATCAATCATGCAATTGCTTACTGTGGTTTTACCTAAAGTGCATGGGATGGTGAACGTACCTGGGTCTCGGCACTTAGGTGGTACCTTATGTTGCACGGTCGCTGAGGCCTGCGCATTTAGCCTTACCTGTGCGCACTCGCCTTTCCTCCTCTTGTTTGTGCACAGCTCCTTCAAAAACTTGGCGTACCTAGGGATCTGCCGAACTGCCTCAATAAGGGGAATGTTTATTTCCACCTTACTGAATAACTCGTATAGCTCCTTATCCAGCGCTTCCTTTCTAGCCACGGGTGCCTGCACAGGGAAAGGTGCAGGTATATTAGTACGATTCGTGCCCTTGTCTTTTAATTGTGTTATACCTGGCGCTTTGCCCTGCTGGCTTGTGGCTGGTCTTGCTCCGGTTGCGCATTCTGCTCTGGTTGCGCGTCTTGCTCCGGTTGCGCATTCTGCTCTGCTGGATCCAGGACATGCGCAGCTGGTTGCGCGGGCGCCTGCGCGGTCTGCTCTGTTCCTATCGTGCGCCCAGTCCTCAGTGTCATAGCATTGACTCCTCCTTTGGGGTTCTGAATCACTTGCGAAGGCAGGTTGCCATCGCTCTTCTATAGCTCATACACCGTGGTAGCAATCTGTGATAGCTGCTTTTCAATGGACTCGAACCGCTTGTCATACTTCTCGTCATTTTTGCGCACTGTGTCTGCTAGCTGCCCCACGATATCTTCCAAAGATCACCTCGGTTGCTGGTTGTTATGCGCTGCTGCATCAGTGCGGCGATGCGGTGGATTGTAGGGCGCAGCTTGTTGCGTCTGCTGTGGCGCGCGCTGATCCGTGGACTGCCTCTGGAAATTATTTTCCTCCTTTCACCTGAACCCATTTGCGGCTAGCCCAAAGCGCGGCTGATTCTGTCTCTGTGGTCCTCGATTATCCCATCCTCCAAGAGCATTGACATCTCCTGATTCCTCAAAAAGTGTGGGGCATTCATCAGTTTTGTGTTCGGTGGACCTGCAGAATTCACATACCTTTGGCGCAACTGGTTGTGCGCCTTGCGCACTCATCAACTTCTGCAGCATTGCCTTCATTTCCTTGATCTCATGGCTTGTTTCTACCTGATGCACAGAACGAGCATGACTATTTTCAAGTGTTAGCTGATGTCTTACCTGCCCAGCAGAGTCTTCTATCAGCTGCCACGCGTCTTCTGGGTACATGTTGCGAATGTCGCCTCCTGCGCATGCTTTCAATAATCTCAGCTCCATGGGCAGCAGTCCATTCAGGAAGTTCTCTATCAGCACATTTTGAGGCAGGCCATGATTGTAGCAGTTGGCCTCTAGCTCCCTGAAACGCTCGTAATACTCTGACAGTGACTCTCCTGCGCTCTGCCTAGGTGCGGCCAGCTCCCTCCTGAGTAGCGCGATCTTTGCTGCGGGATAGAATTTGTCCAAGAACTTCTTCTGCAGCTACTCCCATGTGTGAATTGATCCTGCTGGTAAGTTCATTAGCCAATGTCTGGCTGTATCACACAGTGAAAATGGGAACGCTTTCATCTTCAGCGCCTCATCGCTCTCCCCTTCGGTCTTCATGTTCTCGCAAATGAACTCTCGCACATGCTTGACTGGATTTTCGTTGTTCATCCCGTGGAACTTGGGCATGTGATAAATGAGTGAGCTCCTTAGTTCAAAATGTCCGTCTGGCGGAAGCACGATGCACCATGGCTGGTTAACTGTGATTGGGGCTGACATCTCGTGCACTGTTCTGCGTCGCTGATCGCGCGTCGTTGTGCGCGTCAAATATAATTCCTTCCTCTCCCACTAGTACAGCGGTTAAGTAAGGGTCGATCTCCACAGGGAGCAAGCAGTGAGTCTTAGCCAGTAACCTACACTTAAGAAAACGGGGGTTGCGTGAGCGATTGGGGGTTTTGCGCGATGCGCGAGTAACAGCAAATATCGTAACGCGGGAAATTGCACTAGACGTGCGCAAGCAGTAGAGATGAAGTACTATATTTATGAGAAGTATTGGGCAGACAATCCTCTATGAATGCATTCCTTATCATCGACTCTAAACGTCTATAGCTTGTGTTTTACTTGGGTTAGTGTCCGGTAAAGGCTTCCTAACACATGCGCATGTTCCGTTCAAAGTTCATGTGCTATTAATCCTTAGAACTAGGTTAAATAGCTGCGAATCCTGTCACAGTAGCAGCTGCCTACCCTAACTCGTTACTCCTAATTGTCACGGTAAGTTTGCGGTTCAAGGCTTCCCCTACGCATGCAACTAGTTTAACATGCGACAAGCGAGCTACACAAGTAAGTTTGCGGTTCAAGGCTTCCCCTACTCATGCAACTAACTGTCTCAGTACGCGCAGGATTAATACAAATAAATAAACTATGCATTAAGCTCAAGTCTCAAAGGTAATACATCATAGATTCATGCCCGACCAACACTAAGTGTTTAGCTAGACATGCTAGTGGTAAACATCATAAAATAGTAAGTAACAACTACTGAATCCAAGAAAACGGTAGCAAACAGTGCGTGCAGGGTCTTCTCTTGGCTGGCGCAGTCGGCTGGCGCAACTCTCCTTGACAGGTCCGTGTGTTTTCCAGTTCCGCCGCGCAGCGCCTCCTTTGAGGCCGTGGTGCTGCCTCTCCGTCTTGTTGTGTGAAACCCTAGACCTCCTCTCCTTTATATACTGCTCAGGAGGTTCATCCTTGGCAACTTCCAAATCTGGTCATGTTAGGTTTTGGCAATGCTGGATTCTGCGCCTGGCGCACTGCATCGGTTGGCGCATACTGGACTTTGCGCCTGGCGCACGGCATTGGTTGGCGCAATCGGGTAGCGCACCTCTGCTGTCTTTCGCCATTTCTTCTTTTGTTTGCACCGCTAGCTCCACAGGCTGATCTTTCACTCCTAGAACGCTGCCTGTTAGCGCGTATCCGACTTAAGGACTCGTTCTGACCTGATATACAAAAATAGTGGAAACGAGTAATCTTGCCCATAAAATATTGCAAACAAGCATGGGTTTATGATCTAAATAACATGTATAACTAGGCTCTATCAAACCCCCCACACTTACCCCTTGTTCGTCCCGAACAAGTACTGAAACGCGGATACAATTACCTTTTCTGGAGACTAGCGCACAGCCTTGCATTCTGGCGCAAGATGCACAGTTGCTCAACTTGTGCTGCTCTATCACCTGCGCACAACTGCACTCAATAGTTCTAGTATAATAATTCCGAAAATTCATTACCTCTCAGCCAGGATGAAGATCTTTGGATGACTGGGAGATAGCTCTTCTTAGGCTCCTGGTCGTCAGCTCCCGCTCCGAAGATAGGTATATGGTTTCTTGCGCGAGCTTCTTCCAGTGCGTGATTCGTTCGCACACTTCCTGGGAACCTGAGCCTTTGATGATATCCTTTTGGTCTTGCGCACGCAGGTACTAAGTAGTGCGCATGCTGATTCTTTGTAACGCAAATCATCTGCTTCTGCTGGTATTTTTCTTTTGTACAGCTTCCTTTCCAATTTTGTTTCATTCCCAGAACAGTTCCAATCTCAGCCTTCGGATAGCAGCTATGGAACTCGTTCCGCTCTCCCTCCTTGGTCCGTCTGCGCCGGTCGGCGCACGCGTTTGCAACCGCGCCCGCTTTCCTTAGCTCGGCTTCCAGAGAGAAGGTGGTCTGTTTTCCCACCTCGCCACGCTTTGGGTACTTTGCCTTTTGCATCTGCGTGACTGAGCGCGCTCTTTTGTTCCGAAGGTTGCGAAGCACCGGCCTCCACTAGCGCACTCGACCATATACCTCGCCTTCGAAGCACAAGCGACTAACCGCCTCTCTGGAGCATTTCTATCAACTCCACATCCCCTGTATATCCCAACTGACAGGAGCAGAAAAAACGGAAAAATTATGCGAAAACAGTAGATAGCAGTGCACGCAAGATGGATAGCGCAAAACGAGCTGGTGTGCATGCGCATCCTGCACCTTAGCGCACTACTGCTACTATTCTCTTCAACTTAAACTAAGCTACACTAGAATGCTCAAAAACGTGAATTGTAAGTGTAACGCTCCCCCCCACACTTGAACAGAGACGTGTCCCCACGACTCAAGCTCAAGCGCACGGAGGCTGCGCACATGCAAAATGACAAGTCCTAAACTGCCTAAAAGAAATACTAAAAACTAAAAAGAAAAATATGTAAAAATAAAAACGAGTCGGGTTACCTCCCGACAAGTGCCTTTGTTTAACGTCGTTGGCTCGACTGTACCTCGTTACGTTCCAAAACGTGCGTCTGCGACCTCCCCCACTCTTGCTCCTGAGTGTCCCTGCGCCAGTGCGTGTATTGCGTTTTCCTGGGTCCTGCGCAACGGGTGAAAAGGGTAGTCAGTATGTGATAAATCATGCGTAACGAGGATAGATGCAGAGGAAGAAGAGATATAAGCAATAGGTTCCAGTTCTCCCTCTGGTGCATCCGGTGGTGCGTCTGGCGGAGGCTCTGGCGCAATGCTCATGCGCCATCCAGCCCGAATGCGCTTGGGAACTAGCTCGCCCTGCGCATCTGCAACCAAGTCGTCTATGCTGCCCATCGCGTGCACTGTGGCGTCTTCATGAGGGTGCTGCATTCCTTTGAATATGTCGAAGTAGATTTCTTTCCTATCAACCTCCATGGACAGCGTGCCCCTCCATACGTCTATCTTCGTGCGCGCGGTCATCAGAAACGGTCTGCCTAGGAGGATCTGCGCACTGCTGGCGCTTGATTCACCCTCCATTTCGAGCACATAAAAGTCTGCTGGGAACACCAGCTCTCCTACTCGAACTAGGACATCTTCTATCATGCCTGCAGGTTGTTTGCACGATTGATCTGCTAGCTGAATTGTGAGACCTGCAGGTTTTAGTGGTCCAAGGCGCAAAGTCGCATAGAGAGAAGATGGTAACAAATTGATTGATGCGCCTAAATCGATCATGCAGTTGCTTACCGTGGTTTTACCTAAGGTGCAAGGGATAGTGAATGTACCTGGATCTCGGCACTTAGGTGGTACCTTTTGTTGCACGATTGCTGAGGCCTGCGCATTTAGCATTTCCTGTGCGCATTCGCCTTGCTTGTTTGTGGCTGGCATTTCTGGTTGCGCGTTTTGCTCTGGTTGCGCACTCTGTTCTGATGGGTCTGGGACTTGCGCAACTGGTTGCGCGGGCGCCTGCGCGGTCTGCTCCGTTCCTACTGTGCGCCCAGTCCTCAGTGTCACTGCATTGACTCCTCCTTTAGGGTTCTGAATCACTTGCGAAGGCAGGTTGCCATCGCTCTTTTTCAGCTCATCCACCATGGTTGCGATCTGTGATAACTGCTTTTCGATGGATTCGAACCTCTTGTCATACTTTTCGTCATTCTTGCGCACTGTGTCTGCTAGCTGCCCCATGATATCTTCCAAGGATCGCTTTGGTTGCTGATTGTTCTGCGCTGGTGCGTCTGTGCGGCGATGCGGTGGATTGTAGGGTGCAACTTGTTGCGTCTGCTGTGGCGCGCGCTGATCAGTGGGCTGCCTCTGGAAATTGTTCTCTTCTCTCCATCTGAATCCATTTGCAGCAAGCCCAAAGCGCGGCTGATTCTGCCTCTGCGGTCCTCTGTTGTCCCATCCTCCTAGGGCATTCACATCTCCAGTTTCTTCAAAAAGTGTTGGGCACTCGTCTGTCTTGTGCTCAGTGGACCTGCAGAATTCACATACCTTTGGCGCAACTGGTTGTGCGCTCTGCGCACTCATCAGCTTCTGTAGCATGGCCTTCATTTCTTTGATCTCAGCGCTTGCCTCTACCTGATGCACAGAACGATTACGACTACTTTCAAGTGTTAATTGATGTCTTACCTGCCCAGCAGAATCTTCTATCAGCTGCCATGCATCCTCCGGGTACATGTTGCAAATGTCCCCTCCTGCGCACGCATTCAGTAGTCGCAGCTCCATGGGCAGCAGTCCATTCAGAAAGTTCTCTATCAGCACATTCTGGGGAAGCCCGTGATTGTAGCAGTTGGCTTCTAGCTCCCTGAAACGCTCGTAGTATTCTGACAGAGACTCCCCTGCGCCTTGCCTTGGCGCGGCCAATTCCCTTCTGAGCAGCGCAATCTTTGCTGCTGGATAAAATTTGTCTAAGAATTTCTTCTGCAGCTGCTCCCATGTGTGAATAGATCCTGCAGGTAAATTCATTAGCCAGTGTCTAGCTGTATCATTTAGTGAGAATGGAAATGCCTTCATTTTTAGCGCTTCATCGCTTTCCCCTTCGGTCTTCATGTTTTCGCAAATGACCAGGAACTCCCGCACATGCTTGACTGGATTTTCATTGTTCATTCCGTGGAACTTGGGCATGTGATGGATGAGTGAGCTCCTTAGCTCGAAGTGACCGCCAGGTGGAAGCACGATGCACCATGGCTGGTTAACAGTGATAGGGGCCGACATCTCGCGCACTGTTCTGCGTCGCGCGACTTGTGGCACGGGCGGCGCATGATACACTTCAGCGGCCCTCCTTGCCTCAACCTCGCGCTGCACTTCCTCTCTGAATAGGGCTGCGCGGTTATGCGCCCTTGCTTCCTCTGGGGTTCTGTCTCCCAGGTTATCTCCAACCACACTGTTATCCTCCATGTCCTGATCCAAACTCAAGAAACGAAATTAAATGGCAACGAAGTTGTTGCGTCTGTCAGTGCGCAACTAGAATCTGCGCAGCGCAACTGTTTCAAGGTTGCGCAGGCTGATGTAATTGTGCGCTGTCAGAAACAACAACGAGAAAACAAAACAAAATGAAATAGCTAGTTACTAAAATGAGAAATGTAAGCTAGCTAACACTTAGCTGTGTTGCTCCCCGGCAACGGCGCCAAAATTTGATCGCGCGTCGTTGTGCGCGTCAAATATAATTCCTTCCTCTCCCACTAGTACAGCGGTTAAGTAAGGGTCGATCTCCACAGGGAGCAAGCAGTGAGTCTTAGCCAGTAACCTACACTTAAGAAAACGGGGGTTGCGTGAGCGATTGGGGGTTTTGCGCGATGCGCGAGTAACAGCAAATATCGTAACGCGGGAAATTGCACTAGACGTGCGCAAGCAGTAGAGATGAAGTACTATAATTATGAGAAGTATTGGGCAGACAATCCTCTATGAATGCATTCCTTATCATCGACTCTAAACGTCTATAGCTTGTGTTTTACTTGGGTTAGTGTCCGGTAAAGGCTTCCTAACACATGCGCATGTTCCGTTCAAAGTTCATGTGCTATTAATCCTTAGAACTAGGTTAAATAGCTGCGAATCCTGTCACAGTAGCAGCTGCCTACCCTAACTCGTTACTCCTAATTGTCACGGTAAGTTTGCGGTTCAAGGCTTCCCCTACGCATGCAACTAGTTTAACATGCGACAAGCGAGCTACACAAGTAAGTTTGCGGTTCAAGGCTTCCCCTACTCATGCAACTAACTGTCTCAGTACGCGCAGGATTAATACAAATAAATAAACTATGCATTAAGCTCAAGTCTCAAAGGTAATACATCATAGATTCATGCCCGACCAACACTAAGTGTTTAGCTAGACATGCTAGTGGTAAACATCATAAAATAGTAAGTAACAACTACTGAATCCAAGAAAACGGTAGCAAACAGTGCGTGCAGGGTCTTCTCTTGGCTGGCGCAGTCGGCTGGCGCAACTCTCCTTGACAGGTCCGTGTGTTTTCCAGTTCCGCCGCGCAGCGCCTCCTTTGAGGCCGTGGTGCTGCCTCTCCGTCTTGTTGTGTGAAACCCTAGACCTCCTCTCCTTTATATACTGCTCAGGAGGTTCATCCTTGGCAACTTCCAAATCTGGTCATGTTAGGTTTTGGCAATGCTGGATTCTGCGCCTGGCGCACTGCATCGGTTGGCGCATACTGGACTTTGCGCCTGGCGCACGGCATTGGTTGGCGCAATCGGGTAGCGCACCTCTGCTGTCTTTCGCCATTTCTTCTTTTGTTTGCACCGCTAGCTCCACAGGCTGATCTTTCACTCCTAGAACGCTGCCTGTTAGCGCGTATCCGACTTAAGGACTCGTTCTGACCTGATATACAAAAATAGTGGAAACGAGTAATCTTGCCCATAAAATATTGCAAACAAGCATGGGTTTATGATCTAAATAACATGTATAACTAGGCTCTATCAGTCGCGCAGCTTGTCGCGCGGGTGGCGCATTATACAATTCAGCGGCCATCCTTGCTTCAACCTCGCGCTGCACTTCCTCTCTGAACAGGGTTGCGCGGTTATGTGCTCTCGCTTCTTCCGGGGTTCTGTCCCCTAAGTTGTCCCCAAAGACACTGTTATCCTCCATGACCTGTTCTAAATCTCAAAGAAAACGAATTTAAAAGAAAACAGAGCTGTTGCGTCTGTCAGTGCGCAACTGTTTCAAGGTTGCGCAGGCTAATGGTGATTGCGCGCTGTCAGAAACAACAACGAGAAAACAAAACAAACTGAAAATAACTAGTTACTAAAAAAAGGAAAAAATGTAAACTAGCTAAACTTAGCTGTGTTGCTCCCCGGCAACGGCGCCAAAATTTGATCGCGCGTCGTTGTACGCGTCAAATTAATCCTTCCTCTTCCACTAGTACAGCGGTTAAGTCAGGGTCGATCTCCACAGGGAGCAAGCAGTTCAGTTTTAACCAGTGACCTGCACTTACAAAAACTGGGGGTGTGAGTGATTGGGGTTGCGCGATGCTCGAGTAAACAGTCGTAAACGCAGGAATTGCACTAGACGTGCGCGGGCAGTAGAGATTAAGTACTATGACTATGAGAAGTATCGGCGCAGACAATCCTCTATGAGTGTATTCCTTATCATCGACTCTAAATGTCTATAGTTTGATTTCACTTAAGTTAGTGTCCGATCAAGGCTTCCTAACATATGCGCATGTTCCGATCAAAGTTCATGTTCTATTAATTCTTGAACTAGACTAAACAACTACGAATCCGATCAAGGTAGTAATTGCTTATCCTAGCGCGTTACTCCTAGTTGGCACCGTCAGGCTATTCAACTAGTTTAACATACAGCAACAAGCAACACGAGTAAGATTGCGGTTCAAGGCTTCCCCTACTCCTGCAACTAGCTGCCAACAATGTGCACAGAATTAATATAAGCAAGCAAGCTATGCATTAAGCGCAAGTCTCAAGGAAATACTCATAGATTCATGCCCAACCGATACTAAGCGTTTAGCTAGACATGCTAGTAGTAAACATCATAGAAACAGTAAATGATATCTAAAGTGTCCAAGAAAACAATAGCAAACAGTGCGTGCAGGTTGCAGTGTCGGCTGGCGCAGTCGGCTAGCGCAGGTCCTTTCAGCAAGCTCGTGTGTTTTCCAGTTCTGCCTCTCTCTCTTTGAATTATGATGTGATGATGATGAAATATCCATTTTCAAACCCTAGCCTTCCTCTTCTTTATATACTTCTCAGGGGCTCATCCTTGGCAACTTCCAAATCTGGTGGTGTCAGGATTTGCAAACACCACCATCTGCGCATGGCGCACGGCATTGGTTAGCGCAATCGGTTAGCGCACCGTGGTCGACTCTGCCAATTCTTCTGTTTGCGCCGCTAGCTCCGCAGGCTGTGTGATGCGCATCCTAAACGCTGCCTGTTAGCGCGTATCCGACTTAGGCCCTCGTTTTGCCCTGAAATACAAAAACACTGGAAACCAGTAATCTTGTACACAAAATAATGCAAACAAGCATAGGGTTATGATCTAAATAATGCGTATAAATAGGCTCTATCACCTGCGCAAGTAGACCAAGGAGGGAGAGCGGAGCGTTGTTCCATAGCTGTTGTCCGGAGGCCGAGACTGGAACCGTTCTGGGAAACATACGAACCATAGATAAAGCTGTACAAAAAAAAGAAAAAATACCAGCAGATGATATGAGCTACAAAAGAATCAGCATGCGCACAAATACGTACCAGCTTGCGCAAAGTTCGCAATAAAATCATCAAAGGCTTGAGTCCCAGGAAGTGCGCGGAAGAATCATGCACCAGAAGAAGCTGCGCTGTTAACCATATACCCATCCTCGGAGTGAGAGCTGACAACCCGGAGCCTGTGAAGAGCTATCTCCCAGCCATCGGAAATGATCTTCATCCCAGCTGAGAGGTAACGAAATTCGAAAATTATTATATTAAAACTGTTGAAGGCAGATGCGCGCAGGTGGTAGAGCAGCGCAAGGTGAATAGTAGTGCAGCTCGCGCCAGAGTGCAAGACTGTGCGCTAGACTCCAGAGAGGTAATTGTATCCGTGCTTGAGTGCTTGTTCGGGACGAACAAGGGGCAAGTGTGGGGGGTTTGATAGAGCCTATTTATACACATTATTTAGATCCTAACCCTATGCTTGTTTGCATTATTTTGTGTACAAGGTTACTGGTTTCCAGTGTTTTTGTATTTCAGGGCGAAACGAGAGCCTAAGTCGGATACGCGCTAACAGGCAGCTTTTAAGGAGCGCATCATACAGCCTGCGGAGCTAGCAGCGCAAACAGAGGAGTTGGCAGAATCAGCTACGGTGCGCTAACCGATTGCGCTACCGAGGTGCTGTGCGCCATGCGCAGATAGTGGTGTTTCCAAATCCTGACACCACCAGATTTGGAAGTTGCCAAGGTTGGGCCTCTTGAGCAGTATATAAAGAGAAGAAGGCTAGGGTTTGAAGGACACTCACGACACAATTGATATCATCCAGACACACCACAGCACACGGAAGAGCAGCAGAACAGAAAATACACGAGCTTACTTGAGAGGACCTGCGCTAGCCGACAGCGCTAGCCGAGACACTTCAACCTGCACGCACCTGCTTGTTGCTGTTTTCTGTGATACTTTAGATATTATTTACTGTTTCTATGATGTTTACTACTAGCATGTCTAGCTAAACGCTTAGTATCGGTTGGGCATGAATCTATGAGTATTTCCTTTGAGACTTGCGCTTAATGCATAGCTTGTTTGCTTATGTTAATTCTGTGCACACTGTTGACAGCTAGTTGCAAGAGTAGGGGAAGCCTTGAACCGCAATCTTACTCTTGTTACTCGTTTGTTATATGTTAAACTAGTTGAATAGCCTGACGATGACAACTAGGAGTAACGCGCTAGGATAATCAGTTGCTACTGTGACAGGATTCGTAGCTGCTTAGACTAGTATTAAAAATTAATAGCTCATGAACTTTGATTGGAACATGCGCACAAGTTAGGAAGCCTTGACCGGACACTAACTTCAGTAAATCAAACTATAGACGTTTAGAGTCGATGATAAGGAATACGCTCATAGAAGATTGTCTGTGCCGATACTTCTCATAGTCATAGTACTTAATCTCTACTGCCTGCGCACGTCTAGTGCAATTCCTGCATTTTACTACTGTTTACTCGCGCATTGCGCACCCAATCACTCACACCCCCAGTTTTCGTAAGTGCAGGATTCTAGTTAAAGCTAATCTACTTGCTCCCTGTGGATTCGACCCCGACTTAACCACTGTACTAAGTGGAAGAGGAAGGAATTAATTTGAAGGCGCACAACGACGCGTGCATCACTCATGCATACCCTTGTCATTTTTATTAGCAAAAAGGGGGAGTAATGTCGTGGGTCACAAGTGCTATCGTAGAAGTTCTTAGTAGATACTTGGCCTTGTGTAAGTGGAGAAGTTTTACCAAAAAATGTCAAAGGGAGATTGTTAAATCCATGTGTCCCATGGATGTATGTGGCATGCTTTTTTGCAAACAGAGTCTGTATCAGTCAAGAGTTGTACTCTATATCAGGGTGTTCAAGCTTGAATCAGAGGGTGAGCCAGAATTAGCTTGGACAGAGGCGCATGCAGATTGTCAGCAATATTGTCAAGGATATTTGCTTGCTCGAGTTTCCTTAAATACAGTTAAGAATATGCTGAAGATATCGATGGGATCTCGGATGGAATATTGCGGTGCTCAATAAGGAAAGTGTGATCATCAGATATTCACAGGATTGGGATGTGAAATTTTGCAGCGCTGCTGAGTTGCAGATTGTGTACAAGCAGTTGCTATAGCACACTCTTGTACCGACGGATCTTTTGCAGCAAGATAAAACAATGAACAACGATTTGTTCACCCAGTTCGGCCAAGTGCCTAGAATGAACCTTAGTCTTTCAATTCACTAGTCTCAAGGTCTGTTGTACAACACGGTTAGACTCCACGCAACCTATGCTACTCAACCTTAGCTAGTCGATCACACACAATCATAACACGCTCTGACTTGTGTTTCACACACACCTACTCACTTGAACCAATTCAGAATAGCTCTACCTCTGATCCCATAGACTCAGCCTATTCTAATTAGTACAACGTGACCATAGGTTTCGCTATAGCACCCGCTGTAGCAACTAGCTGGTGCAGGTTCTGTCCACGTCGATCCAAAGCTTTCCGCCGAGCCGATCGAACTCTTCCACGAGCGCTGCACACTCTGGAATGCTCCCCCTCACTCAGTGATTATCTGTCACTAGCGAGACCAGGCCTTCTGCAGATTGTCCGAGTTCCTCCACTCGACAACTCTCCTGCCGCCTTCCTTGATCAGCCAACAAGCAAGCCTTGCTCTAAATTGGCCCTCTTTGATCAAGCTCTGACCCGACTCTACAAGTCTACGATCAGCCTCTGCACTAAAACACTCAGCTCTGCTCTCACGCTCTGCTCACGGTGGTGATCCGATCCTCCGCTCTGGCACTCTGAATATATCTCTCGGTATATTGTTCTATCTTTGTGCTTGGATTCTGTCTTGGATGGATGATTTGCTGCTCTGTCCAGCCTCCTTTAAATAGGAACTCCATGTTCCATCAATATGAAATTTAGGAAGCCTTCCAAATAGCTCTTCTAGATTCTTGCAAGTTTGTTGGGATTTGACTTCCTAAAAATAATTTTAGAAATCTTATCTTTACCTTGAGCTTGCTTAGTTGTTTGTTGCTGCTGTCAAAATTAGGAAGTCCTCGAAGATCTTAACAAGATCCTATCTCCTAACTTTTAGGAAGATTTGATTCCCAATCAAATCTTCAAGCTTGTGCCCTCTAACATCTTAACAAGATCTTATCCCTTAATTTTTAGGAGATTTGATTTCCCAATCAAATCTTTAAGCATGTGGCATGGAATCTTCACTGAGGATATTCTTTGAATATTTGGAAGCCTCCCGTTGCACTGCTACATCATATCTGGGCAGATTTCTCTTCGGTCAAAAACTGCTGCCAAGCTGCTACAGCTCCTGTTGTAGCAACGCTTTGTGCACTCTGCTTGTTCACTCTGGAACGCTCTGGACTAGTTGTTGTCTTCACATACTTGCTGTAGCAGACTCTTGTGAGCCAGAGTTTGTCAATGATGCCACATACCTTAACAATCTCCCCTTGGCATTTTTGACAAAATCCAAATGACCCTTTTGATCTTAGGCAATCCTCTTCAGACTCCTTCTCTAGCAGCTTCTTCAGGATTCATCTCAATTCAAGGACTCTGCCGATCTCAAGCTATCCCTAACTTGTCTTTTGGCTTCTTCTCAAGTGGTGTCTTCAAATAGCTTCTGCTGTCATCGGATGGTGTACCAACTACTTGCTCTTAGTTGTTTTGTCAGTCTTTTGAAGAAGCTCTAGCTTCAATCTTTGCGGGATGCTGTAGCAACTTCTTGCGCCGTGATAGAGCCTACTCATACACACTATTTAGATCCTAACACTATGCTTGTTTGCATTATTTTGTGTACAAGATTACTGGTTTCCGGTGTTTTTGTATTTCAAGGCAAAACGAGGATTTAAGTCGGATACGCGCTAACAGGCAGCGTTTGAGGAGCGCAACACACAGCCTGTGGAGCTAGCAGCGCAAACAGGATAGGAAGTGGCAGAGTCGACTACGGTGCGCAGACCGATTGCGCTAACCAGTGTGTGCAGTGCGCCATGCGCAGAATCTTGGTGTTTCCAAATCTTGACACCATCAGATTTGGAAGTTGCCAAGGCCGTCCTTGGGCCTCATGAGCAGTATATAAAGAGAGGAAGGCTAGGGTTTGAACATGAATCATCAGAGAGGACCACAGCACACGAGAGAGAGGCAGAACTGAAAAACACACGAGCCTACTGAGAGGACCTGCGCTAGCCGACTACGCTAGCCGAGATACTGCAACCTGCACGCACCTGCTTGTTACTGTTTTCATGGATACTTTAGTTGTTATTTACTATTTCTATGATGTTTACTACTAGCATGTCTAGCTAAACGCTTTGTATCGGTTGGGCATGATTCTATGAGTATTTCCTTTGAGACTAGTGCTTAATGCATAGTTTGTTTGCTCGTATTAATTCTGTGCACACGGTTGACAGCTAGTTGCATGAGTAGGGGAAGCCTTAAACCGCAATCTTACTCTTGCTACTTGTTTGTTATATGTTAAACTAGTTGATAGCTTGACGGTGACAACTAGGAGTAACGCGCTAGGATAATCAGCTGCTATTGTGACAGGATTCGTAGCTGCTTAGACTAGTCTTAAGAATTAATAGCTCATGAACTTTGATCGGAACATGCGCACATGTTAGGAAGCCTTGATCGGACAGTAACATTAGTAAACCAAACTATAGACGTTTAGAGTCGATGATAAGGAATATATTCATAGAGGATTGTCTGCGCCGATACTTTTCATAGTCATAGTACTTAATCTCTACTGTCTGCGCACGTCTAGTGCAATTCTTGCGTTAACTATTGTTTATTCGCGCACTCGCGCAACCCAATCACTCACACCCCAACTTTCGTAAGTGTAGGTTACTAGTTAGAGCTAATCTACTTGCTCCCTGTGGAATCGACCCTGACTTAGCCGCTATACTAAGTGGAGAAGGAAGGAATTAATTTGACGCGCACAACGACGCGCCCATCACGCTGGTTTTGTCAAGGATGCCATTACCTTAACAGAATGGATCCGATAGTATGTTTTATGAATATACTATACTCAATCTGATAGTATAATTGATGGATCCCAAGGAAGAATATATGCGTCGAAGACAAGAGAGAACCTGCGAGGTGTAGATGTGTCGAGAATCCCATAAGCAAAGATAAAATTCGTGGAGTGAGCTCAATATCATTATAGATTGGGCGGAAGTATAGCTCACTCGAAGATTACTACACACTGTTTCACTGTTGTACAAACAGTCTGTAGTAGCAAACACTCGGTAAAGTGCTTGAGTTCTCGGAAGGAGAACTTCCGATCTGCGGGAGGCAGATCAAAGTGGATAAGAGAGGGATCTCAGTCTAAGGGAGTCAGACGCACTCACGGTGATTCAACTACATGGCAGTAACCAAGGGAGTTGTGTTACTTAAGATCTATTGTATTTGATCATTCGAATACTGAAGTGCTACTTGGGGTTCAGAGAAACCCCCTGATTAGGCTCGTGGAGCTAAAAAGGGTAAACATATCCTGTGTCATTTGCATTACATTATACTCCCTCCGTCCCATAATATACCTTACACTTTCCTTTTTGGGCGTCCCAAAATAATCCTTACCTTTCCAAAACTTACCATAAATAAACATTCTTCCATTCATCAAAAAATCAATTATTTAATCATAAATTTCCAATCAAACATGTCATAAATTTCCATTTTTACACTAAACAAATAAATACTCACCTGATTAATTTACTTTCAATAATTATAATAAATATTCTCAATTGTAATAATTAATTTTCATTTACCTGCCAAATAAATTAGTAAAATAAATCCATCAAAAAAAGTAAATAAAAAAATAAAACAGAACCGACCCATACTAGGGCTTCATTCTCAACCTTCATCATCTTTTCCGCCGCTTTGCTTGAACCAAAATTGCTCCTTCACAATTTCGTCCGATCTGGATCCAACCAATTTTAAATAAAATGAGTTTTGATTCTATCTTTGCCGATACCCATATTGGTGGGAACAAGGTTAATGGTGATTTGGAAAATTCTGGTGACGCCGATGATGAGAGCTCCGACAATGACGGTACTGGGAGCTCTGACGATGGTGATGATCAAGTTGCTGCTTCTCAAATTTAAGTTCAAGGTATGTCTGTTTTCATAATTAATTGTTGGAAGTTCTTGTGATGAAATATTTGATTTGGTGATAAACTAGGCTTCATCTGGGAATGAAATGTGATAGTGCTGATGTTTATATACACAAAAGTTTCTAACTTGCTCAAATGTTTCTAAGCTTCACATAAATACAGAGATGTGTACTCCGTAGTTTAGAAACTTTGACAAAAATATCTTAAACATTCTAATTCTAGTCATCTAGTTGATGTCCGACATTGCAACTTCTTGATCATCTTCTGCTAGATATGTTGTTGTAGTTATTGGTTGAGTTTCTTGCTCATGTTCTGATGTATAGGCAGTTGTCTCAGCTTCAGCTTGTTGTCCATTTCCATGAATTGCATCATATGCTTGCATTATCGCCCACGTAGGTGCCGTAATTTCTGTTGGTAGATTCCCTTGCGCCTCTAACCTTTTCTTGTTAACATGCGGCAGCGCGTATTCATTTCCTCCTTTCA
The DNA here is from genome assembly GCA_963678935.1 of Umbilicus rupestris. Lineage (NCBI taxonomy): Eukaryota > Viridiplantae > Streptophyta > Magnoliopsida > Saxifragales > Crassulaceae > Umbilicus > Umbilicus rupestris. Next base: position 10,948,736 of record OY787611.1, on the reverse strand, counting down.
CCCTAAGTATCTCATTCATTACATATTGCAAAGACATCCATACATTGCTTAGAGTTTTAGGATGCAACTCATAAAAGGCTTCAATCACCGCATCTAGTAATTTATCCACGTCCTTGGGCATTTTTTTGTGCATTAATGATTGTATGCTTCGAAAAAACCCTAAATCCAAAATATTCAAATCAGGGCTATTAGGCGGCTGTTGAATCAAAATGAATGTAAAGTCGTCTTGTGCATACACTTGTTGCCACTCTACATCACTTTGTTTTATATGAGCCGGTGCATTATCTTGTTATATGAATATCACTTTCGGACCTTCACTTGGTGGCCATTTTGACTTAATCGCCGGAATGATTTCATTGATCAGCATGCTCCTTGTTGCCTTTTGGTTGATTGATTCGATCATCTTTGTAACTATAGTGCCTTTGTCTCTATTTTTTGATGATCGTTTGGCTGCCTTTTTATATGTAAATGGAAAAATACCAATCTTCCCATCAAATGTACATTGACCATCAACATTGAATCTTGCTCTAGCTACCACGGTCGTGAACATAACTTTCGGGATGAATTTACTTGAATTTGCTGCTCGATATTGCTTTTTCTCATTTTGTGCTAAATATACCTTTTGTGTCTTTTTGGTTAAATAAAATGATGAGCGGACAAATGACCTTATATTTGTCCATATTTTCCCCTTACTTCTTGTTTGTTCCGCTATTTTATAAAGTCATTTGATGATTTCTTCGTCCATTTCAGGTTAAAATTACGTATCACGCAATGCGAAGTGGACCGAAGAAAATCTAGGCGAATTCTGGTCAATGGAGATCAAAAGAAGAAAAGTTGAGCAAACTGCAGAAGTGATTCGGCCGAATCACTAGTGATTCGCCCACCAGCTTGACCGAATCACCCTCAGCTGCACGAATTGACCTGATCCGGGGAAGTCCTGAAGGTTTGACCGAATCACATAATGGGTGTGACCGAATCAATGGTGATTCGGCCAAGAGAAGTGATTCGCCCAGTCAAGAAGCTACTGAACAGATGATTCGGCCGAATCAGAGTTGATTCGCCCAGAGGTGCCCGAATCAGTTTAGCTCCACAAGGCGTTTGACCGTATCAAAACAAAGACATTTGACCGAATCAAAAGTGATTCGGCCAGGATAATTGATTCGCCCAAACTCAAAACTGCACTGAACAAAAGGTTCGAACGAATCACATGGACATTGACCGAATCAAGTGATTCGGTCACTTCGGTTATTTTGTGGGAAACTTCAAAGAGTATAAATAGAATGAGATGGAAGTGAAGTAAGGAGGCTTGCTTTTCTCTCAACCCTAAAAAGGAGCTTCCACATTTTCTCAACCCTAGGCGACTGGAGCTCGGAGAAGACCAAGCTTGGGTGAAGACCCAAGCTTGGATTGAAGACTCTACATCAACCTCTCTTAAACCCTTTACCCTTTGTATTTACATTCATGCTTCCCTTAGTTGTCATGTTTTTGTGCACACTCATTATGAGTGAGTAGTTGTTCTTGTGGTTGGGGATTAAATGGATCCCCTAGGATTGGATATGATGTAGAACTCTAATTTATTGCATTGAATGAAGTTTGGTTTGATTATATTGTGCCCTAGCTATGTATTCATTGTATGCACACCAAGTGTTTGACGAAATGCTTAAGTGAGTATGCTTGGTTAAAACCCCTAAGGAAGGAGCGAGAGTTGAACTTAGGATGTTTCATAGCTATTGTATGATCATAGATGGAGTGTTTGTGCGTGAGAGCGACATGCATTCTTGACATTAGGTTAAGTTTTAAGCGGATTTGAGTAACCGGCCAATAGACCGAGGGGGTGCGGTTATGGGACTCAAGTTCTACACGGTTCAATAGAGCGAGAGTTTGAGAACCTTGTCATTTGTGTATCCTCTCCACTCTAGGGAAGGAGCGAGAGTTGAACCTAGAGTGGACGATGCATTAGCCTTGCTTTTATCAACCAAATGTAGTTTATGCATGTGTTAGTGAGTTATTTCATTTTCCTCATATCTTAGGAGAGAAGTTGAATCCCTAGTCTCTCTTTTGTTTCATCAACCAAAAACCAAAAATATCATTTATCTTTAGTGCTTGCTAGAGGTACCTCTCTAAAGGAGGACAAACCCCCCCCCAAATCCGTAGACTTTCAATAATAGCATTAATTAGTTGTAAATTAGTCTAAGCTTTTCTCTTGGGTTCGACCCGAGGTCACTCGGTTATAAATATTGTTTGATATTTGCGTGACTAGAATAGCACTTCATTTTGCTTGCCTAAAACGCCAACGTCATAAAACCACTTCTCATTCAAATGTACGAAATCATACATAGGGTAATACTGCCTTGTTCCTTGACTATAACCTTGGATTAAGCTTAGAATCCATTCCAATCTTTTCAGTTTGCATTTTTCTTTCAACCCCGGATGCAATGTATTCAAATGTGGTTTTATGATTCCTCTTTTAACCAGTCTATGGACTGTACTTTTTGAAATGTCGAGCTTTGCGGCTAAGTCCCTAATGCACGATCTTTCTCCCATACCCATAACTTTGATAGTATCAGCATCTACTTCAATCCTCTTCCTACCTGAGTTGTGCATCTTTGTACTGATGTTATATCTTTGACCTGCTTCTTTTTGTCGTTTTGCTGTGTTCCATATTACACTTATGCATTGTCTTGATACTCTGAATTCTTGTGCAACAGCGATGATAGCTCTTAGGAAACAAGATCGAGCACCTTCCAAGAATCCAAGAGAAGATTCGAATCTCAACAACCTTCCAAGAATCCAGGGAGAATTCGGAAGGTAGGATTATCACTTGGGACTAAAGTTGCTGAGGTGCTGATCGGTTGGATTCCCGACCGATTCTCGCTTGTGTTTATTGGTTGTTTTCGTTCATTTTTGGAGTATTATGATCATTATGCACTCTCTCCTTCTTATTTCAGGGCCAATCTGCTCAGGCACCATGGGGAGTAAAGTTAGAGGCAACTGCATGCAAAAGAGTCGAGGAATATGTCAAATTGCCCAAGCCCGTACTGACCGTATCTCCCGAACTGCCCGTATTTATATGTTCGGCACGGTCGATACGACCGTGTCAAATCTTCGATTTTCCAACTGAGGTCATATCGACCGTAGCGAGTGGATATGATTGTATCGGTCGTCTCGACCGTATTGATACGACCGATACGGACAGCTCAGCTTATTTTCATAGAATTTGATGGGAACCAAAAAGAAAAGGGGGGAGATTAGATTGGAAGAGGACGAGCTGGGAGGCAAAAAAAGGGCACGAACCAGAGAAGAAAAGGAGGAAGAAAAGAGGTGTTTCAATCCTTGATTACTCGAGTGCATGGTTGTAATCTATTTTTTTCATTAGAGAATTGGATTTGTAAATCGTTATTTATCTATGAAAGTGATGAGCGGACAAATAACCTTATATTTGTCCACATTTTTCCCCTTACTTCTTGTTTATTCCGCAATTCTATAAAGCCATTTGATGATTTCTTCGTCCATTTCAGGTTAAAAATATGTATCTCACGATACGAAGGAACCCGAAGAAAATCTAGACGAATTCCGGTCGATGGTGATCAAAAGCAGGAAGACTGAGCAAACTGCAGAAGTGATTCGGCCGAATCATAGGTGATTCGCCCACCAGCCTGACCGAATCACTCTCAGCTGTGCGAATTGACCTGATCCGGGGAAAGTCCTGAAGATTTGACCGAATCACATAGAGGGTGTGACCGAATCAAAAGTGATTCGGCCAAGAAAAGTGATTCGCCCAGTCCGAGATCAGCACTGAACAGATGATTCGGCCGAATCAAAAGTGATTCGCCCAGAGGTGCCCGAATCAGTTGAGCTCCATAAGACGTTTGACCGTATCAACACAAGGGTGTGACCGAATCAAAAAGTGATTCTCCCAAACTCAAAACAGCCTGACCCAAAAAGTGACCGAATCATAGGTGATTCGCCCACCAGCCTGACCGAATCATAAGTGATTCGCCCAAACTCAAAACAGCACTGAACAAAAGATTCAAGCGAATCACATGGACAGTGACCGAATCACCTGATTCGGTCACTTCGGGCACTTTTTCGAAATCTTCAAAAAGTATAAATAGAATGAGATGGAAGTGAAGAAAGAGAGCTTCCATATTTTTTGCAACCCTAGGCGATTGGAACTCGAAGAAGATGAAGCTTGATTGAAGATTGAAGCTTGGATTGAAGATTCTACATCAACCTCTCTTAAACCCTAGCTTTGTATTTACATTTATGTTTCCCTTAGTTGTCATGTATTTGTGCACACTCATTATGAGTGAGTAGTTGTTCTTCTGGTTGGGGATTAAATGGATCCCCTAGGATTGGATATGATGTAGAACTCTAATTTATTGCATTGAATGAAGTTTGGTTTGATTATATTGTGCCCTAGCCATGTATTCATTGTATGCACACCAAGTTTTTGACGAAATGCTTAAGTGAGTATGCTAGGTTAAAACCCCTAAGGAAGGAGCGAGAGTTGAACTTAGGATGTTTCATAGCTATTGTATGATCATAGATGGAGTGTTTGTGCGTGAGAGCGACATGCATTCTTGACATTAGGCTAAGTTTTAAGCGGATTTGAGTAACCGGCCAATAGACCGAGAGGGTGCAGTTATGGGACTCAAATTCTACACGGTTCAATAGAATGAGAGTTTGAGAACCATGTCATTTATGTATCCTCTCTATTATAGGGAAGGAGCGAGAGTTGAACCTAGAGTGGACGATGCATTAGCCTTGCTTTTAACAACCAAATGTAGTTCATGCATGTATTAGTGAGTTATTTCATTTTCCTCATATCTTAGGGGGGGAGTTGAATCCCTAGTCACCCTTTTTATTCATTAAGTAAAACCCAAAAATATCATTTGTCTTTAGTTCTTGCTAGAGATACCTCTATAGGAGGACAAAACCCTCCCCAAAAACCGTAGACGTACAATAGTAGCATTGATTAGTTGTCAATTAGTCTAAGCTTTTCCCTTGGGTTCGATCCAAGGTCACTCGGTTATAAATATTGTTTGATATTTGCGTGACTAGAATAGCACTTCATTTTGCTTGCCTAAAACGCCTACGTCAAAAAGCAATGAAATCATTTTCCATGTATTGTGAGTAATCTCCCTAATTCCAAGGTTTGATGAATCTTGTCTAGTGTGTTTGAAGTATTGTGATGATGTTCTAAACGAAAGTTTAGGTGGATGATTGATGGATTACGGTTTTACTCAAGTTTGTCAAGTTATGCATGCTAGATGTTTGAAAGAATGCCAGCATGAATCCCGTTTTAACTTAAGTACGTTATTGAGAGATACATAAATAGGAAGGACGAGAGTAAAATCGGCTTTGATCTTATTGACATACGAAAGTAGCTTAAGGAGATAAGTTATAGGTTAGATATGCTTAATCCGAATTCTTTTACTGATCATCATAACGACGGTTTGTGATTAGTGGAGGAAGTTAGAGCGAATCAATAAATTGAGAGATTGAGATTCGACTTCCGTAATAGATTGATAATCGAAATTGAGCGAAAGCTAGTTTAGAAGATTGATCTATTCATAACCTCTATAGTCTTCAATCATCCATTCATCTTTGTCACTTTATTAGAAAACACTAGGCAAGTGAAATCAACCATGAATCTTCTCGAATTTGGCAATTTAACCTTAGCTTGCTTGTCTTAATCCAAATCATTACAGAAAATCAATTCACAGATCGAGTTAGCTAAACAAAACTAGTTTTTGCGTAATGCATAAGCTTAGTTTACTCCTTGGACGATCAGAAATACTTCGGTTTATAAATTGTTTTTGACCTGCATTGGAACTTCATATTCACTGAATTTGGAGTACAAAAATACTACAAGTTAAAATGGCGCCGTTGCCGGGGAGTAACGAGTTAGCTTGTCATTAGATTAAATTTAGCGAATTGTTTAGACTACTCATTTTAAATTTCAGTACTTTTATTTTCCCTATCCCACTTGTGCTTTCACGGTTGTTTTTGTTTGTGATACATTTCAGGGTTCTCTATTATTTGGATGCAAACCCGGTCTAAGAGGAGAATCAACAAGAAAAAGAATCCAGATTTGAGTCACTCAACTCCTCTTGCAGCAACTAGTAGCAAGAGTAAGTCAAAGAAAGCCGTCACGCCTAGGGAGAATAAGACACCAGAAATGGAACCACAAAGGAACAATGCAAATGATCCTCCTCGAGAAGAACTTATTCCAAGGATGCCGGACTTACCATATCAAGGTCGACATCAGCGACGAGAGGTACAGTGAGAGCCAAGAGCCATGAGGGATTACACATTCCCAACCATGACCACATTGCAATCACCAATCACATACCCAGCAGTGACCGCCAACAATTATGACATCAAACCGGCGCTGCTGGCCTTGGCTTCCAACTCGCCTTTCTCGGGACTTCCGAATGAAAACCCAAGCACCCACTTGAATTCATTTCTTTAGCTGCAGAATACATTCAGGATCAATGGAGTTTCTAGAGATGCAGTTTGTCTCAGAGTTTTCCCCTTCTCACTAGCGGGAAAAGCTAAGGAATGGTTATAGAGCCACAATCCCGGGACTTTCAGTACTTGGGATGACTTGGCACAGGCGTTCTTGACTCAGTATTTTCCACCAGGGAAAACAGCTCAATATAGAACCAACATCAACAACTTTGGGCAAAAGCAGGGTGAGACTTTGTATGAAGCTTGGGAACGCTTCAAGGGTTTATTGAGGGCATGCCCACATCATGGTTTGCCCAAGTGGCTTGTCGTTCAATCATTTTATAATGGGTTGGACTATGATGTGCGAGCTACTGTTGATCAAGGAGCTGGAGGATCTCTTATGGATCACACACTAGAGGATGGTGAAAGAATTACTGAGAAGATGTCCAGCAATGCTCATAGGTGGACAAGTGAGAGATCCAACCCACGGAAACACTCCAACACTCAGTCAACCTATGTTGTGGACACAAATGATGCTATTAGAGCGTTGTCAAAGAAGTTTGATGCCTTGATCGCTACTATCGGTAACTTTAATACAAATCAGGTCGGTAGTTCTTCGTCAGCAGGAGGGTGTGAGATTTGCGCATCACTAGACCATGATTCAACCTATTGTCCACTCACAATGCCCCTAGAAAGTGGAATCAACAACGAGGATGTTAACTTCATGGGTTGACAAAATGTAGGTGCTTATGGATCAAGTACGAATCCCGCATATCATCCTAGCAATCGAAACCATCCGAACTTCTCCTGCAAAACCCAAGAACCTACCCCTCCTGGATTTCAACCTAGACAGTACCAAAGCAACTAGAGATTTCAAACAAATCAAGGAAGTCAAAATTTTGCACGGAACAATCAGCAGGGGCAAGGAAACTATAGTAGAAGCCAAGGACCGGTGCAATACTCGAACAACTATCAAAACCAACCTTCTCAAGGGCACCAAGCACAAGCACCGCCTCAGGCTTCTTCGAGTAGCTCTAATCCCACCATATAGGCCATCCTTGCTCAACTTGTAGCGGGTCAAGAGAAGTTGAATGCAAGAATCGATGAACTTGGACAACAGGCAGCCTCTTCGTCAAGATCACATGGTAAGCTCCCTTCAAAGCCAGACATGGGTAATAATGAATCTTGTAGAGCCATCACTACAAGAAGTGGTATAGTGATAGACCCCGCTAACGCTAGAACGCGTGCCTCCAAGCCAAGGGTGGTCTTGGATGAGAAATCGGAGAAGGAGAAGGATACAGCTGAAGAATCTGATGTAGAAGAGGTTGAACCCACACCGGTTGAGAGAGATGTAGCTGTCGAGGTACCGGTATATAAGCCTAAAGTGCCATTTCCACAGCGGCTAGCTAAGAGCAACAAGGAAGCTCACTTCAAGAGGTTCTCGGCTATGCTAACAAAGCTTCAGGTAACGCTGCCCTTCACGGAGGTAATCTCTCAAGACCCTACTTAAGAAAGTTTTTAAAAGATGTCATTTCTCAAAACCGTAGGATTGATGTGCATGAAACTGTTGCATTGAATGAGATATGTAGTGCCGTAGTTCAAAATGCATTACCTAAGAAGTTAGAAGATCCGGGTAGTTTTGCCATCCCTATCAATATTGGTAATGTTATCATCGAGCGTGCACTATGTGATCTAGGAGCTAGCATTTCTCTTATGCCTTATTCACTTTGCAAAAAGCTAGATCTTGGTGAACTTACTCCTACATCTATTTGTTTGAGATTGGCGGATCCCTCTTCAAGATTTCCTGAAAGAGTTCTTGAAGACGTTCCCATTAGAGTAGGGAATTTCTACATTCCCGTTGACTTTATTGTTTTAGAGATGGAGGAGGATAAGGAAGCACTGATCATTTTAGGTAGACCATTTCTAGCTACCGCCGGAGCCGTGATTGATGTTAGACATGGCTCACTTGTGTTGCCTATTGGTGATGAAGAGATTGCATTTAGTCTAGAAAAGTCATGCAAGACACCATGCTCATCATTTGATTGCAATCGTATTAGCTCATGTGATTTGATAGACCATTGTGTTTTATCTTCATCTAACCTTCTGAGTTTTGAAGATACTAATGAGCATAGCATGAGGGCTGTTGATTTGGGAGAAGGCAGCATGGAAGAGGATAAGGGTAGCAAGATCTCAAAGATGGTCCAAGATGGTAAGGAGTCTTGCAAGGTAGAGCTCAAAGCTCTACCGGCAAGCCTAAGGTATGAATTCCTTGATGAAAATTCAACGTATCCGGTGATTGTGAATAATACTTTGAATGGGGATGAAACTTCTAGATTGTTGCATGTTCTTAGGAAGTATAAGAAGGCTTTGGGATATTCAATTGATGATCTTACCGGTATAAGTCCTAGTATTTGCATGCATAGGATTCAGTTAGAAGATGAGGCTAGGTCATCCAAGGAACATCAACGTAGGTTGAATCCCAACATGAGTGAGGTAGTGAAGAAGGAGATTATGAAATTGTTGGATGCTGGCATTATCTTTTCTATTCCTGATTCAAACTGGGTTAGCCCAATCCATGTTGTCCCAAAGAAGGGAGGATTTACTGTTGTGGCTAATAAATGGAATGAATTGATACCTACACGAACCGTAACTGGTTGGCGTATGTGTATCGATTATCGTAAGTTGAATAAGGCCACAAAGAAAGATCACTTCCCTCTTCCGTTTATTGATCAAATGCTAGAGTTAGCCAATCATAGCTTCTTCTGTTATCTTGATGGATACAGTGGGTTTTTCCAGATACCCATTCACCCACAAGATCAGGAGAAGACGACGTTTACTTGTCCTTATGGGACTTTTGCTTATAGGGGAATGCCATTTGGCCTTTGTAACGCCCCTGCAACTTTCCAAAGATGCATGATGGCAATCTTTTCTGATCTTATAGAAACGGAGATGGAAGTCTTTATGGATGACTTCTCAGTTTATGGGTCTTCTTTTGATCATTGCCTTCTTAACCTTTCCCATGTTCTTGAGAGATGTATTGAGACTGATTTAGTGCTTAACTAGGAAAAATGTCATTTTATGGTGCAAGAGGGTATAGTCTTGGGACATCTAGTTTCCAACCGAGGGATAGAAGTAGATCCAGCTAAGATAGAGGTCATAGCCAAACTTCCACCTCCTAGGGATGTTAAGGGGATTAGGAGTTTTCTGGGTCATGCTGGGTTTTATAGGCGTTTCATTAGGGATGATGCTTATAGACCCCTCACTAATCTCTTATGCCATGATGTTGATTTCCATTTTGATGATGCTTGTTTTGAAGCCTACACTAGGCTTAAAGATGCCTTGACCTCCGCTCCTATTATTCAGCCTCCCAATTAGGAACTCCAGTTTGAACTTATGTGTGATGCAAGTGAATATGCAGTAGGTGCCGTGTTAGGTCAACGAGTTGATAAGAAGCTACACGCTATTTACTATGCTAGTAAAGTCCTTGACCAAACCCAGGCCAACTACACCATCACTGAAGAAGAGATGCTTGCCATCGTGTTTGCCTTTGAAAAATTTAGACAATACCTTGTAGGATCGCATACCATAGTCTATACCGATCATGCTGCCATCAAGTACCTCATAGCTAAGAAAGATTCTAAGCCTAGATTGATTAGGTGGGTACTCCTACTACAAGAATTTGATATTCTCATTAAGGATAAGAAAGGGGTAGAGAACCTAGTAGCTGATCATCTCTCTAGGTTAGAAGAAGATCCCCAAGCTAGGGTGGCAGCAACTCCCATAGATGATTCATTCATAGAAGAGAGCTTAATGGGAGTGGAGCTGCAAGCAGCTCCTTGGTATGCAGATTATGTGAATTATTTGGTTTGTGGCCTACTTCCTACTGATCTTAGTCATCACAGGAAGAAGAGGTTTCTGCATGATGTGAAAAAAATATTACTGGGATGAGCCTTACCTCTACAGACTTTGTGTAGATGAAATTTATCGGACTTGTGTGGCTGAGGAGGACATGATGAGCATTCTTGCTCAATGTCATGATTCTCCCTATGGTGGGCATGGTAGTGGAAACAAGACTGCATCACGAGTTCTCCAGTGTGGGTTCTATTGACCCTCACTTTTCAAGGATTCCTACGAGTACGCCAAGAGATGTGATAGTTGCCAAAGGAGTGGTAATATTTCTAAGCACAATGAGATGCCCTAACATCCTATTCAATCGGTAGAGATTTTTGATGTTTGGGGGATAGATTTTATGAGTCCCTTTCCCACCTCCTTTGGAAACTCATATATCCTAGTAGCTGTAGACTACGTGTCTAAGTGGGTAGAAGCGGTAGCCTCTCCTACTTGTGATGCTAAAGTTGTTACGAAGCTATTTAGGAGGGTTATTTTCCCTAGATTTGGCGTACCACGTACGGTTATTAGTGATGGAGGGTCTCATTTTAAGGAAAAGAATTTTGAAGCTTTGCTAAAGAAGTATGGTGTTTACCATAAGATTGCCACTCCTTATCACCCACAGACTAGCGGGCAAGTGGAAGTTTCAAATAGGGAAATCAAAGTTATTCTTGAGAAAATGGTTAGTCGGTCTAGAAAGTGAAATTTCACAGTGTCTTAGTTTGACAGATTCTGTGAACAAGCAGTTGCTGCAGCACACTCTTGTTCACTTAAATATTGTCACAGCAAGCAATGAACAAGGCATAGGTTTGTTCACCCAGTTCGGCCAATCTGCCTACGTCTGGGGAGGACTATTCTCGAGTCCTCAATCCACTCAACTGAAGGTTCCAAGTACACTAGGTTACAACTCACGCAACCTATGCTACTCAACCTTGTGTGGACCACTGATAGAGGCTATTTGTACGCATTATTTAGATCATAACCCTATGCTTGTTTGCAATATTTTATGAGCAAGATTACTCGTTTCTAGTATTTTTGTATTACAGGGCAAAACGAGTCTTTGAGTCGGATACGCGCTAACAGGCAGCGTTCTAGGAGTGAAAGATCCGCCTGCGGAGCTAGCAGCACAAACAGGAGAGAAGTTGGCGAGAGTCAGCAGAGGTGCGCTAGCCGATGCCATGCGCCAAGCGCAAAGTCCAGTACTGCCTAATCTTGACGTGACCAGATTTGGAAGTTGCCAAAAGTGAGCTTCCCAAGCAGTAAATAAACAAGAGGAAGGCTAGGGCAACAGGAGAGGAGAAAAAGACTTTCTGGAGACGCATCAGAGATCACCAAGAGGCACTGCGCAACAGAACTGGAAAACACACGGACTTGTTGAGAGGATTTGCGCCAGCCGACTGCGCCAGCCGAGAAGACAAGCTGCACGCACTGTTTGCTACAGTAGAAAATAAAATATGCAAAAGTAAAAACGTGTCGGGTTACCTCCCGACAAGTGCCTTTGTTTAACGTCGTTGGCTCGACTGTACCTCGTTACGTGCCAAAATGTGTGCCTGCGACCTCCCCCACTCTTGCTTCTGAGTGTTCCTGCGCCAGTGTGTGTGTTGCGATCTCATTGGTCCTGCGCAAAGGGTAAGATGGGAAGTCAGCATGTGATAAATTATGCGTAACGAGGGCAAATGCAGAGGAAGAAGAGATATAAGCAATAGGTTCCAGTTCTCCCTCTGGTACATAAGCAATGTGTGTCTGGCGCAGCAGCTTGCGCATCTATTATCTCTGGTTCGGCCAAGTCAATGTTGCGTGCTGTGCTATCCCAAGGTTCTCCTAAGTACCGTTTGACTCTCTGCCCATTAATCTGAAAAACGATGCCGGTGCCCGTCTTCTAACTCGATTGTTCCGTAGGGGAAAACCTTGGTGACCGTGTATGGTCCCGTCCATTTGTTGCGCAGCTTTCCAGGCATAAGCTTCAGGCGTGATGAGAATAGTAATACCTGGTCTCCTGGTTCAAAAGTGCGTCTGAGGATATGCTTGTCGTGAAAGGCCTTGGTGCGCTCCTTGTAATCGCGCAGTCCCTCATAGGCGTCCAGGCGCAGCTCTTCTAGTTCGTTCAGCTCAAATGCGCGCTCCCTTCCTGCCTCATCCAAGTTCAGGTTGCAAATGCGTAAGGCCCAATATGCCTTGTGCTCGAGCTCTACTGGCAGGTGGCATGCTTTCCCATAGACCAGCCGAAATGGTGAGGTCCCAATGGGCGTCTTATGCGCAGTGCGGTATGCCCATAGCGCATCATCAAGGCGCTGGCTCCAATCTTTGCGCGATGGTCTCACAGTCTTTTTTAAGATGCGCTTGATCTCCCTGCTAGAAACTTCGGTTTGTCCATTCGTCTGCGGATGGTAAGCGGTGGACGTCTTGTGGCGCACCCCATAGTGCTTGAAAACTTGCGCCACGACCCTGTTGCAAAAGTGTGTCCCCTGGTCGCTGATTACTGCCTTAGGCACTTCGTACCTGCAAAATATGTTAGTTCTGAGAAAATCAGCGACAGTCTTACCATCATCCTTCCGCGTAGCCTTAGCTTCAACCCATTTGGAGACATAGTCTACTGCCACCAATATGTACTCGTAACCCGCAGATGGAGGAAATGGCCCCATGAAGTCGATTCCCCAAACATCGAACACTTCATCCACAAGAATCGGGGTCTGCGGCATCTCATTGCGCGCGGATATTCCTCCTGTGCGCTGGCACCTGTCACAATTCCTGCAGTGATTATAGGCGTCTCTAAACAGGTGCGGCCAATAGAATCCGCAGTCCAGGACCTTTCTGCTTGTGCGCTTGGGACCGAAGTGTCCTCCGCATGCGTGCGCATGACAAAACATCAAAACAGAATTAATTTCGTGGTCAGGCACGCAACGCCTCAATATCTGATCTGGTCCTATTCTAAGCATGTAAGGATCATCCCAAAGGTAATGCTTGGACTCATGTTTTAATCGCATGCACTGAGTTTTATTGAAATGCGGAGGAAACGTACCTGTGACCAGGTAATTTGCGATGTGCGCATACCACGGTACCTTACCTGTCAGCGCCATCAGATGCTCGTTAGGGAATGTTTCCGTGATCTGCCCTGGTTCCTCCTCTTTCACGATCCTGCTCAGGTGATCAACAACTGTATTCTCCGTGCCCTTCTTGTCTTTGATCTCCAAGTCAAATTCCTGCAGTAAGAGCACCCAGCGCATCAGGCGCGGCTTGGTTTCCTTCTTGGACATGAGGTAGCGGATAGCTGCGTGGTCAGTGTAGATGATGACTCTTGCGCCTAGAACATATGCTCGGAACTTCTCCAGTGCAAATACAATTGCCAGAACCTCCTTCTCCGTGGTGGTGTAGTTCCTCTGCGCAGAGTCCAGTGTGCGCGATGCATAGTAAATGGCATGCGGCTTCTTGTCTACGCGCTGCCCCAAGACTGCACCTACTGCATAATCACTTGCGTCGCACATCAGCTCAAATGGCAGGTTCCAGTCTGGTGCGCGCATTACTGGCGCATTGGTCAGCGCTTCTTTCAGCTTATCAAACGCAGCCCTGCACTCATCAGTAAAGTCGAAGCACACATCTTTTTGCAAAAGGTTAGACAGGGGTATACAAATTTTAGAGAAATCTTTGATAAAACGCCTGTAGAACCCAGCATGCCCTAAGAATGATTTCACGTCGCGCACGTTGGTGGCATAAGGTAGATTAGAAATAAGATCTATCCTAGCTTTGTCTACCTTGATCCCCTCCTCTGAAATGATATGACCTAGTACTACTCCGTGCGTTACCATGAAATGACATTTTTCGTAATTTAGCACTAAGTTCTTAGAAATGCAGCGCGCTAAGACTTTATCTAGATGTGTTAAGCATGCATCAAAGGTACTTCCATATACGGTAAAATCATCCATGAACACTTCTATGCATATACCAATCATATCAGAGAAAATGCTCATGACAAGGCGTTGGAACGTACCTGGCGCGTTGCACAGCCCAAAAGACATGCGCCGAAACGCAAACGTACCGAACGGGCATGTGAATGTGATCTTCTCTTGATCTTCTGCAGCTATGGGTATCTGGTTGTACCCTGAATATCCGTCCAAGAAACAAAAATAAGGTTTACCTGCTAAGCGATCCAGCATCTGGTCCATGAAGGGTAGCGGGAAGTGGTCCTTGCGCGTTACTGAGTTAAGCTTCCTGTAGTCGATGCACATGCGCCAGCCAGTTTGTATGCGCTTGGGAACTAGCTCGCCCTGCGCATTTTCTTCCACTGTGATTCCTCCTTTCTTTGGCACAACATGCACCGGACTGACCCATTTGCTGTCCGAGATTGGGTAAATGACCCCTGCGCCAAGCAATTTCAGGACTTCCTTTTGCACTACCTCCATCATATTTGGATTCAACCTGCGCTGAGCCTCTCTGGATGGTTTGGCACCATCTTCCAATAGAATCCTATGCATGCACACGTCTGGGCTCACTCCGCGCAGATCGGCAAGTGTCCATCCTATGGCGCGCTGGTTCTTGCGCAGTACCTGCTGTAAGCGTGCCTCCTGCTCCTCTTCTAATCCTTTCTTTATGATCACTGGCAAGGTGTCCTCATCTCCCAAGAAAATGTATTTGAGGTGCTCTGGGAGTTGCTTCAGTTCGATCTTGGGTGCCTGTTCAATAGAGGGCAAGATTTTGTTAGCGGTGCAAATATGAACTATATCACGTACCTGTGTGGGTGCTGGTTCCGCACTGCTCAGCTCTTCCTCTTGCTCCTCCAGCTCTGCCTGTGTCAGTAGCTCTGGTCCTACGGTTGCGCTCGCACATTGCGCTTCTGTGACTAAATCGTCAATGCTGTCCATTGCGTGCACTGTAGCGTCCTCATGTGGATGCTGCATCCCCTTGAATATGTTGAAATGGATTTCTTCGCCATCTACCTCCATGGAGAGCATGCCCCTCCACACGTCTATCTTTGTGCGCGCGGTCATCAGAAACGGTCTGCCTAGGAGGATCTGCGCACCGCTGGCGCTTGATTCACCCTCCATTTCGAGCACATAAAAATCTGCTGGGAACACCAGCTCTCCTACTCGAACTAGGACATCTTCTATCATGCCTACAGGTTGTTTGCACGATCTGTCTGCTAGCTGAATGGTGAGACCTGCAGGCTTTAGTGGTCCAAGGCGCAATGTCGTATATAGGGATTAAGGTAGCAAATTGATGGATGCGCCTAAATCGATCATGCAATTACTCACTGTGGTCTTACCTAGCGTGCATGGAATAGTAAATGTACCTGGATCTCGGCACTTAGGTGGTACCTTTTGTTGCACGATTGCTGAGGCCTGCGCATTTAGCATTACCTGTGTGCATTCGCCCTTCCTCCTTTTGTTTGTGCACAGCTCTTTTAAAAACTTTGCATACCTGGGAATCTGCCGAATAGCTTCAATGAGGGGAATATTGATTTCCACCTTGCTGAACAACTCATAAAGCTCCTTGTCCAACGCTTCCTTTCTAGCCAATGGTGCCTGCACAGGGAAAGGTGCAGGTATGTTAGTACAATTTATGTCCTTGTTTCTGGACTGAGGCATACCTGGCGTGTTGCCCTGCTGGTTTGTGGCTGGCGCTTCTGGTTGCGCATCTTGTTCTGGTTGCGCATTCTGATCTGCTGGATCCGGGACTTACGCAACTGGTTGCGCGGGCGCCTGCGCGGTCTGCTCTGTTCCTACTGTGCGCCCAGTCCTCAGTGTCACTGCATTGACTCCTCCTTTAGGGTTCTGAATCACTTGCGAAGGCAGGTTGCCATCGCTTTTTTTTAGCTCATATACTGTGGTTGCGATCTGTGATAACTGTTTTTGGATGGACTCGAACCTTTTGTCATATTTCTCGTCATTTTTGCGCACTGTGTCTGCTAGCTGCCCCACGATATCTTCTAAAGATCGCCTCGGTTGCTGGTTGTTATGCGCTGGTGCGTCATTGCGGCGATGCGGTGGATTGTAGGGCGCAGCTGGTTGCGTCTGCTGTGGCGCGCGCTGATCAGTGGACTGCCTCTGGAAATTGTTCTCTTCCCTCCATCTGAATCCATTTGCGGCAAGCCCAAAGCGCGGCTGATTCTGCCTCTGCGGTCCTCTGTTATCCCATCCTCCAAGAGCGTTGACATCTCCAGATTCTTCAAAAAGTGTTGGGCATTCATCTGTCTTGTGCTCGGTGGACCTGCAGAATTCACATACCTTTGGCGCAACTGGTTGTGCGCTCTGCGCACTCATCAATTTCTGCAGCATGGCCTTCATTTCCCTGATCTCAGCGCTTGCTTCTACCTGATGCACAGAGCGAGCACGACTATTTTCAAGCGTTAGCTGATGTCTTACCTGCCCAGCAGAGTCTTCTATCAGCTGCCACGCATCCTCTGGGTACATGTTGCAAATGTCGCCCCCTGCGCAGGCGTTCAATAGTCGCAGCTCCATAGGAAGCAGCCCATTCAGGAAGTTCTCTATCAGCACATTCTTGGGCAAGCCGTGATTGTAACAGTTGGCCTCCAACTCCCTGAAACGCTCGTAATATTCTGACAGAGACTCCCCTGCGCTCTGCCTTGGCGCGGCCAGTTCCCTTCTGAGCAGCGCAATCTTTGCTGCTGGATAGAATTTATCTAGGAATTTCTTCTGCAGCTGCTCCCATGTGTGAATGGATCCTGCGGGTAAATTCATCAACCAATGTCTGGCTGTATCGCACAATGAAAATGGGAATGCCTTCATTTTCAGCGCCTCATCACTCTCCCCTTCGGTCTTCATGTTCTCACAAATGACTAGGAACTCTCGCACATGCTTGACTGGATTTTCGTTGTTCATCCCGTGGAACTTGGGCATGTGATGGATGAGTGAGCTCCTTAGCTCAAAATGACCGCCTGGTGGAAGCACGATGCACCATGCTGGTTAACAGTGATAGGGGCTGACATCTCGCGCACTGTTCTGCGTCGCGCGGCTTGTTGCACGGGTGGCGCATGATACACTTCAGCGGCCCTCCTTGCTTCAACCTCGCGCTGCACTTCCTCTCTGAACAGGGCTGCGCGGTTATGTGCTCTTGCTTCCTCTGGGGTTCTGTCCCCCAAGTTGTCTCCTACGACACTGTTATCCTCCATAACCTGTTCTGAATCTCAAAGAAAATGAAATTAAAAGATAACTAATGTTGTTGCGTCTGTCAGTGCGCAACTAGAATCTGCGCAGCACAACTGTTTCAAGGTTGCGCAGACTAATGGTGATTGCGCGCTGTCAGAAACAACAACGAAAACAAAACAAACTGAAATAACTAGTTACTAAAAAGGAAAAAACGTAAACTAACTAGAACTTAGCTGTGTTGCTCCCCGGCAACGGCGCCAAAATTTGATCGCGCGTCGTTCTGCGCGTCAAATATAATCCTTCCTCTTCCACTCAGTACAGCGGTTAAGTAAGGGTCGATCTCCACAGGGAGCAAATAGTAAGTCTTTAGCTAGCAACCTACACTTACGAAAATGGGGGGCTGTGTGAGTGATTGAAATCTGCGATGCGCAAGTGAACAGTAACCAGTGTAACGCAGGAAATTTGCACTAGATGTGCGCAAGCAGTAGAGATTAAATACTATGATTATGAGAAGCATTGGGCAGACAATCCTCTACGAGTGCATTCCTTATCATCGACTCTAAATGTCTATAGTTTTCGGTTTACTTGGGTTACTGTCCGGTCAAGGCTTTCTAACACGTGCGCATGTTCCGTTCAAAGTTCATGTGCTATTAATCCTTAGAACATAGACTAAAACAGCTGCGAATCCGTTCAAAGTAGCAACTGATCACCCTAGCTCGTTACTCCTAGTTGTCACCGTAAAGCTATCAACTAGTTTAACATATGACAAGCAAGCAACACAAGTAAGATTGCGGTTCAAGGCTTCCCCTACTCATGCAACTGGCTATCTCCGTATGCACAGGATTAATACAAGTAAGTAAACTATGCATTAAGCTCAAGTCTCAAAGAAAATACATCATAGATTCATGCCCAACCAACACTAAGAGTTTAGCTAGACATGCTAGTGATAAACATCATAGAATAGTAAATAATGACTAATGTGTCTGAGAAAATAGTAGCAAACAGTGCGTGCAGCTTGTCTTCTCGGCTGGCGTAGTCGGCTGGCGCAAATCCTCTCAACAAGTCCGTGTGTTTTTGATAGAGGCTATTTGTACGCATTATTTAGATCATAACCCTATGCTTGTTTGCAATATTTTATGAGCAGGATTACTCGTTTCTAGTGTTTTTGTATTACAGGGCAAAACGAGTCCTTGAGTCGGATACGCGCTAACAGGCAGCGTCCTAGGAGTGAGAGATCCGCCTGCGGAGATAGCAGCACAAGCAGAAGAGAAGTTGGTGAGAGTCGGTAGCGGTGCGCTAGCCGAATGCCATGCGCCAGGCGCAAAAATCCAGTGACCAGATTTGGAAGTTGCCAAAGGAGAACTTCCTGGGCAATATATAAACAAAGTAAGTCTAGGGTTTCAAGAGAGAGATATCACAGCCGTCATTGGACAACGAACATCAGAGAGAGCGGCAACACTGGAAAACACACGGACTTGTTGAGAGGATTTGCGCCAGCCGAGAAGACAATCTGCACGCACTGTTGCTACTGTGTTTCTCAGACATATTAGACCTTATTTACTATTCTATGATGTTTATTACTAGCATGTCTAGCTAAACTCTTAGTGTTGGTCGGGCATGAATCTATGAAGTATTACCTTTGAGACTTGAGCTTAATCCATAGTTTTTATTTACTTGTATTAATTCTGTGCACACTGAGACAGTTAGTTGCATAAGTAGGGGAAGCCTTGAACCGCAATCTTACTTGTGTTGCTTGCTTGTCATATGTTAAACTAGTTGCATGAGTAGGGGAAGCCTTGAACCGCAATCTTACGGTGACGACTAGGAGTAACGAGCTAGGGTAAGCAGTTGCTACTGTGACAGGATTCGCAGCTGTTTTAGTCTAGTTCTAGGATTAATAGCACATGAACTTTGAACGGAACATGCGCACGTGTTAGGAAGCCTTTACCGGACACTAACCCGAGTAAAACACAAACTATAGACGTTTAGAGTCGATGATAAGGAATGCACGCATAGAGGATTGTCTGCCCAATACTTCTCATAGTCATAGTATCTAATCTCTACTGCTTGCGCACGTCTAGTGCAATTTCCTGCGTTACGCTAGCTACTGTTCATTTGCGCATCACGCACCCCAATCTCACACAACCCCCATTTTTAGTGTAGACGACAGGATTGAAGACTGAACTACTTGCTCCCTGTGGAGATCAACCCTTACTTAACCGCTGTACTGGTGGAAGAGTGACAGCGCGTCGTCGTGCGCCTCAAATTAGAATTTGTAACTCCTGTAACACACTAGCAAGCGGTAAGCAGGGTCGAACCCAAAGAGAGCAAATGAGTCGGAGTTCAATGCGAGTCACAGAAAAAGGAACGCAACTGAGGAAATCAATTCAAAGAAAATCAGTTCGGGGAATACAATGCAACTAGTTATCACCGATCGAATACATGAGTAAGCTAGTGAATTCTGCCTTAGTCCAACATTCCCGCTAAAGATATGTCGACAATCAAATTCTACCTATTCTTAACCGCTAGGCCTTCGAACAAGTTCAATAGCTACTCGACTAATACTACAAATTGGTTCTACCGCTAGGTTTTCCCCAACAATGCAATCAAGTCAAGTGTAACGCAATTGATATCAATCTAGCTCACCGCTAAGCTGCACTAAATTGTCAATCAAAGCACTCGATTTCATTCATACAAGGGCAGCAATCCACAGCTCAAATCATGTACTCATTGACCTCAAACCATTGTTGCACTATAAATCCCCAAACTGAAATATTGATTTAGCTACTCATAATATCCATGAATACAATAGAAACTAGGTTCATCACACTACAATACACAAACTGAGCTCAAAACAAGTCCGGCCGTGAACAGTAATTGCGGCCGTGAACAGTAACGGTGAATAGTGAAATGTGAACAGTAAAATGTGAATAGTAACCGGCCGTGAATAGTAAACTCCGGCGACTTTTCCAGCAGCTTCGCTCCAGCTCCTCCACTGCCGTGAACAGTGCCGTCCCGTGAATAGTGCTGTCCAGAAATGTCCACTTGAAGAGAGATGATTCTTTTCCCAATTAGTCCATGTTTTAGGTTTAGGGTTTTTTTGGTTGAACCACCTTGATTGAACCACATGTGCTTGAACCAAATCTGATTTCCACTTGAACCAGCAGAGTTGACTGCTGTTGACTTTTTTGGTCTTGGGTGAGTGTTTCAAATATGCGATAAAATCCGATGCGATCTTGAACACACCTGCGATACGAAAACACTACAAAAGAGTAATCGATTCACGCAAAATGTAATAAAACTATGGGAATAAATAACTCAATGGAGCGTATAAATACGCTCCATCAAACTACCCCACACTTATTCTTGTTCGTCCCCGAACAACAACAAGACACGCAAGCACTCAAATCATTCCTATCATGCCATGATATAAACATTGAAACTACTCGAGAAGTCATCCCTAATCAGTCAATCAATACGTGCTTACAATCATTCTCAAATAGTGATCAACAAGAACTAGAATGATACATGTTACCTTTAAGCTTGAGATGGGATTTAATGGATGACTAGGAGTTAGTCCTTTTTAGACTCCTAACTTCACTCTTTGGTCCAACTTCATAGCCACGCGCATACAACTAAATTTGCTTTCTTTGGCACGTGATGAATCCGAGTTATGAGAGGATCAACCTTTTTCTTTTCCTGTAGGACATATCTCTTGCTTTTGGACTTTGCTCTTTTTCGATTGCTTTTCTTTCACTTCTTGTAAATCTGATTTTTTTTCTTTTTCGAGCTTCTAATGTGAAATGTTTGCTTCTTGTCCTTTTTGAGCTTTGCTCTCCAATTTGAACCGTTCCAATCATAGCCTTCGAATGGCAGCATAAGGAACGCGTCCCGCTCTTTCTCATCCTTGCCCTTTCAGCGCGAGGCAGGATAGGGGTTACCCACCCATTCCCGGTTACTCGGACTAGAGATAGGACGGTTTGTTTTCCCGTCCCACCACTGCATAACATTGCAATGATGGAGTCAATATCACCCCTCATAACTCGAAGCACCAACCTCCACAAATACAGTGCGCTACGCGACCAATCCTTTGAACCTCCAAATGAATGTTAAGTCCCTCTAGGACATTTCTATCAACTCCACATCCTGAAATATCAAAAGAACATATAACATTAAAGCGCAAGCATCACAATATTTTGGAATTCATGGAAAGCATACATATCAAAACTTCAAAGAGAGGGCATCATCTCATAAGATCAGCATTTATATCACAGCACAATGCATCATCTCATTAATCCAGCAGCAACTCAGTAGCATAATCCTCATAAACATGGCAGCAAATGCTCACAAACTCAGCAACTCATAAAAAAAAAAAACTAACGTGCTCTACTACCAACTAATGCAAGCTAACAAAGGCACACAAGATGAACGTAGCGCGCATACTAACTTCCCACCCCACACTTGAATCAAACCGTGTCCTCATGGTATAAGCTAGGGAAGGAAAGGAAGCTCATGCAAGATACACACAAGAATTAAACAACTAACATGGCTAAAAAAAAAAAAAGTCAGAGAAAATTGCGCCCCAAGAAGACATTAGCCCACGCGCCCCAAGAAGACATTAAGTCGCTAAAGTGTGACGCCGGCGCGCGGAATAATGTTGCCTGGAGGAGCGTGACTCACTGAGATGGAAAACACCAAAAATTGCTATTCAAACACTCTAAGACTCTAATGACTTCTAACATGCATGACTCTTTTAAACACTAAATAGACTCACACTAAAACTCTAAAATTAAGCACCGGGTTGCCTCCCGCAAGCGCCTTTGTTTAACGTCTTGGGCTCGACAATACCTCCCATTTCAAGCACATGCCGGTTCGGCCAATTGAAACTCCTCATCAGCTGGGATTTCTTCCCCGTGGTAGTGTTTGACGCGCTGCCCATTCACCACAAACCTCTCGCCGGTACTTGGCTTCTCAAGCTCAAGAGCTCCATGATTGAAAACTTTGACAATAGTGTATGGACCTGTCCAACGAGAACGCAACTTGCCAGGCATAAGTTTAAGTCTAGATGAAAACAATAGTACCTTCTGCCCAATGTCGAATGTGCGTCTCAGAATAAACTTGTCATGGTAGAGCTTGGTGCGTGCTTTATAATCCGATTGGCACTCATAAGCCTCCAAACGCAGCTCCTCCAGCTCATTCAGTTGTAGCCTTCTCTCACTACCTGCACTAGCCAAATCAAAATTGCATGATTTAATCGCCCAATAGGCCTTGTGCTCTACCTCAACCGGCAAGTGGCAAGCCTTGCCATAGACGAGTCTGAAAGGAGAAGTCCCAATAGGTGTTTTGTAGGCTGTCCTGTACGCCCACAATGCCTTATCTAATCGCGTGGACCAATCCTTCCTTGAAGGCTTAACCATTTTTTCTAGAATGGACTTAATCTCCCGATTTGATATCTCAGCTTGACCATTCGTCTGTGGGTGGTAGGCTGTGAAAACTCTATGATGCACTCCAAAATGTCTAAAGGCAGCCGCAACCCATTTGTTGCAATAGTGTGAGCCTTGATCACTTATCACCGCTTTTGGGACTCCATATCTGCAAAATATGTTAGTGCGCAAGAAATCCACAACAGTTTTTCCATCATCAATTCTAGTGGCCTTAGCCTCTACCCACTTGGAAACATAATCAACCGCAACCAATATATATAGGTAACCAAAAGAAGAAGGGAAAGGTCCCATAAAATCTATGCCCCAAATGTCAAACACCTCATCAACAACTATCGGAGTTTGGGGCATTTGATTCCTAGCTGAAATGTTCCCTACTCTTTGGCACCTATCACAATTCTTACAATGGTTATGCGCATCTCTAAATAAATGGGGCCAAAAGAATCCACTATCAAGCAATTTCCTAGCAGTTCTCTTAGGACCAAAATGTCCACCGCAAGCATGTTCATGGCAAAAAGAAAGAACAGATGGGATCTCAACATCGGGCACACAACGTCTAACAATTTGATCAGCCCCTATCTTCCACAAACAAGGGTCATCCCAAATGTAATACTTAGAATCATGCTTGAGTTTTGATCTTTGAGCCCTACTGAAGGATGAAGGGAATTTACCTGCCACCAGGTAGGTAACAATGTTAGCATACCATGGTGCTTTGTCACTGATAGCGAATAAGTGCTCATCGGGAAATGTCTCAACTATAGGCAGCGCCTCTTCTTCTCGCACCAATCTGCTCAAATGGTCAGCCACTGTGTTTTCAATCCCCTTCTTGTCCTTGATCTCTACATCAAACTCTTGAAGAAGAAGGATCCATCTAATCAGCCGCGGTTTGCATTCTTTCTTTGTCATTAAGTACCGAATGGCTGCATGATCAGAAAACACAATAACTTTAGAGCCAAGTATATAAGAGCGAAATTTTTCAAGTGCAAAGACAACTGCTAAAAACTCCTTTTCAGTGGTGGAATAATTTCTCTGAGCGACGTCTAAAGTCCTAGACGCATAATGGATGACCACTGGTTTCTTCTCACTCCGTTGTCCAAGCACCGCACCCACAGCATAATCGCTGGCATCACACATGATCTCAAAAGGCTGTGTCCAGTCTGGAGCTTGCAGAATTGGGGCGCTGGTCAAAGCTGCCTTGAGCTCTTCAAAAGCTGTCTTGCAATGATCATCAAACTCGAATGGGACATCTTTTTGCAGCAGCCGCGACAATGGTAGGGCAATCTTTGAAAAGTCTTTAACAAACCTGCGATAGAAACCTGCATGTCCTAGGAAAGACTTGATAGCACGCGGGTCAGTAGGAAAAGGCAATCCACCAATGATATCAATTTTTGCTCTATCTACTTGAATGCCCTTCTCAGAAACAATATGTCCTAGAACAATGCCATGTGTGACCATGAAATGACATTTCTCATAGTTAAGCACCAAGTTCATATCAATGCAACGTGTGAGCACCCTATCTAAATTGTGCAAGCATTCATCAAAAGTATTTCCATAAACAGTAAAATCATCCATAAATACTTCAACACAATCAGTCAATAAATCTGAAAATATGCTCATAACTACACGCTGGAAGGTACCTGGTGCGTTACACAATCCGAAGGACATGCGTCTGAATGCAAATGTACCGAAGGGGCAGGTGAATGTCGTCTTTTCTTGATCCTCAGCCGCAATGGGAATCTGGTTATAACCTGAAAATCCATCAAGAAAACAAAAGGATGGTTTACCTGCAAGTCTATCCAACATTTGATCGATGAATGGAAGGGGAAAATGGTCCTTGCGTGTGGCTGCATTAAGTTGTCTATAATCAATGCACATCCGCCAGCCATTCTGCACTCTCTTGGGCACCAGCTCTCCCTTGTCGTTCATCTCTACCGTCATCCCGGTTTTCTTGGGCACTACATGCACCGGGCTTACCCATTGACTGTCCGAAATTGGGTAGATGATACCTGCATCAAGGAGCTTTTGCACTTCTTTTTGGACAACCTCCATCATGATCGGATTCAAACGCCTTTGAGGTTGTCTCACTGCCTTCGCTCCCTCCTCTAGCAGGATTCGATGCATGCAAATTGCTGGGTTGATTCCTCGAATGTCAGCCAAAGTCCAACCTATGGCTGTTTTGCGCTCCTTTAGCACGCGCGCCAATTTGATCTCTTGATCGCTTTCTAGCCCACTCTTAATGATGACTGGCAGCGTCTCACCATCTCCTAGAAAAATATACTTCAAGTGCTCCGGTAGAGGTTTCAATTGAATCTCAGGGGCCTGCACAATAGATGGGACAAGTTTTGTTTCGCTGCACAATTTAATCGCATTAACCTCATACCTGGCAGCATCATGGGTGCACTGCCCATCACCAATTTCTTCAATGTTCAGCTCTGATATATCCTCTCCATATCTCATCAATGCTGCATCCTCAATAGTATCCAAGGCATGTGTTCCTGCAAGGTCAGGTGGGAATCGCATAGAGTGATAAATATTGAATTTGATTACTTCCCCATCTACTTCCATAGAAAGATCACCCGTATGTGTATCAATCTTTGTTCGTGCAGTCATCATAAAGGGTCTCCCTAGTAAGACTTGAGAGGCATCAACCTCACCTTCCATCTTCATCACATAGAAATCTGCAAGAAATACAAGGTTGCCTACATGCACTAACACATCGACTACTATACCTTCAGGCTTGGTACATGATCTGTCAGCCAACTGAATAATCAAGTCAGTGTGTCTAAGAGGGCCAATTTGCAACACTTGGTACAATGAATAAGGTAACACATTGATAGAAGCACCCAAATCAAGCATGCAATTATCCACCCGAACCTTATTGATAATACAAGATATTGTAAAGGTACCTGGGTCCTTGCACTTTTGTGCAACCTTGCCTTGAAGGATGGCTGAGATGTTTGGCTTGAAGCTTACTTGCTCTGGTCTGATTCCTCCTCTACGAGTGGTGCACAAATCTTTCAGAAACTTCGCATACTTTGTAATTTGCTTGATTGCGTCGAGGAGGGGGATTGTGATCTCCACCTTGCTGAAAAGCGCTAGAAGCTCTTGATCCATTGTTGGGCTCCTCTTTGACTTTGAAATCTGCATAGGAAATGGAAGGGGAGGATCAGTTTGGCGAAATTCAGAATTTGAGGCAGTCTGTCGCGCTCCAGATGAAGACATTATTCGCGCTCCAGATGAAGACATTAAGGGTCTGCGCGCCGAGCTAATGTTCTCTTGGGGCGCGCTACTTTCTGTTTCGGTTTCCCGCCTCGCCTCTTCTGCAATTTTCTTGTCGCTTCTCAAGGTAATCGCATTGACACTTCCTCTTGGGTTGGGTATTTTTTGTGAGGGAAGCTTTCCTTTGTCCTTGTCATTCTTCAATTCGGAAACGGTAGCCGCCAATTGGGACATTTGCTTTGTCAACTCGGCTAGGGTGCTGTCGGTCTTGGCCTGATTATTCTGCATAGTCACCGCCATCTCCTTTATGACTTCTTCTACTGATTTCCCTTGATTTGCACTGCTCGGGCCAGCTTGGTTGTAGTTGCGCCTTTGTTGTTGCCCATAAGAATTCCCATTTCCACTTCCATTGTATCTCTCTTGTTGGTGAAATGGTGGGCGGTAGGCTTGTCCTTGTCCTTGGCCTTGGTTCTGATTCTGATTTTGTCCTTGATTAAATCCTCCTTCATTTCTCCAACTGAAACCGTTGGCTGCTAATCCAAATTGCCTTGGTGCTTGCCTATTGTTGAATTGTTGAAATCCTCCCATAGCATTGACATCAGCGGCCTCTTCCTCATGTAGGCTAGGGAATTCATCTGTCTTGTGGCTCGCAGCGCCACAAAGTCCACAAGCTTTAACTTCACTGACTTGGCCAACCATAAGCTTCTGCACCATTTGCTTAAGCTCCTTGATCTCAGTTGCCATTTGATTTGAATTGGAATCCATTTGGGAGACATTCCTTGCTCCCCGGCAACGGCGCCAAAATTTGACAGCGCGTCGTCGTGCGCCTCAAATTAGAATTTGTAACTCCTGTAACACACTAGCAAGCGGTAAGCAGGGTCGAACCCAAAGAGAGCAAATGAGTCGGAGTTCAATGCGGGTCACAGAAAAAGGAACGCAACTGAGGAAATCAATTCAAAGAAAATCAGTTCGGGGAATACAATGCAACTAGTTATCACCGATCGAATACATGAGTAAGCTAGTGAGTTCTGCCTTAGTCCAACATTCCCGCTAAAGATATGTCGACAATCAAATTCTACCTATTCTTAACCGCTAGGCCTTCGAACAAGTTCAATAGTTACTCGACTAATACTACAAATTGGTTCTACCGCTAGGTTTTCCCCAACAATGCAATCAAGTCAAGTGTAACGCAATTGATATCAATCTAGCTCACCGCTAAGCTGCACTAAATTGTCAATCAAAGCATTCGATTTCATTCATACAAGGGCAGCAATCCACAGCTCAAATCATGTACTCATTGACCTCAAACCATTGTTGCACTATAAATCCCCAAACTGAAATATTGATTTAGCTACTCATAATATCCATGAATACAATAGAAACTAGGTTCATCACACTACAATACACAAACTGAGCTCAAAACAAGTCCGGCCGTGAACAGTAATTCCGGCCGTGAACAGTAACGGTAAATAGTGAAATGTGAACAGTAAAATGTGAATAGTAACCCGCCGTGAATAGTAAACTCCGGCGACTTTTCCAGCAGCTTCGCTCCAGCTCCTCCACTGCCGTGAACAGTGCCTTCCCGTGAATAGTGCTGTCCAGAAATGTCCACTTGAAGAGAGATGATTCTTTTCCCAATTAGTCCATGTTTTAGGTTTAGGGTTTTTTTGGTTGAACCACCTTGATTGAACCACATGTGCTTGAACCAAATCTGATTTCCACTTGAACCAGCAGAGTTGACTGCTGTTGACTTTTTTGGTCTTGGGTGAGTGTTTCAAATATGCGATAAAATCCGATGCGATCTTGAACACACCTGCGATACGAAAACACTACAAAAGAGTAATCGATTCACGCAAAATGTAATAAAACTATGGGAATAAATAACTCAATGGAGCGTATAAATACGCTCCATCAAAGAGGAAGGATTATATTTGACGCGCACAACGACGCGCGATCAAATTTTGGCGCCGTTGCCGGGGAGCGACACAGCTAAGTCTTTAGTCTGAGTTTTTTTTCCTTTATTATAGTAATTCTTTCAGTTTGTTTTGTTTTCGTTGTTGTTTCTGACAGCGCACATTCACATCAGCCTGCGCAACCTTGAAACAGTTGCGCTGCGCAGATTCTAGTTGCGCACTGACAGCCGCAACAACATTAGTTATCTTTTAATTTCATTTTTCTTGAGATTCGGAACAGGTTATGGAGGATAACAGTGTCATAGGAGACAACTTGGGGGACAGAACCCCAGAGGAAGCAAGGGCACATAACCGCGCAGCCCTGTTCAGAGAGGAAGTGCAGCGCGAGGTTGAAGCAAGGAGGGCCGCTAAAGTGTATCATGCGCCACCCGTGCAACAAGCCGCGCGACGCAGAACAGTGCGCGAAATGTCGGCCCCTATCACTGTTAACCAGCCATGGTGCATCGTGCTTCCACCAGGCGGTCATTTTGAGCTAAGGAGCTCGCTCATCCATCACATGCCCAAGTTCCACGAGATGAACAATGAAAATCCAGTCAAGCATGTGCGAGAGTTCCTAGTCATTTGCGAGAACATGAAGACCGAAGGGGAGAGTGATGAGGCGCTGAAAATGAAGGCATTCCCATTTTCATTATGTGATACAGCTAAACACTGGCTAATGAATTTACCTGCAGGATCTATTCACACATGGGAGCAGCTGCAGAAGAAATTCCTAGATAAATTCTATCCAGCAGCAAAGATTGCGCTGCTCAGAAGGGAACTAGCCGCGCCAAGGCAGAGCGCAGGGGAGTCTCTGTCAGAATACTATGAACGTTTCAGGGAGCTAGAAGCCAACTGCTACAATCACGGGCTTCCCCAGAATGTGCTGATAGAGAACTTTCTAAATGGACTGCTGCCCATGGAGCTGCGACTACTGAATGCATGCGCAGGAGGGGACATTTGCAACATGTACCCAGAGGATGCGTGGCAGCTGATAGAAGATTCTGCTGGGCAGGTAAGACATCAATTGACGCTTGAAAGTAGCCGTAATCGTTCTGTGCATCAGGTAGAAACAAGCGCTGAGATCAAGGAAATGAAGGCCATGCTACAGAAGCTGATGAGTGCGCAGAGCGCACAACCAGTTGCACCAAAGGTATGTGAATTCTGCAGGTCCACTGAGCACAAGACAGACGAATGCCCAACACTTTTCGAAGAGATTGGAGATGTCAATGCTCTTGGAGGATGGGACAACAGAGGACCGCAGAGGCAGAATCAGCCGCGCTTTGGGCTTGCCACAAATGGACTCAGATGGAAGGAGGAGAACAATTTCCAGAGGCAGCCCACAGATCAGCGCGCACCACAGCAGACGCAACAAGCTGCGCCCTATAATCCGCCGCACCGCCGAAATGACGCACCCGCGTAGAGCAACCAACAGCCGCGGCGTTCCTTGGAAGACATCATGGGGCAGCTAGCAGATACAGTGCGCAAAAATGACGAGAAATATGACAAAAGGTTCGAGTCCATAAAAAAGAAGCTATCACAAATAGCAACCACGGTGTATGAGCTGAAAAAGAGCGATGGCAACCTGCCTTCGCAAGTGATTCAAAACCCTAAAGGAGGAGTCAATGCAGTGACACTGAGGACTGGGCACACAGTAGGAACAGAGCAGACCGCACAGGCGCCCGCACAACCAGTTGCGCAAATCCCGGATCCAGCAGATCAGAATGCGCAACCAGAGCAAGATGCGCAACCGGAAGCGCCAGCCACAGACCAGCAGGGCAAAGCGCAAGGTATGTCTCACTCGAAAAACAAGGACAAAAATTGTACTAACATACCTGCTCCGTTCCCTGTGCAGGCACCACTGGCGAGAAAAGAAGCGCTGGACAAGGAATTATATGAGCTATTCAGCAAGGTGGAAATCAACATACCTCTCATAGAAGCTATTCGACAGATCCCCAGGTATGCGAAGTTTTTAAAAGAGCTGTGCACAAACAAGCGAAGGAAAGGTGAATGCGCACAGGTAATGCTAAATGCGTAGGCCTCAGCGATCGTGCAACAAAAGGTACCACCCAAGTGCCAAGATCCAGGTACATTTACTATCCCATGCACGCTAGGTAAGACCACAGTGAGTAATTGCATGATCGATTTAGGCGCATCCATCAATTTGCTACCTTATTCTCCATATACGACATTGCGCCTTGGACCACTTAAGCCTGCAGGTCTCACCATTCAGCTAGCAGACAGATCGTGCAAACAACCTGCAGGCATGATAGAAGATGTCTTAGTTCGCGTAGGAGAGCTGGTCTTCCCAGCAGATTTTTATGTGCTCGAAATGGAGGGTGAATCAAGCGCCAGCAGTGCGCAAATCCTCCTAGGCAGACCATTTCTGATGACCGCGCGCACGAAGATAGACGTATGGAGGGGCACGCTCTCCATGGAGGTAGATGGCGAAGAAATCCATTTCAACATATTCAAGGGGATGCAGCACCCACATGAGGACGCTACCGTGCACGCGATGAACAGCATTGACGATTTAGTCACAGAAGCGCAGTGTGCGAGCGCAACCATAGGACCAGAGCTACTGACACAGGCAGAGCTGGAGGAGCAAGAGGAGGAGCTAAGCAGTGCTGAACCAGCACCCACACAGGTACTTGATATAGTTCATATTTGCACCGCTAACAAAATCTTGCCCTCTATTGAACAGGCACCCAAGATCGAACTGAAGCAACTCCCAGAGCACCTCAAGTACATTTTCTTGGGAGATGAGGACACCCTGCCAGTGATCATCAAGAAGGGATTAGAAGAAGAGCAGGAGGCGCGCTTACAACAGGTACTGCGCAGGAACCAGCGCGCTATAGGCTGGACTCTTGCTGATATGCGCGGAGTGAGCCCAGACGTGTGCATGCACAGAATTCTGTTGGAAGATGGTGCCAAACCATCCAGGGAGGCTCAGCGCAGGTTGAATCCAAACATGATGGAGGTAGTGCAAAAGGAAGTCCTAAAATTGCTTAGCACAGGAGTCATCTACACAATTTCGGACAGCAAATGGGTCAGCCCGGTGCATGTTGTGCCAAAGAAAGGAGGAACCACAGTGGAAGAGAATGCGCAGGGCGAACTAGTTCCCAAGCGCATTCAAACTGGCTGGCGCATGTGCATCGACTACAGGAAGCTGAACGCTGTCACGCGCAAGGACCACTTCCCGTTACCCTTTATGGACCAGATGCTGGATCGCTTAGCAGGTAAGCCTTATTTTTGTTTTCTGGATGGATATTCAGGGTACAACCAGATACCCATAGCTGCGGAGGATCAAGAGAAGACCACATTCACATGCCCGTTCGGTACGTTTGCGTTTCGGCGCATGTCTTTTGGGCTGTGCAACGCGCCAGGTACATTCCAACGCTTAGTCATGAGCATTTTTTCTAATATGATTGGTATATGCATAGAAGTGTTCATGGATGATTTCACTGTATATGGGAGTACCTTTGATGCATGTTTAACTCATCTAGATAAAGTTTTAGCGCGCTGCATCTCTAAGAATTTAGTGCTCAATTACGAAAAATGTCATTTCATGGTCACGCACGGAGTAGTACTAGGACATATCATTTCAGAGGAGGGTATTAAGGTAGACAAGGCTAAAATAGATCTCATTTCTAATCTGCCTTATGCCACCAACGTGCGCGACGTGAAATCATTCTTAGGGCATGCTGGGTTTTACAGGCGTTTTATTAAGGATTTCTCTAAAATTTGTATACCCCTGTCTAACCTGTTGCAAAAAGATGTGTGTTTCGATTTTACTGATGAGTGCAGGGCGGCGTTCGATAAGCTGAAGGAAGCGCTGACCAGTGCGCCAGTGATGCGCGCACCAGACTGGAACCTGCCATTTGAGCTGATGTGTGACACAAGTGATTACACAGTGGGTGCAGTCTTGGGGCAGCGCGTGGACAAGAAGCCGCACGCCATTTACTATGCATCGCGCACGCTGGACTCTGCGCAGAGGAACTACACCACCACGGAAAAGGAGCTTCTGGCAATTGTATTTGCGCTGGAGAAGTTCCGAGCTTATGTCCTAGGCGCAAGAGTCATCATCTACACTGACCACGCAGCTATCCGCTACCTCATGTCCAAGAAGGAGACCAAGCCGCGCCTGATGCGCTGGGTGCTCCTGCTTCAGGAATTCGACTTGGAGATCAAAGATAAGAAGGGCACGGAAAATACAGTCGCTGATCACCTGAGCAGGATCGTCAAGGAGGAGGAGCCAGGGCAGATCAAGGAGACATTCCCTGACGAGCACCTGATGGCCCTGACAGGTAAGGTACCATGGTATGCGCATATCGCAAATTACCTGGTCACAGGTGCGTTTCCTCCGCATTTCAATAAAACTCAGCGCATGCGATTGAAACATGAGTCCAAGCATTACCTTTGGGATGATCCTTACATGCTTAGAATAGGTCCAGATCAGATATTGAGGCGTTGCGTTCCTGACCATGAGATTAACTCTGTCTTGATGTTTTGTCATGCGCACGCTTGTGGAGGGCACTTTGGTCCCAAGCGCACGAGCAGGAAAATCTTGGACTGCGGATTCTACTGGCCGCACCTATTCAGAGACGCATATGACCATTGCAGAAATTGCGACAGGTGCCAGCGCACAGGAGGAATATCCGCGCGCAACGAGATGCCGCAGACCCCGATTCTGGTGGATGAAGTGTTCGATGTTTGGGGAATCGACTTCATGGGTCCATTTCCCCCATCTGCCGGCTACGAGTACATACTGGTGGCCATGGATTACGTATCCAAATGGGTCGAAGCTAAGGCCACGCGCAAGGATGATGGTAAGACTGTCGCTGACTTTCTCCGTACTAACATATTTTGCAGGTATGGTGTACCTAAGGCAGTCATCAGCGACCAGGGGACGCACTTCTGCAACAGGATTGTGGCGCAAGTTTTCAAGCACTATGGGGTGCGCCACAAGACGTCCACCGCTTACCATCCACAAACGAATGGGCAGGCCGAAGTGTCTAACAGAGAAATCAAGCGCATCTTGGAAAAGACTGTGAGGCCATCGCGCAAAGAGTGGAGCCAGCGCCTGGATGATGCGCTATGGGCATACTGCACTGCGCATAAGACGCCCATTGGGACTTCACCATTTCGGCTGGTCTATGGGAAGGCATGCCACCTGCCAGTAGAGCTCGAGCACAAGGCATACTGGGCCTTGCATATTTGCAACCTGAACTTGGATGAGGCAGGAAAAGAACGCGCATTTGAGCTGAGCGAACTAGAAGAGCTGCGCCTGGACGCCTATGAGGGACTGCGCGATTACAAGGAGCGCACCAAAGCGTATCATGACAAGCATATCCTCCGGCGCACATTTGAACCAGGAGACCAGGTATTGTTATTTTCATCACGCCTGAAGCTCATGCCTGGAAAGTTGCGCAGCAAGTGGACGGGACCATACACCATCACCAAGGTTTTCCCCTACGGAACAATCGAATTAGAAGACGGGCACCGGCATCGTTTTCAGGTTAATGGACAGCGAGTCAAACGGTACTTAGGAGAACCTTGGGATACCACAGCACGCGACATTGAGCTGGCAGAACCAGAGATAATCGATGCGCCAGCTGACGCGCCAGAGGCACCGCCAGATGCACCAGAGGGAGAACCGAAGATCATAGCTCACATTTCTTCTCCCTCTGCATCTACCCTCGTTACGCATAATTTATCACATACTGACCTTCCATTTTACCCTTTGCGCAGGACCAATGAGATCGCGACACACACGCTGGCGCAGGAACACTCAGGAGCAAGAGTGGGGGAGGTTGCAGACACACGTTTTGGCACGTAACGAGGTACAGTCGAGCCAACGACGTTAAACAAAGGCACTTGTCGGGAGGTAACCCGACACGTTTTATTTTCGCCTATTTTATTTTTCTGTTTGTTTTGTGTTTTTTTTTTTTGAGTTTTTTTTTTTAGCTAGTTTAGGACTTGGTAGTTTTTCCATTTTTCTGCATGTGTGCGCTCTCCGTGCGCTTGCGCTTGAGTCGTGGGGACACGTCTCTGTTCAAGTGTGTGTGTGGGGGGGGGGGGGGGGGGGGCGTTACACTTACATTTCACGTTTTTGAGCATTTTTAGTAGACCTTAGTTTAAACTGAAGAGAATAGTAGCAGCAGTGCGCTAGAGTGCAGGATGCGCATGCGCTCCAACTTGTTTTGCGCTATCCATACTGCGTCCGCTGCTATCTACTGTTTTAGTATATTTTTTTCGTTTTTTTGCTCCTGTTAGTTGGGATATGCAGGGGATGTGGAGTTGACAGAAATGCTCCAGAGAGGCGGTTAGTCGCTTTTGCTTCGAAGGCAAGGTATATGGTCGAGAGCGTTAGTGGAGGCCGGTGCCTCGCAGCCTTAGGGACAAAAGAGTGCGCTCAGTCACGCAGATGCCAAAGGCAAAACACCCAATGCGTGGCGAGGTGGGAAAACAGACCACCTTCTCTCTGGAAATCGAGCTAAGGAAGGCGGGCGCGGGTGTAAACGCGTGCGCTGACCGGCGCAGACCAAAGGAGAGAGAGCGGGGCGAGTTCCATAGCTGCTATCCGAAGGCTGAGACTGGAACTGTTCTGGGAATGTAAGAAATTAAAGATGAAGCTGCACAAAAGAAAAATACCAGCAGATGATACACGCTACAAAAGAAGCAGCATGCGCACAAACATCACAATGCGCAAGGACCATAAGGAAATCATCAGAGAGCTCAGGTTCCCAGGAAGTGCGCGGGCAAATCACGCACTGGAAGAAGCTGCGTTATCCACCATATACCTATCTTCGGAGTAGGAGCTGGCAGCCAGGAGCCTAAGAAGAGCTATCTCCCAGCCATCCAAAAATCTTCATCCCGGCTGAGAGGTAATGAATTTCGAAATTATTATATTAGAACTGTTGAAAGTAGTTGTGCGCAGGTGATAGAACAGTGCGAGTTGAGCAAATTGCGCATTCGCATCAGAGTGCAAGACTGTGCGCTAGACTCCAGAAGAGGTAATTGTATCCGCGCTTCAGTGCTTGTTCGGGACGAACAAGGGGCAAGTGTGGGGGGTTTGATAGAGGCTATTTGTACGCATTATTTAGATCATAACTCTATGCTTGTTTGCAATATTTTATGAGCAGAATTACTCGTTTCTAGTGTTTTTGTATTACAGGGCAAAACGAGTCCTTGAGTCGGATACGCGCTAACAGGCAGCGTCCTAGGAGTGAGAGATCCGCCTGCGGAGATAGCAGCACAAGCAGAAGAGAAGTTGGTGAGAGTCGGTAGCGGTGCGCTAGCCGATGCGCTAGCCGAATGCCATGCGCCAGGCGCAAAAATCCAGTGACCAGATTTGGAAGTTGCCAAAGGAGAACTTCCTGGGCAATATATAAACAAAGTAAGTCTAGGGTTTCAAGAGAGAGATATCACAGCCGTCATTGGACAACGAACATCAGAGAGAGCGGCAACACTGGAAAACACACGGACTTGTTGAGAGGATTTGCGCCAGCCGAGAAGACAATCTGCACGCACTGTTGCTACTGTGTTTCTCAGACATATTAGACCTTATTTACTATTCTATGATGTTTATTACTAGCATGTCTAGCTAAACTCTTAGTGTTGGTCGGGCATGAATCTATGAAGTATTACCTTTGAGACTTGAGCTTAATCCATAGTTTATTTACTTGTATTAATTCTGTGCACACTGAGACAGTTAGTTGCATAAGTAGGGGAAGCCTTGAACCGCAATCTTACGGTGACGACTAGGAGTAACGAGCTAGGGTAAGCAGTTGCTACTGTGACAGGATTCGCAGCTGTTTTAGTCTAGTTCTAGGATTAATAGCACATGAACTTTGAACGGAACATGCGCACGTGTTAGGAAGCCTTTACCGGACACTAACCCGAGTAAAACACAAACTATAGACGTTTAGAGTCGATGATAAGGAATGCACGCATAGAGGATTGTCTGCCCAATACTTCTCATAGTCATAGTATCTAATCTCTACTGCTTGCGCACGTCTAGTGCAATTTCCTGCGTTACGCTAGCTACTGTTCATTTGCGCATCGCGCACCCCAATCTCACACAACCCCCATTTTTAGTGTAGACGACAGGATTGAAGACTAAACTACTTGCTCCCTGTGGAGATCGACCCTTACTTAACCGCTGTACTGGTGGAAGAGGAAGGATTATATTTGACGCGCACAACGACGCGCGATCAGTTTTCCAGTTCTGCTGCGCAGTGCCTCTTGGTGATCTCTGATCCGTCTCCAGAAAGTCTTTCTCTCCTCTCTTGTTGCCCTAGCCTTCCTCTTGTTTATTTACTGCTTGGGAAGCTCACTTTTGGCAACTTCCAAATCTGGTCACGTCAAGATTAGGCAGTACTGGACTTTGCCCTTGGCGCACGGCATCGGCTAGCGCATGGGCTAGCGCACCTCGGCTGACTCTCGCCAACTTCTCTCCTGTTTGTGCTGCTAGCTCCGCAGGCGGATCTTTCACTCCTAGAACGCTGCCTGTTAGCGCGTATCCGACTCAAAGACTCGTTTTGCCCTGTAATACAAAAACACTAGAAACGAGTAATCTTGCTCATAAAATATTGCAAACAAGCATAGGGTTATGATCTAAATAATGCGTACAAATAGCCTCTATCAGCTACGTACCACACCCCTCGGTGTCGGTAACGGATCTCTAAGTCGGCGATCTTCAGTGACGCCAGGAACTGACAAGTGTCCTCCTTGTCAGCTGCGCTATCCATTTCCATCAGTGCCTCCCAGCCGGCCTGCGCGAGCTTCTCCCCGACCAAGTGTTCTAAGCCTACCTCGCGCAGGAAGTCCCTGTTGTTGCACGGGGTGCCGTACATCTCCAATCTCCAGAAGGCGTCATATTTCCTT
Organism: Umbilicus rupestris; assembly: GCA_963678935.1. Classification (NCBI taxonomy): domain Eukaryota; kingdom Viridiplantae; phylum Streptophyta; class Magnoliopsida; order Saxifragales; family Crassulaceae; genus Umbilicus; species Umbilicus rupestris. The sequence continues at coordinate 10,911,794 of OY787611.1, read as the reverse complement.
GTGAAAGACGCCGGAGTGTCCTGGTTTTCTGCTAGCCTCATCTTTGCGACTCAAGAATCTGCGATCAACTTTAGTCAACGCTCCACTAAGTACCCCAAAATCAGAACTCCGAATTATACCCTCAAATCTTCACCAAATGGGCGCCTCACTCTTGTCAACAAAACCCAGCAAAGAAAACACCAAACGGAGCACGCTAACTAGGTGTGATTTTGAATCTAGGGTTACGTCCCTCAGTCGGCTTCTCTTACCAAACCCTCACTAAATCGACCGAAATGAAAGTGAGAGGTTACCTAGTGCGCAGGTGATGTCGTGCTCTTCAAATCTCACTAAAGAACGCCGGAATCGGTGGTCGGACGTCAAAGATTGGCTGGAAGCAGTGAAAGCTCTAAAGGTCGAAATTGCAGCATTTCTGGAATTTTCTGAGTTTCTGTCCTTATATACTCTCTAACCAGCGCATCTGTCCTGCGCACTGACCCCGCATTGCTACTTGACTTAAAAAATTTGCAAGTCCTGAACTAGCTAAAAATTCAAATCCTAAAAAAAACGTGTAAAAAAAACGTGCCGGGTTACCTCCCGACAAGTGCCTTTGTTTAACGTCGTTGGCTCGACAGTACCTCGTTACTTGCTTAAGTTTGCGCACGTGACCACCCCACACTTGCTCCTGCGCGTCCCTGCGCATCCGCGCGTGCTATGTCTTCCTTAGTCCTGCGCAAAGGAACAGAAAGGTGGTCAGCGTGGCCAAAATCATGCGACACATCATAAGTAACAAGGTTAATCAGTGAGGGAGAAGATATATAAGCAGTAGCTCCTAGTTCTCCCTCCGGTGCATCAGGTTGTATTGCTGGCGCAACAACCTGCGCATCTTCTATTTCTGGTTCCGCCAAATCAACTTCGCGCGTGGCCTCATCCCAAGGTTCTCCTAAGTATTTCTTTACTCTTTGCCCATTAACCTGAAAACGATGCTTGCGCTCGTTCTCTAACTCGATTGTTCCATATGGGAAAACCTTTGTGACTGTGTATGGTCCCGTCCACTTGCTGCGCAGCTTCCCGGGCATCAGCTTTAAGCGCGAGGAGAACAAAAGCACTCGGTATCCTGGCTCGAAGGTGCGTCTGAGAATGTACTTATCGTGAAATGCTTTCGTGCGCGCTTTGTAGTCGTGCAGCCCCTCATATGCATCCAGGCGCAGCTCCTCCACCTCGCTAAATTCAAATGCGCGCTCCTTACCAGCGTTGATAGAGGCTATTTGTACGCATTATTTAGATCATAACCCTATGCTTGTTTGCAATATTTTATGAGCAAGATTACTTGTTTCTAGTGTTTTTGTATTACAGGGCAAAACGAGTCCTTGAGTCGGATACGCGCTAACAGGCAGCGTTCTAGGAGTGAAAGATCCGCCTGCGGAGCTAGCAGCACAAGCAGGAGAGAATAGGCAAGAGTCAGCAGAGGTGCGCTAGCCCATGCGCTAGCCGATGCCGTGCGCCAGGCGCAAAGTCCAGTACTGCCTAAACTTGACATTACCAGATTTGGAAGTTGCCAAGTGTGGACCTCTCGAGCAGTATATAAAGGGGAGAAGGTCTAGGGCTTGAGGGCATCTTACATACCATATCATCATCAGAGCCTCACGAGAGAGCAAGAGAGCGGCAAAACTGGAAAACACACGGACTTGTTGAGAGGATTTGCGCCAGCCGACTGCGCCAGCCGAGAAGACAAGCTGCACGCACTGTTTGCTACTGTTTTCTCAGACACATTAGTCATTATTTACTATTCTATGATGTTTATCACTAGCATGTCTAGCTAAACTCTTAGTGTTGGTCGGGCATGAATCTATGATGTATTTTCTTTGAGACTTGAGCTTAATGCATAGTTTACTTACTTGTATTAATCCTGTGCATACGGAGATAGCCAGTTGCATGAGTAGGGGAAGCCTTGAACCGCAATCTTACTTGTGCTGCTTGCTTGTCATATGTTAAACTAGTTGATAGCTTTACGGTGACAACTAGGAGTAACGAGCTAGGGTAAGCAGTTGCTACTGTGACAGGATTCGCAGCTGTTTTAGTCTATGTTCTAAGGATTAATAGCACATGAACTTTGAACGGAACATGCGCACGTGTTAGAAAGCCTTGACCGGACACTAACCCAAGTGAAATTAAGCTACAGACATATTAGAGTCAGTGATAAGGAATGCACTCATAGAGGATTGTCTGCCCAATACTTCTCATAGTCATAGTATCTAATCTCTACGGCCTGCGCACGTCTAGTGCAAATTTCCTGCGTTACACTAGTTACTGTTCATTTGCGCATCGCGCATTTCAATCACTCACACACCCCCCATTTTCGTAAGTGTAGGTTGCTAGCTAAAGACTTACTATTTGCTCCCTGTGGAGATCGACCCTTACTTAACCGCTGTACTGAGTGGAAGAGGAAGGATTATATTTGACGCGCACAACGACGCGCGATCAAATTTTGGCGCCGTTGCCGGGGAGCAACACAGCTAAGTTCTAGTTAGTTTACGTTTTTTTCCTTTTTGGTAACTAGTTATTTCAGTTTGTTTTGTTTTCGTTGTTGTTTCTGACAGCGCGCAATCACCATTAGCCTGCGCAACTTTGAAACAGTTGCGCTGCGCAGATTCTAGTTGCGCACTGACAGACGCAACAACATTAGTTATCTTTTAATTTCATTTTTCTTTGAGATTCAGAACAGGTTATGGAGGATAACAGTGTCGTAGGAGACAACTTGGGGGACAGAACCCAAGAGGAAGCAAGAGCACATAACCGCGCAGCCCTGTTCAGAGAGGAAGTGCAGCGCGAGGTTGAAGCAAGGAGGGCCGCTGAAGTATATCATGCGCCACCCGTGCAACAAGCCGCGCGACGCAGAACAATGCGCGAGATGTCAGCCCCTATCACTGTTAACTAGCCATGGTGCATCGTGCTTCCACCAGGCGGTCATTTTGAGCTAAGGAGCTCGCTCATCCATCACATGCCCAAGTTCCACGGGATGAACAATGAAAATCCAGTCAAGCATGTGCGAGAGTTCCTAGTCATTTGCGAGAACATGAAAACCGAAGGGGAAAGTGATGAGGCGCTGAAAATGAAGGCATTCCCATTTTCATTGTGTAATACAGCCAGACATTGGTTGATGAATTTACCCGCAGGATCCATTCACACATGGGAGCAGCTGCAGAAGAAATTCCTAGATAAATTCTATCCAGCAGCAAAGATTGCGCTGCTCAGAAGGGAACTGGCCGCGCCAAGGCAGAGCGCAGGGGAGTCTCTGTCAGAATATTACGAGCGTTTCAGGGAGCTGGAGGCCAACTGTTACAATCACGGCCTGCCCCAGAACGTGCTAATAGAGAACTTTCTGAATGGACTGCTGCCCATGGAGTTGCGACTACTGAATGCATGCGCAGGCGGGGACATTTGCAACATGTACCAAGAGGATGCGTGGCAGCTGATAGAAGACTCTGCTGGGCAGGTAAGACATCAACTAATGCTTGAAAATAGTCGTGCTCGTTCTGTGCATCAGGTCGAAACAAGCGCTGAGATCAAGGAAATGAAGGCCATGCTGCAGAAGTTGATGAGTGCGCAGAGCGCACAACCAGTTGCGCCACAAGTATGTGAATTCTGCAGGTCCACCTAGCACAAGCAGATGAATGCCCAACACTTTTTGAAGAATCTGGAGATGTCAACGCTCTTGGAGGATGGGATAACAGAGGACCACAGAGACAGAACCAGCCGCGCTTTGGGCTTGCCGCAAATGGATTCAGATGGAAGGAGGAGAACAATTTCCAGAGGCAGCCCACAGATCAGCGCGCACCACAGCAAACGCAACAAGCTGCGCCCTACAACCCATCGCATCGCCGCAATGACGCACCAGCGCATAACAACCAGCAACCGAGGCGATCCCTAGAAGATATCGTGGGGCAGCTAGCAGACACAGTGCGCAAAAATGACGAGAAATATGACAAAAGGTTCGAGTCCATCGAAAAGCAGTTATCACAGATCGCAACCACAGTATATGAGCTAAAAAAGAGTGATGGCAACCTGCCCTCGCAAGTGATTCAGAACCCTAAAGGAGGAGTCAATGCAGTGACACTGAGGAATGGGCGCACAATAGGCACAGAGCAGACCGCGCAGGCGCCCGCGCAACCAGTTGCGCAAGTCCCGGATCCAGCAGATCAGAATGCGCAACCAGAAGCGCCAGCCACGAACCAGCAGGGCAACACGCCAGGTATGTCTCAGTCCAGAAACAAGGACATAAATTGTACTAACATACCTGCACCTTTCCCTGTGCAGGCACCATTGGCTAGAAAGGAAGCGTTGGACAAGGAGCTTTATGAGTTGTTCAGCAAGGTGGAAATCAATATTCCCCTCATTGAAGCTATTCGGCAGATTCCCAGGTATGCAAAGTTTTTAAAAGAGCTGTGCACAAACAAAAGGAGGAAGGGCGAATGCGCACAGGTAATGCTAAATGCGCAGGCCTCAGCAATTGTGCAACAAAAGGTACCACCTAAGTGCCGAGATCCAGGTACATTTACTATTCCATGCACGCTAGGTAAGACCACAGTGAGTAATTGCATGATCGATTTAGGCGCATCCATCAATTTGCTACCTTATTCTCTATATACAACATTGCGCCTTGGACCAAAGCCTGCAGGTCTCACCATTCAGCTAGCAGATAGATCGTGCAAACAACCTGCAGGCATGATAGAAGATGTCCTAGTTCGAGTAGGAGAGCTGGTGTTCCCAGCAGATTTTTATGTGCTCGAAATGGAGGGTGAATCAAGCGCCAGCGGTGCGCAGATCCTCCTAGGCAGACCGTTTCTGATGACCGCGCTCACAAAGATAGACGTGTGGAGGGGCACGCTCTCCATGGAAGTGGATGGCGAAGAAATCCATTTCAACATATTCAAGGGGATGCAGCATCCACATGAGGACGCTACAGTGCACGAAATGGACAGCATTGATGATTTAGTCGCAGAAGCACAATGTGCGAGCGCAACCGTAGGACCAGAGCTACTGACACAGGCAGAGCTGGAGGAGCAAGAGGAAGAGCTGAGCAGTACTGAACCAGCACCCACACAGGTACGTGATTGATCGCGCGTCGTCGTGCGCGTCAAATATAATCCTTCCTCTCCCACTAGTACAGCGGTTAAGTAAGGGTCGATCTCCACAGGGAGCAAGCAGTGAGTCTTAGCCAGTAACCTACACTTAAGAAAACGGGGGTTGCGTGAGTGATTGGGGGTTTTGCGCGATGCGCGAGTAGCAGTGAATATCGTAACGCAGGAAATTGCACTAGACGTGCGCAAGCAGTAGAGATGAAGTACTATCTTTATGAGAAGTGCTGGGCAGACAATCCTCTATGAATGCATTCCTTATCATCGACTCTAAACATCTATAGCTTGTGGTTTACTTGGGTTAGTGTCCGGTAAAGGCTTCCTAACACGTGCGCATGTTCCGTTCAAAGTTCATTTTTTATTTTATGAGTCAGTGAAGTCAGTGGTAATATTTGTTGATAACAAGTCAGTGATCGGTTGGATTCCCGACCGATTCTCGCTTGTGTTTATTGGTTGTTTTCGTTGATTTTTGGAATATTATGACCATTATGCACTCTCTCCTTCTTGTTTCAGGGCCAATCTGCTCAGGCGCCATGGGGAGTAAAGTTAGAGGCAACTGCATGCAAAAGAGTCGAGGAATATGTCAAATTGCCCGTATCTCCCGTACTGCCCGTATTGGTACGTTCGGCACGGTCGATACGACCGTGTCGATTGTTCAATTTCACAGCTGAAGTCGTATCGACCGTAGCGAGTGGATATGATCGTATCGGTCGTATCGACCGTATCGATACGACCTATACGGACAGCTCAACATATTTTCATAGAATTTGAAGGGAACCGGAAGGAAGAGAAGGGCAGATTGGATTGGACGCGAGAGACGAGCTGGGAGGTGAAAAAAGGGCACGAACCAGAGAAGAAAAGGAGGAAGAAAAGAGGTGTTTCGATCCTTGATTACTCAAGTGCATGGATGTAATTTATTGTTTTCATTAGAGAATTGGATTTGTAACTCGTTCTTTATCTATGAAAGCAATGAAATCATTTTCCATGTATTGTGAGTATCCCCCTAATTCCAAGGTTTGATGAATCTTGTCTAGTGTGTTTGAAGTATTGTGATGATATACTAAACGAAAGTTTAGGTGGATGATTGATGGATTACGGTTTTACTCAAGTATGTCAAGTTATGCATGCTAGATGTTTGAAAGAATGCCAGCATGAATTCCGTTTTAACTTAAGTGCGTTATTGAGAGATACATACTTAGGAAGGACGAGAGTAAAATCGGCTTTGATCTTATTGACATACGAAAGTAGCGTAAAGAGATAAGTTAGAGGTTAGGTTAGCTTCATCCGAACTCTTTTACTGATCATCATAGCGACGGTTTGTGATTAGTGGAGGAAGTTAGAGCGAATCAATATATTGAGAGATTGAGATTCGATTTCCGTAATAGGTTGATAATCAAAATTGAGCGAAAGCTAGTTTAGAAGATTGATCTATTCATAACCTCTATAGTCTTCAATCATCCATTCATCTTTGTCACTTTATTAGAAAACACTAGACAAGTGAAATCAACCTTGGAATCTTCTTGAAATTTGGCAATTTAACCTTAGCTTGCTTGTCTTAATCCAAATCATTACAGAAAATCAATTCACAGATCGAGTTAGCTAAACAAAACTAGATTTTGCGTAGTGCATAAGCTTAGTTTACTCCTTGGACGACTCGAAATACTTCGGTTTATAAATTGTTTTTGACCTGCATTGGAACTTCATATTCACTGAATTTGGAGTACAAAATGCTTGAGAAATGCATTTTGTTTATAGCATTCAAAATGTCCATGACTTTCCTTTGAAATGCTTGAGAAAGAAACTTGAGCATCTTCACGTTTATCCTCATTCGGCTGAGTAACTTCCAACAAGTACTATAAACAAAAAATTTAGTCGTTGATATAAAGGAGCTTTGTTGGAATTGATATTGATGCTCCCTCCACCTGTAGTCAATTTATAGAAGAGATCTAGCATCCAGAAACATAGAAGAATTATGTGTGGAGTTAATTCCTCCGACATGAGATAAGATGTTCAAGATTCTTCCAACCACTGATTCCAATTTCAGTGAAATGCATATGGCGAGATGGATAGCTATCAAATAGGAAACATGGGAAGGAATATGCTTTATCTTTTTCAAGAGAATACTCGAGTCAAGACCATTTGTGACAAAACCTTCACCCTTGAACTCCATCCCAAGTAGAAGGATAACAATTTAAATGAGGTTGATTTGGTCTTAAGCTGACATAAGCTCTCCTAAAATTATCACGTTTATTCAAAGGATACTTGCATATTGGATGATGTTTTCCAGGATCTCTTTCCAATGAAGTAATATTAATGATTTCTTCATTCTCAACTCTTTCATTTTGATCATCCTCTATAAACAATTTATTCACAGATTCCTTAGAAAGATTTCTAATCTCCTCTTCACTTCCACTCTCAATCTCATGATGCATGCTCTCAAAACCACTAGGGGGAATATCACTTTTAAACCACTGAATAAATTTTGTGACGCTTAGGAATCCTTTTCTCTGTCTTTGTCTTCATTCTTCAATAAACCTATAATAATATAAAAATTAATTAAATATAACAATAAACAAAAACACTCTCTAATCCACAAACCACCATTCCTTCACAAATCACAACACTATCAATCAACTCGCTTGGCCAGGCATACTTCACAAATTATAGCATTATCAATAAAATTCCCAATAGTAGGCAATAGAGCGAGAAACATGTTTAGCAAGGTCATCCCACATCCTAAGCTATACACATGTAACACAGAGCCAGAGATACATGTAGCACAGTAGGTCAGTAGCAATATGCTCGGCAGTGGGATGCTGGTGACTACTTCTGTTGCGGCCCAAGTTGTCATTGCCTATAACTAATTGAAGTTTATCGCTGCTGCTAGCTTGGTCTTTTATTGCTATGTTTCACAATTGGAAAAACCTCGGGAATTGTCATATGATCTCCCTGCGAGGCTGCGAATCCAACAGGCGCATACATCCAGTTCCGGACTTCCCGCAGCGTGTAATGAAAAGATGAGAGGCGTGGAAAGCGCGGTTTCATTTTTCATTAAAGAATTCTAAGATAAAAATTGTGAAAGTTTCTTGGACTACAACACAAGTAGCCCAAACATTAGCTTTGTCCCCACTATTATAAAAGGAGGACTTTTTATGAACACCAAGAGGCAGCTGCCACATTCTCCGCCCTGAGAGGAGCTCTCACCAGTACACCAACCTTTTTCGAAGCCGTTCACAGTACAGCTTGATGCATCTATAGTGGGGATCGATGCAATTTTATTGTAGAAAGAAAAATTTCTAGTTTATTTTAGTAAGAAATTACAACGGACGGTGCGAATAAGCTCCACTTCCAATCAAGAATTGTGTATTATTGTAACGCCAGTTCTTAAGTGGCGACAATACCTATTGGGTACTCGAATTACTATTGAAACTGAGGACCAACCTAGGTACACTTTTGAGTCCTCGAAAATAATACTTTTGCTAAATCAAGGCTCGGATGTACCATAATTGACCCAATAGCCTGAGATTTCATCATGCATGTTCAGAATATTCTTCATTGCAGCATACAAGTTATTTATATTGATCAAATTGTCTTTTTGTTCATCAATTTGTTGCTTGTATTTATAAAATTGTACGTATTTCTATTAACCAGTTTATTTGTTAGTATATATCATTCAACATGTAGTTCAAAATTCCTAACGAGTGAGTGAATCAAATGAGAATCAGTGGTTAAAAGCTTAAGACCTTAGAACTTAATCTAATACATAACCAGCAAAAATCAGTGAATAGAAATACAATTTCTTAAAATAATAATAGAAATACAATTATAAGTAGCAGAGTAGTGAATATAAATTAATTTCATGAATAACTGGAAATTTGGTGAACGTGTGTATTTATAGTTTCAAATTTATACTTTCCTACCCCATATTCAGTCATATTTAAAAATTAAATTTCATGTTATTCAATTAATTAAATAAAACAAGTGTTCATATAGATTATAAGTTATTTACATGTAGCAGTTAGAATAAAATCTTCTCACAAGACGTCATGTTACTGACTGACCAAGTCATGTGTTTGGCAATAAGTGCAGAATAACAATGTAGGATTGAAAAGACCAAGACACTGATCATATACATTCCCCATTAAGGTCTCCAAGAACAAGAGCGTGTTGGGTTATCGATGGATTTACTCAAAGCATCATCCATTTCTCTCATATTAATGTTTATTACATTACATGGACGCTTCAACTTCACTAGCATTTCTCAAGTAGTATAAATTAGAGTGCATCATCCAACATGTGTGCAGTGCAGTAGCAGTAGAATAATCTCGGTAAAACAATAGCCATGTCTAGAGGCACATACCAAGTCGCCTTCTCAGGCAAAACCATTGAAACCATCGTCACTGACAAGGCCTCGGATGCCGATGCTTGGGTTCAATACATCCGCGCAACTTACCCCTCTCAGCAGATCATTGTTGGCCTAGACTGTGAGTGGAAGCCCCACCCGATCCCTGACATGAGCAACACAACTGCCACATTGCAGCTCTGTGTCGACACCAGTTGCCTCATACTGCAGCTTTTTTACATAGACTACATTCCGAGCTCCATCAAGAGTTTCCTAGGCGACCCTAACCATGTCTTTGTCGGAGTTGAGGTGGATAAAGACGTGTCAAAACTTAGAGATGAGTATGGGCTCGTTTGCAGCAGCATGGAGGATATTCGAGCCATAACGGTCAGCCGCTACCCGTTGATGTTTATGCGCAAGCCTGGACTGAAAGCTCTTGCTCTCAACTTGGTGGGGCTGTCCATGCCCAAGCCTTTGCACGTGTGTAAGAGTAACTGGCAGGCCAGGGTCCTTAACTTGGACCAGATAGAATATGCATGCATTGATGCTTACTGCTCTTATAGGATCGGACATAAGCTGCTCAAGGAGACCTAAATATACCTACCTATGGTCTCTGCTTAATTTCTTTTCCATTTTCAATAACCAGTTTGGGCAACATGTACATGTTGTATCAACTTGCTGTGTTGTGTCTGTCACCTTCTAATCTAATCGAATTATTATCATGGGTATGATTTTGACGGGCACTGGTTTACTCGTGTGCCTTTCTGAGCTTGGAGAATCTGTTCAATACAGCAGGGAATGTGCCAGGATTACTTTCAGGACGTGTAGCAGATGATTGATTTTCTATGTCTGCCGACCAGATATTTGGACACGTCTTGGGTCAACGAAGAGAACAACATGAGCATCTTCACGTTTATTCTCATTCGGCTGAGTAAAACTATAAACAAAAAATCTAGTCGCTGATATGTTGGAATTTATATTGATGCTCCCTCCACCTTTAATCAATTTATAGAAGAGATCTAGCAACCCGAAACATGTACATGAATGCTGCTGGTTCCTGGTTCTGGAAAGATGGCTTTTAGGGACTGGTATGCTCCGTTTCATTGATTTTGTTTCCCATATGTAATGGGTTTTCTATTGTCGTGGTTTTACCAACATGGTGGTTTGTGATTCAGCGAGCAAATAGAGATTTCTGTTGGTGGATCTGGAGGACATTGCGTTGGGGTGCTGGCAGATGCATATGTTAAATATGACATTGGCGAAAGGAGGATAGATTTTTTGAGGAATGAGACATGTTTCTTTTTGCTCATTGGATGGTTCTGAAGATGGTATCTAGCTTCCGTGCTTTGCATTGTATGTAGTTAGATTGAGATGAGCTGGTGGAATGGTGTGGCTTCTGTATTCAGAGGAGAGGGATGTGGTGTTAGTCAAGAGTTGGAGAAACTGAGAGAGTGCATTTGATGGGGTGGGAATCAGTGGACCTTGAAACAGGCTTGGGAACTCAGTCCGTTGGTCCAGAAGAAAGAAACACAAATCTCCTCAATATAAGCAGCAGATGTTTTGCAGGAAGGCTCTACCAGGGTACAGCTGATGAAGTATTGTTACAGAAACCTCTGGAAATTCAAGTGGATCAGGAGCATGTAATCCATTTAGGGATAAAACCAGTCAAGGAGGAGAGGAAGAAGATACAGCACTCTAAATGGCCTCCCAGGCCACCAAAAGGTCCTTATTTGGATGCTTCCGACGTGAAGCTTATCAGGGAGCTCTCGGAGCTTGCACTTGAAAGGCGTACAAGGATTGAGCGGATGAAAGATGTGAAGAAAATGAGAGCTTCAAAGGCAGCATCCTCCACCTTCAGCACCTCCATTGCACTCATATTTACTCTGCTTTTCTGCCTCATTATATTGTTTCAAGGTAAACTTTTCATTTGCCATGCATCACATGTTCGTTTTCACTTCAATTTAACTTTCCTGCAGGGCCACTTCTGAGTCCTAGTGGAGAAGAGTTGATATCAATGCAGGTGTTCGAAAACCTTTCACCTACGGGAGGCACTTCTGTGGCACAAAAGTACGTATTTCCTTTTATCCCTTCCCACTCTTATGTTTAAATTAAAGCCTCATCATTTACCATAACCATTTGCAAAATATCACCCGACTCCCTTAGGTCACAATCACACACACCCCAGATTTAAAAATATATAGGGTTAATTTTTGTTCACGTTTGAAATCAAATGGGAGGCGGCTAATCTTTATGTCCTAACCAATTAAAAAGCAAAACAAGTTACAATAAGCAAAAGTCCTACAAATTATAAAAAATACCTTACTAACTAAATTTTACCACAAATCAAATACAAAAGTCATATTTGCGAATGTTGGATCCTTCTGAATACTCGTTAGAAAGAACCAACAATTCATTTCTAGAGCAACAATATCATACGTGAAGGATAAAACTTCGAAGCAAATTTACACACATCTTCAGCTTTAAATGCTCGAATATTATTGCGTGGATAGAAAATCTCATCATATTGGGTTCCTTTTTTAGTTGCGAGTGTTCCTTTGCTACAAAATAAACCTTGAACGTTTCCCCTCTTTTTTTTTATAACTTTTGATTTTCTCTTGGACATCCACTTACAACCGATATCTCTTTTCTAATAGGAAGCTGAAATTAGTTCCATGATCGAATTATTTCAAGAACTCCAACTTCTTAACCATAACACCTATCCATCTATCTTTCTTCTAGCTAGACATGACCTCTTGAAAGGTAGACAAATCTCCATAGTAGAAAGTGCATAAATTGCAAGTCGTCATACCCTTATATTTTTGTTGGTTTGACGGTACTTTTTGTTGCATACAAGATAATGATCCCATTCTTCACCCAAATCTTTAGTAGAGGCTGGCTGGGCTTATTTATTTATTTAGTTTGATTAAATATAAATGAAAATTAAGAGAAGCATCAATCATTAGTAATTGAGACATCAAATTGATCACACTATATAGGCTTTGTTCTTTATCGCTTAAAATTTCCATCAATAAGTTAAGTAAAATTAATGTAAGTCAATTTTTTTTTATTCTCATAATAATTAAAGAAGTGGGGTGGTGCTAAAATATAAAATAAAAATGTTGAATAAAGTACTTAAGTAAATAACTTCAGATCAAAAGATCGGACCCGTCCTAGTGTAATGTTAATCTATTAAAATAGTCCAATTGCAAAATTTCTGCCTTAAAAGGGAACCTGCAACGGTTGGGCTTTTATAGAAGCTCATGTCGTCCAATAATAGGAGAAGCATATGAACTCTCACAAGACACCTACAACCAAGGATAGATCCCTTATGGCTACTTAGGCTGCAGCCCAAGTAGTTTTAGTTGGAAAAATTGTAGAGTTGAATGAAAAATAAAATGTTAGATCGGGTGAAAATGTCATTTTTAGTAGTACAAAAAAAAGGTTATGAATGAGATGGCGCTTACAACAGTTCTGTAATATCTTTGTCTTATGTTGAAACATTAGAGGATACTTTCTATAAGTGTCGTCTAATGTTTTTACATGAGAAAACTGCATCTTAGGCGATTTTTTCTTGAAAGTCATCGTATGTTGAAAAACAATAAGCGACGCTTAAAGAGACACTTAATTTTTGTTTATTCATTATAGACGACACTTTCTCAAGTAAACACCATTTATACTTTGAAAAAAAAAATTAAACGCTCTCTAAGGAGAGAGTTAAGACGGCGCTTTTTAAACTCCATCTTATAATAACATTAGATGGCGTGCGTATACACGAAGATCGTCGTCGTATATGATCCTTTGACGGTGTGAAGATGACTTCTTATTCAGTTCCAAACACCAAAATAAAAAATTAGTCCTTCATATTCTTAAATCTTGGCTCCCTCACTGCCTACAACATCTCAGCAATCCTCCTCTCCCTCTCCTATCTTGTTTTCTGAGCTTTAATTTCCCGAGCTTTATTTTCTTATCCGGTGGCAGAATCTAGTCGAGTTTGCTTTGCTGGAGTTGGAACATGTAATGTAAGAATTAACTCAATGGTTGTTGTATCTTGCAAAGTTGTTGCTCAGTCGTGCAAGCATCTCGTGGGAAGGCAATTTACCTTAAATCGACCAACTACTCTTAAATTATATATATTTAGTATTTCCTTAATGTTTACTATAAAAATATACAACTCATCAACTGAATTTGTTACATATTGCCATTACTAAATTGTTTTTTTGAAAAGAAGTGATTCTATTTACAAGAGGAGAATGTACAATACCAACACTGCAAAACAACCAGCAAATCGCAAAATAATCAAGCTGAAACCGGTCAAACAGAGAGGAACCAATGGCAAGGGTATCCACATCGCCCTAATTCAGATCAAAAGTTGACAGCAAAGTACCGTAATTATAATCAAACTATTTATTTATATTCCCTCTTTTTAATTTGCAATCCAACTAACACATTTTTCTTCCTGGTCGGCAGTCCATGAATTTGGTACAAAATCTAGGGGCTCAAGTTATAAGGATTTCAGCCCAATTGAATTCTAGTCCAGTTCAGATTCAAAAGCTTGGACTTGTAAGTCCTATTTCTAGAATTCAATATAAGTTTTTATCATTTCTTCATTCTCGACGATGTGGAACAATCCAATGAAATATCTCATAACAATTTCCCCCTTCACTTGCGATTGGTAACACAAGCGGACTCATCTCTTTTTCACTCGGGGAGGCACGCATCAAGACTGTAGGTGAGGAGGCGACATCTACTCTAATATCGGTCCACGTCATCCTGTAGGCAGGAGTGGACCTACATGATCTCTAGAACGACCCAACAAACCATGGGTTCTGATACCATTCTTAGGATTTGACCCAATTGGATTCTAATTTGGTTCTAATCAAAAGTCAGCACTCGTAAGTTCTGGTACTAGAATTCACTCAACTAGTTGTTAATTCAAACAAAGGCTGTTGAACCATCTAGACGTCTTCATTGAATCAGCAAACTAACCTGTTGGTATTTGAAGGAAATTGGGGTATGAACCAATAATGTTCATACTGAGCCCTACCACAGGGAGACCCAAGCATGTCAATTACCGTTTTCATGCCTAGCGGTTATAATTTCTGTTTGACTAGAAAAAACATGCAGATGAAACTGTACTTGAAAGAAGGGTCATAATTTGTCACGGAATGAAGATCATTCATGGACAGTACATGAAAGTTAAGTGAAGTCTCAAAACCTGTCAAGATGAAAGAACCGTAAGGATTCGTTCATTTGTCAAGAACGTCCTATACACCATGTACATAGGTTTTCAAATGGAATGACTTATGATTCCCCATACAAAAATTATGAGGCTTTGTTGGCAGTCTGAGGGAAACAGCCAAAACAGCTGTTGTGGTTAAATATCTTCAAGAATTTATGATGGATGTTTAAGGAAACACAAGCGTTAGAGATTCATTTATTGTGTTCTCAATAACATCTTTTGCAAGGATTGAAGACCACTTATAATTTAACACGTTACATAACAGAAAGCTAATTAACCAGCGACATATGGTAAACAACTCACTAAACAGATCTAATGCTAGAATGCAAGAACAGCATACAAGGATCCTTGCATTTCATTTCAATACATGTCTCCAGTTACTATAGGGCAAGGACATGATTGATTAAAATTAATTATGCTAATTTTCTTTGGTGCTTCAAACTCATTACTAGCCAATCAGGCTCAAACTGTTCCTTCATATTTGCCACTGCCGGTGTCAGGTACTTGTCCTTCAGTATGAACATTATTGGTCTATACCCCAATTTTCTTCAAATACCAACAGGTGATTCAATGAAGACGCCTAGATGGTTCAACGGCCTTTGTTTGAATTAACAACTTGGTTACGGTAACGTTGTTTGAAAGCATGTTCTTTAAAATTCAATCTACGAATGCAGTGGTCAGGAAAAAAAAACTGGAGGTCAAATTGATCCTACAGAAGACCTATTCGTCATAATGGAGCACGGATCTGGTCCGATTAAGCAAAGCAATGTATTTGAGCCAATAATGTTCTTATGACTTGCTCTTGATTTAATGCGGAAGCATCCTCAGGAAAGGTTGCATTTTCAAATGGACATTTCTTTAGTAAATGGGAGATTTAATGGTGAGGTTAAGAGTTAAAAAACATTTAGTAATGTTTGTGGTTGGCACATGTCCTAGAGGAGCCCTTGCGTCAGTCTTTTATGAACATGTTGTTATTAATATCAATGAAAAATCTACATGACGATTCATAAAGGTTGACGTTAAGAGATCATTAATTCGGAGTCGAACAACTAGGTACATTTAAAGGCCCTTCCCTTTATGCATATCCTGACTACCATAGTAAGCATAAAGTTTGATTTTGGATTGCTCCCACAGACACGGATATTTCCCTGGTATGGCTCAAGGTATCATCATAAAGCCCGCTGATATTGATCATGTTTTTACTTCTTGTATGATATCAATATGGCTTGCTACATTTTTGCAGACAAGCGGGTGAATATGATCCCTCTGAAACTCATAACAGTTTCTTGACATGTGTGTTCATAGTAATGTTAACAAGGTCAACATTTATGCATTTAACAAATCTGCCTGTCTTTTCTCCTTGGAATTATTTCTACACAGTGATAAGTTTGATTCATATTACTATGAGAGGTCATTTTACATCTTATGTGACATTTTTGGATAGTGTTATATGACCATATGTCGCAAGTATGGAACGTAACAACGCATAGTATGTCGCGAGAAAATAGCGTCATATATGACACATGAAGTCACACATCTTATACATGCACACATTTGTTTGTCATATAAGAGAATTTTCCTGGCACCAAGTGCACGATATCAAATTAATTGTCGTTTCATATACCTGAATGTGACAATACCTTTGACTACAACAAACAAATTTCATGAAAGTCTACTTATGCGACAATCTCTAAACTGCACTCTCGTTTCTGTTACATAGGATTTGACTAAATGAAAGCAAGTTGCAAGGAAAAAAATCTACTTTTACTTTATGCTGCAGATTTGCAGCATGGTCTGCCTTGTCAAATCCCTGTAGATGCTAAAGTATGGCCTTGGGCACGTCTCCCCAACCTACTACATGTTGCAGTCGTCGGTTGCCCTTGTCCCATCAACCTGCAAATGTAATTTTGCCTTCGGCTGTCACATAAGTTTATTGCTCTTTACATGTATTTGAGTTACAAAAGTATAATTCAAATATTTGAATTTAAACACAATGTTTTATCAACAAATAATAATAAATAAATACATAGTACAATTTTCCACCAACTAATTATGACTTCAACCTTTATAAATTATACAATAAAACTTGTAGCTTATTCCACCACTCTCTTCACTTTCCATTTTCAAGTTCTTTGAAGTTGTTTTTAAATTCTGGGGAACTAAAACAGCAGGTCATCAACCAACAAGGTTCTTCTCATTTTGTTAAGTTACGGTAATTCTCAACTTTTTATGTGTTAGTATTAATTTAGTTTGCCAACTACGAATAATTTTAGTACATTTATTTGCTATCTATTATACTGTCATATATAACACGGACATTGCAACGTACAGATTGTGTCATATAAGTTTTTCGATTTATATTTCACAAAACAATGCATGTAGGATTTAATATGGTATAGATATAATGCTGATAAATTTTTACAGCAAGAAATGGATAAAAGATGGATGGAACTTGAGAGATGCGATGTTCGATATACTGAAGAAATTCTTGAATTTATTAAATTTTATAAACAGAATTGTTTGTGGGATGCATATTTATGCCCATGTAGACGATGCAAATTGCACAACACAAGACGTCTTACATTGGATGAAATGTATGGACATCTGATTCATAGTGGTATGATGCGTGATTATATCACTTGGACTTTTCACGGGGAAGTTGCTAGCGGTCCTTCTGTATACATGATGAGAGAACAATATGTTTCAGAGCAGATTATGCAAGGAAAAATGAATCCTATTGATGTAGCTTACGGCACAAATCCAACAATGGAGATCATTAACAATGCATTCTCATAACGAGATGCACATGACATGAGCACACATACTATGAAGGAGGATGTTCAACATGATCATTTTGGAAAGGAAGCTTTCGAGAAGTATCAAAAGCTTCTATCTGAAACCCAAACTCCAATTCATGCTGGTAGTGACAACACTGTGCTTGATACAATTTTGAGAGCAATGCAGCTCAAGGTTGATAATGGATGGTCTGAAAAGAGCTTCAGTGGTATGCTAAAGTATTGTAAAGAATTACTTCCAGTCGAAAATAAACATCCTGCTTGCTACCGTGATGTGAAGAAAATTTTGAAGAATATGAGTTTGGGCTACGAGACTATTCATGCATGTGAGTATGGTTATATTTTATACTACAAGGAGAATAAGAACCTACAAAATTGCACATTTTACAACGAATCAAGATATATCCAAGACGAAGGGACAAGCAGACTCCCCAAAAAAGTGGTTAAATATTTTTCATTGACTCCTAGACCACAACGACTTTACATGTCATCCCATATAGCAAAAGAAATGCGATTGCATGGTTATAGATATAGCATAGATGATGATATTATTCGACATCCAGCCGATCGAAAAGCGTGGCAAGATTTTGATACAGAGTTTTCAGACTTTGCTCAGGAGATCCGTAATGTTCGTCTTGGACTTGCAACAGATAGATTTAACCCATTTGGAGTATCCAGTCTTTCTCATAATACATGGCCAATTGTCGTGATGCCCTATAACTTACCACCATCGATGTGAGAAAGAGTTCTGATGTTGCTGTATGGCAGTGTTTGACAAATCCAACACAAGTGAACAAGGAGCAGCTACAGCAGGGGATGCTATAGCAGGAGCTTGTTCAAGTGGCTGCAACATCTGTCCGAAAAGCAGCAGCGACCTGGGCTTCGCTAGAAGGCCTGGCAGCTCTACGGAGAACACCAGAAGTATATTTTAAAGTGCTATGGAGAATATTCCAGTGGGGTTTCCTAGCTAGAGAAGGAGATTTGTGTTGAAGATCAAAATCAAATCTAATCTCCTAAATTTTAGGAGATAATTGTTCTTTTTGAGACATTCCTTAATCCTGGTCTTGCTTAAAGCTGGTGCTGCTATTTAAGAGAAAGGAGTTCAGAGCAGAGAGGGTGATCGAAGCTGAGGGATACACGAGTGCATACACAGAATTCAGAGAGAGGAATTTTTGGGTGTGCGACGGACGAGTTCTTCGATCATCACCCGAAAGCAGAGCATGAGCGCAGAGCTGTGGTGACAGAAGCAGAAGGAGATCAGGACTTGCATAGTCTGATCCGAGCTTGATCAGGGAAGCCAATTCAGAGCAGAGGTGCTTGTTGGTTGATCAAGGGCAGCCGCGGAAGAACTGACGAGTGTGTGGCTCGGTCGAGTGTCTAAGCGGTAGTTCTTGCTAGTGGCAGGAGGTCACTGAGTGAGGGGGAGTATTCTAGAGTGTGCAGTGCTCGTGGAATCGTTTGATCGGCTCGGCAGGAGGCCTTGGAGCGACGCGGACAATTGTGCATCAGCTGTGTGCTACAGCAGATGCTGCAGCAACCCTGCAGAGTTGAGTGTAGTTTAGAATAGGCTGAGTTTCGGGGAGACAGTAGCTATTCTAGATTGACATTTGTAGAGGGTGTGCAGACACTAGTCAGAGCATGTTCTGATTGTGTCCAGTGATCCACACAAGGTTGAGTAGCATAGGTTGCGTGGAGTTGTAACCGAGTGTACTTGGAGACCTTTGTGTTTAGGGGATTGAGGACTGGAGAATAGTCCTCCCCAGACGTAGGCAGTTGGCCGAACTGGGTGAACAAACTTTTGTCTTGTTCATTGTTTGCTGAGACAATTTTCGAGTGAACAAGAGTGTGCTGCAGCAACTGCTTGTTCACAAATCTGTCTGACTTTGACGCTGCGAATTTCAATTGGTATCAGAGCGGGAGCTCAACACACAGAGTAAAAGATCCTACAGTGTCTCTGAAGAAGCCACGGCAATGAAGGAAGGACAGAACACAAGCAGACCTCCATTGTTGGAAGAAAGCAACTATGGATATTGGAAGGCTAGGATGAAAGCCTTTCTCAAGGCCATCGATGAGAAGACCTGGAGAGCTATCGTGGTCCAGTGGTCTCCCCCAATCACCGTGGATGAACAGGGAGTCACACGGATAAAGCCTGAAGAACAATGGACTGCTGAAGAGGGAGCTGCAGCAACTGGTAATTCTAAGGCTCTGAATGCAATTTTTGCTGCAGTTGATGCTAACAATTTCAGGCTGATATCAAATTGTGACATGGCCAAACAAGCGTGGGAAATTCTGCAAACTGCACATGAAGGAACTGATAGAGTAAAGCTGTCAAGACTCCAGATCATTGCCACACAGTTTGAGAATCTGAGAATGCTGGAAGAGGAGACTGTCACTGAGTTTAATGCTAAACTTTGTGATCTTGCAAATGAAGCCCATGCTCTTGGTGAACCTATCCCTGAAGAGAAGCTGATCAGGAAGGTTCTCAGATCGTTGCCCACAAAATTTGACATGAAAGTGTGATAGAGCCTATTTATACGCATTATTTTATGTACAAGATTATTGATTTCCAGTGTTTTTGTATTGCAGGGCAAAACAAGGGCTTAAGTCGGATACGTGCTAACAGACAGCGTTTAGGACGCGCATCACACAGCCTGCGGAGCTAGCGACGCAAACAGAAGAATTGGCAGAGTCGACCACGGTGCGCTAACCGATTGCGCTAAGCAACATACCGTGCGCCAGGCGCAGATGGTGGTGTTTCCAAATCCTGACACGACCAGATTTGGAAGTTGCCAAGGATGAGCCTCTGAGCAGTATATAAAGAAGAGAAGGAGGCTAGGGTTAAGGGACAATTATTAGGATTCACAATTCGTACACCCAGGAGGCACTGCGCAGCAGGACTGGAAAACACACGAGCTTGTTGAGAGGATCTGCGCTAGCCGACTGCTCCAGCCAAGACTGCAACCTGCACGCACTGTTTGCTATTGTTTTCTTGGACACTCTAGTTATTATTTACTGTTTCTGTGATGTTTACCACTAGCATGTCTAGCTAAACGCTTAGTATCGGTTGGGCATGAATCTATGAGTATTTCCTTTGAGACTTGCGCTTAATGCATAGCTTGCTTGCTTATATTAATTCTGTGCACATTACTGGCAGCTTGTTACATGAGTAGGGGAAGCCTTGAACCGCAATCTTACTCTTGTTGCTTGTTGTTGTTTGTTAAACTAGTTGAATAGCCTGACGGTGCCAACTAGGAGTAACGCGCTAGGATAGGCAATTACTACCTTGATCGGATTCGTAGTTGTTTAGTCTAGTGTAAGAATTAATAGCACATGAACTTTGATCGGAACATGCGCACATGTTAGGAAGCCTTGATCGGACACTAACTTTAGTAAACCAAGCTATAGACATTTAGAGTCGATGATAAGGAATACACTCATAGAGGATTGTCTGCGCCGATACTTCTCATAGTCATAGTACTTAATCTCTACTCCCTGCGCAAGTCTAGTGCAATTCCTGCGTTTACGACTGTTTACTCGAGCAACGCGCAAACCAATCACTCACCCCCCAATTTCATAAGTGTAGCTTACTGGCTAAAACTGAACTACTTGCTCCCTGTGGAGATCGACCCTAACTTAACCGCTGTACTAGTGGAAGAGGAAGGATTATATTTGACGCGCACAACGACGCGCGATCAAATTTTGGCGCCGTTGCCGGGGAGCAACACAGCTAAGTTTTAGCTAGTTTACGTTTTTCCTTATAAGTAACTAGTTATTTCAGTTTGTTTTGTTTTCTCGTTGTTGTTTCTGACAGCGCGCAATCACCATTAGCCTGCGCAACCTTGAAACAGTTGCGCTGCGCAAATTCTAGTTGCGCACTGACAGACGCAGCAGCATTAGTTATCTTTTAATTTCGTTTTCTTTGAGATTTAGAACAGGTCATGGAGGACAATAGTGTCGTTGGACACAACTTAGGGGACAGAACCCCAGAAGAAGCAAGAGCACATAACCGCGCAGCCCTGTTCAGAGAGGAAGTGCAGCGCGAGGTTGAAGCAAGGATGGCCGCTGAATTGTATAATGCGCCACCCGCGCGGCAAGCTGCGCGACGCAGAACAGTGCGCGAGATGTCAGCCCCAATCACAGTTAACCAGCCATGGTGCATAGTGCTTCCACCAGACGGTCATTTTGAACTCAGGAGCTCGCTCATTCATCACATGCCCAAATTCCACGGAATCAACAACGAAAATCCAGTCAAGCATGTGCGAGAGTTCCTAGTCATTTGCGAGAACATGAAGACAGAAGGGGAGAGCGATGAGGCGCTGAAGATGAAGGCATTCCCATTTTCACTATGTGATACAACCAGACATTGGTTGATGAACTTACCCGCAGGATCAATTCACACATGGGAGCAGCTGCAGAAGAAGTTCCTGGACAAATTCTATCCCGCAGCAAAGATCGTGCTACTCAGGAGGGAACTGGCCGCGCCAAGGCAGAGCACAGGAGAGTCACTGTCAGAGGATTATGAGCGTTTCAGGGAGCTAGAGGCCAACTGCTACAATCATGGCCTGCCCCAGAATGTGCTGATAGAGAACTTCCTGAATGGACTGCTGCCCATGGAGCTGAGATTATTGAACGCATGCGCAGGAGGCGACATTTGCAACATGTACCCAGAAGACGCATGGCAGCTGATAGAAGACTCTGCTGGTCAGGTTAGACATCAGCTAACACTTTGAAAATAGTCGTACTCGTTCTGTGCATCAGGTAGAAACAAGCGCTGAGATCAAGGAAATGAAGGCCATGCTGCAGAAGTTGATGAGTGCGCAAAGCGCACAACCAGTTGCGCCAAAGGTATGTGAATTCTGCAGGTCAATCGAGCACAAAACTGATGAATGTCCCACACTTTTCGAGGAATCTGGAGATGTCAATGCTCTTGGAGGATGGGATAACAGAGGGCCACCGAGGCAGAATCAGCCGCGCTTTGGACTAGCCGCAAATGGATTCAGATGGAAGGAGGAGAACAATTTCCAGAGGCAATCCACAGATCAGCGCGCGCCACAGCAGACGCAACAAGCTGCGCCCTACAATCCACCGCATCGCCGCACTGACGCACCAGCGCATAACAACCAGCAACCGAGGCGATCTTTGGAAGATATCGTGGGACAGCTAGCAGACACAGTGCGCAAAAATGACGAGAAGTATGACAAGAGGTTCGAGTCCATTGAAAAGCAGCTATCACAGATCGCTACCACGGTGTATGAGCTAAAAAAGAGCGATGGCAACCTGCCTTCGCAAGTGATTCAGAACCCCAAAGGAGGAGTCAATGCAGTAACACTGAGGACTGGGCGCATAATAGGAACAGAGCAGACCGCGAAGGCGCCCGCGCAACCAGCTGCGCAAGTCCCGGATCCAACAGAACAGAATGCGCGACCAGAGCAAGACGCGCAACCAGAAGTGCCAGCCACAAGCCAGCAGGGTGAAGCGCCAGGTATAACACAAATAAACGACAAGGGCACGAATCGTACTAATATACCTGCACCTTTTCCTGTGCAGGCACCATCGGCTAGGAAGGAAGCGCTGGACAAAGAGCTATACGAGTTATTCAGCAAGGTGGAAATCAACATTCCTCTTAATGTGCGCAAGTTCACAAAAAGAAAAAAATCATCAAAAGTCTTGAGTTCCCAGGAAGTGCGCGGAAGAATCACGCACGGGAAGAAGCTTGCGCTGTTAACCATATACCCATCCTCGGAGCAAGAGCTGACAACCTATTTATACGCATTATTTAGATCATAACCCTATGCTTGTTTGCATTATTTTATGTACAAGATTACTGGTTTCCAGTGTTTTTGTATTGCAGGGCAAAATAAGGGCTTAAGTCGGATACGCGCTAACAGACAGCGTTTAGGACGCGCATCACACAGCCTGCGGAGCTAGCAGCGCAAATAGAAGAATTGGCAGAGTCGACCATGGTGCGCTAACCGATTGCGCTAAGCAACATACCGTGCGCCAGGCGCAGATGGTGGTGTTTCCAAATCCTGACACGACCAGATTTGGAAGTTGCCAAGGATGAGCCTCTGAGCAGTATATAAAGAAGAGATGGAGGCTAGGGTTAAGGGACAATTATTAGGATTCGCAATTCGTACACCCAGGAGGCATTGCGCAGCAGGACTGGAAAACACACGAGCTTGTTGAGAGGATCTGCGCTAGCCGACTGCGCCAGCCAAGACTGCAACCTGCACGCACTGTTTGCTATTGTTTTCTTGGACACTCTAGTTATTATTTACTATTTCTGTGATGTTTACCACTAGCATGTCTAGCTAAACGCTTAGTATCGGTTGGGCATGAATCTTTGAGTATTTCCTTTGAGACTTGCGCTTAATGCATAGCTTGCTTGCTTATATTAATTCTGTGCACATTACTGGCAGCTTTTTACATGAGTAGGGGAAGCCTTGAACCGCAATCTTACTCTTGTTGCTTGTTGTTGTTTGTTAAACTAGTTGAATAGCCTGACGGTGCCAACTAGGAGTAACGCGCTAGGATAGGCAATTACTACCTTGATCGGATTCGTAGTTGTTTAGTCTAGTGTAAGAATTAATAGCACATGAACTTTGATCGGAACATGCGCACATGTTAGGAAGCCTTGATCGGACACTAACTTTAGTAAACCAAGCTATAGACATTTAGAGTCGATGATAAGGAATACACTCATAGAGGATTGTCTGCGCCGATACTTCTCATAGTCATAGTACTTAATCTCTACTGCCTGCGCACGTCTAGTGCAATTCTTGCGTTTACGACTGTTTACTCGCGCATCGCGCAAACCAATCACTCACTCCCCAATTTCATAAGTGTAGGTTACTGGCTAAAACTGAACTACTTGCTCCCTGTGGAGATCGACCCTTACTTAACCGCTGTACTAGTGGAAGAGGAAGGATTATATTTGACGCGCACAACGACGCGCGATCAAAGTGACTGCCATTGAAGAAGCTCAAAATGTCAGATTCATGAGGCTGGAAGAGTTGATGGGATCCCTCAAACAATTTGAGATGAAACTGGTTAAAGAAGATCTCACTCCTAAGGACAAGAATATTGGTCTGAAGGCTGAAACAAAAGCTAAGAAGCCAGTTCCAGATGATCAGCTGAGTATGCTAGTCAAGAACCTTGGAAAGCTCCTGAAGAACATGGACTCAAGAACTGGGCAAAGCTCATCCTCAGGAAAACAGTTCAGAAGAGGTGGGGAAAATAAAATAAGAGGGAAGGAACCTGCTCAGAATGAAGATGAGAAGAAAGAAATAAAAAGGGGTGTCCAATGCTGGAACTGTGCAGATTACAGTCATCGACAAATCAACTGCACCAGCAAACCGATGAAAAAGAGAGCTCTCTCTGCCAGTGGAAGTGAAGACGAGAAAGATCTGAGTGAGGATGAATGCAACTTGGCCAGATACAGATTAGTCAGAAGAGGTAGAAAAACACAAAGAAGAGTGAACCAGCACCTGCTACAGCAACCTCTATATCACCGTGACAAGAGAGTCTCAAAGTATAAAAGATGTTATAGCTGCGGGCACAAAGGTCACATAAAAAGAAACTGTTCTTCAGCTCATGCCGGAATAGCTTCAATCAGGAAACCTATCAAGCAGAATCAGGCGCCGACTCAGCTTCTCGCGCTTGTCAGCACAGCAAGCACCTCGGACAAGATAAGCTGGTATTTTGACAGTGGTTGTTCAGGGCACATGACAGGAGAAAGATCCTTCTTGAAAAACATAACACCCTGTCTGGAACAACGGGTGAAGTTTGGAAACGGTTTAAAAGGAAGAATTCTGGGAAAGGGAACGTTGGCAGTTGAAGGAATGCCGAGCCTGAGCAATGTCTTACTAGTGGAAGGACTAAAGGCAAATCTCATAAGCATTAGTCAGCTGTGTGATGGGACTAAACAGGTGAAACTCGTGCAAAGTTTTCGACAAATCTGGAAAATGTATAATGGAAGGAGCCAGATCAAAAAGTAACTGTTATCTTCTCAACGTGAGTTCAAACTCACCAGTCCCAAAATGTATGTTGACAAAGGCCGAGGAAATAATTCTATGGCACAGAAGGATGGGGCATGTTAATCTGAGAACTTTGAAGAGAATTGCAACAGAAGGGCTAGTCAGAGGAATACCGCTGATAAAAGGGGAGACAAACTCTATTTGTGGAGATTGTCAGATTGGGAAAAAAAAGAAGGCTTCACACCCAAGAGTCAAAGATGTAGGTACTACCAGACCTCTACAGTTGATTCACATGGACCTGATGGGACCGATGGAAGTTGAGAGTCTGGGCAGAAAGAGGTATGCTTTTGTCTGTGTTGATGACTACACCAGATTCACCTGGATTGATTTTATCAGAGAAAAATCAGATACTGTGAAAGTTATAGTGTCACTGGTGTCTCGTCTAGAGCAAGAGAAAAATCTCAGAATCAGCAGCATTCGCAGTGATCATGGTAGGGAATTTGAAAACGAAGCTATGAATGATTTCTGTCGTCAAAGGGGTATCTCACATCAGTATTCTTCTCCCATCACCCCTCAGCAGAATGGTGTAGTGGAACGAAAGAATCGAACAATTCAAGAAATGGCCAGAGTCATGATTCATGCTAAGAGGGTTCCCCTGAGATTTTGGGCAGAGGGCATGAACACCGCATGTTACATCATCAATAGAGTCACCTTACGGAGAGGAACCAACCAGACCTGCTATGAGCTCTAGAATCAGAAGAAGCCCACAGTTAAATATTTCCACATCTTTGGAAGTGAATGTTTCATTCTCAGAGATCGGGAGTATAGGAAGAAACTTGACCCAAAGAGTGATCCAGGAGTGTTCTTGGGTTATTCGATAAACATCAGGGCTTATCGAGTCTATAACCAGCGGACAAATACAGTAATGGAATCCATAAATGTAGTTGTCAATGATGCTGAAGAAGTCCCTGCCACTGATACTGCCACTGATGATGAAGACTCTGACCTGGAAGAGGTGCCTGTCAGTCAGAACAGAAGTGAACAAGCTGTAGCTCCAGAAGATGCTACAGCAAGTGCTGAAGCAGAAAATCCAGATGTACAATTGATGAGCGGACAAATAACCTTATATTTGTCCACATTTTTCCCTTACTTCTTGTTTGTTCCGCAATTCTATAAAGCCATTTGATGATTTCTTCGTCCATTTCAGGTTAAAATTATATATCTCACGATACGAAGTGGCCCGAAGAAAATCTAGACGAATTCCGGTCGATGGAGATCAAAAGAAGCAAAGCTGAGCAAACTGCAGAAGTGATTCGGCCGAATCACTAATGATTCGCCCACCAGCCTGACCGAATCACCCTCAGCTGCACGAATTGACCTGATCCGGGGAAGTCCTGAAGGTTTGACCGAATCACATAATGGGTGTGACCGAATCAATGGTGATTCGGCTAAGAAAATTGATTCGCCCAGTCAAGACGCTATTGAACAAATGATTCGGCCGAATCATAGGTGATTCGCCCAGAGGTGCCCGAATCAGTTTAGCTCCACAAGACGTTTGACCGTATCAAAACAAAGACGTTTGACCGAATCAAAGGTGATTCGGCCAAGATAATTGATTCGCCCAAACTCAAAATACCACTGAACAAAAGCTTAGAGCGAATCACATGGACATTGACCGAATCAAGTGATTCGGTCACTTCGGTCACTTTGGGGAAAACTTCAAAGAGTATAAATAGAAGGAGATAGAAGTAAAGAAAAAGAGCTTGCTTTTTCTCTCAACCCTAGACGACAAGTTTCCACTTTTTGCAACTCTAGGCGACAAAAACTCAAGGAAGATCAAGCTTGATGGAAGATTGAAGCTTGGATTGAAGATTCTACATCATCCTCTTCTAAACCCTAGCTTTGTATTTACATTTATGCTTCCCTTAGTTGTCATGTTTTTGTACACACTCATTATGAGTGAGTAGTTACTTTTGTGGTTGGGGATTAAATGGATCCCCTAGGATTGGATATGATGTAGAACACTATTGTTGTTGCATTGAATGAAGTTTGGTTTGATTATATTGTGCCCTAGCTATGTATTCATTGTATGCACACCAAGTGTTTGACGAAATGCTTAAGTGAGTATGCTTGGTTAGAACCCCTAAGGAAGGAGCGAGAGTTGAACTTAGGATGTTTCATAGCTATTGTATGATCATAGATGGAGTGTTTGTGCGTGAGAGCGACATGCATTCTTGACATTAGGCTAAGTTTTGAGCGGATTTGAGTAACCGGCCAATAGACCGAGAGGGTGCGGTTATGGGACTCATATTCTACACGGTTCAATAGAATGAGAGTTTGAGAACCATGTCATTTATGTATCCTCTCCATTCTAGGGAAGGAGCGAGAGTTGAACCTAGAGCGGACGATGCATTAGCCTTGTTTTTGTCAACCAAATGTAGTCCATGCATGTATTAGTGAGTTATTTCATTTTCTCATATCCTAGGAGAGAAGTTGAATCCCTAGTCACCCTTTTTATTCATTAAGTAGAACTCAAGAATATCATTTATCTTTAGTGCTTGCTAGAGATACCTCTATAGGAGGACATATTCCCCCCCCCCCCCCCAAAAACCGTAGACTTACATTAGTAGCATTGATTAGTTGTCAATTAGTCTAAGCTTTTCCCTTGGGTTTGATCCGAGGTCACTCGGTTATAAATATTGTTTGATATTTGCGTGACTAGAATAACACTTCATTTTGCTTGCCTAAAACGCCAACGTTAACAATTAGAAAGCCTGTCTGAAGATCTGAACACTGAGGCTCCTGATCCACCTTCAAGGCAGCCTCCGAAGAAGATTCAGAAGAATCATCCCCTGACAAATGTGATTGGAGATCCGGCAGAAAGAAGAAGAACCAGAAGCCATGCTTACCTCAATACATGTTTTTTGTCCAGCATTGAACTTAAGAACTTCAAGGAAGCCATGAGTGATGAATTCTGGATGATGGCGATGCAGGAAGAACTGGCAGAGTTCGAAAGACACGATGTTTGGGACCTGGTGGACAGACCCAATGGAGTGAATATTATAGGCACAAAGTGGATCTTCAAAAACAAAACTGATGAAAAGGGAAACATCACAAGAAATAAAGCCAGACTGGTTGCTCAGGGATACTCTCAGATTGAGAGCCTAGGTTTTGAAGAAACGTTTGCTCCAGTTGCTCGCCTGGAGGCCATCAGACTCTTTCTAGCCATGTCCTGTTTCCTAGGGTTTAAACTATATCAAATGGATGTCAAAAGTGCGTTCCTGAACGGAGACCTCTCTGAAGAAGTATATGTTTCTCAGCCAAAAGGATTTGAAGATCCTCATCACCCAGAGCATGTATATAAGTTGAAGAAAGCCTTATACGGACTGAAACAGGCTCCTCGGGCATGGTATGAGAGGTTGACAGTGTTCCTAGAAAAACATGGCTCCAAACGAGGGGGAGCTGACAAAACTCTATTTGTCAAAAGAACCAAGTCAGATGTGATCATTGCACAAATCTATGTGGATGATATTGTCATTGGATCAAAGTCTCAGCACCTGGTGAAGCAGTTTGTGAATCACATGCAGCAGGAATTTCAAATGAGCATGGTCGGAGAACTGTCATATTTTCTTGGTCTGGAGATTACCCAGAAAGAAGATGGCATCTTTATTGCTCAAAGCAAATACAGCAAGAATCTTGTGCAGAAATTCCAGCTAGATAAGGCCAGTCACAAACGAACCCCTGCTGCCACTCATGTCAAAGCCATCAAAGATGAACATGGAGTGGAAGTGAGTCAGACAATCTACAGAAGCATGATTGGGAGCTTACTGTACCTGACTACCAGCCGCCCCGACATTTCCTTTGCAGTAGGAGTCTGTGCCAGATTTCAAGCCTGTCCCAAAGATAGTCACTTGCAGTTGGTTAAGCGAATCATTCGGTATGTTGGAGGAACTGTGAACTATGGCTTATGGTATACTAAGGACATAAATGCTAGTCTGGTAGGATACAGTGATGCGGACTAGGCAGGATGCTCAGAGGACAGGAAGAGCACTTCGGGAGGATGCTTCTTCCTAGGAAATAACCTGGTGTCCTGGTTCAGCAGGAAGCAAAACAGCATTTCATTATCCACTGCCGAGGCTGAATACATAGCTGCTGGGAGCTGCTGTGCACAAATGCTGTGGATGAAGCAAATGCTGAGTGAGTATGGTCTCGATCAAGATGAAATGACTCTCTACTGTGACAACATGAGTGCCATCAGCATATCTAAGAATCCGGTTCAGCACAGCAAAACCAAGCAGATTGACATTCGTCATCACTTCATCCGTGATCTAGTAGAAAAGAATATCATTGCGCTACAGCATGTGGTGTCTGCCAAACAACTTGCTGATATCTTCACAAAAGCTCTGGATGCAGTCCGGTTCGAAGATCTGAGAGCCTCTCTGGGGCTCTGTGTACTGCCTCCCTAGGGCAGCCAGGAGCACCCCCTTGTCATTTATTCCAAAAAGGGGGAGGAGAAGAGAAGGAGAAGAAGGGGAGGTTAAGAAATACTACAAACAAATCTCTGTATGGTTTTGTCAAAATGCCAAGGGGGAGATTGATGTTGCTGTATGGCAGTGTTTGACAAATCCAGCACAAGTGAACAAGGAGCAGCTACAGCAGGGGATGCTATAGCAGGAGCTTGTTCAAGTGGCTGCAACATCTGTCCGAAATGCAGCAGCAACCTGGGCTTCGCTAGAAGGCCTGGCAGCTCTACGGAGAACACCAGAAGAATATTTTAAAGTGCTGTGGAGAACATTCCAGTGGGGTTTCCTAGCTAGAGAAGGAGATTTGTGTTGAAGATCAAAATCAAATCTAATCTCTTAAATTTTAGGAGATAATTGTTCTTTTTGGGACATTGCTTAATCCTGGTCTTGCTTAAAGCTGGTGCTGCTATTTAAGAGAAAGGAGTTCAGAGCAGAGAGGTGATCGAAGCTGAGGGATACACGAGTGCATACAAAAAATTCAGAGAGAGGAATTTTTGGGTGTGCGACGGACGAGTTCTTCGATCATCACCCGAGAGCAGAGCGTGAGCGCAGAGCTGTGGTGACAGAAGCAGAAGGAGATCAGGACTTGCGTAGTCTGATCCGAGCTTGATCAGGGAAGCCAATTCAGAGCAGAGGTGCTTGTTGGTTGATCAAGGGCAGCCGCGGAAGAACTGACGAGTGTGTGGCTCGGTCGAGTGTCTAAGCGGTAGTTCTCGCTAGTGGCAAGAGGTCACTGAGTGAGGGGGAGTATTCCAGAGTGTGCAGCGCTCGTGGAATCGTTTGGTTGGCTCGGCAGAAGGCCTTGGAGCGATGCGGACAATTGTGCATCAGCTGTGTGCTACAGCAGATGCTGCAGCAACCCTGCAGAGTTGAGTGTAGTTTAGAATAGGCTGAGTTTCGGGGAGACAGTAGCTATTCTAGATTGACATTTGTAGAGGGTGTGCAGACACAAGTCAGAGCATGTTCTGATTGTGTCCAGTGATCCAACACAAGGTTGAGTAGCATAGGTTGCGTGGAGTTGTAACCGAGTGTACTTGGAGACCTTTGTGTTTAGTGGATTGAGGACTGGAGAATAGTCCTCCCCAGACGTAGGTAGTTGGCCGAACTGGGTGAACAAACTTCTGTCTTGTTCATTGTTTGCTGAGACAATTTTCGAGTGAACAAGAGTGTGCTGCAGCAACTGCTTGTTCAGAAATCTGTCTGACTGAGACGCTGCGAATTTCAAGTTCAACTTCCTCACTATGCTGATTTCAGGTTCAAAGTCACCTAAGAAATGTTTGGATGTCTTCATGTGACCGTTAGTTGATGAGTTGAAAACATTATGGAATGAAGGTGATGTCACATTTGATAGGTATGATGGTTCATCATTTCTCATGCGAGCAGTAGTTATATGGACCATAAGTGATTTTCCAGGGTTGGAAATGTTACGCGGTTTGAAAACTAAAGGGTACAAAGCGTGTTCAATCTGCTTAAACAAAGTTGATGCTCAGCATATTTGTGGCAGAATGGCTTATCAGGGGCATCATAAATGGCTTGATGAATGTCATCCATGGCGGCCGCAGCTAACAAATTTAACGAAGAAAATGAGACTAGTGGTGCTCCGCCTTCTTTATCTGGTATTGAAGTTCTGTCCGAAATAACTAAGCATACATATTCGGTTCAAAGTCTACATCCTGATTTCAAAACGAGAGTTACAGTCGAGAAGTGTTGTTGGACCCATAGATCTATTTTTTATGAGTTGCCTTCTTGGAAATTTTTTAGACAACCTTACCGTTGGATGTTATGCACATTGAAAAGAATGTGTTTATAAACATTATTGGAACAATTCTTGGACTTCAGGAGAAAACAAAAGATGACATTAAGGCCCGGGAAGGCTTGAAAAAATTAGGCGTGCGTAAACATCTTTGGGTTAGCAAAGATAAATTCCCACAAGCACCATACACTGTGACACCCGCAAATAGAAACGAGATATTTGAATGGATTAAAGACGTGAAGTGCCCTCATGGGTACGCAGGAAGCTTAAAGAATAAGATTAATCTTAGCGACAAAAGGTTCAACGGTTTGAAGACTCATGATTGCCATGTCATCCTACAACGTCTTCTTCTAGTATTCATTCGGCCTTACTTGTTAAACCAAATTGTGAGGCCGCTTATTGCTTTATCGAAGTGGTTTCAAAAATTATGTTGCAGAGAGCTAAGGTAAAGCAATCTGGTTGATGAAGGGAGATATAATTATGATACTATGCACCTTTGAAATGATATTTCCTCCTGCTTTCTTCACCATCATAGTACACTTGCTGATCCATCTCCCTGACTAGGTGTTGTTAAAAGGACCAGTCCATTTTAGTTGAATGTTTCCTATTGAAAGGTTGTCTCGATAAAGTTTTAAATTCATTCATATTGGGTGTATATTGATTAAATTAAAGTTTTTGTTTTCATTTCAGGCAATTCGGTGAATATAAGAGGTATGTTAGAAACACACGGTATCCCGAGGGTTATAGCACAGGAATGTGTTAATGTTTTCAAATTATACATGACCCATTCAGACTCTGCAGGTATGGATGTCGCAAGCTCACATAGTGACAACTAATATAACATTTTTGCATCTTCTAATGTTATCAAGCTATGTGGTTCACTTCCTCGGATGAGGCTGACCCGTGAACAAATTGAAATTGCACACTAATGTGTCATGGAACATTGTGACCAAGCAAGCTATTACATTGCTCGACACAAGCTTAAATTCGAGATGGAATTTCCTCAAGCCATGCGTGAACAACTCATCAACCACTTCCATACATATTTTTCTAATTGGGTGCACATAACATCTGTCTTTTGAACAAGTATGGATATTTTGTAATGAATTAGTTTTATGTTTCTACCGATTGCATGCAGATGATAATTTGCAAGAATAGAAGCATGGAGGCTATGATTATCAATTGCACGTTTTATCTTATCAGCCAAAAGTGTACAATTGTTTCTCTAGTTGTCATGTGAACGGAGTGAAATTTGTAGTATTTGATTGTGATGATGCAAGTATGGCAGTGTTTGACAAAACCAGCATAAGTGAACAAGGAGCTGCTACAGCTCAAATTATCAAGCAAGCCAAACAGAAGTGAACTAGCAGCAGCTGCAGCAGGGGATGCTGCAGCAGGAGCTTGTTCAACAGGCTGGTTCAACTGTCCAAGGAGCAGCAGCTACCTGGGCTTGTTCGGAAGGGCTGGAAACCATATGCAGAGCATCTGAAGAAATTCTTAATTGCTGAAGAGCATATTCCAGCACGGTTTACTAGTCAGAGAAGGAGATTTGCATTGAAGATATTGATCAAATCTAATCTCCTAGATTTTAGGAGATAATTGATCTTGTGGGTCAATTGCCCAAACCTGGAAATTGCTTAAAGTGGTGTGGGTATTTAAGCAGAAGGAGTTAGGGCTGAAGAGGGTGATCGAAGCTGAGTGATACACGAGAGTAGACACAGATTTCAGAGTGAGGATTTTTTGGTGCTACGGACGTTGTTCTTAGATCAAACACACACGGGCAGAGCGTTGAGCGCAGAGCTGTGGTGAGCATTGCAGAAGAGAATCAGGTCTTGCAGAGACTGATTTGTGCATTGATCTGGAAGCCAATTCAGAGCTGTGGAGCTTGTTGGTTGATCAAAGGCAGCCGCGGAAGAACTGACGGGTGGAAGGCTCGGTCGAGGTTCGTGCGGAAGAACTCACTAGTGGCAGGTGGTCACTGAGTGAGGGGGAGTTACTCAGAGTGTGCAGCGCTCTTCGAGTGGTTCGATTGGCTCGGCAGAAGGCCTTGGAGCGACGCGGACATTGTGCTTCAGCTGTGTGTTACAGCTGTTGCTGCAGCAACTCTGCTAAGTAGTGTAGTATAGAATAGGCTAAGTTTTTTGAGAGGATTGTAGCTATTCTAGACTGACATACTGTAGAGGGTGTGCTGACACAAATCAGAGCTTGTTCTGATTGTGTTGTGTGATTCACACGGGGTTAAAGTAGCATAGGTTGCGTGCGTTGTAACCGAGTGTACTTGGGACCTTTGGTTGAGTGGATTGAGGACTGGAGAATAGTCCTCCCCAGACGTAGGCAGTTTGGCCGAACTGGGTGAACAAACCTGTGCCTTTGTTCATTGCTTGCTGAGATTATTTCTTGTGAACTAGAGTGTGCTGCAGCAACTGCTAGTTCACAAATCTGTCTAAGTGAGACGCTGTGAAATTTCAATTGGTATCAGAGCGGGAACTCGACACACAGAGTTAAAAGATCCTACAGTGTCTCTGAAGAAGCCAAGACAATGAAGGAAGGACAGAGCACAAGCAGACCTCCATTATTGGAAGAGAGCAATTATGGATATTGGAAAGCTAGAATGAAAGCCTTTCTCAGGGCTATTGATGAGAAGACATGGAGAGCTGTTGTGGTTCAGTGGTCTCCTCCAATCACCATGGATGAGCAAGGAGTGACAAGAATAAAACCTGAAGAGCAGTGGACTGCTGAAGACGGTGCTGCAGCAACTGGTAATTCAAAGGCTCTGAATGCAATTTTTGCTGCAGTTGATGCTAACAATTTCAGGTTGATCTCAAACTGTGACATGGCCAAGCAAGCATGGGAGATTCTGCAAACTGCCCATGAAGGAACTGATAGAGTGAAGCTGTCAAGACTCCAGATAATTGCCACACAATTTGAGAATCTGAGGATGCTGGATGAAGAAACAGTCACTGAGTTTAATGCTAAACTCTGTGATCTTGCAAATGAAGCTCATGCTCTTGGTGAGCCCATCCCTGAAGAAAAGCTTATCAGAAAGGTTCTCAGATCATTGCCCACAAAATTCGACATGAAAGTGACAGCTATTGAAGAAGCGCAAAATGTCAGGTTCATGAGGTTGGAAGAGCTGATGGGGTCTCTCAAACAATTTGAGATGAAACTGGTCAAAGAGGACACCACTTCCAAGGACAAAAATGTTGGATTGAAAGCTGAAGCAGAAATCAAGCAGACAGTTCCAGATGATCAGATGAGCATGCTTGTTAAGAACCTTGGGAAGCTTCTGAAAAACATGGAATCCAGAACTGAGAGAAGCTCTTCCTCGCGAAGACAATTCAGAAGGGGCAGTGAACGAAAGAGGAAAGGGAAAGAACCAGTTCAGGATGAAGATGATAAGAAAGGGATGAAAAAGGGAGTTCAATGCTGGAACTGTGAAGGGTATGGACACATTGAGGCTGATTGTCCAAGCAAACCCCTCAAAAATTCAGAGAAAAAGAACAATAAGTCCATGACAGCAAAATGGAGTGACTCTGATGAAAGTGATGAAGAGAGCTGTGTTGTGCTGACAAGTGTTTCAGATGTCAACCTCAGGGAGCCAAAGAAGGTAGAAATTCATTATGGAATTGAAGTCTCTGAAAGTGAGGATGAAGAAGACTCATCTGACAGTCTTGCTGATCTTCTGAGGAAGGTACTGAAACAATGTGAGGCAGTTCTTCAGACTAATCAGGCCGTGACTGACAGAGTCAATCTTTTGGAAGAAGAACGAAGGAAAGGTCTACCCCCATTCGACAATCGAGTTACTATTCTAAAAAGAGAAGATTCAGGGAGACAGATTTCTGCTGGGTCCTCTCCAGCAACAGTCAAGTCGGCTGATCCGCAGAGTAATATCCTGGACGAAATACTGTCTTACCAAAGACTTGGAAAAGGGAAAACAGGGCTTGGATATACTGGTGAAGAAAGCTCTAGAGGGACAATTTTCATTAAAGCTTCAGTTGTTGAGACAGATGAGAAGAAGAATTCAGATAGCTCCTCAAAATCTCCAGACAAAGTTGGAACCAGACATGTGAACAAGGGGATGCTGCAGCACCGTGCACATCATTTTTCTAAAACAAAACTAAAGACTCAGAATAAACAGAGTACTGGTACAAGTGTTGGGAATCAGAAAATCAACTCTAATTTGAAGCAGCAGCGCAGAACCTGCTCAGTTGAAAAAGAAAGAGTAAAATCCAGGAACAACTCTTATTGCATAAAGACTCCGTTTCTTGCTGTTTCTCAGAAAAACAGTTCCTGGAAAGAATCACAGAGAAGGATTGCTAAGACTGTTACACAAGGACACTGGATTGTTAAAAACAAATGTAAACAGCAGCTTTTACAGATTTGGAATCCCAAACACGACAAAGGAAGAGATAGGAGGATGGAAGATCAGAAGAAGACAGACTCTGGTTTGTCTCAAATGTGGGTGAAGAAAGCTCCATCAGAACCTCTTAAGGATTCTCCAAACAAAGGTGCAGTCTGAACTAAATAGGTGAACCAGCTATCTTGCGCTGTAGCAACCGGGTCAAGGATTAAGCTTGTTCACATGTTTTGGTCGCTAATAATGGGAGGAGGCACATGGGAGGCACGTGATCTACCAACTTCAAAAATGGAAAAGAAAATAACGGGTAAATATTTTCTAGGGCAAAGACAAAGGTGCAAAGGGATTTCCAAAATCACTGCCGATCATCCTCTGTGCACTCCTCGAACCGCTCTCATCTCTGTAGCAATGGTGAAAACACGTGGTTTGAAGAAGAATCTGGCAGCAGACCGACAAGGGAGATCTGAAAGAAGGACCAAGTCTCGCAATGAGACCCTGCTCAGCGTCTGGATGTGGTGGTATGGGAACCAGCACCCCTTCCTGTGTCGCACGGCGAGCCCTCTTCACACAAAGAAACACCCCAGAAGAGGAGGCGGTTGGTTCGTGACGGAGAACCTGTCTCCAGTACTGCCTTGCTGCCAGAAGAGGCTGTGGCTGAAGCTGTCTCTGGAGAAGATCAAGTAGCAGAGGCTGCTGTGGCAGCCTCTGCAGAAGAAGAGTGCAGATCGCTGGTCATGTCCCCAGGCATTATTGGTGAAGGGGTGGAAACAGGGGCTGAGTCTCCTGAACAAGAACCTGCTGCAGCACATCCTCCTCCTCCTTCAGACAAGGGAAAAGCCCCTATCTTGATCCCAATCTCCAGTAGTGAAGGAACAGCCAGTGAAGAAGAAGAAGAAGGTTCTCTTGGTGGACCTTCTGAGAGAGGACCTCCAGCGGTAGACTTATCTGCTCTCACAGTGGGAGGTACATGGTTCAGAAATAGAAGTGCCTCTCAATCCTGGAGTGCTGTTGAGAGGAAACACATTATGTATGAGAAGAGACTGGTCCTCGACAAGTACAGATCAGCTGCTATGATTCAGCTTCTGACAGAGGTAAATCTTCTCAAGTCCCTAACCTTTCCTCACCGATTCAATATAATTCTGGTTAGAGAATTTATTGTGAATATGGAGGAGAAATTTGGAGATGAAGGAGCGGCTGAGTATGGGAAAAGCTGGGTACGGGGTAAGTGAGTGGTTATTACCCCTGAAATTATTGATGCATTTCTTGGAATTTCTGAGAATGCAAGAGCTCCCACTGATGTTAAGCCAGAGTTTGTGGCGAAGATTCTGACAGGGGGAGTGTGCCTGTCGTGGGGTGGTCCTAACCTCAATGCTGCTGAGCTTACCTCCAAGTTTGCCCTGCTGTATCATCTGGGCATTCGAAATTGGATCCCTAGCTCTCACAGGGGGAAGGTTAACAAAGACTTTGCTAACCTTCTCTACTCTATTGGGAAGAAGAGGAAGATCAGCCTGGGCAGTGTTATGTTCCCTCAGGTGGCCACTCATGCCGGGAGTGCCTCCTCCAGCAAGCCTATTGTGCTACCCTCTCTCATCTATGGGATCATGGTCTCTCAGCACCCAGAGTTTGGTGAGATTTCTGAAGGTTTATCTGAGGAGCTGCAGGTCTTCACAGTAGATCACAAGCTATTCAAGGGAAAACATGTCGTGGATGTTGCTTATGAGGATCTTCTAATGGTTGGTTCTTCAGCTCCAGCTCCCCTGGAGGACTCTCTTCCCCCTGCTGCCCATTCAGCCAGCTCTTCGTGCCAGAATTGTGAGCCATCTCAGGTCTGAGCTGCTCATTCTTGATACTGAGGCCAAACGGAGGGATGCCAGGCGTGGCCAGATTAGGAGCCTAATCAGAGACTTGGAGTTCCTGGAGGATGAGGAGCAGGCCCCTTGAGCATCTATGACAAAAAGGGGGAGAGAAGATGTTTTTTATTTTGCTGAACTGCTGCTGATGAACACTTTTTTTACTGACCCTGCGTGGTCATGCTATGGCCATCTATGGCTCACTTACT
The DNA here is from genome assembly GCA_963678935.1 of Umbilicus rupestris. NCBI lineage: Eukaryota > Viridiplantae > Streptophyta > Magnoliopsida > Saxifragales > Crassulaceae > Umbilicus > Umbilicus rupestris. The sequence goes on along the minus strand of OY787611.1, from coordinate 10,873,636 downwards.
TACTCTCTATTATTTTTTATTTAGAGTATTTTTTTCTGGTTCACGGGAGAGTGCATATGCCCTAAGGTTTTGTCAAAATGCCAAGGGGGAGATTGATGATGAAAGTATGGCAGTGTTTGACAAAACCAGCATAAGTGAACAAGGAGCTGCTACAGCTCAAATTATCAAGCAAGCCAAACAGAAGTGAACTAGCAGCAGCTGCAGCAGGGGATGCTGTAGCAGGAGCTTGTTCAACAGGCTGGTTCAACTGTCCAAGGAGCAGCAGCTGCCTGGGCTTGTTCGGAAGGGCTGGAAACCATATGCAGAGCATCTGAAGAAATTCTTAATTGCTGAAGAGCATATTCCAGCACGGTTTACTAGTCAGAGAAGGAGATTTGCATTGAAGATATTGATCAAATCTAATCTCCTAGATTTTAGGAGATAATTGATCTTGTGGGTCAATTGCCCAAACCTGGAAATTGCTTAAAGTGGTGTGGGTATTTAAGCAGAAGGAGTTAGGGCTGAAGAGGGTGATCGAAGCTGAGTGATACACGAGAGTAGACACAGATTTCAGAGTGAGGATTTTTTGGTGCTACGGACGTTGTTCTTCGATCAAACACACACGGGCAGAGCGTTGAGCGCAGAGCTGTGGTGAGCATTGCAGAAGAGAATCAGGTCTTGCAGAGACTGATTTGTGCATTGATCTGGAAGCCAATTCAGAGCTGTGGAGCTTGTTGGTTGATCAAAGGCAGCCGCGGAAGAACTGACGGGTGGAAGGCTCGGTCGAGGTTCGTGCGGAAGAACTCACTAGTGGCAGGTGGTCACTGAGTGAGGGGGAGTTACTCAGAGTGTGCAGCGCTCTTCGAGTGGTTCGATCGGCTCGGCAGAAGGCCTTGGAGCGACGCGGACATTGTGCTTCAGCTGTGTGTTACAGCTGTTGCTGCAGCAACTCTGCTGAGTAGTGTAGTATAGAATAGGCTAAGTTCTTTGAGAGGATTGTAGCTATTCTAGACTGACATACTGTAGAGGGTGTGCTGACACAAATCAGAGCTTGTTCTGATTGTGTTGTGTGATTCACACGGGGTTAAAGTAGCATAGGTTGCGTGCGTTGTAACCGAGTGTACTTGGGACCGTTGAGTGGATTGAGGACTGGAGAATAGTCCTCCCCAGACGTAGGCAGTTTGTCCGAACTGGGTGAACAAACCTGTGCCTTTGTTCATTGCTTGCTGAGATTATTTCTTGTGAACTAGAGTGTGCTGCAGCAACTGCTAGTTCACAAATCTGTCTAAGTGAGACGCTGTGAAATTTCAGATTGAGATCAGAACTTGAAGACACAAAATTCCGAGGCATGAGATAATGGTTGAAGATGAAGACATGAGATACTATGGAATTCTTGAGAATATCATTGAGTTACGTTATCCAACTGAGATGTCGATTGTTATTTTCAAATGCAAATGTTTCAACATTAATCCTTCAGAATTAGGAGTACTAAGACAGAGACCATGGACTTCTTTCCGTTGACATGTCTTCCAGTTGGTATGAGGATTCACCTTATTGTTTAGCTTCTGTCACAAGAGAAGTGTTTTATCTTGAAGATCCATAGGCCGGAGACAATTGGAAGATTGTTAATATCGTTTCACATAGAGGAATATATAGTGATAATTCACTTGGTCGAGATGAAAAACTCTGATTTGGCAGCTCAAATGTTATCTCAAGAAGAAGAACCGTATCAAGAAAATATATCTAGTACATTACCGAGCATACCAATTAATGGTATAGAGATTGATCTAGGCTCTCTACCACAAATGGCTAAACAAGTACGATTTTATGCTAATGTATCTGATAAGGATGACTTGGAAACCGATGATAATATAATCACTACTGAAGATGAGGATGAAGATGACCTTTTAGGTTTGTGTTTGATTTATATCAAAGCATATGTTGTTCCTTTGATTTTACAAACTGTGTTTATCAAAGCATAATCACTTATAAGATTCTTGACACATGACATTGGCGTTTTAGGCAAGCAAAATGAAGTGCTATTCTAGTCACGCAAATATCAAACAATATTTATAACCAAGTGACCTCGGATCGAACCCAAGGGAAAAGCTTAGACTAATTGACAACTAATCAATGCTACTAATGTAAGTCTACGGTTTTTGGGGGGGGGGGGGGGGGGAATATGTCCTCCTATAGAGGTATCTCTAGCAAGCACTAGAGATAAATGATATTCTTGAGTTCTACTTAATGAATAAAAAGGGTGACTAGGGATTCAACTTCTCTCCTAAGATATGAGGAAATGAAGTAACACACTAATACATGCATGAACTACATTTGGTTGATAAAAGCAAGGCTAATGCATCATCCACTCTAGGTTCAACTCTCGCTCCTTCCCTAGAATGGAGAGGATACATAAATGACAAGGTTCTCAAACTCTCATTCTATTGAACCGTGTAGAATATGAGTCCCATAACCGCACCCTCTCGGTCTATTGGCCGGTTACTCAAATCCGCTCAAAACTTAGCCTAATGTCAAGAATGCATGTCGCTCTCACGCACAAACACTCCATCTATGATCATACGATAGCTATGAAACATCCTAAGTTCAACTCTCGCTCCTTCCTTAGGGGTTCTAACCAAGCATACTCACTTAAGCATTTCGTCAAACACTTGGTGTGCATACAATGAATACATAGCTAGGGCACAATAAGATCAAACCAAACTTCATTCAATGCAACAACAATAGTGTTCTACATCATATCCAATCCTAGGGGATCCATTTAATCCCCAACCACAAAAGTAACTAATCACTCATAATGAGTGTGTACAAAAACATGACAACTAAAGGAAGCATAAATGTAAATACAAAGCTAGGGTTTAGAAAAGGATGATGTAGAATCTTCAATCCAAGCTTCAATCTTCCATCAAGCTTGATCTTCCTTGAGTTTTGTCGTCTAGGGTTGCAAAAAGTGGAAACTTGTCGTCTAGGGTTGAGAGAAAAAGCAAGCTCTCTTTCTTCACTTCTATCTCCTTCTATTTATACTCTTTGAAGTTTCCCACAAAATGACCGAAGTGACGAATCACTTGATTCGGTCAATGTCCATGTGATTCGCTCGAACCTTTTGTTCAGTGCAGTTTTGAGTTTGGGCGAATCAATTATCCTGGCCGAATCACTTTTGATTCGGTCAAATGTCTTTGTTTTGATACGGTCAAACGCCTTGTGGAGCTAAACTGATTCGGGCACCTCTGGGCGAATCACCTCTGATTCGGCCGAATCATCTGTTCAGTAGCTTCTTGACTGGGCGAATCAATTTTCTTAGCCGAATCACCACTGATTTGGTCACACCCATTATGTGATTCGGTCAAACCTTCAGGACTTCCCCGGATCAGGTCAATTCGTGCAGCTGAGGGTGATTCGGTCAAGCTGGTGGGCGAATCACTTCTGCAGTTTGCTCAGCTTTGCTTCTTTTGATCTCCATCGACCAGAAGTCGTCTAGATTTTCTTCGGGCCACTTCGTATTGCGAGATACATAATTTTAACCTGAAATACACGAAGAAATCATCAAATGGCTTTATAGAATTGCGGAACAAACAAGAAGTAAGGGAAAAATGTGGACAAATATAAGGTTATTTGCCCGCTCATCAAAATACCCCACACTTAAGACTTGTTCGTCCCGAACAAATATGTGCATAAGTCAAGCGAGAGTTTTCAGAAAAGGAATACTCACAAATCCCAATTGCAATAATCCATGAGAGTTTAAAGTCCAAATATAGCTAGCTAAGCAAGTAGTTCACTATCACCTCAAATTGGAATAGAGTTGCACAAATTATTCACTTCACGCAAACTCTAAGGATCATTCACTTCAATGCGATAATAAATGTTCATAGAATCGATGTCAACCTAGCATTCGTCAAATTCAAATTTCCGCTCAATTTCCTATGCAAGTAGTATGAAGATAAGCGTTGCTAGCACAAAAATTTTGTCAAATCAATCACATATGCTTGCTAAGGGCAAGTCCATAAGCTCAAGACAATAAACTCGTTCTCAAAAATTAGGCTATACGTGATAAACCGCAAGAGAAGAGGAGTTTTGACAATGAACAATTTAGAATTTCCTCGTACAAATCTGGGTGCTCAAGTAATAAATTACGAGGGTCATACCTTAGACGCTTCCTAGATACCCAATGCAAAAACCTTGCTCACACCTATGCGAAAGAACTTGTGGAAAAGGCACAAAGTCAAGAATTAAGTGTGCCTATTTTTTTTTGCGTTTATACAAATGCTTTCGAGGGGGAAATTACCTTCCTAACCCTCGGCAAATGCAAAACCTTCAAAATATGATAATTCTTTTTTTCTTTCTCTTTCATGTGCCTTTTTTTTCTTTTTCTTTTTTTTTTCTTCTTTCGCAAACATTTTGAAACACCCCACACTTAAGACTTGACAATGTGCCTAAATGATATTTGATGGGGCATGAAGTGTGAGCAAAGCAAATGCAAAGGCTAAATAGGGACGCTAAAATCACCTAAGAGCAACCAAGAGCAAGCACAAGGGTTTTTTTTTTGAAAACATTTTTTATTTTGTGCTCGCTAAACTCAACTTCATTTTTCATGCATGGAAAGAGCTTAAAAACGAATCAAACTAAGCTAGCTGAACATCGAATCATGTGAATAAAATCATCACAAAGAGGATCAATCGACTTAAAGATGCGATTCATGAATTTAAAGCACAAGTCAATCCAAATTTTTTTTTTATACTACTTAATTGCTTAGCAAACATTACTTCGTGTGATCAATACTTAAAGTTTGGATGAGAGCAATTATGTGAGTGTAATGTGCTCAAAGTGAGTGTCTAGCATAGAATCAAGTGGTAGAAAATCAAAGCAAAAGCGCAAAACACCCCACACTTACAATTTTGCTTAGTCCCTAAGCAATATAAAGAACAAAGGATGGTAAAGAGAAAGTTGCGAAGGAACTTTTCTCGTGTGGAGGTAGCCTAATGCACATCCGTCCGTGTATGATGCTCTTGGCAGTTGCAATAAATCTGAAACTCACAAAAAAAAATCAGCGCAACACTTGAATTCTCGTGTTTAAAACAGCTAGCTATGCGAGATATAATTAATGGAGAACATATAGCTAGGCATGAGGTTAGAAGACAAATGCGCGACAATGTATATGATGAGTTCACTTAGATATGTTTGTGTGCATCAAAAGTAATGAATTTTTGCATTAATGTGCTTGAGAAAAGTTTTGAACAATACGCAAATAAGAAGCAGAAATTTCCAAACTCAAGACAGTGCTGCTGAAGAGTGCCCGAATCACTTGATTCGGTGACGGCTAAGAATTGATTCGGTGACACCAGGGCGAATCACTTTTGTTCGGATAAGAGGTTGGCCGAATCAGGTGATTCGGACAAGGCAAAAATGATTGATTCGGCCAGTGTCCGAATCACTTTAGCTGGGATAGAGCTTTGCCCGAATCACACTTGATTCGGACAAGGCCAAAAGTGGTGATTCGGCCTGGGTGCACGAATCAATTTACCTGGGCAGTTCAAAATAGTGTTTTTTAAAGAAAATCTGCCAGAGAAACATTCAAGTGCCACAACCAATTTTCATAGTCAAAATATCGCGGCGAAGCGCGTCAAATATATATGGACAAGTCAAGCCGAATACATGTCAATTAAAATATCACAAGTCATGACACAAAATTGCAGCAAACTAAACTTCATCCCCTTGGTTGCCACTGCCAGCTCCAGGAACTCCTTCAACATTGCCTCCCTCCACTCTCCCTTCGAACATGGCTGAAAGTGAGTCACTCGCAGCTGCGGTAGGCACAGCCGGCTGAGGTGGTGGCTGAGAGAAAGGAGCTGGAGGCGGTGGAAGGTCTGAAATACCCATGCTGGCTGCCATACGCACTATGACATTTCCTTGCCATGCAACCAAATCGAGGACAAGGGTGGATAATACCTCATGGGAGCGAATGAGCGTCGTGTGAGAATCTGAAAGCGAGTCCAAGCGTGCGCTCAACAATTCCAGGCCTTCGCGTGGGATGGGCTCAGGCTCGACTGGAGGAACGGCAGCGGGAGAGGGTCTGAAATTCGGCATAGGCTCTGAGGTGTGGGTGGCTGGAGCGGCTGCTGCTGGCATGGGTGGCTCGCTGGCCTGCCTGGGTGGTGTCTCTATATCAGGGAGTCCATGCTCCTTTCGCTTCCTCTCTATCCTCTTCTCCAAGTGTTGTGGCACATCGGGTCGAGTAATCCAACGAAGCGTCTTAGGCTCTATCATGTGCATCTTTCGGAGAGTTTCCAGGTTCAGAATTTTCTTTGGCAAGATATCGCAGCGGTCTAAATTGAATCCCAGCCACTTCGCGAGAAGTGTAATAAATGTCCCGCCACCTAGAGAGCGCCCTTTGTACTCCTTTCTCTGATATGACTCAAACTGAAACGTTAGTGCATCTACAATGTTTACTAATTTGCCGCGAGAAATGAGGAGCATCAAGTCCAAGTCCGATGTGTTCACGTACCTGCCCCCATCCTTGCGGCTGTGAATTGATGTAGCTATGATACGGTGAATCAGCCGCCAAACTGGGGAGGTAATCATCGTGGCTAGCTGAGGGGAGGTGAAGAAAATGTCCTTCGCGGCGAGGTCCACCCAGAAATGGTACCGTTCGCGCTCTCTGAAATGCGGGGACACACCAAGCTTAGTGCACCCAAAAGCTGTGCAAATATCAAGCGCGGGCAGGGTAAAAGTCTGCCCGCCTAATCGGAAGGTCCAAGAAATGACAGTTTGGTTCCTCCAGCCATTGTGCATTCTACTACCCTCAACATCTTCCTTCGTCGCAGAAAATGATGCCATGAATTCCTTCACCATCCTCGGGTAAGTACCCGGATCATCCATCAAAATATAATGCATATCACTAGCACGAAGGTAATTTCTGATTTCATCCATAACTTTAAGCCTGCTCAGTGCGGCATGATCAGGATAAATGGGAGCCAATACCTCATAATTCTCGTGCTGCGTCAATAAAGCTTGCATCTTGGCATCCGCAGCAAGGATTTCTCCAGTAAGATAGCGGGGTCTTCTTGTCTCTGCTGCTCCGGAATGAGGGATAACTGCCAGCCTAGCTTGCGAGCGCGACGACTCTCCCACGGGTCTGAAATCGTCGGAAGAGGAGGATGAAGATGATGAACTGACTGGAGACGGCGGGGGAGAGGAGCGGATTATGATACCACTAGTAGCTCGCCTTGGCTTCGGTTTGTTTTTGGCTGGAGCTTTGGCTTTAGGTTTAGTTTTAGCAATGCCCTTACCCTTTTGAGCTGCTGTCAGCTTCTTGGCAGGCGGTGGTCGAGGCTTTCCTGTAGTCGTCAAGTTAGTCCTGGCCATTGTGAAGCTGAGGAAGGAGAAGGGTGACTCGGGGAGGCTGCGGTTGAATCGGGCGAGAAGACTCGGAGAAGCCGCGGCTGAATGGGTGTCACGGAGTGCGAACACGGTTTAGGGTTAGCTCGGAGAGGGAGGGATTTGGTTGGGACGGTCGGACGGAAGCGCTCGGGGTCTGAGGTAGTCGGACGGAAACGTGTTTAGGGCTCGGGCGGAAGAGTGAGCGAATAAGATGGATTCGCACGAATAAATCTCAAACTTCCAGCGAATTTGATTCGGGGACCTGCCCGAATCACTTTTGATTCGCCCGAATCATTTACTCAGTGGCGCCTCGGGTGAGCGAATCAAGTGATTCGGGCGAAGACTTGGCCGAATCGATCTGGGTAGCTGCTTGACCGAATCAAGTGATTCGGGGAGACCGTCCATGATTCGCCCGAATCATTTACTCAGTGGCGAGCTATAGATTTTTGGGTGCACGAATCAACTGATTCGGCCACTCATGAAAACTGATTCGGGCGAACCGACTGGTGGGAGTTAGCCAACTCTGCACAAAATTTTTCACTCAAATGCACCACATTCCTCAACCACTTTAAGACATCTAATATTCACTCAAAACACCCCACACTTAAATATTTTCACACATGAATAATCAAACCAAAAGGGGTAATTTGAGTGCACTCAACCACAAAAATCCCTAAAGCCTCTAACTTCATATAGGCTTGGCGCAACACAAAGTCAAAACATGATTCTACACTACAAACAAGTGGGAGCAAAAGCACAAATACTCACCAGCCTAGTTTAAAGTCTTGGCTAAGACGTAGCCGATTCCCTTCTTCATAAGAAACACACTTGAGAAGTCCTTTGCGAGGATCCCTTCTCAAATGGCATGCAATAATTAGGGAATTAGGTAGAATCATCAAGTTTGAAGTCTCCAAGCTCCAAGATTTGCACTTCTCCATGGTAGGCTTTAATTCGATGGCCATTTACTTTGAAAGTTTCACCTTCTTTGTTTAATAATTCGAAGTGGCCATCTTCATATACTTTTTCAACTTTGAAAGGCCCCGACCATCTTGATTTCAATTTTCCCGGGAATAATCTAAGTCTAGAGTTGAAAAGCAATACGCTATCCCCCTTTGAGAAAGTCCTCCTCCGAATTTTCTTGTCATGCCACAATTTGGATCTCTCCTTATAAATTCTTGAAATCTCATAAGAGTCGAGTCTAATCTCATCTAGTTCATGGAGTTGGAGGACTCTCTTCTCCATCGCCGTCTTCAAGTCAAAATTTAACTTCTTGATTGCCCACATGGCCTTGTACTCCATTTCGACGGGGAGATGGCATGGCTTCCCATAGACTAAGCGGTATGGTGACATGCCAATCGGGGTGTTGAAAGCGGTGCGATATGCCCATAAAGCTTCTTCTAGCTTTGAAGACCAATCCTTCCTTGAGTTCCCCACCGTTTTTTCGAGAATAGCTTTTATCTCCCTATTAGAAACTTCAACTTGTCCACTAGTTTGAGGGTGATAAGGCGTCAGAATTTTGTGATAAACTCCATATTTTCGAAGCATCGCTTCGAATTGTCTTTCTTTGAAATGAGTACCATTATCACTAATCACGGTCCGAGGGGCTCCAAATCTTGGAAAGATGACCTTCTTGAATAACTTAATCACAACTTTGGCATCGCAAGAAGGTGAGGCAATGGCTTCCACCCATTTTGAGACATAGTCGACGGCGACTAAAATATACTTATTCCCATAAGAAGATGGGAATGGTCCCATGTAATCGATCCCCCATACGTCATATATCTCCACCTCTAGAATACCCTTTTGAGGCATTTCATCTCTTTTAGAAATATTTCCGGTTCTTTGACACGCATCGCAAGACTTCACGAACTCATATGCATCTTTGAACAAATTCGGCCAATAAAATCCGCTTTGAAGAATCTTTGCGGCCGTTTTAGAACTTGAGCCGTGCCCGCCATAAGGAGAAGAGTGACATCCTTCAAGAATACCTTGTTGGTCGCATTCCGCTACACATGATCTATAGAGTCCATCCGCGCAAAGCTTATATAGATAAGGCTCATCCCAATAGTATCGGTTGATATCATGAAGGAATTTCTTCCTTTGATTGTAATTTGCTCCCTCCGGTAGAATTCCACAAGCTAGGAAATTCACGAAGTCCGCATACCATGGAGCTTGCGCGGTCTCGATGCTCATCAAGTATTCCCCAATGAATGTGTCATTTACGGGAATCGTAATTGAATCTTCTTCTTTGGTTAGTTCGAGTCTTGACAAGTGATCCGCCACTACATTCTCTACTCCTTTCTTGTCCTTAATCTCTATATCAAATTCTTGCAATAGGAGTACCCAACGGATAAGTCTAGGCTTTGCTTCCTTCTTTGAAACCAAATACTTGATGGCGGCATGATCCGTGTAGACTATGGTTTTAGAACCAATCAAGTATTGCCTAAATTTTTCAAAGGCATAGACAATAGCTAGCATCTCTTTCTCCGTTGTTGAGTAGTTTGCTTGGGTAGTGTCAAGGGCCTTACTAATGTAATAGACTACGTGGAGGCGCTTATCGATTCGTTGACCCAAGACGGCTCCAATGGCGCTATCACTTGCATCGCACATCATTTCGAATGGTAAATCCCAATTCGGTGCTTGAATAATAGGTGCGGTCACCAAAGCTTGCTTCAACACTTCAAATGCCTCAAGACAAGGCTCATCAAAAATAAATTCCACCTCATTGCGTAGAAGATTTGTGAGGGGCTTTGCTATCTTTGAAAAATCCTTAATAAATCTTCGATAAAAGCCCGCATGCCCGAGAAAACTTCTAATCCCTTTAATATCCCTTGGAGGTGGCAACTTTTCAATCACGTCGATTTTAGCTCTATCGACTTCGATCCCTCTCTTTGAAACACGATGTCCCAAAACTATGCCTTCTTTCACCATGAAATGGCATTTCTCCCAATTGAGGACTAAGTCCATCTCAATGCACCTAGCCAAAACACGTGAAAGATTTGTAAGACAATCATCAAAGGAATATCCATGCACCGAAAAATCATCCATAAAAACTTCCATGGAATTTTCAAGAAATTCGGAAAATATGGACATCATGCATCTTTGAAAAGTACCCGGCGCATTACAAAGACCAAAAGGCATTCTTCTATATGCAAAAGTGCCATAGGGGCAAGTAAAAGTTGTCTTTTCTTGGTCATCGGGGTGGATGGGAATTTGGAAAAAACCACTAAAACCATCTAGAAAGCAAAAATATTCATGTCCCGCTAATCTTTCTAGCATTTGATCAATAAAAGGAATTGGGAAATGATCTTTCTTGGTGGCTTTGTTTAATTTCCTATAGTCTATGCACATCCTCCACCCTGTGACCGTGCGCGTAGGGATCAATTCATTTCTATCATTCTCCACAACGGTGAGCCCGCCTTTCTTAGGCACCACATGAATTGGGCTCACCCATTCGGAGTCGGGGATCGAGTAAATTATTCCCGCATCTCTCAACTTTGTCACTTCTTTCAACACAACCTCACCAAGCTTAGGATTTAATCGCCTAAGAAATTCGCGACTAGGTTTCACATTCTCCTCAAGTCTTATCCTATGCATGCAAACCTTGGGGCTAATCCCTTTCAAATCATCAATGGAATGCCCAATAGCACCCTTATACAATTGCAAAACATGCATAAGCTTGGAGGTCTCACATTCATCAAGAGATGCTTCGATAATTACGGGTAGTGAATTGTTTGGTCCGAGGAATTCATACCTTAGATTCGGTGGAAGGGGTTTCAACCCCTCACCGAATTCCTTACCTTTTCGTGACTCTTCTTCAATGGTGTCCTCGTCGAGAGTGTTACCGTCCTCAAGATTCATCAATGAGGCGAAAGATGGACTACCACTATCTTTTGTGAGCAACTCGTACTCAAAATTTGTCAATTCATCATGAGCATCAAAAACATCACAAGCATCATTTATTTCAAGCAAGTGACAATCCATAGAACTACTAGGAGCATTTAAAACCTTTTTCAAGTAAAATTTAATTTTGTCGGTTCCCAAGTTTAGTTCTATAACTCCCTCTCCACAATTAATAACGGCTTTTACCGTATTCAAGAAAGGCCTTCCTAGTATGATAGGAATTTCACGATCCTCATCCATCTCAAGCACATAAAAGTCAACGGGAACATAAAATTTCCCTACTCTAATTGGAACATCCTCTAAAATACCCTTAGGTAACCTAGATGATCTATCCGCCAATCTAAGATTTATGGATGTAGGAGTGAGTTCACCCATGTCAAGTTTTTGAAACAAGGAAAATGGCATCAAAGAAATACTAGCTCCCAAGTCACACAATGCACTATCAATGCAAAAATCACCAATAGCAATAGGAATAGAGAATGAACCATGATCATGTAGCTTCCTAGGCATGTTATGTTGAATAATAGCGCTACAATTAGCATCCAAAGCTACGTGATCAATTTCATGCATTTCTCTCCTATGCGAAATAATATCCTTAAGAAATTTTGCATAAGTAGGCATTTGAGTTAGTACCTCCGTGAAGGGGAGAGTCACTTGGAGTTTGCTCAAGATATCCGCAAAGCGCTTGAAATGTGTGTCCTCCTTCTTCTTCTTCAATCTTTGTGGAAATGGAATGGGAGGCACATATGGAGCGGGCTCTTGAGCTTTTTCTTTTGTTCTCTTCTCAACCTTCTCTTGAGATGAAGGCCCTTCTTTCTCAACCTCAACGGTTGTGTTGGCAATTTTTGTCTTCGCTTGGGGCTCTTCTAAGACTCTTCCGCTCTTTAAGGTGATGGCATTTATGGTTTCGGAAAGAGTTCACATCCGGTTGAGAAGGCAATTTCCCTTGATATTTTGAGGAAGAACTCGCTTGTTGAGCAATTTGTGTCTCAAGCATCTTGTTGTGTGCTTGCAATTGGTCAAGTCTTTGAAGGATGAGTTGGTTATCCTTTTGTTGTTGAGCTTGAGTTGCGGCCAATTGAGCAACAATAGATAATAGGGATGGTTCCTCTTGGCTAGGCCTCTCGTCGTTTCTTTGGTAGGGAGCTTGTAATTGTTTCCTTGGTGGAAATCCCGGAGGTGTAGGCCTTGGCTCATTGTTGATGGGCGCTCTCCTCGGAAAGTTTGGGTCTTCATGGAACCTTACATGTTGGGGAGGGTTCCTTGGTTGGTAGGGAGGATTTCTCGGTTGATACCCACTTGATTGAGGCGGCACATAAGCTCTCTCTTGGTTCCTCACAAGATAATTAACATCTTCAAATTCATCCGCATGTTTGGCGGTGCAAGAGTCTTCGTCATGCGACGGGTTAGCGCATATGCTACAAGCTTGCGGATGTTCTCTTCTCTTGTTCAAGTTCATGTTCCCAAGAGATTGTGCCAAGGAATTTACCGTCTTTGCAAGAGAGTTGAAATCTTCCTTTGTCACGGCCTTAGAGGTTTCCTCCTTGCTCTTTTTCTTCAAGTGGTTCCTTTCACCACCCCATTGATGTGAATTTCGTGCAATCTTTTCGATGATCTTGAAACCATCGGTAGCCGTTAAGTCCATCATCGCTCCATTACTTGCATGGTCCATATGGTTCCTTGCATCTTGGTCCATTCCATCGTAGAAGCTTTGCAATAATTGCCACTTGTTGAATCCATGATGAGGGCAATCTCTTTGAAGCTCTTTGAAGCGCTCAAAAGCCTCATAGAAGGTTTCGTCGTCCCGTTGAGTAAATTGGTTGATTCTATCCCGAATCTTTTTTGTCTTGGCGGGAGGGAAATATTGGATTAAAAAGGCTTGTGCTAGTCCCTCCCAAGTATTGAATGTATCCGGTTCATGACTCATCAACCAATCTTTAGATTTCCCGGAAAGTGAGAACGGAAAAACCTTCATATATACCCACTCTTGTTGGATGCCCGGCATCTTGTATGTGCGGCATAGCTCCGTAAATTGGGCCAAATGAGCATTTGGGTTCCCATATCCGTCAAATTGATTTGCGGCCACCATATGGAGGAGGGCGGATTTGATTTCAAACTCTTGGTCTTCTCCCCCCGGTAGACAAATTGGGGAACCATAATGTCCAATGGTTGGGGCGATGTATGCCCCAACCGGTCTTTCTTCTTCCTCTTGCGGAAGAGGAGCATTTCCTTGCCTTCTAGGATTTTGTGGATCCATATTTCCCGGTTGTTCGGCTCGTGTAGGCGAAGGAGTATCCAATTGAGGAGTGTGAAGCTCGTGTGAAGCGGAGGGATGAGAAGTTTGGCTTGTAGTTGAGGTAGAAGCTTGTTCTTGTACTCTCTTGCTCTTTGCTCTAGTTTGCATTCAAACACCTATAAAGCAATCAAAGAGAGCTTTTATAAGTGTGAACTTAGATAGAGACAAACAAGAATAGCACGTACGCAAGCAATTACGACAACTAAATAAAAGAAAAATAGAAAGTGAAGTAAACTAACTAAAAGTAAAACTAATTAGCAATCTAGTCTAATGGCTAATTCCCCGGCAACGGCGCCATTTTGACGTTGGCGTTTTAGGCAAGCAAAATGAAGTGCTATTCTAGTCACGCAAATATCAAACAATATTTATAACCAAGTGACCTCGGATCGAACCCAAGAGAAAAGCTTAGACTAATTGACAACTAATCAATGCTACTAATGTAAGTCTACGGTTTTTGGGGGGGAATATGTCCTCCTATAGAGGTATCTCTAGCAAGCACTAGAGATAAATGATATTCTTGAGTTCTACTTAATGAATAAAAAGGGTGACTAGGGATTCAACTTCTCTCCTAAGATATGAGGAAATGAAGTAACACACTAATACATGCATGAACTACATTTGGTTGATAAAAGCAAGGCTAATGCATCATCCACTCTAGGTTCAACTCTCGCTCCTTCCCTAGAATGGAGAGGATACATAAATGACAAGGTTCTCAAACTCTCATTCTATTGAACCGTGTAGAATATGAGTCCCATAACCGCACCCTCTCGGTCTATTGGCCAGTTACTCAAATCCGCTCAAAACTTAGCCTAATGTCAAGAATGCATGTCGCTCTCACGCACAAACACTCCATCTATGATCATACGATAGCTATGAAACATCCTAAGTTCAACTCTCGCTCCTTCCTTAGGGGTTCTAACCAAGCATACTCACTTAAGCATTTCGTCAAACACTTGGTGTGCATACAATGAATACATAGCTAGGGCACAATAAGATCAAACCAAACTTCATTCAATGCAACAACAATAGTGTTCTACATCATATCCAATCCTAGGGGATCCATTTAATCCCCAACCACAAAAGTAACTACTCACTCATAATGAGTGTGTACAAAAACATGACAACTAAAGGAAGCATAAATGTAAATACAAAGCTAGGGTTTAGAAAAGGATGATGTAGAATCTTCAATCCAAGCTTCAATCTTCCATCAAGCTTGATCTTCCTTGAGTTTTGTCGTCTAGGGTTGCAAAAAGTGGAAACTTGTCGTCTAGGGTTGAGAGAAAAAGCAAGCTCTCTTTCTTCACTTCTATCTCCTTCTATTTATACTCTTTGAAGTTTCACACAAAATGACTGAAGTGACCGAATCACTTGATTCGGTCAATGTCCATGTGATTCGCTCGAACCTTTTGTTCAGTGCAGTTTTGAGTTTGGGCGAATCAATTATCCTGGCCGAATCACTTTTGATTCGGTCAAATGTCTTTGTTTTGATACGGTCAAACGCCTTGTGGAGCTAAACTGATTCGGGCACCTCTGATTCGGCCGAATCATCTGTTCAGTAGCTTCTTGACTGGGCGAATCAATTTTCTTAGCCGAATCACCACTGATTCGGTCACACCCATTATGTGATTCGGTCAAACCTTCAGGACTTCCCCGGATCAGGTCAATTCGTGCAGCTGAGGGTGATTCGGTCAAGCTGGTGGGCGTTTCACTAGTGATTCGGCTGAATCACTTCTGCAGTTTGCTCAGCTTTGCTTCTTTTGATCTCCATCGACCGGAATTCGTCTAGATTTTCTTCGGGCCACTTCGTATTGCGAGATACATAATTTTAACCTGAAATACACGAAGAAATCATCAAATGGCTTTATAGAATTGCGGAACAAACAAGAAGTAAGGGAAAAATGTGGACAAATATAAGGTTATTTGCCCGCTCATCAACACATATAGCTAGTTTTGAAGACAGGCCACCCCTTCCTTTAATTTGTAAACCCTAGATCTACAAAAATTTCTTGGTACACCTGTCGCTCACCCCTTCCACTTATCCTCATTCCTCCACGAAATTTTTTAACACATTCACCCCGCTCACACCACCGGCCACACTCCCTGCTACACCTGCCTCCGGCGTCTGTAAACCCTAGATCTGTAACTCACCAAAACCCATATACACTACAAATCCTAGAAATGGCACCGACTAAGAAGAGGAGCTTGAGGAACTTTTAAGGAGAGAGTACACGCCGTATGATGCTCCGCTTACCCAAATTGAGACACCCACTAAACAAGCTAACACCGGAGAGAATCACGAGAAAGCGACTTCGGTCGGCCGGCGTGGAGCATGAAGTCCAAGTAGTAAGTGAAGAAATCGGTTCTCAAGCAAATTCGTAACCTTATGAACCCTTTCCAGCTATTCTAATAATACAGAAGTCAAAAAGGCCGCCTCAGCCACCGATTTAGCAACTTCTGAAACCCTCTGAACCACCACAACAAACTAGCTAAGCTAAAAAGCCCGCCTCAACCACCGATACACCTACTCTTTCAAAGTCACAACCTAGCTCACTTCACCCTCCCTCACCTCCACTGAATCCTCCGGCCTCACCCCCACTGAATCTTCTAGCCTCACCTTCAGTGAATCCTCCGACATCATCCCCACTGAATCCTATGGCCGCACCACCACTAAACCCTTCACCAACCTAACAAAATGATTATTCTCATCCTATAGTCCGTGAAACTCAGCCAACCCAACCAACACAGCAACCCCAGCCAACTTAGCCAACACAGTCAACTCAGTCACTTCATCTAACTCAGCCTCTACTAGCACGGAGGAGCATCAGGTGCAAATTTGATCTAGACCAACCCGTAATAGATAATATATTGTATTCTTAATTATAATTTCCATAGTGGTTTATGAAATGTTGTAACTCAAATTTCATGCAAACATTTGTTGGAGAGGAACAAATAAAGAAGCATTAATGTGGATTAGTCAATAGTACCAAGGTGTATGCAATGGAAACACTGGTGAAGTAAAAGATCAAAATAGAGCCAGGAGTCTGTGGCCTTGTCCCAGCTGACCCAAATGTTAAGAGTTTGTTTGTCCATGAAATCGACAATTGCATCAGGGGAAAAGTGCCTATGTTAGCAAGTCATACGCTGAACTTCTAGAAGCATACTGGAACATAGTTTACACACACCTAATGGTAAATACATTCATCTATAGACGCTTTCATTTGTCTTTTAAACATGTGTTACTTTTAAATAATTTTCCAATTTTAGGATAATTTCGAGGTTGAGGTGTCCAACAATTGGCTGTATAACTACATTTGTAAGATTACCACCGCGAAATACAGAGGATGAAAGCATAGCTGCAGGAAACATTTTTTGGAGTTAGGTGCTTAGCCGGTGCCGGTTGAGTTTGAGCACCGCAAGAATGAATGGCGTTGGCTGATTAACCACTTTCAAGAACAACCATATAAGGTATTATGTTAGTATTTAATCACGAGTTGTATTAAATGGATTCTATTGACTGGTTGCTTAATTTGTATTTGGCTAGGAAAAATATGATAAAATGAAGGCCACTCGTAATAGCGTCACCCGACCTACCCATCATTCTGGAAAGCTATCTTTCTATCATAGGGCTCAAAAACTACAAGAAGAAGGACACAAGGCACCATATGTCGAGACGTATGAAGTAGCATATGGTGCCGACCCTGTTGTTGGTCTATTAGTGGTAAACATATTTTTATGTTTTTTTTTAAATATGTTGATAGTACTTTATGTGTTCTTTTTTCATAAACATTGAAATGTGTTTCCAGCTCTTCCATTAAGTAAATGATTAAAGTGTCTGTTTTGACTTGTTTATTTGTGATAAATTGTGTGAGATTCGGGAAATCTGATTTGAGTCATTTAATTGACTATGTTGAATCGAATTACTGGTTTCTCTACTTTATGTGAAATTGTACTTTGTTGCTGATGTAGGGATATAGCTCTGCTTAAGCACTATCTGTATCTTTCTACGGAATTACTCTACTGTCAGAATAAGTATTAGCACAGGTACACGCACTCACAGAAATAATGAATCGAAACGAACAAGACACAAGACGTTGTTTACGCAGTTCGGTAACGATGTGTCACCTACTCTGCGGCAATAAAGTTGCTCTAGTTCCGTTTATTGCTTTCATGTGTTGTTAGGGTTACAGTATAGGTCAAAAACCCTATACTGTACCGCGGTGGGCTTCGCCCTCCGCACCCCCAGCACAGCCCCTTTTCAGCGGGCCTACGCTTAACAGCAGCCCAGCCCACATGAACCACACTCAACAATCTCCACCTTGGCGAATATCAGATTCCCGTGAAGTGTCTCTTGCAGTAGCCTCATATCCTGGCGCTGGGAGATCCACAATCTCCTCAATGACGAGAGATGTGTGACAAGTCCAGACAATGCTGGAACTTGTCACTAAAGACTGGCTTACTCAACATGTCAGCTGCATTCTCTGCTGTGTGCACCTTCTCAAGTACTATCTGTCCGGACATGAGTAGTTCTCTTATCTTGTGAAATCTCACATCAATGTGCTTCGTACTGGCATGATAAACCTGATTGTTCGCCAAATAAATGGCACTCTGGCTGTCACAATGCAACCGAACTCCACCTTGCTCAACACCCAACTCTCTCACTAACCCTGTCAACCACAAGGCTTCCTTGGCAGCTTCAGCCACCGCCATATACTCTACTTCGGTCGTAGACATCGCCACTATAGACTTAACCGATGATTTCCAGCAAATAGGTCCTCCTGCTAGAGTAAATACATACGGAGTAGTAGACCTTCTATCATCCGCATCACCAGCATAGTCAGAATCGACATATCCCACAACCGAAGGCTTGCTCTGACTGCCACTGAACAGAATACCATGTCCAGTTGTACCCTTCAGGTACCTGAAAATCCATTTGACTGCTTCCCAATGACGCTTACCCGGTTTAGACATAAACTTGCACACCTGACTCACAGCCTACGCCAAGTCTGGTCTAGTATAGACCATAACATACATCAAACAACCAACAACACTGGCATAAGGGATCTTTGACATGGACTCCACCTTATCATCTGACTGCGGGCACTAATCCAATGACAACTTAAACTGACTGGCCAATGGAGTACTCACAGCTTTCTAACTGCTCATGCTGAATCTGTCCAAGACTTTCTCAATTTTCTGGCACTCATGTCTCTGTAAATCTCCATGCCAAGAATCTTTCTCCCAGCACCCAAATCCTTCATGTAAAACTCCTTGCCCAAACTGGATTTTAGCTTCTCAACATCACGCAGATGATTAGCAGCAATCAACATATCATCCACGTATAATAACAGAAAAATAAAGGAACCATCATCAAGGCTCCTAACATAAACACATCAATCATACTCACACTTCTTGTACCTCTGTCTCGGTGACTGCTTTAATCCACACAACGTCTTTTTTAACTTGCACTGTCACTCAACCCTTCTGGCTGCTCCATGTATATCTGCTCGTCTAGATAGCCATGAAGAAAAGTAGTCTTCACGTCCATCTACTCCATGTACATATCATGGCTAGCTACTAGGGCCAACACTGCCCTAATAGAAGTGTGACGCACCATCGGAGAAAAAATCTCATCATAATCAATCCCCTTCCGCTATGAATACCCCTTCGCAACGAGGCGAGCCTTGAACTTCTCCCCTTTTTTTTCCTGTTATTCCAGGCTTTCTCTTGAACACCCACTCGCAGCCGATGGCCCTCTTCCCCTTAGGCAACTCAAAAAGCTCCCAAGTCTGGTTTTTATTCAGGGAATCCATCTCCTCCACCATAGCACCCATCCACTATTCTCGCTCCTGGCTAGCCATAGCCTCACAATAAGTAGCAGGGTCCCCAGAACTGGTAATGAGCGCATAACTAGCCAAATCCTCAAACCCATATCTGGGTGGCGGTCTAGTCGCCCGGTGCTCTCTATCACGAACTAGACTGTAATCCTGCAAGTCACCTTAATCATCAGGTCCATGGTCATCATCAGACCCGGGGTCAGAATCAGACCCGGGAGCAGCATCAGGTATCGGTGCCGACTACTGAATAGGCACCACCTGCATGCTGTCCACTACTGGTGGAACTGCCTCCACCTCAATCAGCTGGCCACCAGAAGTCTCCCCTACAGACTCAGAATCAACTTCCTCAATTG
Source organism: Umbilicus rupestris (assembly GCA_963678935.1). Classification (NCBI taxonomy): domain Eukaryota; kingdom Viridiplantae; phylum Streptophyta; class Magnoliopsida; order Saxifragales; family Crassulaceae; genus Umbilicus; species Umbilicus rupestris. The sequence continues at coordinate 10,853,879 of OY787611.1, read as the reverse complement.
ACTGCCGTATATGCTGCTCATCAAAGACAACATCTCTACTAATCACCATCTTTCTGCGCACTGGATCCCACAATCTGTACCCCTTTACGCCTTTGGAAACATGCACATAGGCAGGATATCCAAAAATCCGTAAATGATCAAGACTAAAGGGAGTACCTATCCAAACCTCCTCTGCAACTCTCCCCTCACAGGACGCCCTCGGTTATCTGTTGATGAGGTAGGACGCCATCTGAATAGCCTCCGCCCCGAAACGCTTCGGTAAACTAGCATTCAGAAGAAGACATATGGCTCTCTCGATCAATGACCTATTGAGTCTTTCAGCCATGCCATCTGCTGTGGCGTCTTCCGCACAGAAAAATGCCTTTGTATACCCTGCTCCTCACAGAACCTCACAAAACTGGAGTCGGTGTATTCAGTTCTATTATCTGACAGCAAGTACTTGATTTTTCTATCTGTCTGGTTCTCCCCTTATGCCTTCAACAACTTGAACTTGGCAAAGACATCTGATTTCTGCTTCAAAAAAATACCCAAACTTTGCGAGAAAAATCATCAGTAAATGTAAAAAAATATCTTGCACCACCCAAAGATATCTCTCTGGTCAGACCACATACATCAGAGTGCACATAATCAAGAATCCCCCCAGTTTTGTGCTTCCCGGTCTTGAACCGAGAACGATTCTGCTTCCCGAGAATGCAAAACTGGCAAAGGTTCAGCTTACAACTCTGAACTCCCTTCACAAGATTTCTCTTATGAAGCTCTGCCATACCACGCTCACTCAGGTGACCCAAAAGCATGTGCCACAATCTGGTTGCATCAGAAGTAGACTCCACCAGCCAGCATTGCCTACAGCGGTGCACCTTGACAACAAATACAATTTGCGTTCAGTTCTATTAGCCATCAGCACCGTCTGGCCAACTTTGGTCACCCCCAAAAGTTCTCGACCTTTAGACCTGAAATCATAACCAATGGCTTGCAAAGTCCCCAACGAAATCAGGTTCTTCCGCAAACTCGAAATATGCCTGACCTTATCCAATGTACGCACGCCACCTTCATCAGACACAATTTTCACCTGTCCAAAAAAGAAATAGGGCAAACAGTATCGTTTCCCATTGAAACGACACCAGATGCAACTGGCGTGATAGTAGTAAACCACTCACGGTGCGGCGACATATGAAACGAGCAACTAGAATCAACAATCCAATCATCAGAATACATATTAGATAAGGCACAAAACAAATCTCCATCGCTATCACTATAAGTCTGAGCCACGTTCGCAGAACTGGACCCTCCACTTTCGTCTTTGGCTCTTGCCGAACCTTCTGCTCCTTTTTTTTTTTTTTTCAGGACACCCGTTCTGATAATGCCCGAGCTTCTTGCAATGATAACACTCCACTGTCTCCATGCTCTGGGACTTGGATTTTTCCTTCTTCCCATCGCCTTTACCCTTGGTCTTTCCGCCACCTCCTTTACTCCCCTTAACAAACTGACCCTCACCCGGAGTAGCTGCTTCTGCACTCTGTTTGCGCTGTGAATGGGAAAGCAGAGTAGAAGTAATTACATCAAGGCTAATTGAGTCCTTACCATATGTCATGGTCGTCACCAGATGGTCGTAGGAACCCGGTAACGAGCACAACAGAATCACAGCCTTGTCCTCATCATCAATCTTCACGCCCAGCCGCGCCATGTCCGTGAGATAAGTATTGAACGAATTGACATGTTGTTGTAGATCAGCCCCCTCCTGCATCTTTAGAATGTGCAGACGGTGCTTTACGAACAGGTTGTTCATCAGCGTCTTTGACATGTACTGACCCTCCAGTTTGTCCCATACAGCCTTCGGCGTCGATAGGTCCAGGATGTGATACATCACCTCGTCCAAAACATACAATTGGATCAATCCCGCGGCCTTCTCCGGCATCTCCGCCCAGTCGGTGTCCTCCATGTCCTTCAGTTTCGCATCGTGCAGAGCCTTCTGCAAGCCTTGCTGTGCCAACAAGTCCTTAACCCTCCTCTGCCACAGTTAGAAATTACCAGTTCCATCAAACCGCATAATCTCAAACTTTGCTTCAGGATTAAGCGCCATCGTCTGATACCAATTGTTAGGACAGGTACACGCACTCACATAAACGAACAAGACACAAGACGTTGTTTACGCAGTTTGGTAACGACGTGTCACCTACTCTGCGGCTGTAGAGTAGCTATAGCTCCCTTTATTGCTTTCATGACAACATATATATATACAGTATAGGTCGAAAACCCTATACCGTACCACGGTGGGCTTCGCCCCCAACACCCCCCTGCCCAACCCCTTTTCAGCGGGCCTACGCTTAACTGCAACCCAGCCCACATGAGCCACACTCAACAATAAGAAAGACACAGTATTTGTTAACCCAGTCCGGCGACTTGTCTACATCTGGGGAGGATGCTCCGATCCTCAAGATTCCACTATCATAGTTCGAAGTACAAGGACTCACACCTCTACTTCTCACCTAGCCGAAATCTAAAGCTCAGTCTAATCTCCTAGACTAGCAGCAGTCTGATCTCACCGACTCTTTTCGTGTACTCTACACACTCTCAATAATAAATAGATATAGTTCTACCTCTCAAACTCAGCCTATTCTATTACAGTGTATAGCTCACGGAATGCTTAAGCACAATCTTCACCAAAGTTGCTATATCTTCAGTCCCCGATACTCCAAGCTCTCCAGCCAAGTAGTCAGACCCTCTGAGTTCTTCAAACTCGGCCTTAGCTCCCCCTCAATCAATGACACACTCTGTCAATAATGGGTAGCCTTGATCACTCCTCCTCAGCCCGTGACACAGCCTGTGTGCGGCTGATCATCGAGCTCCTGATTGTTCCTCCAACGAGCAGCGCTCCAGTGGAACTCAAAACCAGTCCATAATCAAACTCCACGAGTTCTGATTCCTCTGCGCAATACAAGCATTTAACTCAGTGTATAAAACCCTACTACCATGAGTTAATCTCTCAGTGTGCTCTTCATTTGCGCTCTGTAAGTTCTCGCTGATTGTATGTTGTGCTGCTGCCGTTTGCACTTCTTTTTAAGCACTCGCACCCACCAAAAGCGCCAAGCTCAATATCAAAATCTTACTCCCAGATTCTAGCAAGTTTGTTGAAGATTCCGTTGCCAAATTTGAACCCCTTGGATCTTTATCTTTTCAGCATGTGCTGGCGATTACTCAGCTCTTGATGACATCTAAATACCTCGCTCAGCTTCCCTGATGCCAGTTGGATCAAGCCGGAGCCTCACCGTGCAACGTCGGCCTATTTTGCTCTAGCTCTAAATCATCACAGAGTACTGAAGCAGACTTTGTCTGTTCATACCTGTCTCTTGCCCATTCTTCAAATAGTGTCTCAGCTTCAGATTTTCAGGGATTGCTGAGACATACTCTGGCTCTTTGTTGTTGTTGTTGTTGTGTTTTCATTCTTCAGATTGTGCTCTAGCCACTGATCTTCAAGGAGTGCTTTTAGCAGTTTCTTGAGATGTTTTGTCAAGGACGCCATATCCTCAACAATCTCCCCCTTGGCATTTTGACAAAACTGAAATACAACTACAGCTAGACTACTTATCTAGAAACGCCGGTAACCACTAACAACTATGCTAGATAATTTTGCTAACTATTACACTTGAGTTTAGAGTTCCTCAATGTATGCTAAACATCAAAAGTGTTCTAATAGTTCTACGAGCTGTTCAGAATCAAACCAATAATGTCAGATCAGGTGAGCATCATATACTAGTATCTATTACAATTTTCTCCCCCTTCTTGGCTGGGCGGAGCAGAGGCGGCGCTGCTGGCTGCTGGGTACTCCAAGTCTCTGAGGAAGCTGCTGATCTCGGATCTTCTAATAAAGCTCTTCTTGATCACTTCTGTCAGATGGGCATGGTCGGAATTTAGCAGGCTGATCAATCTAGCCTTCAGAGCAGAGTCCAATGCAGAAAGCTGGAGCATCAAAGATTGCTTCAGCAGTCTCTGAAATTTCTCGAGCTGGCTTCAGGTCAGCCTCACCTTCTTCAACATCCACAATGTGTCGGTCCTTGAACACCTTATTGTCCAATGAAAATAATTGAGGAGCTTCTGAGAGTCCCTCATGAGCTGCTCCCAACTCCCTATGGAAAGCAAAGCTGCTTGGATGTTAATGGTGTAACTACCATATTTAGTGCTTGGAAAGGAACATGAGAGACGGATGGTTTGAGGGGTCGGAGAGATGGATTTAGGGTTTAGTTGTTTGGGTTATAATAATTAACAACAAGGCGGATAGGATTGGATTGGATGGCCAAAAGGACCCATTCTCAATAAAGCATCATTTAATTCCTCATCAACCCATTTGCATGCCAGCTGTTTCTTATACATTTCACCTACATCAAGCAAGTAAGCATCTTTACGATTGACTTCATGACACAAGTACTGGCAACATGCTTAAGAACCCCTGGTGACTATAATAATTGGCTGTCATTACTACAGATAATCCCTACAAAATTTTATGCCGCGCTCGACTTCCGTCGCGTAATCATCGGTCAACCGTCGAATATCTAAAAAAATTGACAGTTTTCCGATGCTTATGCGACGGACAAAATATCATTGTATAAAGAACCATCAAATAAAGTATTCCTCGGAAACACATTGCTATTTACGACGGAAAAATACCGTCATAAACGCGTTGTAACAACGTCAGATTACCATCGGATATTCACGGCTAAAGATGCGATGAATACACGACGCTTATCCGACGCAAAGCAATGGTTTCCGATGGTAATATGGAAAATGCAAGTTATTTTTACACCATCGGAACAACATGTTGTAAAAATAAAAATATACGACGATTATTCGGCAATTTTGCGAGGTGGTCAGTAAAAATATACGACGATAATACGACAGTCTTACGGCGGAATTGGGGAAATAAAATGCGACGTTTATCAGTTGACTATTTGACGGTTTTGTATAATATATACAAAATTAATAAAAATGTTAACAATTGTTTTTAATTTTTTGATTATTAAATACTGGAAATTGCATATGATTAAAACTTTATTATATTTCAAAACATATAAACTAAAAACACCATTACAAAAGCAGATCAAGCGTCATTGTCCTCGCTTATATCATGATCAAGCGTTCGGCTTGTGCGTTGTCGACATCATCCCCTCCATCAGATGATGGATTCCTAGAAACATTGCTCCCAAGACCGTGCAAGGCATCTTGAACCTGCTGCTTCACTCTCTGTCAAGCTTGGATGGGGATGTGTCAACTGATTGTTGGATCTTCATTGCAATGGGTGGGAATGTGTCACTAAATCTTTTAACTGACTACCCCTAACCATGGTAGACGCAGCACCAGCAACTCTGGGCACTTGTGTCTCTGGGAGAGTCCTACTTCAGCGTGAAACTTGTCCAAGTCCTCACCCTTCCCAATAAAATAGCGCTACTCTCGATGCGCGACTTGTGCCTCTACTCATATTGATTCTGTTTGATAATAGAAATTAAAATTTTAATTTGAAATGTATTAATTAAGGAAATGGTAAATAGAAATCTCTTACCACTTGTCTGTTGGCCTTGCGATCTAGGTAGAGTCCATCCGGTTTCCGCTTCAAGCGGTCGTACATCTTTTAACAATTGGGACTCCTCCCTAAGTCTTTCTCTTACAAGATTTAATTTTACAAAATAATTTTAACAGTTAACAAATTTATATGCATGATATATTTACTACGTTGAAGTTTTGCAATTACCGTTTACCAGCTGCTCTCGATGCCACTAAGTAGGATGAGGTCCACCTTTATGCCTGCTAAGTCCTCTAGCAGACACTTTTCCTTTGCAATTTTTCTTGTCCTGCGAAGAATGGCTAACAAATGTCGGGTCTGATTTCCACTTCTCCTGGTTCTTCTGTAGAACTTCAAAGGTACAGAAGGCCGAACCATTCTTCGAATGCCCATACGTTACGTGTCCATTATGTTTCGTATAACTTTTATGCACTTTTTAGGGAAGTTCTGACGAACCATTAATATGTGCTCGAGGACCCATATTGTTATTTAGTGCATGAACATAAAAAGTAAAATAATATAATTTATAATAGTACTACTTATAAAAATAATTAGTACACTTATTCGGAAGAGGTCAAACCAACGCTCAACTACAGTTTACTCAACATCACATAACCAAGTCCAATCGGGTTGGTAGTCAGTGCTGATGGAACGACCACAACCGAAGAAGGGATAAAAGTGCAAAAGAAAAGTTATAAGTTAATTGACCCAATATTAAAGAGATACATCTAATGGTAATATATTGATAGAGCCTATTTATACGCGCTATTTAGATCCTAACACCATGCTTGTTTGCATTATTTTGTGTACAGGATTACTGGTTTCCGGTGTTTTTGTATTCCAGGGCGAAACGAGGACCTAAGTCGGATACGCGCTAACAGGCAGCGTTTAAAGAGCGCAACACACAGCCTGCGGAGCTAGCAGCGCAAACAGATAGGAAGTGGCAGAGTCAACTATGGTGCGCAGACCGATTGCGCTAACCAATGTGTGCAGTGCGCCATGCGCAAGATAGTGGTGTTTCCAAATCTTGACACCATCAGATTTGGAAGTTGCCAAGGCCGTTCTTGGGCCTCATGAGCAGTATATAAAGAGAGGAAGGCTAGGGTTTGATCATCATCGAAAGGCATCAAGAAACACACGAGAGAGAGGCAGAACTGAAAAACACACGAGCTGCTGAGAGGACCTGCGCTAGCCGACTGCGCCAGCCGAGACACTGCAACCTGCACGCACCTGCTTGTTACTGTTTTCTTGGATACTTCAGCTATTATTTACTATTTCTATGATGTTTACTACTAGCATGTCTAGCTAAACGCTTTGTATCGGTTGGGCATGATTCTATGAGTAATTCCTTTGAGACTTGTGCTTAATGCATAGTTTGTTTGCTTGTATTAATTCTGTGCACACTGTTGACAGCTAGTTGCATGAGTAGGGGAAGCCTTGAACCGCAATCTTACTCTTGCTACTTGTTTGTTATATGTTAAACTAGTTGGTAGCTTGACGGTGACAACTAGGAGTAACGCGCTAGGATAATCAGCTGCTACTGTGATAGGATTCGTAGCTGCTTAGACTAGTTTCAAGAATTAATAGCTCATGAACTTTGATCGGAACATGCGCACATGTTAGGAAGCCTTGATCGGACACTAACTTCAGTAAATCAAACTATAGACGTTTAGAGTCGATGATAAGGAATACATTCATAGAGGATTGTCTGCGCCGATACTTTTCATAGTCATAGTACTTAATCTCTACTGCCTACGCACGTCTAGTGCAAATCCTGCGTTAACTATTGTCATTCGCGCACTTGCGCAACCCAATCACTCACACCCCAATTTTCGTAAGTGTAGGTCACTAGTTAGAGCGAATCTGCTTGCTCCTTGTGGGATCGACCCTGACTTAGCCGCTATACTAAGTGGAGAAGGAAGGATTAATTTGACGCGCACAACGACGCGTGCATCAAATTTTGGCGCCGTTGCCGGGGAACAACACAGATAAGCTTTAACCAGCTTAAGTTTTCTTTTACAATAGTTAGTTATTTCTGTTTGCTTAATTCTCGTTGTTGTTTCTGACAGCGCGCAATCAACATTAGCCTGCGCAACCTTGAAACAGTTGCGCTGCGCAGATTCTAGTTGTGCACTGACAGACGCAACAGCTTAGTTGTCTTTTAATTTCGTTTTCTTTGAGTTTTAGAATAGGTCATGGAGGATAACAGTGTCGTTGGAGACAACTTAGGGGACAGAACCCCAGAGAATGCGAGGGCGGACAACCGCGCAATTCGGTTCAGAGAGGAAGTGCAGCGCGAGGTTGAAGCAAGGATGGCCGCTGAAATGTATAATGCGCCATCCACGCGACAAGCCGCGCGACGCAGAACAGTGCGCGAGATGTCAGCCCCAATCACAGTTAACCAGCAATGGTGGATAGTGCTTCCACCAGACGGTCATTTTGAGCTAAGGAGCTCGCTCATTCATCACATGCCCAAGTTCCACGGGATGAACAACGAGAACCCAGTCAAGCATGTGCGAGAATTCCTAGTCATTTGCGAGAACATGAAGGCCGAAGGGGAGAGCGACGGCGCTTCCTTTTTCATTGGCTGACACGGCCAGGCATTGGCTGATGAACTTACCAGCAGGATCAATTCACACATGGGAGCAGCTGCAGAAGAAGTTCTTGGACAAGTTCTATCCCGCAGCCAAGATCGCGCTACTCAGGAGGGAACTGGCCGCACCGAGGCAGGGCGCAGGAGAATCACTATCGGAGTATTATGAGCATTTCAGGGAGCTGGAGGCCAACTGCTAAAATCACGGCCTGCCCCAAAATGTGCTGATAGAGAATTTCCTGAATGGATTGCTACCCATGGAGCTGAGATTATTGAATGCATGCGCAGGAGGCGACATTTGCAACATGTACCCAGAGGACGCGTGGCAGCTGATAGAAGACTCAGGTAGAAACAAGCGCTGAGATAAAGGAAATGAAGGCCATGCTGCAGAAGTTGATGCATGCGCAGGGGGCGCAACCAGCTGCGCCAAAAGCATGCGAATTCTGTACGTCCACTGAGCACAAAACCGATGCATGTCCCACACTTTTCGAGGAATCGGGAGATGTCAATGCTCTAGGAGGATGGGATAATATAGGGGCACAGAGGCAGAATCAGACGCGTTTTGGACTGGCCGCAAATGGGTTCAGATGGAAGGAGGAAAACAATTTCCAGAGGCAGTCCGCGGATCAGCGCGCACCACAGCAGACGCAACAAGCTGCGCCCTACAATCCACCGCATCGCCGAACTGACGCACCAGCACAAAACAACCAGCAGCCGAGGCGATCCTTAGAAGATATCGTGGTGGAGCTAGCAGACACAGTGCGCAAGAATGATGAGAAGTATGACAAGAGGTTCGAGTCCATTGAGAAGCAGCTGTCACAGATTGCTACCACGGTGTATGAGCTGAAAAAGAGCGATGGCAACCTGCCTTCGCAAGTGATCCAGAATCCCAAGGGAGAAGTCAACGCAGTGACACTGAGGACTGGGCGCACGGTTGGAACAGAGCAGACCGCAAAGGCGCCCGCTCAACCAGTTGAGCAAGCTCCAGATCTATCAGACCAAGATGCGCAACCAGAAGCGCCAGCCACAAGCCAGCAGGGCGAGGCGCGAGGTATGGCGCAATCAAAAGACAAAGGCATGAATCGTACTAACATACCTGCACCTTTCCCTGTACAGGCACCATCGGCTAGGAATGAAGCGCTTGATAATGAGCTCTACGAGTTATTCAGTAAGATGGAAATAAACATTCCCCTTATTGAAGCAGTTCGGCAGATCCTTAGGTACGCCAAGTTTTTAAAAGAGCTGTGCACAAACAAGAGGAGGAAAGGCGAGTGCGCACAGGTAATGCTAAATATGCAGGCCTCAGCAATCGTGCAACATAAGGTACCACCTAAATGCCGAGACCCAGGTACGTTCACCATCTCATGCACTTTAGGTAAGACCACAGTAAGCAACTACATGATTGACTTAGGCGCATCTATAAATGTGCTTCCCTATTCCCTGTATGCGTCATTGCGCCTGCAGGTCTCACCATTCAGCTAGCAGATCGGTCGTGCAAGCAACTGACGGGCAGGATCGAGGACGTCCTCGTCCGAGTAGGAGAGCTGGTATTCCCAGCAGATTTCTATGTCCTAGAAATGGAGGCTGAGTCGAGCAAAGGCACTGCGCAGATCCTATTGGGCAGACCATTCCTGATGACAGGGCGCACAAAGATAGACGTGTGGAGGGGTACGATCTCAATGGAGGTTGATGGCGAGGAAATTCATTTTAACATATTCAAAGGGATGCAGCACCCTCATGAGGACGCCACAGTGCACGCGATGGACAGCATAGATGACTTGGTTGCAGATGCGCAATGTGCGAGCGCAGCAGAAGGACCTGAGACACTAGCACAGTCAGGGTTGGAGGCGCTTGAGGATGAGCTGAGTAGTGCTGAACCAGTATCCAGACAGGTACACGATTTAGTTAATGTCTGCATTGCTGATAAAATCTTGCCCTCTATTGAACAGGCACCCAAGGTTGAGCTGAAGCAACTCCCAGAGCACCTCAAGTACATATTCTTAGGAAATGTGGACACCCTGCCAGTAATCATAAAGAAAGGATTGGAAGAGGAGCAGGAGGCGCGATTACAGGAAGTGCTGCGCAAGAACCAGCGCGCTATAGGATGGACGCTTGCTGACCTGCGCGGAGTGAGCCCGGACGTATGCATGCATAGGATTCTATTGGAAGATGATGCCAAACTATCTAGGGAGCCTCAGCGCAAATTGAACCCGAATATGATGGAGGTGGTGCAGAAGGAGATCCTGAAGCTGCTTGACGCAGGAGTCATTTACCCGATCTCGGACAGCAAATGGGTAAGTCCAGTGCACATTGTGCCGAAGAAAGGAGGAATCACAGTAGAGGAGAATGCGCAGGGCGAGCTAGTTCCCAAGCGCATGCAAACTGGATGGCCCATGTGCATCGACTACAGAAAGCTTAACGCTGTCACGCGCAAAGATCATTTCCCGCTACCCTTCATGGACCAGATGCTAGATCGATTAGCGGGGAAGCCCTACTTTTGTTTCTTGTACGGGTATTCAAGGTACAATCAGATACCCATTGCTGCGGAAGATCAAGAGAAAACCACGTTTACCTGCCCATTCGGTACGTTTGCGTTTCGGCGCATGTCATTTGGGCTGTGTAACGCGCCAGGTACGTTCCAACGTCTAGTCATGAGCATCTTTTCTGATATGATTGGTATATGCATAGAGGTGTTCATGGATGATTTTACTGTGTACGGAGGTACCTTTGACGCATGCTTAACTCATCTTGATAAGGTCTTAGCGCGCTGCATTTCAAAAAACCTAGTGCTCAATTATGAAAAATGTCATTTTATGGTATCACATGGAGTAGTACTACGACATATTATCTCGCAGAAGGGGATCAAGGTAGACAAAGCCAAAATAGATCTTATTTCTAATCTGCCTTATTCCACTAACGTGCGCGATGTGAAATCATTCCTTGGGCATGCTGGGTTTTACAGGCGTTTCATAAAAGATTTTTCTAAGATTTGTATACCCCTGTCTAACCTCTTGCAAAAGGATGTGTGTTTCGAATTTACTGATGAGTGCAGGGCCGCGTTTGATAAGCTAAAGGAGGCGCTGACAAGTGCGCTAGTGATGCACGCGCCAGACTGGAACCTGCCGTTTGAACTGATGTGCGACGCAAGCGACTATGCAGTAGGTGCAGTCCTGGGACAGCGCATGGATAAGAAGCCGCACGCCATTTATTATGCATTGCGCACACTGGATGCTGCGCAGAGGAACTACACCACCACGGAAAAGGAACTTCTGGCAATCGTGTTTGCACTGGAGAAGTTCCGCGCATATGTTCTAGGCGCCAGAGTCATCGTCTACACAGACCATGCAGCAATCCGTTACCTAATGTCCAAGAAGGAGACTAAGCCGCGCCTGATGCGCTGGGTGCTCCTACTTCAGGAATTTAACTTGGAAATCAAGGATAAGAAGGGCACAGAAAACACAGTCATCGTTTTCAGGTCAATGGGCAGAGAGTCAAAAAGTATTTAGGAGAACCTTGGGATGGCACAGCGCGCGAAGTTGAATTGGCAGAGCCAGAGATAGCAGATGCGCAGGTTGCTGCGCCAGAGTCGCCACCAGATGCACCAGAGGGAGAACTGGGAACTATTGCTCATATTTCTTCTTCCTCTTTACCTAACCTCGTTACTTATGACTTATCACATACTATTAACCATGCTGACCACCCTTCCGATCCTTTGCGCAGGACCAAGAAGAACGCAACACACGCACAAGCGCGGGGTCACTCAGGAGCAAGAGTGGGGGAGGTTGCTGGCACACTTTTACGCAAGTAACGAGGTACAGTTGAGCCATCGAAGTTAAACAAAGGCACTTGTCGGGAGGTAACCCGACACGTTTTAGTAGCGCAGCAGTGCACAGGTCAGTGCGCAAATTCAGTGCGCAGAACAGCTGCGCCAGACAAAGGGTGTAAAAGGCCAGGACTTAGAAAAATTTCAGCATTTTTTACAGTCGACCGTTGCAAAGAAGCTCGTGCCCTCAGCCTCCGCTCGCCGTCCGACACTCAACCAGGTATCCGTTTAGAGAGATTCGAAGAGCTTACCGTCGCTCACTCACCAGGTAATCCTTTCCCTCAGATTTGAGCCGATTCAGTTAGGGTTTGTGCGATAGGAAGGTTGCCATAGGTTTGATATCGCACCTAGATAGCCTGCACCATTTGGAGTTCTGGTTAGAGGGTTTTGTAGGCGGGCGTTAGGCGACCTGTGGGTGACAGCTTCAGGGTGTTTGTCGGAGTTTGGATTTTTGAGCATTTGTGGAGCTTTGACCTTAGTTGACCGGAGGAACCCTAGTACACCATGCAGCCTGCCGAGGATCAAGAGACCCCAGCATCATTTGCCAACAAGTTTGAAGCCTTCATGAGGCTGGAGATGTACGGGACCCCGTACATCAGCAGGGACTTCCTGCGTGAGGTCGGGATGGAGGACCTCATTGTGGAGAAGCTCGCGCTGGCGGGCTGGGAGGCGCTGTTGGAGATCAACAGCGCAGCGGACAAGGAGGATACATGTGAGTTTTTGGCGTCGCTGGAGATGGCCGATTTGGAGATCAGGTACCGGCACAGAGGGGTCTAGTACATTGCCTCGGCCAAGAGGCTGAAGCACACGCTGAGGTGCGCCAAGGTGCACGAGGCGGATATAGACACGCACACGAATCAGGAGGCGTGGCGTGAGATGGCGCCAAGGTGAGGTGGATGTTCTATCTCTGGCGCATGGTCGCCTATGCAATCATTGGGCATTTTAATGGTGCGCCGAAGATCAGCCTGCTGGACATGGACATATTGAAGGGATTTTACTATGGGAAGAAGGTGCTGTTTGTCTCGGACATGGTGGTCCATTGGAGTCGGGTCAGCACGAAGGGGCCGCTGACTTGTGGAGGAATGATCACGCACCTGCTGCGTGCGTTGCATGGAGAGCCGGAGGTGCCCGAGCACACGGTAGTGCCAGCTGTTCCCCTGGACCGCGCCCATATGCTACAGCTCAGAGCGGTAGCCGTGAGAGAGGATGGGACATTGGAATGGTGCTACCAGCTGCAGCGGCCAGAGCGCCGAGGCAAAGAGCAGAGAGCAGCGCGTAGCCAGAGGAGGTCGCCGAGGAAAGGGAGATGGAAGAGGCCCCAGAGCCAGTTGCGCCTCCAGTCAAGCGCATGAGGACTCGTGCGCAGACTGGAGCGCGCCGGAGGGCGAGTGCGCCGCAGGGGGAGCCAGTTACCATTGCCATTGATGATTCTCCCCCGCGTACACAAGGAAAGCGCCCCAGGACAGAGGCAGAGGAGGCGCCTGAGGAGGTATCAGGGGAGCAGCGCATGATGTTCAACGTCATGCGCGTGCTCGAGTATTTAGCACCAGAGGGGGCAGACCTGAGCATGAGCCCACCATCAGGGTGGAGATTTGGAGATTCTATCCCCCCTCTCCTCAGTCTGCGTAAGCTGCCCCCAGGATCCCCCAGCGAGCCGCGCTAGCCAGCCAGCCCTCCTACCCAGTCCCCGGTCCATACAGCAGAGCCCACCCCAGCAGTAGACCCAGTACCAGCACCTGCAGCACCCCCTGCACAGCCTTCTATTCAGAGGTCCCCTGAAGCCGATCCCACCATAAGTTCCAGCTCAGATTCACTATGGGATCCTATCTCAGAGGACGACCTCTTGCCTCAGCCCGCCGCCATTTCTGTAGTGCCGCTAACCTCCAGTACCGAGTATGTGACCGATTCTTCAGATGAGGAGGTGCACGGATCTGCAGTATTTCCTTTGAGACTTGTGCTTAATGCATAGTTTGTTTGCTTGTATTAATTCTGTGCACACTGTTGACAGCTAGTTGCATGAGTAGGGGAAGCCTTGAACCGCAATCTTACTCTTGCTACTTGTTTGTTATATGTTAAACTAGTTGGTAGCTTGACGGTGACAACTAGGAGTAACGCGCTAGGATAATCAGCTGCTACTGTGATAGGATTCGTAGCTGCTTAGACTAGTTTCAAGAATTAATAGCTCATGAACTTTGATCGGAACATGCGCACATGTTAGGAAGCCTTGATCGGACACTAACTTCAGTAAATCAAACTATAGACGTTTAGAGTCGATGATAAGGAATACATTCTTAGAGGATTGTCTGCGCCGATACTTTTCATAGTCATAGTACTTAATCTCTACTGCCTGCGCACGTCTAGTGCAAATCCTGCGTTAACTATTGTCATTCGCGCACTTGCGCAACCCAATCACTCACACCCCAATTTTCGTAAGTGTAGGTCACTAGTTAGAGCGAATCTGCTTGCTCTTTGTGGGATCGACCCTGACTTAGCCGCTATACTAAGTGGAGAAGGAAGGATTAATTTGACTCGCACAACGAAACGTGCATCATATATACACATATTTGTTCTTCTCGGTGGGAACTATCAAGATTCTCCTATCCTCAGTCCGGTCATCTAGAATAATGGATGTCATAGAATGTAAATCCGTATCCGAGGAAGATTAGTAACTCTTGATATGACCTCCCTAACAAACTATGTAGTTCTAGTACGGATGGTAGAACTTCTATCACTAGTTCTTATGCCAACTTCTAAGAAACATGTTAAGAATGTTTCGACTGTTTCGAGTAAAACTATATACTGAAAAGTAAATACGAAACACTGAGATTTGGTAACCCACTTCAGGACAATGTGTTCGTAATGTGGGGGGTACTCCTAAACAAGCAGCAATCCACTAATAACGATCAGACAACGAAGTACAAACTTGCAAGACTTCCTCTTCAAGTCCTTCTACCACTAACTCGTCTAGATGCACATTGTGCTCCCCTCAGTGTAGAGATCCCTCTCTATGGCTTGCACAACAGCTTCATTGTCCCGAACAACTGCTCATCCACTCAACGTCCTCCCGGATCGTTGGCTTCCTCCCAGATAGCTAGACATATCTATTTTGCAACAGGATTTGTGGAACGTATATCTTCAGCAGATACTCTGATTGTCGTGCTTGAGTGCTAACTTTGCTCTGACCTTCGATGGGTGCACTAACAATGCGTATTTTTAACCCTTTATAGATGTCAGATATAAGTTTCAGGGGTCAAATTGTAGTCAAAAACAATTTATAGACCTTGGTAAGCCAAGGGTCGATCCTAGGAACAGGCGCGTGTATATATTAGCTAGCACTCAATGTGTTCAGCTACTCCAAATGAAAATTATGGGTTTGTTCTAACTATCCTAATTTTCCTAATTAATATAACTAACGGTTGATTCGATCAGAGAAAGCAATTCCAAGATTGAACTTCACCCATGCTCGCAACACAATTCATGCAATTAGTCACACCATATAGTCATGCAAAATAGCTTTGGAAATAACCTAAATTGACATCAGATGAGCCGCCCATTCACGGATCATCACCTGAATTAATCTACACTATTGAACGCCCCCTAATCACGGATTATCAATAGTTTAGATTTATTAGACTCAAAGGTTTCCAGAAAAAATATGTCAACTGTCCTATCGGTTCATGTACTAACAATAAGGCTACTATGTCTCGACATCAATCCTATTTGTTCCAGTTAACTGCCTCAGACCCATTCATCTTTTTGGCATCTAACCTAGTTTCGTTCTAACATGCAGTCATCCCAATCAATGATCAACAATGATAAAACGATAGAATGAAGCATAATAGAATTGAAAACATAAGCTTGCATTAGACTAAAATTGATGTCTGTACAAATCACATGAAATCAGGTTACAGGCATGGGATCCGTAGGATCCCAGAACTAAATAAACTACTCGCTACTCATCGAGATTACTACCAATACAAGAATGAAGAGAATAAAGAACGAAGAACCCGTGACGACGATCTTCACTTCAAGCTATCCTCTTCTCTCTTGCGTTCGTTCTCCAAAATCGTTCAACCCTTGTGAATGAGCCCTCGATTTCTATTTATACTGAAAGTCAATTGGGTTGATTTTCAGAATTAATTCGCTGCCCAGTTTGATGCCAAACCGGCGGTTTCAAGGTTCAAACCGCCGGTTCAAAGTCGAACCGGCCCTTCTCAGAGAATCATGAAATTTTGCCTTTGGGGCCGGTTTGACCAGTAAACCACCGGTTTGACCATTGAACCGGCGGTTCTTACTTGAACCGGACTATAGTTCACTCAGCACTGTAAATCTGATTTTTCTTGCGTTTTTGACCATCTAAACCTTCGAATTATGTCTTGGGTAAACTACAATGTTGTAGCCCTTTGAGTTAGCTTTCCAACAAGATATAGAACGCCTCGATCGGATAAGAATCATGTTCTAGGAAAGCCTTTGATGGAGAATAGGTCAATCTGCCCAGATTTGGTCTGTATTCGTTTGAATATTTGTGTTTTGCCTTATTTTGCTCCAAACGGACTACAAAGCCTCAATTTAATGTAACTTGACCTGAAATGAGAGTAGAGTGGTGAAAACACAATGAAAAGTTTGGGAGATGAGCGAAATTGATCATCGAATGAAGCGAATAATCGGTAAGAAATCAGCCGATCAAAACACTCCACCACTTAGAATTTGTTCGTCCCGAACAAATATAAAATTCACAATGAGTGGCATATGGATTTACGGATGCATTTAGCATATGGATCAAGCCTTTAATCCCCTAGGCTACCCTAGTGGACGAGTTATAGTCTTGTGAAGGTTTTCAGAAGAGGGAGTACCTACAAATCCCAAATGCAACTAAATTTATATGAATGCATGAATTAAGCTGCTCAAGCGTGTCCACTCTGCGTATTCTCAAACTCATGCTTGCGTAGTCTATAGTTGAAAACACTGTCAGAAAAACTTTTGAGCCATCGTAGTTTACAAGAATAATGCATTCAAACGAAAATCAGTACACAAGGCTATTAAATGTCTAATCATTCACTCTACTCAACCTTCCTGCAATGCATCGAAACCAAGATTATAGTTACACAAAACATGCTCGCCATTTACCTATGCTATCTAGGGATAGTCCACGGGCTCTTAGCGCAAAGCTCGTTCTCAAGTGCTAAAGTCTAAGCTAGTGACTGGTAAGAGAAGAGGAGCTTGGCTTAGGGAATTTTTTGAAAGATGCGAAGACTCTCTTAATGATTCGGTGCAAGCACAAGGGTCGTTCCTTAACTCATCTTATAGGACTTCTAATACAAGATGTGATCACACACAATAAACAAGTGGTATAATACACAATGTCAAGCTTAAGCGGGAGTATATAATGGCCTTCGGCCTTGTCATGCTTAAGGGAAACTTTTCTTCCATTCCTTTGCATCTCATTTTCTTTTCTTTCTCTTTTTTTTCGTTGGGACCTATTTTGCGCCCTCTTTTGACGTTTCTTTTTGTCCTGTCATTTGAGGGACTCCACACTTAAAACCTGACAAAGTGTATTAGTGGTGGAGGCGGGTGAATAACAACAAGCACGAGAAGTCCGTAAGATTGCAAAAGTCACCTTGAATCATAAAGCTAGTTTAGGTTTTTGAACATTATGAACCGGTGCCTACTAAAAATCCTGCTCTAGCATGCATGTGAGGTCATTTAGAATGCGTGACAGACATAAGATAGAGGAGGCACTGAGTTCATAGGACTACACATTCAAGGAAACAACATTAGGTTCTAAATTCTTCATCAAGTGACTTGAGATACCGACAGGCAAGACTGATAGAGAAATGAGCATAACACAATGCGAGACAAAAAAAATGAGCAACATGACTGGTTCTAAACATGCAATGCCTAACTAAAATAAAGTACATGGCAATGATGGAGTGACTATGCGCTCCCAAACACTCCACACTTAAGAGCAAGCTTAGTCTCTAAGCGATAAAAATAAAAATAAATATCAACCACGACAAGCAGCCCACACTTAAGTTGAGAGCATATAAGTCATACATCATGTCATGTCATGCAATGCACAAATCAAACTAATCGAAATAATTATGAAACTTACAAATCGGGTTACTTTCCGTCGAGGCCTAGTTTAACGTCTTGGCAAGACTCGCAAAGTGCCCAATAGAAATCACTCGCGAGAAGTTCTTTGCTAGAATCCCTTAAAATCCCAATTGAATTTACGTCCATCAAGTGCAATATGGACGATGAATTTAGGATCCAATCCCTTTATAAATATTAGTCCCTTAAGAACCAAGGGATTGTAGGAGCTTCTTCTCGGTAGTTTCAATAAATATGGCAAGAATCGTAGAAATTTATCCGGCTGTGGTGCAAGAAGATATACATCTTCAATACATGCTCCATATCCAATTGGCATGCTTCCCGTGAGCTCTTCAACTAAAAACTCAGGTGCCAATATATTTGAAGCTCTTTTCACTATCACATCCATATGTATGCAAGGATAGTCTTTAGTTGAATTCAAACAAAAATCAGTGAAGTCCTCATAATTTTGATTTTGTGGTGTCTCAAAGTGCTCCATCTCTTCCACTTCATCACCATGGTCATTCACATCATTGGGAAATAAGGATGAAGAGGCAAATGCTTCATCAAAATGAACTTCTTGATGGCTGGCCACTTCCATCTCGACGTCATTGTCTATGAATTCCTTGGTGATGCTCGGTTCTCTTGCTACTAAGCTTGCTTGCTGCGCAATCTGAGTTTCCAGCATACGAGTCTGAATAGTGAGCTGCTCCACTGACTTTGTCAAGTTGTCAATCTTAACCTAAGTTTCTTGAGAATGTTTGCTTTATTGTGCCAGAAAATCAGCAAGCATGGACTCCACAATTGATATCTTGGTGTTCTCAAGTTGGGTCTGCTGATTATGGTTCTGAAATAGAAGTGAATGGTTGGGCGCTTCATAAACTTGTTGTGAAAATTCTAATAATATGTGTCTTCCTAGTATTGCTCTCCCATCTTTGGATACTAGTTCAAACCGGCGGTTTCAAGGTTCAAACCGCCGGTTCAACGTGGAACCGTCGATTTTGTCGAGCACGAGTGAAGGCCGAGCGCAGGAGAAGGAGGAAAAGAAAGAGAAAGTGTTCATATTTGCGCAGAAATGTGGTGAATATCCTCTGGTAATGCGACAGAAATGGTTTCTTTTCTTAATCATCGTAATTGAGGTCGTCATTGCATAAGCATCGTAAAATCGTTATAAATAATTAGAGTCATTGTCGCATATAGGTCATAAGATCATCGTAAATAATTAAGGTCACCATTTCATAAGTATCGTAAAATTGGGGTGATCGTTGCATAAGCATCGTAAACCCGTCATATTGGGGGTCATCAACGCATAAGCATCATAAAACCGTTGTATGTATGATCGTGCGTCGTTGTACGCGTCAAATTAATCCTTCCTTCTCCACTTAGTATAGCGGCTAAGTCAGGGTCGATCCCACAAGGAGCAAGCAGACTCGTCTTAGCTAGCAACCTACAACTTACGAAATTGGGGTTGTGAGTGGTTGGGTTGCGCAGGTGCGCGAATGAACAGTGTGTAAACAGAGTTGCAGAATTGCGCGAATGAACAGTGTGTAAACAGAGTTGCGCGAATGAACAGTAGTGAAAGCAGAATTGCACGATACGTGCGCAGGCAGTAGATTTTAAGTACTATGACTATGAAGAGTATCGGTACAGACAATCCTCTATGAATGTATGCCTTATCATCGACTCTAAACATCTATAGTGCAGTTCTACTTAAGTTAGTGTCCGATCAAGGCTTCCTAACGTGCGCGCATGTTCCGATCAAAGTTCATGAGCTATTAATTCCTGAAACTAGTGTAAACAGCCACAAATCCTATCAGAGTAGCAGCTGAGTATCCTAGTGTGTTACTCCTAGTTGTCACCGTCAAGCTATCAACTAGTTTAACATACAATAACTAGCAATTAGAATAAGATTGCGGTTCAAGGCTTCCCTTATTCGCACAACTAATTATCACCCATATGCATAGAATTAATATAAGTAGATGTACCAAGCATTAAGAACAAGTCTCAAAGGAAATACTTCATAGAATCATGCCCAACCGATACAATGTGTTTAGCTAGACATGCTAGAAACAAACATCATAGCAATAATAAATAAATACTAAAGTAGCAAGAGAAACGTAGCAGGTTGGCGCAATAGCGCGTTGCTGTTCTCGGCTGGCGCAGGTGGTTCGCGCAGAGTCTAGCTGAAGTAGCTCGTGTGTTTTTCTGCCGAGTGTCCTTCTCTCTATCTGCTCTCTCTCTCTCTAACCCTAGCTTCCCTCCTCTTATATAGTGGTCTTGAAGCCCAAGGAATGCTTAGATTTGGCCCGAGAGACTTTTAGCAACTTCCCAAATCTAGGAGATCAATATTTAGAAACTCTGCCCTTCTGCGCACGCTGACTGCGCTACTCGCTTTGCGCAGTCGGTTTGCACACTGTAGTCCGAAACAGCTATCTCCTTTTGCGCTGCTAGCTTCGCGCAGTCGTGCATTGTGCTTTAAAACATCCGTTAGCGCACATCTGACTTATGCTCATGTTTTATCCTGCAATACAAAAATACCAAAAAACCAGTAATCTTGTACACAAAATAATGCAAACAAGCACAGTGTTAAGATCTAAATAGCGCATATAAATAGGCTCTATCAATTTAGTACTTTTATATTTCAGCCAAAAATTTTTCTAATTCATTTCTTACAATCTGTTGAAAATTCTTAATAATTTAAAAGGAGTACATCGAACAATAGGGCACCGGTTCACCGATTATAATTTCTTTTGCGGCATAAACTGATAAATGCTCCACAGAATTGAAGAATGAAGGCAAAAATATGTCACTAATTTGAATAGAGTTTCAACTATATTTTCCTTCCAGATCATCATGCGGTTGATATCTAATAATGAAGCACAAATATCTAGAAACTATGCACATAACTCCGATTTGGGTTCCCATAAAGTGGTGGGAAGTGTACCACGAAATGCAATCCATATTAACCTCTCTAACAACATGTGTGCGTCGTGGCTTTTATACTGCACCAGCTTATGTTGTTGTAGATCGACATTGGTACCCAATTTGGTTTGCTGGTTGAGAAGAAGTTTGTACTTAGGTTTTGCAGCGACTAACTTACCCCGAAGAATTTGTAATTTAACCTCTAGACGGTTGAAGTAAACACCAATGTCTTTTCAACCCTTAACTTCATTTTTCTTTTGTTTTCCCTTTGACGTTCATCATGGTATCAAAGATATTTTTGAACACATTTTTCTCAACATGCATGGCATCAAGAATGTCCCTTAATTTCATATCCGCCCAAATAAGACAACTACCAAAATATGCTTTTCTTTGTCCAGTTGTGATAGTTACAAAACCCTACTGTTTCTCATTTGCGCCTTGTTTAAATATCGTCTTTATTTGGCATACTCTATCGTAAACTACGTGACCATTATGCATATCTACTGAAGGATTGTGTTATAACCGTCCCCGAAAGAAACTGTGACGGGTTTGCCAATACGAATGGTTTTCAAGCAAAAGCCTCCCGTGACAATCAAAATTAGAAACTTTTTTGCATTCTTAAGCACAAACGTCTTCGTATGTTCCATGCAATATAAACCCTCTAAGTGTCCCTAGTTTTTAGGTAGGGAAATCAATCACTGTCTACCTTAGAACAATCCTCATTTTTTTTAGTTTTGCTTGTTGTACGCATCAAATGTATCCACTTCAATATTATACAAAGTAAACAAGTTATCGATCAAAGGGCGCAAATATATATCAATCCGTTTCTGAGGAGTTTTTCTAGAATTAAGATAGTCAGCCACATGTTTGTTGTTTTCATGCAGAACCATGTGGGCAAATTATAAGGTGTCAACATAATAGACCAACATGAGTATGATTTTGTCGACCTACAAAACGGGCTGAAGCCATTCGAACACCACCACAGTCTTAGACTGGGAGACCCAAAACTGAAGTTGGGATTTTTTAGATCAAAATCTTCCGTGAATACTTTCTGAAGGGTGCACCATACCAGTGTCATCTGTAGCTTTATTTAAATTCCACCTCATGTGTGTAGCATTCATATACAACCATTGAAGACGATGTATGATAGGAAGGTAGAACATTTGAGATCTCGCATTCCTCCTGTAAATGCTCGAGCTTTGCAATTTGTGCAACTCTTTATATCTTGGTTCCCCCCAAAAATGATATTTAATAACTTCTCAACCTCCCTATAGTATATCAAACAACAACTACACATACATCAATAGAGTGTACCCCATTCATAATCCATTCAATAGTGTCTTGTTTGACAAAATGTAGTAGGCATCGATTGTTGCAGTCAAGAAAATTTCCTGTTGTCCCACGAATTGAATCATATGTTACTTCCGACAATCCATGGCCTGCCTTGGTTTAAAGTAATTTCATGGCAATAGATAAATCTATCTTAATAGTACAATCTTCAAATACATATTCGCAGTTTGATTTAAACATATTATATAGCTCGATATTGCTTCAATAGGTTCCTCAAGTTTTCTTGGAATAACTGATGGAAACCACTGCTCAGCCCAGCTATATCACTTACAATATTCCGAAGCCTGCTATTAGTTTCATCAAAGGGTGGTCGTACATGCGGTTTATTAGGATCATTAAAACTGTGCTCGTTAACTCATCCAGTATATGTCACTTCTATTGCCTATCCATGAAGAGTCCAATTATAATAATCTTTAGCGAATCTATAGGTAAACAAATGATTTTTAGCAACACCATCCATAAACATATCATTATTATACGATTCACCAAGCTTACATCTTATTTCCATCGAAGACTTGCCTATTCGCAGAAACCGCTTCAAGAAACCTCTCAACACCATCCATAAACATATCATTATTATACGATTCACCGAGCTTACATCACTTGTACATTCGAAAACCTCTTGGAACCAATTCTTCCATGAAAAACATGCTAAACATATTTGCAATACCTCTTGTTCGTCAAATAAGCTACAAACGCAACAAATAAACCTACATAATCAATCAATACAGTTTCAACAATTAAATGATAAGTTGAGAAGTAGATACCTGATTATGAGTTATTAAATCCGAAATTTCAAAATTTGTGAAGTGGAGAAAGAAAATGTTATGAAATTCTACTCATGCGGAGTTATAGCTTCTGCTTAAGCACTCTTTGTATTTTTCTGCGGAATTACTCTATTAACAGAATAAGAAAGACATAGTAGTTTGTTCACCAAGTTCGGCAACTTGCCTACGTCTGGGGAGGATACACCGATCCCAAAGATTTTACTATCTCAGTTTGAAGTAAAAAGAACTCACACCTCTACTTCTCACCTAGGCGAAAGCTAATGCTCAGTCTAATCTCTTAGACTAGCTAGCAGTCTGATCACACAGACTCTCTTCGCGCTACGTATGCACTTCCAGTAACAAATAGCTATGGGCCTGACTCTCAGACCTAGCCTATTCCATTACAATGTGTGGTACACGGAATGCTTAAGCACACTCTTCACCAGAGTTGCTGTATCTCTAGTCTACAATTATTCTAGCTCTCCCACCAAACAGTCGAACACTCTGAATTCTTCAAACTCAGTCTTTTCTCCCCCTCAATCGATGGCACACTCTGTCACTCTTGGGTAGCCTCGATTAATGCTCCGCAGCCCGAGACAATGGCAATCCACGGCTGATCACCGAGCTTTGATTGTTCCTTCAATGAGCATCGCTCCAGTCGAACTTCAGATCAATCCTGAATCAAACTCCATGAGGTCTGATTCCTTCTACACACGACAACAATCTTCAATTCAAAGTATAATCGGGCATTCTGCTCTACCTCTGGATCATTACGGAGTGCTGAAGCAGACTCTCTCTCTTCATAGTTGTCTCTCGCCATTCTTCAGATAGTGTCTCAGCTTCTAATTTTCAGGGAATGCAGTAGCAGCTCTAGTTCTTTGTTGTTATTGTTTTGTCAGTCTTCAGATTGTGCTCCAGCTACCAATCTTCAGGGAGTGCTTCAGCAATCTCTTGAGCAGTTTTATCAAGGATGCCATACCCTTAACATGTTATATGATTTAGGCAGAATAACCAAAGATAGAAGACATCCAAAAATAAGAGATAAATGTCGTAGACTTGCACGGTTATACCGGGGAAATCATCTCGTCGCATTATAATATTAAAGACGATAACTACTGTTGCAAACTATAATATCGTAATTCATCGTAACCACATCGCATAAATAGTCATATCGAGTACCGTGTTTACGATAGAAAGCGTGCGCTTCGTAACTCCATCGTATCATACAACGATATTACGACGGAGTTTACCATCGTCAATGAACTTTCATAAACACATCCCATAAACCGGCGAAACAACTAAACCTTCGCGTGACCACAAAAAAACCGTCGTATAAATATGCGAAGGTATTTAAATCATTGCATAATTCCATCTTAAATAAGATCAAAATTTATAATGAATGTTAAAAATGACTTCTATGCGTAACTGGTGTGCGAGGCCGTACCAACTATTTATGTGTCCGTACTAGAGAGTAGTACGGGTCAGTGTACTCACTAAGATCGTTTAGCCCATACTGATGATTAATACGGTCATTGATAGAGCCTAGTTATATGCGCTATTTAGATCTTAACACTGTGCTTGTTTGCATTATTTTGTGTACAAGATTACTGGTTTTCGGTATTTTTGTATTTCAGGATAAAACAGGAGCATAAGTCAGATGTGCGCTAACGGACGTTTTTAGAGCGCAATGCACGACCTGCGGAGCTAGCAGCGCAAAAGAAGATAGCTGATTCGGACTACAGTGCGCAAACCGACTGCGCGAAGCAAGTAGCGCAATCCGCGTGCGCAGAATGGCAGAGTTTCTAAATATTGATCTCCTAGATTTGGGAAGTTGCTAAAAGTCTCTCGGGCCAAATCTAATCATTCCATGGTCTTCAAGACCACCATATAAGAGAGAGAGAGCAGAGAGAGAGAGAGAGGAGATAGAGAGAAGGACACATAGCAGCAAAACACACGAACTACTTCAGCCAGAATCTGCGCGAACCACCTGCGCCAGCCGAGAACAGCAACGCGCAATTGACTTGCTACGTTTTCAATTGCTGCTTTAGTTTTAATTATTATTTCTATTATGTTTGTTTCTAGCATGTCTAGCTAAACACTTTGTATCGTTTGGGCATGATTCTATGAAGTATTTCCTTTGAGACTTGTGCTTAATGCTTGGTACATCTACTTATATTAATTCTATGCATATGGGTGATAATTAGTGGTGCGAATAAGGGAAGCCTTGAACCGCAATCTTATTCTAACTGCTCATTATTGTATGTTAAACTAGTTGATAGCTTGATAGTGACAAGTAGGAGTAACGCACTAGGATAATCAGCTGCTACTGTGATAGGATTCATAGCTGCTTAGACTAGTTTCAGGAATTAATAGCTCATGAACTTTGATCGGAACATGCACGCACGTTAGGAAGCCTTGATCGGACACTAACTTAAGTAGAACTGCACTATAGATGTTTAGAGTCGATGATAAGGGATACATTCATAGAGGATTGTCTGTACCGATACTCTTCATAGTCATAGTACTTAAAATCTACTACCTGCGCACGTATCGTGCAATTCTGCTTTCACTACTGTTCATTCGCGCACCTGCGCAACCCAATCACTCACAACCCCAATTTCGTAAGTTGTAGGTTGCTAGCTAAGACGAGTCTGCACGCTCCTTGTGGGATCCACCCTGACTTAGTGACGTTGGCGTTTTAGGCAAGCAAAATGAAGTGCTATTCTAGTCACGCAAATATCAAACAATATTTATAACCGAGTGACCTCGGATCGAACCCAAGGGAAAAGCTTAGACTAATTGACAACTAATCAATGCTACTAATGTAAGTCTACGGTTTTTGGGGGGGAATATGTCCTCCTATAGAGGTATCTCTAGCAAGCACTAAAGATAAATGATATTCTTGAGTTCTACTTAATGAATAAAAAGGGGTGACTAGGGATTCAACTTCTCTCCTAGGATATGAGGAAATGAAATAACTCACTAATACATGCATGAACTACATTTGGTTGATAAAAGCAAGGCTAATGCATCATCCACTCTAGGTTCAACTCTCGCTCCTTCCCTAGAATGGAGAGGATACATAAATGACAAGGTTCTCAAACTCTCATTCTATTGAACCGTGTAGAAT
The DNA here is from genome assembly GCA_963678935.1 of Umbilicus rupestris. Taxonomy (NCBI): domain Eukaryota; kingdom Viridiplantae; phylum Streptophyta; class Magnoliopsida; order Saxifragales; family Crassulaceae; genus Umbilicus; species Umbilicus rupestris. Next base: position 10,827,653 of record OY787611.1, on the reverse strand, counting down.
ATGAGTCCCATAACCGCACCCTCTCGGTCTATTGGCCGGTTACTCAAATCCGCTCAAAACTTAGCCTAATGTCAAGAATGCATGTCGCTCTCACGCACAAACACTCCATCTATGATCATACGATAGCTATGAAACATCCTAAGTTCAACTCTCGCTCCTTCCTTAGGGGTTCTAACCAAGCATACTCACTTAAGCATTTCGTCAAACACTTGGTGTGCATACAATGAATACATAGCTAGGGCACAATAAGATCAAACCAAACTTCATTCAATGCAACAACAATAGTGTTCTACATCATATCCAATCCTAGGGGATCCATTTAATCCCCAACCACAAAAGTAACTACTCACTCATAATGAGTGTGTACAAAAACATGACAACTAAAGGAAGCATAAATGTAAATACAAAGTTAGGGTTTAGAAGAGGATGATGTGGAATCTTCAATCCAAGCTTCAATCTTCCATCAAGCTTGATCTTCCTTGAGTTTTGTCGTCTAGGGTTGCAAAAAGTGGAAACTTGTCGTCTAGGGTTGAGAGAAAAAGCAAGCTCTCTTTCTTCACTTCTATCTCCTTCTATTTATACTCTTTGAAGTTTCCCACAAAATGACCGAAGAGACCGAATCACTTGATTCGGTCAATGTCCATGTGATTCGCTCGAACCTTTTGTTCAGTGCAGTTTTGAGTTTGGGCGAATCAATTATCCTGGCCGAATCACTTTTGATTCGGTCAAATGTCTTTGTTTTGATACGGTCAAACGCCTTGTGGAGCTAAACTGATTCGGGCACCTCTGGGCGAATCACCTCTGATTCGGCCGAATCAGCTGTTCAGTAGCTTCTTGACTGGGCGAATCAATTTTCTTAGCCGAATCACCACTGATTCGGTCACACCCATTATGTGATTCGGTCAAACCTTCAGGACTTCCCCGGATCAGGTCAATTCGTGCAGCTGAGGGTGATTCGGTCAAGCTGGTGGGCGAATCACTTCTGCAGTTTGCTCAGCTTTGCTTCTTTTGATCTCCATCGACCGGAATTCGTCTAGATTTTCTTCGGGTCACTTCGTATTGCGAGATACATAATTTTAACCTGAAATACACGAAGAAATCATCAAATGGCTTTATAGAATTGCGGAACAAACAAGAAGTAAGTGAAAAATGTGGACAAATATAAGGTTATTTGTCCGCTCATCAAAATACCCCACACTTAAGACTTGTTCGTCCCGAACAAATATGTGCATAAGTCAAGCGAGAGTTTTCAGAAAAGGAATACTCACAAATCCCAATTGCAATCATCCATGAGAGTTTAAAGTTCAAATATAGCTAGCTAAGCAAGTAGTTCACTATCACCTCAAATTGGAATAGAGTTGTGCAAATTATTCACTTCACACAAACTCTAAGGATCATTCACTTCAATGCGATAATAAATGTTCATAGAATCGATGTCAACCTAGCATTCGTCAAATTCAAATTTCCGCTCAATTTCCTATGCAAGTAGTATGAAGATAAGCGTTGCTAGCACAAAAATTTTGTCAAATCAATCACATATGCTTGCTAAGGGCAAGTCCATAAGCTCAAGACAATAAACTCGTTCTCAAAAATTAGGTTATACGTGATAAACCGCAAGAGAAGAGGAGTTTTGACAATGAACAATTTAGAATTTCCTCGTACAAATCTGGGTGCTCAAGTAATAAATTACGAGGGTCATACCTTAGACGCTTCCTAGATACCCAATGCAAAAACCTTGCTCACACCTATGCGAAAGAACTTGTGGAAAAGGCACAAAGTCAAGAATTAAGTGTGCCTATTTTTTTTTGCGTTTATACAAATGCTTTCGAGGGGGAAATTACCTTCCTAACCCTCGGCAAATGCAAAACCTTCAAAATATGATAATTCTTTTTTTTTTTCTTTCTCTTTTTTTTCTTCTTCTTTCGCAAACATTTTGAAACACCCCACACTTAAGACTTGACAATGTGCCTAAATGATATTTGATGGGGCATGAAGTGTGAGCAAAGCAAATGCAAAGGCTAAATAGGGACGCTAAAATCACCTAAGAGCAACCAAGAGCAAGCACAAGGGTTTTTTTTTTGAAAACATTTTTTATTTTGTGCTCGCTAAACTCAACTTCATTTTTCATGCATGGAAAGAGCTTAAAAACGAATCAAACTAAGCTAGCCGAACATCGAATCATGTGAATAAAATCATCACAAAGAGGATCAATTGACTTAGAGATGCGATTCATGAATTTAAAACACAACTCAATCCAAATTTTTTTTTTTTTGTACTACTTAATTGCTTAGCAAACATTACTTCGTGTGATCAATACTTAAAGTTTGTGAAATTTCAAGTGTCTCTACTTATGCAGATTTGTGAACTAGCAGTTGCTGCAGCACACTCTTGTTCACTTAAATGTAGGCACAACAGACAATGAATAGGACACAGATTTGTTCACCCAGTTCGGCCAATCTGCCTACGTCTGGGGAGGACTATTCTCCAGTCCTCAATCCACTCAACCAAAGGTTCAAAGCACACTCGGTTACAACGCACGCAACCTATGCTACTTTAACCCCGTGTGGACTACTCAACACAATCAGAACAAGCTCTGATTTGTGTCAGCACACCCTCTACAATATGTCAGTCTAGAATAGTGCATCTGCTGCTGACTATTCTGCTTGATTGCTTGATTGCTTGAGCTGCAGCAGCTCCTTGTTCACATATGTTGGTTTTGTCAAATCTGCCACTCTTGCATTATCAATCTCCCCCTTGGCATTTTGACAAAACCACTTCATAACTCCACTTCTCAGCCTGCTCTTTCTTCTCCCCCTTTTTGGAACAAATGACGAGGGGGTTTTTCTGCTGAGAGCACTTATGACGGCAATACACAGAGCCCTAGAGAGGCCCTCAGGTCTTCAAACCGAGCTGCATCCAGAGCTTTGGTGAAGATATCAGCAAGTTGTTTGGCAGACACAACATGCTGGAGCGAGATGACTTTCTGTTCAACAAGGTCACGGATGAAGTGATGACGAATGTCAATGTGCTTGGTTCTACTGTGCTGGACAGGGTTCTTGGATATGCTGATGGCACTCATATTGTCACAGTAGAGAGCCATGGCATCTTGAGCAACCCCATACTCACTCAGCATTTGCTTCATCCACATCATTTGTGCACAGCAGCTCCCAGCAGCAATGTACTCAGCCTCGGCAGTGGATAGAGAAATACTATTCTGTTTTCTGCTGAACCAAGAGACCAGGTTATTCCCCAAGAAGAAACATCCTCCCGAGGTGCTCTTCCTGTCTTCCGAGCACCCTGCCCAGTCTGCATCACTGTATCCGACCAGATTAGCCTTTGTGTCTTTAGTATACCATAGGCCATAGCCCATAGTTCCCCCGACATACCGAATAATGCGCTTGACCAACTGCATATGGCTGTCTCTTGGGCTGGCTTGGAATCTGGCACAAACTCCTACTGCATAGGAAATGTCAGGACGGCTGGCAGTCAGGTAAAGAAGGCTCCCAATCATGCTTCTGTAGACAGTCTGACTTACTTCCAAACCTTGCTCATCTTTAATGGCTTTCACATGAGTAGCAGCAGGAGTACGCTTGTGACTTGCTGAATCTAGCTGGAATTTCTTCACAAGAGACTTGCTGTATTTACTTTGAGCAATAAAGATCCCATCCCTTTTCTGAGTAATCTCCAAACCAAGAAAGTATGAAAGTTCTCCTACCATGCTCATTTGAAATTCTTGTTGCATGTGATTCACAAACTGCTTCACCAGGTGCTGGGACTTTGATCCAAAGACAATATCATCCACATATATTTGAGCAATGATCACATCAGACTGAGTTCGTTTGACAAACAAAGTTTTGTCAGCTCCCCCTCGGTTGTAGCCATGATCTTCCAGGAAAACTGTCAACCGCTCATACCATGCCCGAGGAGCCTGTTTAAGTCCATATAAGGCTTTCTTCAGTTTATACACCTGCTCTGGATGATGAGGATCTTCAAAACCTTTTGGTTGAGCGACATAAACTTCTTCAGAGAGGTCTCCATTCAAGAATGCACTTTTAACATCCATTTGATATAATTTGAATCCTAGGCAGCAAGACATTGCAAGCAGCAGTCTGATAGCCTCCAGGCGAGCTACTGGAGCAAATGTTTCATCAAAGTCTAGACCCTCAATCTGAGAATATCCCTGGGCCACCAGTCTGGCTTTATTTCGTGTAATGTTGCCCTTTTCATCTGTTTTGTTTTTGAACACCCATTTAGTGCCTATAATGTTAACCTCATTTGGTCTGTCTACCAGATCCCAAACATCGTGTCTTTCGAACTCTGCCAATTCCTCCTGCATAGCCATGATCCAGAATTCATCACTCATGGCCTCCTTGAAATTCTTTGGTTCAATGCTGGACATGAAACATGTATTGAGATAGGCATGACTTCTGGTCCTTCTTCTGTCTGAGGGATTTCCAATCACATTTGTCAAAGGATGATCCTTCTGTATCTTCTTTGGGGGCTGCCTAGAAGACGGATCAGGAGCCACAGTTTGGAGATCATCAGACAGGCTTCCTGATTGGTCATCTGGAATTTCTGCTTCAGCACTTGCTGTAGCATCTTCTGGAACCGCAGCTTGTTCACTTCTTGTCTGTATACCAGGCATTTCCTCAAGATCAGAGTCTTCTTCATCAGTGTCAGAATCAGAGATAGATACTTCTTTTGCATCATTGACAACAACATTTATGGACTCCATGACAGTCTTTGTTCGCTGGTTGAAAACACGATATGCCCTGCTATTTGTTGAATACCCCAAGAACACTCCCGGATCACTCTTAGAATCGAGCTTCTTTCTATACTCCCGGTCTCTCAGAATGAAGCAATCACTTCCAAAGTTATGAAAGTATTTAACCGTGGGCTTTTTCTTATTCCAGAGCTCATAGCAAGTCTGCTTGGTTCCCCTTCGCAAGGTGACTCTGTTGATGATATAGCAAGCGGTATTCATAGCCTCTGCCCAGAATTTCAGAGGAATTCTCTTAGCATGGATCATCACCCTGGCCATTTCTTGAATTGTTCGGTTCTTCCGTTCTACAACACCATTTTGTTGAGGGGTAATGGGAGAAGAGTACTGATGTGTTATACCCTTTTGCTGACAGAATTCATCCATGTCTTTGTTCTCAAACTCTCTGCCATGATCACTGCGGATGCTGCTGATTCTGAGATTCTTCTCTTGCTCTAACCGAGATACCAGTGACACAATGACACTCACAGTATCTGATTTTTCCCTGATAAAATCACTCCAAGTGAATCTAGAATAGTCATCAACACAGACAAATGCATACCTTTTCTTGCCTAGGCTCTCCACTTCCATTGGTCCCATCAGATCCATGTGAATCAGCTGTAGAGGCCTGGTGGTACCAATGTCTTTGACTCGTGGATGCGAGGCCTTCTTCTGTTTCCCAATCTAACAATCTCCACAAATGGAGTCTGTCTCTCCTTTCAGCAGTGGAATTCCCCTGACCAACCCTTCTGTGGCAATTCTCTTTAGAGTTCTCAGGTTAACATGTCCCATCCTTTTGTGCCATAAAGTCATTTCCTCGGCCTTTGTCAACATACATTTCTGAATCCTTGAGTTTGAACTCACATTGAGAAGGTAACAGTTGCTCTTGGATCTAGCTCCTTCCATTATGCACTTTCCAGATTTGTCGAGGACTTGGCATGAGTCTTTCGTAAACTTGACTTGTTTAGTCCCATCACACAGCTGGCTGATGCTGATGAGATTAGCTTTTAACCCTTCCACCAAAAGGACATTGCTCAGATTTGGCATTCCTTCCACAGCCAAGGTTCCTCTTCCCAGAACTCTTCCTTTCAGACCATTACCAAACTTCACACGTTGTTCCAAACAGGGAGTAATGTTTTTCAGAAAGGATCTTTCCCCTGTCATATGCCCTGAACACCCACTATCAAAGTACCAGCTTATCTTGTCTGAGGTGCTAGCTGTGCTGACAAGAGCGAGGAGCTGAGTCTGCGCATGTTTCTGCCTGATAGATTCCCTGGGCGAGGCAATTCTGGCATGAGCTGAGAAACAGCTTCTTTGAATATGTCCTCTGCGGCCACAGCTGTAACATTTTTTAAACTTTAAAGTTCTCTTGTTACGGTGAAATAGACCTTCCTGCAGCAAGTCCTGGTTCATCCTTTTCTGTGTTTTTGTGCCTCTTCTTGCTGACTTGTATCTGGCCATGTTGCATTCGTCTTCACTCAGGTCTTTCTCATCTTCACTTCCACTGGCAGAAAGAGCTTTCTTTTTCATCCGTTTGCTGGTGCAGTTGATTTGTCGATGACCGTAGCCTGCACAATTCCAGCATTGGATTCCTTTCTTTCCGTCTTCTCTCTGAGCCGGTTCCTTTCCTTTCCTTTCACTGCCCCTTCTGAATTGTCTTTGCGAAGAAGAGCTTCTTTCAGTCCTGGATTCCATGTTTTTCAGAATCTTCCCAAGGTTCTTCACAAGCATGCTCATTTGATCATCTTGCACTATCTGCTTGGTTTCTGCTTCAGCTTTCAATCCAACATTCTTGTCCTTGGAAGTGGTATCCTCTTTGACAAGTTTCATCTCAAATTGTTTGAGAGATCCCATCAGCTCCTCCAGCCTCATGAATCTGACATTTTGCGCTTCTTCAATAGCTGTCACTTTCATATCGAATTTTGTGGGTAATGATCTGAGGACCTTTCTGATAAGCTTTTCTTCAGGGATGGGCTCACCAAGCGCATGAGCTTCATTTGCGAGATCACAGAGTTTAGCATTAAACTCAGTGACTGTTTCCTCATCCAGCATCCTCAGATTCTCAAATTGTGTGGCAATGATCTGGAGCCTTGATAGCTTCACTCTATCAGTTCCTTCATGGGCAGTTTGCAGAATCTCCCATGCTTGCTTGGCCAAATCACAGTTTGATATCAACCTGAAATTGTTAGCATCAACTGCAGCAAAAATTGCATTCAAAGCCTTTGAATTACCAGTTGCCGCAGCACCTTCTTCAGCAGTCCACTGCTCTTCAGGTTTTATTCTTGTCACTCCTTGCTCATCTATGGTGATTGGGGGAGACCACTGAATCACGATAGCTCTCCATGTCTTCTCATCAATAGCCTTGAGAAAGGCTTTCATTCTAGCTTTCCAATAACCATAATTGCTCTCTTCCAAAAGTGGAGGTCTACTTGTGCTCTGTCCTTCCTTCATTGTCTTGGCTACTTCGGAGACACTGTAGGACCTTTTTAACTCTGTGTGTCGAGTTCCTGCTCTGATACCAATTGAAATTTCAGATTTTTAACTCTGTGTCTTGGCTACTTATGCAGATTTGTGAACTAGCAGTTGCTGCAGCACACTCTTGTTCACTTAAATGTAGGCACAGCAGACAATGAATAGGACACAGATTTGTTCACCCAGTTCGGCCAATCTGCCTACGTCTGGGGAGGACTATTCTCCAGTCCTCAATCTACTCAACCAAAGGTTCAAAGCACACTCGGTTACAACGCACGCAACCTATGCTACTTTAACCCCGTGTGGACTACTCAACACAATCAGAACAAGCTCTGATTTGTGTCAGCACACCCTCTACAATATGTCAGTCTAGAATAGCTACAATCCTCTCAAAGAACTCAGCCTATTCTATACTACACTACTCAGCAGGGTTGCTGCAGCAACAGCTGTAACACCAGCTGAAGCACTCTGTCCGCGTCGCTCCAAGGCCTCCTGCCGAGCCGATCGAACCACTCCAAGAGCGCTGCACACTCTGAGTAACTCCCCCTCACTCAGTGACCACCTGCCACTAGTGAGTTCTTCCGCACGAACCTCGACCGAGCCTTCCACCCGTCAGTTCTCCCACGGCTGCCTTTGATCAACCAACAAGCTCCACAGCTCTAAATTGGCTTCCAGATCAAAGCACGAATCAGTCTCTGCAAGACCTGATTCTCTTCTGCAATACGCACCACAGCTCTGCGCTCAACGCTCTGCCTGTGTGTGTTGATCGAAGAACAACTCTCGTAGCACACCCAGAAAAATCCTCTCTCTGAAATCTGTGTCTACTCTCGTGTATCACTCAGCTTCGATCACCCTCTACAGCCCTCAAACCTTCTGCTTAAATACCCGCACCACTTTTAGCAATTTCCAGGTTTAGGCAATTGACCCACAAGATCAATTATCTCCTAAGATCTAGGAGATTAGATTTGATTAATATATTTAAGCACATCTCCTTCTCTGACCAGTAATCCTTGCTGAAATATGCTCAGCAGCATATTAGAAATTCTTCTAAGCACTTTCACAAAGCTGCCAAACCTTCAAAACTCACCCAGCACAAAGCTGTTACTCGGACAGTTGAACTAGCTCTTGAACCAGCACCTGTTGCAGCATCCCCTGCTGCATCTGCTGCTGACTATTCTGCTTGATTGCTTGAGCTGCAGCAGCTCCTTGTTCACATATGTTGGTTTTGTCAAATCTGCCACTCTTGCATTATCAGTTTGGATGAGAGCAATTATGTGAGTGTAATGTGCTCAAAGTGAGTGTGTAGCATAGAATCAAGTGGTAGAAAATCAAAGCAAAAGCGCAAAACACCCCACACTTAGAATTTTGCTTAGTCCCTAAGCAATATAAAGAACAAAGGATGGTAAAGAGAAAGTTGCGAAGGAACTTCTCTCGTGTGGAGGTAGCCTAATGCACATCCGTCCGTGTATGATGCTCTTGGCAATTGCAATAAATCTGAAACTCACAAAAAAGGTCAGCGCAACACTTGAATTCCCATGTTTAAAACAGCTAGCTATGCGAGATATAATTAATGTTGAACATATAGCTAGGCATGAGGTTAGAAGACAAATGCGCGACAATGTATATGATGAGTTCACTTAGATATGTTTGTGTGCATCAAAAGTCATGAATTTGTGCATTAATGTGCTTGAGAAAGGTTTTGAACAATGGCAAATAAGAGGCAGAAATTTCCAAACTCAAGACAGTGCTGCTGAAGAGTGCCCGAATCACTTGATTCGGTGACGGCTAAGAATTGATTCGGTGACACCAGGGCGAATCACTTTTGTTCGGATAAGAGGTTGGCCGAATTAGGTGATTCGGACAAGGCAAAAATGATTGATTCGGCCAGTGTCCGAATCACTTTAGCTGGGATAGAGCTTTGCCCGAATCAAACTTGATTCGGACAAGGCCAAAAGTGGTGATTCGGCCTGGGTGCACGAATCAATTTACCTGGGCAGTTCAAAATAGTGTTTTTTTAAAGAAAATCTGCCAGAGAAACATTCAAGTGCCACAACCAATTTTCATAGTCAAAATATCGCGGCGAAGCGCGTCAAATATATATGGACAAGTCAAGCCGAATACATGTCAATTAAAATATCACAAGTCATGACACAAAATTGCAGCAAACTAAACTTCATCTCCTTGGTTGCCACTGCCAGCTCCAGGAACTCCTTCAACATTGCCTCCCTCCACTCTCCCTTCGAACATGGCTGAAAGTGAGTCACTCGCAGCTGCGGTAGGCACAGCCGGCTGAGGTGGTGGCTGAGAGAAAGGAGCTGGAGGCGGTGGAAGGTCTGAAATACCCATGCTGGCTGCCATACGCACTATGACATTTCCTTGCCATGCAACAAAATCGAGGACAAGGCCGGATAATACCTCATGGGAGCGAATGAGCGTCGTGTGAGAATCTGAAAGCGAGTCCAAGCGTGCGCTCAACAATTCCAGGCCTTCGCGTGGTATTGGCTCAGGCTCGACTGGAGGAACGGCAGCGGGAGAGGGTCTGAAATTCGGCATAGGCTCTGAGGTGTGGGCGGCTGGAGCGGCTGCTGCTGGCATGGGTGGCTCGCTGGCCTGCCTGGGTGGTGTCTCTATATCAGGGAGTCCATGCTCCTTTCGCTTCCTCTCTATCCTCTTCTCCAAGTGTTGTGGCACATCGGGTCGAGTAATCCAACGAAGCGTCTTAGGCTCTATCATGTGCATCTTTCGGAGAGTTTCCAGGTTCAGAATTTTCTTTGGCAAGATATCGCAGCGGTCTAAATTGAATCCCAGCCACTTCGCGAGAAGTGTAATAAATGTCCCGCCACCTAGAGCGCCCTTTGTACTCCTTTCTCTGATATGACTCAAACTGAAACGTCAGTTCATCTACAATGTTTACTGATTTGCCGCGAGAAATGAGGAGCATCAAGTCCAAGTCCGATGTGTTCACGTACCTGCCCCCATCCTTGCGGCTGTGAATTGATGTAGCTATGATACGGTGAATCAGCCGCCAAACTGGGGAGGTAATCATCGTGGCTGGCTGAGGGGAGGTGAAGAAAATGTCCTTCGCGGCGAGGTCCACCCAGAAATGGTACCGTTCGCGCTCTCTGAAATGCGGGGACACACCAAGCTTAGTGCACCCAAAAGCTGTGCGAATATCAAGCGCGGGCAGGGTAAAAGTCTCCCCGCCTAATCGGAAGGTCCAAGAAATGACAGTTTGATCTACTACCCTCAACATCTTCCTTCGTCGCAGAAAATGATGCCATGAATTCCTTCACCATTCTCGGGTAAGTACCCGGATCATCCATCAAAATATAATGCATATCACTAGCACGAAGGTAATTTCTGATTTCATCCATAACTTTAAGCCTGCTCAGTGCGGCATGATCAGGATAAATGGGAGCCAATACCTCATAATTCTCGTGCTGTGTCAATAAAGCTTGCATCTTGGCATCCGCAGCAAGGATTTCTCCAGTAAGATAGTGGGGTCTCCTTGTTTCTGCTGCTCCGGAATGAGGGATAACTGCCAGCCTAGCTTGCGAGCGCGACGACTCTCCCACGGGTCTGAAATCGTCGGAAGAGGAGGATGAAGAGGATGAACTGACTGGAGATGGCGGGGGAGAGGAGCGGATTACGATACCACCAGTAGCTCGCTTTGGCTTCGGTTTGGTTTTGGCTGGAGCTTTGGCTTTAGGTTTAGCAATGCCCTTACCCTTGTGAGCTGCTGTCAGCTTCTTGGCAGGCGGTGGTCGAGGCTTTCCCGCAGTCGTCAAGTTAGTCCTGGCCATTTTGAAGGAGAAAGGTGACTCGGGGAGGCTGTGGTTGATTCGGGCGAAGGAGACTCGGAGAAGCCGCGGCTGAATGGGTGTCACGGAGTGCGAACACGGTTTAGGGTTAGCTCGGAGAGGGAGGGATTTGGTTGGGACGGAAGGACGGAGGCGCTCGGGGTCTGAGGTAGTCGGACGGAAACGCTCGGGGCTCGGGCGGAAGAGTGTTTAGGGCTCGGGCGGAAGAGTGAGCGAAAAAGATGGATTCGCACGAATAAATCTCAAACTTCCAGCGAATTTGATTCGGGGACCTGCCCGAATCACTTTTGATTCGCCCGAATCTTTTACTCAGTGGCGAGCTATAGATTTTTGGGTGCACGAATCAACTGATTCGGCCTCTCATGAAAACTGATTCGGGCGAACCGACTGGTGGGAGTTAGCCAACTCTGCACAAAATTTTTCACTCAAATGCACCACATTCCTCAACCACTTTAAGACATCTAATATTCACTCAAGACACCCCACACTTAAATATTTTCACACATGAATAATCAAACCAAAAGGGGTAATTTGAGTGCACTCAACCACAAAAAACCCTAAAGCCTCTAACTTCATATAGGTTTGGCGCAACACAAAGTCAAAACATGATTCTACACTACAAACAAGTGGGAGCAAGAGCACAAATACTCACCAGCCTAGTTTAAAGTCTTGGCTAAGACGTAGCCGATTCCCTTCTTCATAAGAAACACACTTGAGAAGTCCTTTGCGAGGATCCCTTCTCAAATGGCATGCAATAATTAGGGAATTAGGTAGAATCATCAAGTTTGAAGTCTCCAAGCTCCAAGCTTTGCACTTCTCCATGGTAGGCTTTAATTCGATGGCCATTTACTTTGAAAGTTTCACCTTCTTTGTTTAATAATTCGAAGTGGCCATCTCCATATACTTTTTCAACTTTGAAAGGCCCCGACCATCTTGATTTCAATTTTCCCGGGAATAATCTAAGTGTAGAGTTGAAAAGCAATACGCTATCCCCCTTTGAGAAAGTCCTCCTCCGAATTTTCTTGTCATGCCACAATTTGGATCTCTCCTTGTAAATTCTTGAACTCTCATAAGAGTCGAGTCTAATCTCATCTAGTTCATGGAGTTGGAGGACTCTCTTTTCCATCGCCGTCTTGAAGTCAAAATTTAACTTCTTGATTGCCCACATGGCCTTGTACTCCATTTCGACGGGGAGATGGCATGGCTTCCCATAGACTAAGCGGTATGGTGACATGCCAATCGGGGTCTTGAAAGCGGTGCGATATGCCCATAAAGCTTCTTCTAGCTTTGAAGACCAATCCTTCCTCGAGTTCCCCACCGTTTTTTCGAGAATAGCTTTTATCTCCCTATTAGAAACTTCAACTTGTCCACTAGTTTGAGGGTGATAAGGCGTCGCAATTTTGTGATAAACTCCATATTTTCGAAGCATCGCTTCGAATTGTCTTTCTTTGAAATGAGTACCATTATCACTAATCACGGTCCGAGGGGCTCCAAATCTTGGAAAGATGACCTTCTTGAATAATTTAATCACAACTTTGGCATCGCAAGAAGGTGAGGCAATGGCTTCCACCCATTTTGAGACATAGTCGACGCCGACCAAAATATACTTATTCCCATAAGAAGATGGGAATGGTCCCATGTAATCGATCCCCCATACGTCGAATATCTCCACCTCTAGAATACCCTTTTGAGGCATTTCATCTCTTTTAGAAATATTTCCGGTTCTTTGACACGCATCGCAAGACTTCACGAACTCATATGCATCTTTGAACAAATTCGGCCAATAAAATCCGCTTTGAAGAATCTTTGCGGCCGTTTTAGAACTTGAGCCGTGCCCGCCATAAGGAGAAGAGTGACATCCTTCAAGAATACCTTGTTGGTCGCATTCCGCGACACATGATCTATAGAGTCCATCCGCGCAAAGCTTATATAGATAAGGCTCATCCCAATAGTATCGGTTGATATCATGAAGGAATTTCTTCCTTTGATTGTAATTTGCTCCCTCCGGTAGAATTCCACAAGCTAGGAAATTCACGAAGTCCGCATACCATGGAGCTTGCGCGGTCTCGATGCTCATCAAGTATTCCCCAATGAATGTGTCATTTACGGGAATCGTTATTGAATCTTCTTCTTTGGTTAGTTCGAGTCTTGACAAGTGATCCGCCACTACATTCTCTACTCCTTTCTTGTCCTTAATCTCTATATCAAATTCTTGCAATAGGAGTACCCAACGGATAAGTCTAGGCTTTGCTTCCTTCTTTGAAACCAAATACTTGATGGCGGCATGATCCGTGTAGACTATGGTTTTAGAACCAATCAAGTATTGCCTAAATTTTTCAAAGGCATAGACAATGGCTCGCATCTCTTTCTCCGTTGTTGAGTAGTTCACTTGGGTAGTGTCAAGGGCCTTACTAATGTAATAGATTACGTGGAGGCGCTTATCGATTCGTTGACCCAAGACGGCTCCAATGGCGCTATCACTTGCATCGCACGTCATTTCGAATGGTAAATCCCAATTCGGTGCTTGAATAATAGGTGCGGTCACCAAAGCTTGCTTCAACACTTCAAATGCCTCAAGACAAGGCTCATCAAAAATAAATTCCACCTCATTGCGTAGAAGATTTGTGAGGGGCTTTGCTATCTTTGAAAAATCCTTAATAAATCTTCGATAAAAGCCCGCATGCCCGAGAAAACTTCTAATCCCTTTAATATCCCTTGGAGGTGGCAACTTTTCAATCACGTCGATTTTAGCTCTATCGACTTCGATCCCTCTCTTTGAAACACGATGTCCCAAAACTATGCCTTCTTTCACCATGAAATGGCATTTCTCCCAATTGAGGACTAAGTCCATCTCAATGCACCTAGCCAAAACACGTGAAAGATTTGTAAGACAATCATCAAAGGAATATCCATGCACCGAAAAATCATCCATAAAAACTTCCATGGAATTTTCAAGAAATTCGGAAAATATGGACATCATGCATCTTTGAAAAGTACCCGGCGCATTACAAAGACCAAAAGGCATTCTTCTATATGCAAAAGTGCCATAGGGGCAAGTAAAAGTTGTCTTTTCTTGGTCATCGGGGTGGATGGGAATTTGGAAAAAACCACTAAAACCATCTAGAAAGCAAAAATATTCATGTCCCGCTAATCTTTCTAGCATTTGATCAATAAAAGGAATTGGGAAATGATCTTTCTTGGTGGCTTTGTTTAATTTCCTATAGTCTATGCACATCCTCCACCCCGTGACCGTGCGCGTAGGGATCAATTCATTTCTATCATTCTCCACAACGGTGAGCCCGCCTTTCTTAGGCACCACATGAATTGGGCTCACCCATTCGGAGTCGGGGATCGAGTAAATTATTCCCGCATCTCTCAACTTTGTCACTTCTTTCAACACAACCTCACCAAGCTTAGGATTTAATCGCCTAAGAAATTCGCGACTAGGTTTCACATTCTCCTCAAGTCTTATCCTATGCATGCAAACCTTGGGGCTAATCCCTTTCAAATCATCAATGGAATGCCCAATAGCACCCTTATACAATTGCAAAACATGCATAAGCTTGGAGGTCTCACATTCATCAAGAGATGCTTCGATAATTACGGGTAGTGAATTGTTTGGTCCGAGGAATTCATACCTTAGATTCGGTGGAAGGGGTTTCAACCCCTCACCGGATTCCTTACCTTTTCTTGGCTCTTCTTCAATGGTGTCCTCATCGAGAGTGTCACCGTCCTCAAGATTCATCAATGAGGCGAAAGATGGACTACCACTATCTTTTGTGAGCAACTCGTACTCAAAATTTGTCAATTCATCATGAGCATCAAAAACATCACAAGCATCATTTATCTCAAGCAAATGACAATCCATAGAACTACTAGGAGCATTTAAAACTTTTTTCAAGTAAAATTTAATTTTGTCGGTTCCCAAGTTTAGTTCTATAACTCCCTCACCACAATTAATGACGGCTTTTACCGTATTCAAGAAAGGCCTTCCTAGTATGATAGGAATTTCACGATCCTCATCCATCTCAAGCACATAAAAGTCAACGGGAACATAAAATTTCCCTACTCTAATTGGAACATCCTCTAAAATACCCTTAGGTAACCTAGATGATCTATCCGCCAATCTAAGATTTATGGATGTAGGAGTGAGTTCACCCATGTCAAGTTTTTGAAACAAGGAAAATGGCATCAAAGAAATACTAGCTCCCAAGTCACACAATGCACTATCAATGCAAAAATCACCAATAGAAATAGGAATAGAGAATGAACCATGATCATTTAGCTTCCTAGGCATGTTATGTTGAATGATAGCGCTACAATTAGCATCCAAAGCTACGTGATCAATTTCATGCATTTCTCTCCTATGCGAAATAATATCCTTAAGAAATTTTGCATAAGTAGGCATTTGAGTTAGTACCTCCGTGAAGGGGAGAGTCACTTGGAGTTTGCTCAAAATATCCGCAAAGCGCTTGAAATGTGTGTCCTCCTTCTTCTTCAATCTTTGTGGAAATGGAATGGGAGGCACATATGGAGCGGGCTCTTGAGCTTTTTCTTTTGTTCTCTTCTCAACCTTCTCTTGAGATGAAGGCCCTTCTTTCTCAACCTCAACGGTTGTGTTGGCACTCTTCTAAGACTCTTCCGCTCTTTAAGGTGATGGCATTTATGGTTTCGGAAGAGTTCACATCCGGTTGAGAAGGCAATTTCCCTTGATATTTTGAGGAAGAACTCGCTTGTTGAGCAATTTGTGTCTCAAGCATCTTGTTGTGTGCTTGCAATTGGTCAAGTCTTTGAAGGATGAGTTGGTTATCCTTTTGTTGTTGAGCTTGAGTTGCGGCCAATTGAGCAACAATAGATAATAGGGATGGTTCCTCTTGGCTAGGCCTCTAGTCGTTTCTTTGGTAAGGAGCTTGTAATTGTTTCCTTGGTGGAAATCCCGGAGGTGTAGGCCTTGGCTCATTGTTGATGGGCGCTCTCCTCGGAAAGTTTGGGTCTTCATGGAACCTTACATGTTGGGGAGGGTTCCTTGGTTGGTAGGGAGGATTTCTCGGTTGATACCCACTTGATTGAGGTGGCACATAAGCTCTCTCTTGGTTCCTCACAAGATAATTAACATCTTCAAATTCATCCGCATGTTTGGCGGTGCAAGAGTCTTCGTCATGCGACGGGTTAGCGCAAATGCTACAAGCTTGCGGATGTTCTCTTCTCTTGTTCAAGTTCATGTTCCCAAGAGATTGTGCCAAGGAATTTACCGTCTTTGCAAGGGAGTTGAAATCTTCCTTTGTCACGGCTTTAGAGGTTTCCTCCTTGCTCTTTTTCTTCAAGTGGTTTCTTTCACCACCCCATTGATGCGAATTTCGTGCAATCTTTTCGATGATCTTGAAACCATCGGTAGCCGTTAAGTCCATCATCGCTCCATTACTTGCATGGTCCATATGGTTCCTTGCATCTTGGTCCATTCCATCGTAGAAGCTTTGCAATAATTGCCACTTGTTGAATCCATGATGAGGGCAATCTCTTTGAAGCTCTTTGAAGCGTTCAAAAGCCTCATAGAAGGTTTCGTCGTCCCGTTGAGTAAATTGGTTGATTCTATCCCGAATCTTTTTTGTCTTGGCGGGAGGGAAATATTGGATTAAAAAGGCTTGTGCTAGTCCCTCCCAAGTATTGAATGTATCCGGTTCATGACTCATCAACCAATCTTTGGATTTCCCGGAAAGTGAGAACGGAAAAACCTTCATATATACCCACTCTTGTTGGATGCCCGGCATCTTGTATGTGCGGCATAGCTCCGTAAATTGGGCCAAATGGGCATTTGGGTTCCCATATCCGTCAAATTGATTTGCGGCCACCATATGGAGGAGGGCGGATTTGATTTCAAACTCTTGGTCTTCTCCCCCCGGTAGACAAATTGGGGAACCATAATGTCCAATGGTTGGGGCGATGTATGCCCCAACCGGTCTTTCTTCTTCCTCTTGCGGAAGAGGAGCATTTCCTTGCCTTCTAGGATTTTGTGGATCCATATTTCCCGGTTGTTCGGCTCGTGTAGGCGAAGGAGTATCCAATTGAGGAGTGTGAAGCTCGTGTGAAGCGGAGGGATGAGAAGTTTGGCTTGTAGTTGAGGTAGAAGCTTGTTCTTGTACTCTCTTGCTCTTTGCTCTAGTTTGCATTCAAACACCTATAAAGCAATCAAAGAGAGCTTTTATAAGTGTGAACTTAAATAGAGACAAACAAGAATAGCACGTACGCAAGCAATTACGACAACTAAATAAAAGAAAAATAGAAAGTGAAGTAAACTAACTAAAAGTAAAACTAATTAGCAATCTAGTCTAATGGCTAATTCCCCGGCAACGGCGCCATTTTGACGTTGGCGTTTTAGGCAAGCAAAATGAAGTGCTATTCTAGTCACGCAAATATCAAACAATATTTATAACCGAGTGACCTCGGATCGAACCCAAGGGAAAAGCTTAGACTAATTGACAACTAATCAATGCTACTAATGTAAGTCTACGGTTTTTGGGGGGGAATATGTCCTCCTATAGAGGTATCTCTAGCAAGCACTAAAGATAAATGATATTCTTGAGTTCTACTTAATGAATAAAAAGGGGTGACTAGGGATTCAACTTCTCTCCTAGGATATGAGGAAATGAAATAACTCACTAATACATGCATGAACTACATTTGGTTGATAAAAGCAAGGCTAATGCATCATCCACTCTAGGTTCAACTCTCGCTCCTTCCCTAGAATGGAGAGGATACATAAATGACAAGGTTCTCAAACTCTCATTCTATTGAACCGTGTAGAATATGAGTCCCATAACCGCACCCTCTCGGTCTATTGGCCGGTTACTCAAATCCGCTCAAAACTTAGCCTAATGTCAAGAATGCATGTCGCTCTCACGCACAAACACTCCATCTATGATCATACGATAGCTATGAAACATCCTAAGTTCAACTCTCGCTCCTTCCTTAGGGGTTCTAACCAAGCATACTCACTTAAGCATTTCGTCAAACACTTGGTGTGCATACAATGAATACATAGCTAGGGCACAATAAGATCAAACCAAACTTCATTCAATGCAACAACAATAGTGTTCTACATCATATCCAATCCTAGGGGATCCATTTAATCCCCAACCACAAAAGTAACTACTCACTCATAATGAGTGTGTACAAAAACATGACAACTAAAGGAAGCATAAATGTAAATACAAAGTTAGGGTTTAGAAGAGGATGATGTGGAATCTTCAATCCAAGCTTCAATCTTCCATCAAGCTTGATCTTCCTTGAGTTTTGTCGTCTAGGGTTGCAAAAAGTGGAAACTTGTCGTCTAGGGTTGAGAGAAAAAGCAAGCTCTCTTTCTTCACTTCTATCTCCTTCTATTTATACTCTTTGAAGTTTCCCACAAAATGACCGAAGTGACCGAATCACTTGATTCGGTCAATGTCCATGTGATTCGCTCGAACCTTTTGTTCAGTGCAGTTTTGAGTTTGGGCGAATCAATTATCCTGGCCGAATCACTTTTGATTCGGTCAAATGTCTTTGTTTTGATACGGTCAAACGCCTTGTGGAGCTAAACTGATTCGGGCACCTCTGGGCGAATCACCTCTGATTCGGCCGAATCAGCTGTTCAGTAGCTTCTTGACTGGGCGAATCAATTTTCTTAGCCGAATCACCACTGATTCGGTCACACCCATTATGTGATTCGGTCAAACCTTCAGGACTTCCCCGGATCAGGTCAATTCGTGCAGCTGAGGGTGATTCGGTCAAGCTGGTGGGCGAATCACTTCTGCAGTTTGCTCAGCTTTGCTTCTTTTGATCTCCATCGACCGGAATTCGTCTAGATTTTCTTCGGGTCACTTCGTATTGCGAGATACATAATTTTAACCTGAAATACATGAAGAAATCATCAAATGGCTTTATAGAATTGCGGAACAAACAAGAAGTAAG
Organism: Umbilicus rupestris; assembly: GCA_963678935.1. Classification (NCBI taxonomy): domain Eukaryota; kingdom Viridiplantae; phylum Streptophyta; class Magnoliopsida; order Saxifragales; family Crassulaceae; genus Umbilicus; species Umbilicus rupestris. The sequence goes on along the minus strand of OY787611.1, from coordinate 10,808,654 downwards.
GGAAAAATGTGGACAAATATAAGGTTATTTGTCCGCTCATCAGTTAGCCACTATACTAATTGGAGAAGGAAGGATTAATTTGACACGTACAACGATGCGCGATCAAATTTTGGCGCCGTTGCTGGGGAGCAACACAGATAAGTTTAACTAGCTCAAGTTTTCTTTTTTAGTAGTTAGTTATTTCTTTTTATTTTTCATTGGTGTTTCTGCCAGTACGCAATCAACATCAGCCGGCGCAACCTTGAAATAGTTGCGCTGCGCAGATCATAGTTGCGCACCGACAGGGGCAACAACCTAGTTTCTTTTAATTCCGTTTACTTAAGTTTAGAACAGGGCATGGAGAATAATAGTGTATCGGCGATAACTTAGGGGACAGAACCCCAGAGGGACCTAACAATGCAAGGGCGGATAACCACACAGCTCGGTTCAGAGAGGAAGTGCAGCGCGAAGTTGAAGCTCGGATGGCCGCTGAAGCAGTATATAATGCGCAACCAGCGCAACAGATCTTGCGACGCAGAACAGTGCGCGAGATGTCGGCCCCAATCACAGTCAACCAACCGTGGTGCATAGTGCTTCCACCCGATGGGCATTTTGGACTACGGAGCTCATTCATTCATCATATGCCTAAGTTTCATGGAATGAACAACGAGAACCCAATCAAGCATGTGCACGAATTACTAGTTATCTGCGAGAACATGAAGACCGACGGGGAGAGTGAAGAAGCGCTGAAGCTGAAGGAGTTCCCTTTTTCATTGTGTGATACAGCTAGGCATTCGCTGATGAGCTTACCAGCAGGATCTATTCGCACATGGGAGCAGCTCCAGAAGAAGTTCTTGGATAAGTTCTACCCCGCAGCAAAGATTGCGCTACTCAGGAGGGAATTGGCCGCACCTAGACAGGGTGTAGGAGAGTCACTATCAGAGTACTATGAGCATTTCAGGGAGCTGGAAGCCAACTGCTATAATCATGGCCTGCCCCAACATGTGCTGATAGAGAATTTCCTGAACGGGCTACAAGCGATGGAACTTAGACTGTTGAATGCATGCGTAGGTGGTGATATATGCAACATGTACCCGGAGGATGTATGGCAGATGATCGAGGACTCTGCTGGACAGGTAAGGCATCAATTGACGCTCGAGAACAGCCGTGCGTGCTCTGTGTACCAGGTGGATTCCAGTGCTGAAATAAAGGAAATGAAAGCCATGCTGTAGAAGCTGATGAGTGCGCAAGGCACGCAACTAGTTGCGCCGAAGGCATGCGAGTTATTTACGTCCACTGAGCACAAAACCGACGCATGTCCCACACATTTCGAGGAATCAGGAGATGTAAATGCTCTAGGAGGATGGGACAATAGAGGACCGGAGAGGCAGAATTAGCCGCGCTTTGGACTGGCCGCAAATGGATTCAGATCGAGGGAGGACAGCAATCTCCAAAGGCAGCCAGCGGAATATCGTGCACCTCAGCAGGCGCAGCAAGCATACAACCCACCACACCGCCGCAATGACGCACCAGCACAGAATAATCAGCAACCGCGGCGCTCCTTAGAAGACATAGTGTGTCAGTTGGCAGACACAGTGCGCAAGAACGATGAAAAGTATGACAAGAGGTTCGAGTCAATTGAGAAGCAGTTGTCACAAATTGCTACCACGGTCTATGAGCTGAAAAAGAGCAATGGCAACCTGCCTTCGCAAGTGATTCAAAACCCTAAGGGAGGAGTTAACGCCGTAACGCTGAGGACAGGGCGCACAGTTAGAATAGCTCCGACCGCGAAGGAGCCCGCGCAGCCAGTTGCGCAACCTCCAGAGCCAGCATAGCCGGATGCGCAACTAGCCGCGCCCGCTACGAACCAACAGGGGGTGGCGCCAGGTGTGATACAATCAGGAGAAAAGAGTACCAGTCATACTAATGCACCTGCACCTTTTCCTGTGTAGGCACCCTTAGCATGGAAGGAGGCGCTGGACAAGGAGTTATACGAATTATTCAGTAAGGTGGAAATAAACATCCCCCTGATTGAGGCAGTTCTGCAGATTCCTAGATATGCCAAGTTCTTGAAGGAGCTGTGCACAAACAAGAGGAGGAAAGGCGAGTGCGACAAGTAATGCTTAACGCACATGCATCAGCAATTGTGCAACACAAGGTACCACCTAAATGCCGGGATCCAGGTACGTTCACCATACCATGCACCCTAGGTAAGACCACGGTAAGCAACTGCATGATTGATCTCGGTGCATCTACAAATGTGCTTCCTTATTCCTTGTTTGTGTCATTGCACCTTGGTCCACTAAAGCCTGCAGGTCTCACCATCCAATTAGCAGATCGGTCGTGCAAACAACCGACAGGCATGATAGAGGACGTTCTCGTCCGGGTGGGAGAGCTGGTGTTCCCAGCAGATTTCTACGTCTTGGAAATGGAGGGTGAGCCGATCAAGGGAAGCGCGCAAATCCTACTGGGCAGACCATTTCTGATGACAGCGCGCACAAAGATAGACGTGTGGAAAGGTATGCTCTCAATGGAGGTGGATGGCGAGGAGATTCATTTTAACATTTTTAAGGGGATGCATCATCCTCATGAGGACGCCACAGTGCACGCATTAGACAGTATGGACGACCTGGTTGCGCATGCGCAGTGTGCGTGCGTAACAGGGGAGCCTGCGCCACCGGTACAGACAGAGTTGGAGACACACGATGATGAGCTGAGCAGCACAGAACCAGTGTCCAGACAGGTACGTGATCTGGTTAATGTTTGCGCTACTAATAAAATCCTGCCTTCTATTGAACAGGCACCCAAGGTTGAGCTGAAGCAATTGCCCGAGCACTTAAAGTACATCTTCCTATGCAATGAGGACACCCTGCCTGTCATTATAAAAAAAGGATTAGAGGAGGAGCAGGAGGTGCGATTACAGGAGGTGTTGTGCAAGAACCAGCACGCCATAGGATGGACATTAGCTGACCTGCGCAGAGTAAGCCTTGATGTGTGCATGCATAGAATTCTGCTGGAAAATGATGCCAAACCATCCAGGGAACCTCAACGCAGACTGAATCCGATTATGATGGAGGTAGTGCAGAAGGAGATCCTGAAGCTGCTTGGCGCAGGTGTAATATACCCGATTTCAGACAGTAAGTGGGTAAGTCCAATGCACGTTGTGCCGAAGAAAGGAGACATCACAGTAGAGGAGAATGCGCAGGGCGAGCTAGTTCCCAAGCGCATACAGACTGGATGGCGCATGTGCATTAACTACAGGAAGCTAAACGCAGTCACGCGCAAGGATCATTTCCCGCTACCATTCATGGACCAGATGCTCGACCGATTGGCGGGAAAGCCACACTTTTGCTTCTTGGACGGTTACTCAGGGTACAATCAGATCCCTATTGCTGCGGAGGATCAGGAGAAGATAACCTTTACCTGCCCATTCTGTACCTTTGCGTTCCGGCGCATGTCGTTTGGGCTGTGTAATGCGCCAGGTACGTTCCAACACTTAGTCATGAGCATTTTCTCCGATATGATTGGTTTATGTATAGAGGTATTGATCGCGCGTCGTTGTACGCGTCAAATTAATCCTTCCTTCTCCACTTAGTACAGCGGCTAAGTCAGGGTCGATCCCACAAGGAGCAAGCAGACTCGTTCTAGCTAGTAACCTACAACTTACGAAAATTGGGTTGTGAGTGATTAGGTTGCGCAAGTGCGCGAATGCACAGTAGTGAAAGCAGAATTTGCACTAGATGTGCGCAGGCAGTAGAGATTAAGTACTATGACTATGAAAAGTATCGGTGCAGACAATCCTCTATGAATGTATTCCTTATCATCGACTCTAAACGTCTATAGTTCGTTTTACTGAAGTTAGTATCCGATCAAGGCTTCCTAACATGTGCGCATGTTCCGATCAAAGTTCATGAGCTATTAATTCTTGAAACTAGTCTAAGCAGCTGCGAATCCTGTCACAGTAGAAACTGATTATCATAGCGCGTTACTCCTAGTTATCACCGTCAAGCTACCAACTAGTTTAACATATAACAACAAGTAGTAAGAGTAAGATTGCGGTTCAAGGCTTCCCCTACTCATGCAACTAGCTGTCAACCGTGTGCACAGAATTAATACAAGCAAACAAACTATGCATTAAGCACAAGTCTCAAAGGAAATACTCATAGAATCATGCCCAACCGATACAAAGCGTTTAGCTAGACATGCTAGTAGTAAACATCATAGAAATAGTAAATAAAAGCTAAAGTGTCCAAGGAAACAGTAACAAGTAGGTGCGTGCAGGTTGCTGTGTCTCGGCTCGCGCAGTCGGCTAGCGCAGGTCCTCGCAGCAGCTCGTGTGTTTTTCAGTTCTGGCTCTCTCCCCGATGTCTTATCTCTCTCTCAAACCCTAGCCTTCCTCTCTTTATATACTGCTCATGAGGACAATCTTGGCAACTTCCAAATCCTATGGTGTTCAAGATTTGGAAACACCAACATCCTGCGCATGGCTCACTGCGCACATTGGTTCACGCAGTTGGTTAGCGCACCGCAGCCGAATCTGCCACTTCCTATCTTGTTTGCGCTGCTAGCTCCGCAGCCTGTGTGTTGCGCTCCTTAAATGCGCCTATTAGCCCGTATCCGACTTAGGCCCTCGTTTTGCCCTGGAATACAAAAACACCGGAAACCAGTAATCTTGTACACAAAATAATGCAAACAAGCACAGTGTTAAGATCTAAATAGCGCGTATAAATAGGCTCTATCAAACCCCCGACACTTGCCCTTGTTCGTCCCGAACAAGCATTCAAACACGGATACAATTACCTCTCTGGAGTCTAGCGCACAGTCTTGCACTCTGGAGCGATCTACACAACCGTTTACCTTGCGTTGCTCTGTATCTGCCTTCAACAGTTTAATATAACAATTTCAAAATTCGTTACCTCTCAGCTGGGATGGAGATTATTTCGGATGGCTGGGAGATAGCTCTTCATAGGCTCCAGGTTGTCAGTCTTTACTTCGAGTACGGGTATATGGTTAATTGCGCAAGTTTCTTCCGGTGCGTGATTCTTTCGTGCACTTCCTGGGAACTCGAGCTGATGATGCAAGTATGGCAGTGTTTGACAAAACCAGCGTATGTGAACAAGGAGCTGCTGCAGCTCAAACAATCAAGCAGACCAGCAGAAGTAAACCAGCAGCAGATGCAGCAGAGGATGCTGCAGCAGGTGCTGGTTCAAGTGCTGGTTCAACTGTCCGAGTAGCAGCTTCGTGCTGAGTTCGTTCTGGAGGTATGGCAGTTGTGTTCTTGCTCTTAGAAGGTTTTCTAAAATGCTGTTGAGCATTTTCCAGCAAGGTTTGCTAGTCAGAGAAGGAGATTTGCATTGACGATATTAATCAAATCTAATCTCCTAGTTTTTAGGAGATAATTGATCTTGTGGGTCAATTGCCTAAACCTGGAAATTGCTTAAAGTGGTGTGGGTATTTAAGCAGAAGGTTTGAGGGCTGAAGAGATTGATCGAAGCTGAGGGATACACGAGAGTAGACACAGATTTCAGAGAGAGGATTTTCTGGGTGCTACGGACGTTGTTCTTCGATCAAACACACACGGGCAGAGCGTTGAGCGCAGAGCTGTGGTGAGCATTGCAGAAGAGAATCAGGTCTTGCAAAGACTGATTCGTGCATTGATCTGGAAGCCAATTCAGAGCTGTGGAGCTTGTTGGTTGATCAAAGGCAGCCGCGGAAGAACTGACGGGTGGAAGGCTCGGTGGAGGTTCGTGCGGAAGAACTCACTAGTGACAGGTGGTCACTGAGTGAGGGGGAGTTACTCAGAGTGTGCAGCGCTCTTGGAGAGGTTCGATCGGCTCGGCAGAAGGCCTTGGAGCGACGCGGACATTGTGCTTCAGCTGTGTGTTACAGCTGTTGCTGCAGCAACTCTGCTGAGTAGTGTAGTATAGAATAGGCTAAGTTCTTTGAGAGGATTGTAGCTATTCTAGACTGACATACTGTAGAGAGTGTGCTGACACAAATCAGAGCTTGTTCTGATTGTGTTGTGTGATCCACACGAGGTTAAAGTAGCATAGGTTGCGTGCGTTGTAACCGAGTGTACTTGGAACCGTTGGTTGAGTGGATTGAGGACTGGAGAATAGTCCTCCCCAGACGTAGGCAGTTTGGCCGAACTGGGTGAACAAACTTGTGCCTTTGTTCATTGCTTGCTGAGATTATTTCTTGTGAACAAGAGTGTGCTGCAGCAACTGCTAGTTCACAAATCTGCTGAATTGAGACACTGTGAAATTTCAATTGGTATCAGAGCGGGAACTCGACACACAGAGTTAAAAGATCCTACAGTGTCTCTGAAGAACCCAAGACAATGAAGGAAGGACAGAGCACAAGTAGACCTCCACTATTGGAAGAGAGCAATTATGGTTATTGGAAAGCTAGGATGAAGGCTTTTCTTAGGGCCATTGACGAGAAGACATGGAGAGCTGTTGTAGTTCAGTGGTCTCCCCCAATCACCATAGATGAGCAACGAGTGACAAGAATAAAACCTGAAGAGCAGTGGACTGCTGAAGAAGGTGCTGCAGCAACTGGTAATTCAAAGGCTTTGAATGCAATTTTTGCTGCAGTTGATGCTAACAATTTCAGGTTGATATCAAACTGTGATTTGGCCAAGCAAGCATGGGAGATTCTGCAAACTGCCCATGAAGGAACTGATTGAGTGAAGCTATCAAGACTCCGGATTATTGCCACACAATTTGAGAATCTGAGGATGCTGGATGAGGAAACAGTCACTGAGTTTAATGCTAAACTCTGTGATCTCGCAAATGAAGCTCATGCTCTTGGTGAGCCCATCCCTGAAGAAAAGCTTATCAGAAAGGTTCTCAGATCATTGCCCACAAAATTCGACATGAAAGTGACAGCCATTGAAGAGGCACAAAATGTCAGATTCATGAGGTTGGAAGAGCTGATGGGGTCTCTCAAACAATTTGAGATGAAGCTGGTTAAAGGAGACACCACTCCTAAGGATAAGAACATTGGATTGAAAGCTGAAGCAGAAATCAAGCAGACAGGCTCAGAGGAGCAGCTGAGTATGATTGTCAAGAATCTTGGAAAACTCCTGAAAAACATGGACTCAAGAAATGGACAATTCTCATCTTCTCGAAAATTCAGAAGGGGTGGAGAAAATAAAAGGAAAGGAAAAGAATCTGCTCAGAATGAAGAGGAGAGGAAAGATATGAAAAAGGGTGTTCAATGCTGGAACTGTGAAGGGTATGGACACATTGAGGCTGACTGTCCAAGCAAATCTCTCCAGAGCTCAGAGAAAAAGAACAGTAAGTCTATGACAGCTAAATGGAGTGACTCTGAGGAAAGTGATGAGGAAAAATGTGTTGTGCTGACCAGTATATCTGATTTCAACCTCAAGGAGATTAAGAAGGACAAAATTCACTACGGGATTGAAGTATCTGAAAGTGAAGATGAAAGTGACTCATCTGCCAGTGAAGATGAGGAGGACTTATCTGGCACTCTTGCTAACTATCTGGAGAAGATACTCAAGCAGTGTGAAGCAGTTCTTCAGGCAAATCAAGCATTGACTGACAGAGTTAATCTCTTGGAAGAAGAACAAAGGAAATGTCCTCTTTCTTCCAACAGTCAAGTTACCATTCTGAAAAGGGAAGACACTGGAAGAAAGGGTACAGATATAGGTGCTTCACAAGCAACAGCCAAGGCAGAAAACTCCCAGAAAAATATCTTGGACGAAATCTTGTCTTTCCAAAGACTTGGTAAAGGGAGAATGGGTCTTGGATACACTGGTGAAGAAAGCTCTAGAGGGACAGTGTTTATTAAAGCTTCAGCTGTTGAGACAGATGAAAAGAAGAATTCAGATGACTCTTCAAAATCTGCAGACAAAGATGGAACTAGACATGTGAACAAGAGGATGCTGCAGCATCGGGGACAACATTTTTCTAAAACAGTGCAAAAGGCTCAGATTAAACGGGGTTTTCGTACAAGGGTTGGGAATCAGAAGTTCAACTCAAACCTGAAGCAGCAGCGCAGAACCTGCACAGTTGAAAAAGAAGGAGTAAAATCCAGGAACTACACTTGCTGCACAAAGACTTCGTTTCATGCTACTTCACGGAATCACAGTTGCTGGGAAAAATCACAGATAAGGAATGCTAAGACTGGTACACAAGGGCACTGGATTGCTAAAAACCCATGTAAACAGCAGTTTTTACAAATGTGGAAACCCAAACTTGACAAAGGAAGAGATAGGAGGATGGAAGATCAAAAGAAGAAAAGCTCTGGTGTATCTCAAGTGTGGGTGAAGAAAGTTCCACCAGAATTCTTGAAGGATCCGCCTAGCCAAGCTGCAGTTTGAACTGAGCAGATGAACCAGCTCGCATGTGCTATAGCAACCGGGTCAAGAATAAGCTTGTTCACATGTATTGGCTGCTGAGGATGGAAAGAGATATATCTGCACATGGGAGGCACGTGTCTTAACAATTTCAAAAAAAAAAAGGAAAAGGAAATAAACGGGTAAATATTTTCTAGGGCAAAGATCAAGAGGAAAGGGCTTCTCAGAAATCTCTGCCGATCATCCTCTGTGCGCTTGATAGAGCCTAGTTATACACATTATTTAGGTCATAACCCTATGCTTGTTTGCAATATTTCATGAGCAAGATTACTCGTTTCCAATGTTTTTGTATATCAGGTCAGAACGAGTCCTTGAGTCGGATACGCGCTAACAGGCAGCGTTCTAGGAGTGAAAGATCAGCCTGCGGAGCTAGCGGCGCAAACAGAAGAAGAAATGGCGAAAGACAGCAGAGGTGCGCTACCCGATTGCGCCAACCAATGCCGTGCGCCAGGCGCAAAGTCCCAGTGACCAGATTTGGAAGTTGCCGAAAGTTGAACCTCCTATATAAAGGAAGTAAGTCTAGGGTTTCAGGGAGTTCGAGAAGACTGTTGTTCCAGAGGCACCAGAGGACGCAAGGAGGCACTGTGCGGCAGAACTGGAAAAAACACGGACTTATTGAGGAGATCTGCGCCAGCCGACTGCGCCAGCCGAGAGAAGACACTGCACGCACTGTTTGCTACCGTTTTCTTGGATTCAGTAGTTATTACTTACTATTTTATGATGTTTACCACTAGCATGTCTAGCTAAACACTTAGTGTTGGTCGGGCATGAACCTATGATGTATTACCTTTGAGACTTGAGCTTAATGCATAGTTTATTTACTTGTATTAATTCTGTGCGCGCTGAGACAGTTAGTTGCATGAGTAGGGGAAGCCTTGAACCGCAAACTTACTTGTGTTGCTTGCTTGTCACCTGTTAAACTGGTTGCAGGCGTAGGGGAAGCCTTGAACCGCAAACTTACCGTGACAATTAGGAGTAACGAGTTAGGATAGGCAGTTGCTACTGTGACAGGATTCGCAGCTGTTTAGTCTAGTTCTAAGGATTAATAGCACATGAACTTTGAACGGAACATGCACACGTGTTAGGAAGCCTTTACCGGACACTAACCCAAGTAAACCACAAGCTATAGATGTTTAGAGTCGATGATAAGGAATGCATTCATAGAGGATTGTCTGCCCAGCACTTCTCATAAAGATAGTACTTCATCTCTACTGCTTGCGCACGTCTAGTGCAATTTCCTGCGTTACGATATTCACTGCTACTCGCGCATCGCGCAAAACCCCCAATCACTCACGCAACCCCCGTTTTCTTAAGTGTAGGTTACTGGCTAAGACTCACTGCTTGCTCCCTGTGGAGATCGACCCTTACTTAACCGCTGTACTAGTGGGAGAGGAAGGATTATATTTGACGCGCACGACGACGCGCGATCAGCGCTCCTCATACCTTCCACATCTCTGCAGAAATGGTGAAGACACGCGGGTTGAAGAAGAATCTGGCTGCAGACAGGCAGGGGAGGTCTGAAAGAAGGACCAAGGCACGCAATGAAGACCCTACTCAGCGCCTGGATGTGGTAGTGTGGGAACCAAACCCTCTCCCTGAGTCGCACAGTGTGCCCTCACCCTCTGAAGGAGCTTCGCAGAAGAGGAGGCGGCTGGTACGTGATGGAAAACCTGTCTCTAGTTCTGGTGTGCTGCCAGAAGAGGCTGTGACCGAAGTTGCCTCTGGTGAAGAACAAGCAGCAGAGGCTGCTGTAGCAGTCTCTGCAGAAGAAGAGTGCAGATCACTGGTCATGTCCCCAGGTATTATTGGTGAAGGGGTTGAAACAGGTGCTGGTTCCCCTGAACAAGAACCTGCTCCAGCACATCCTCCTTCTTCTGACAAGGGAAAAGCTCCCATCCTGATTCCAGTCACCAGCAGTGAAGGATCATCCAGTGAAGAGGAAGAAGAAGGTTCGCTTGGTGGTCCCTCTGAGAGAGCTCCTCCTGCAGAAGATCTGTCTGCTCTCACAGTGGGAGGTACATGGTTCAGAAATAAAAGCGTCTCTCAAACCTGGAGTGCTGTAGAGAGGAAGCACATCGTGCATGAGAAGAGACTGGTCCAAGACAAGTATAAATCAGCTGTTATGATTCAGCTTCTGTCAGAGGTAAATCTTCTCAAGTCCCTAACCTTCCCTCTTCGATTCAATATTATTCTGGTTAGAGAGTTTATTGTGAACATGGAGGAGAAATTTGGAGAGGAAGGAGCTGATGAGTATGGAAGAAGCTGGGTACGGGGTAAGCAAGTGGTTATTACCCCTGAAATTATTGATTCATTTCTTGGAATCCATGAGAATGCAAGAGCTCCCACTGAGGTTAAGCCAGATTTCTTGGCGAAGATTCTGACAGGGGGAGTGTGCCTGTCTTGGGGTGGCCCTAACCTCAGTGCTGCTGAGCTAACTTCCAAGTATGCCTTGCTGTATCATCTTGGGGCCAGGAACTGGATCCCTAGTTCTCACAGAGGGAAGGTCAGCAAAGATTTTGCTAACCTTCTCTATTCTATTGGAAAGAAGAGGAAGATCAGCCTAGGCAGTGTTATGTTCCCGCAGCTTGCAACACATGCTGGGAGTGCCTCCTCCAGCAAGCCTATTGTGCTGCTCTCCCTCATCTATGGAATTATGGTCTCTCAGCACTCAGATTTTGGAGCGATTACTGAAGGCTTATCTGAGGAGCTGCAGGTCTTCACTGTTGATCACAAACTATTCAAGGGAAAACATGCAGTGGATGTTGCCTATGAGGATCTTCTCATAGTTGGTTCTTCAGCTCCAGCCCCCTTGGAGGAATCTCTTCCCCCTGCTGCCACAATCCAGTCTGCTCTTCGTGCCAGGATTGTGAGCCACCTCCGGTCTGAGCTGGCTATTCTTGAAGCTGAAGCCAAGAGGAGAGATGCCAGACGTGGACAGATCAGGAGCCTTCTCCGAGACCTGGAGTTCCCTGCCGATGATGAGCAGGCCCCTTGAGCATCTATGACAAAAAGGGGGAGAAGAAGTTTTTGATGCTAAACTGCTACTGTTGATGAATATTGTTTGACATTGCATTGTCCTTTGACCCTGCGTGGTCAGTATGCTATGGCCGAGTGTGGCCTCATCTACTTACTCTCTATTCATTTTATTTAGAGTATTTCATTTCTGGTTTTTTTTTGGAAGAGTGCACTGGCCTCAAGGTTTTGTCAAAATGCCAAGGGGGAGATTGATGATGCAAGTATGGCAGTGTTTGACAAAACCAGCGTATGTGAACAAGGAGCTACTGCAGCTCAAACAATCAAGCAGACCAGCAGAAGTAAACCAGCAGTAGATGCAGCAGAGGATGCTGCAGCAGGTGCTGGTTCAAGTGCTGGTTCAACTGTCCGAGTAGCAGCTTCGTGCTGAGTTCGTTCTGGAGGTATGGCAGTTGTGTTCTTGCTCTTAGAAGGTTTTCTAAAATGCTGTTGAGCATTTTCCAGCAAGGTTTGCTAGTCAGAGAAGGAGATTTGCATTGAAGATATTAATCAAATCTAATCTCCTAGTTTTTAGGAGATAATTGATCTTGTGGGTCAATTGCCTAAACCTGGAAATTGCTTAAAGTGGTGTGGGTATTTAAGCAGAAGGTTTGAGGGCTGAAGAGATTGATCGAAGCTGAGGGATACACGAGAGTAGACACAGATTTCAGAGAGAGGATTTTCTGGGTGCTACGGACGTTGTTCTTCGATCAAACACACACGGGCAGAGCGTTGAGCGCAGAGCTGTGGTGAGCATTGCAGAAGAGAATCAGGTCTTGCAAAGACTGATTCGTGCATTGATCTGGAAGCCAATTCAGAGCTGTGGAGCTTGTTGGTTGATCAAAGGCAGCCGCGGAAGAACTGACGGGTGGAAGGCTCGGTGGAGGTTCGTGCGGAAGAACTCACTAGTGACAGGTGGTCACTGAGTGAGGGGGAGTTACTCAGAGTGTGCAGCGCTCTTGGAGAGGTTCGATCGGCTCGGCAGAAGGCCTTGGAGCGACGCGGACATTGTGCTTCAGCTGTGTGTTACAGCTGTTGCTGCAGCAACTCTGCTGAGTAGTGTAGTATAGAATAGGCTAAGTTCTTTGAGAGGATTGTAGCTATTCTAGACTGACATACTGTAGAGAGTGTGCTGACACAAATCAGAGCTTGTTCTGATTGTGTTGTGTGATCCACACGAGGTTAAAGTAGCATAGGTTGCGTGCGTTGTAACCGAGTGTACTTGGAACCGTTGGTTGAGTGGATTGAGGACTGGAGAATAGTCCTCCCCAGACGTAGGCAGTTTGGCCGAACTGGGTGAACAAACTTGTGCCTTTGTTCATTGCTTGCTGAGATTATTTCTTGTGAACAAGAGTGTGCTGCAGCAACTGCTAGTTCACAAATCTGCTGAATTGAGACACTGTGAAATTTCACGAGCCTTCTCGATGACTTTCTTGTGAACTTGCGTATGCTGGTACGGAGTTGTGCGCATGCTGGTTTCTTTAGCGCATATCATCTGCTGGTGTTTTTCTTTTTGTACAGCTTTATCTACGATTCCTATGTTCCCAGAACGGTTCCAGTCTCGGCCTCCGGATAGCAGCTATGGAACAACGCTCCGCTCTCCCTCCTTGATTAATTTGCGCAGGTCAGCGCACGCGTTTACACCCGCGCCCGCCTTCCCTTGCTCGACTACCGGAGGAAAGGTGGTCTGTTTTCCCACCTCGCCACGCTTCGGGTATTCGCCTTCGGCATCTGCGTGGCTGAGGGCGCTCTATTGTTCCGAAGGTCGCGAAGCACCGGCCTCCACTAGCGCTCTTGACCATATACCCTACCTTCGAAGCCAAAACGACTAACCGCCTCTCTAGAGCTTTTCTGTCAACTCCACATCTCCTGCATATCCCAACTAAAAAAGAAAAAAATATACTAAACAGTTGATAGCAGCGCATGCAAGATGAATAGGGCAATACAAGCCGAAAAGTGTGCGCAACCCGCACACAAGCGCACCACTGCTACTATTCCTTTCAACTAAACTAAGCTACAATACAAAGCTCAAAAAACGTGAAATGTAAATGCAACGCTATGTAAATGCAACGCTCCCCCCACATTTAAACAGAGACGTGTCCCCACGACTCATGCTCAAGCGCAACGGATAGCGCACACATGCATGCAAGCAAAACAAAGAACATAAGAAAGAAAAACATATAGTCATCGCAGCAAAGACATAGTCAGGAGTTTACGAAATGTTCAGCACAATATAGCAAAATAACAGCAAGCAATAGTTTTCAAAAAAAGATAAGAAACCACCCGAAAGAAATGAGCGCCCTCCCTGCGTCCCTAAACATCTTCGGAGCTGGACTCAGCCGCGGATCCGTGCGCCTCCTCATCTGTGGAACCTGTCTCGAATTATGAACTGGAGGCTGGCGGCACGACAGAAACTGCTGCGGGCTGGGTCAAGAGATCGTCCTCCGGGATAGGGTCCCATAGTGAATCTGAGCTCGAACCTATGATGGGAGTGCCTTCAGAGGACCTCTGTACAGAAGACTGCGCAGGGGGTGCTGCTGGTGCTGGTACCGGGTCTACTACTGGGGTGGGCACTGCTGAATGGACCGGGGATTGGGTAGGAGGGCTGGCTGGCTTGCGCTGCTCGCTGGGGTACCCTGGAGGCGGCCTACGCAGACTGAGGAGAGGGGGGATAGAATCTCCAAATCTCCACCCTAATGGTGGACTACTTACGCTCAGGTCTGCCCCCTCTGGCACTAAATACTCTAGTACGCGCATGAGGTTGAACATCATGCGCTGCTCCTCTGATACCTCCTCAGGCGCCTCCTCTGCCTCTGCTCTGGGGCGCTTCCCCTGTGCACGTGGGGGAGAATCATCAATGGCTAAGGTTACTGGCTCCCCCTGCTGCACAATCACCCTCCGGCGCACTCCAGTCTGCGCATGAGTCCTCATGCGCCTGACTGGAGGCGCAACTGGCTCTGGGGCCTCATCCATCTCCCTTTCCTCAGCGGCCTCCTTTGGCTGCGCGCTGCTCTCTGCTCTTTGCCTCGGCGCTCTGGCCGGTTGCAGCTGGTAGCACCATTCTAAGGACCCGTCCTCTCTCGCAGCCACCGCTCTGAGCTGCAACATATGGGCACGGTCCAGGGGAATGGCTGGCACTACCGTGTGCTCGGGCACTTCCGGCTCTCCATGCAGCGCACGCAGCAGGTGAGTGATCATTCTTCCGCAAGTCAGCGGCCCTTTGGTGCTGACCCGACTCCAGTGCACCACCATGTTTGAGACAAACATCACCTTCTTCCCATAGTAGAACCCCTTCAGTATGTCCATGTCTAGCAGGCTGATCTTGGGCGCACCATTAAAGCGCCTGATGATTGCATAGGCGACCATGCGCCAGAGGTAGAACATCCATGGGTCGCGCAGCTCGCGTCCTCGGCTACGCCCCGCGGAAAAAACTTGGCCGGTCGCCATCTCACGCCACGCCTCCTGGTTTGTGTGCGTGTCCACATCCTCCTCACGCACCTTGGCGCACCTCAGCGTGCGCTTCAGCTTTTGGCCGAGGCAATGTACCAGACCCCTCTGTGCCGGTACCTGATCTCCAAGTCGGCAGTCTCCAGCGACGCCAAGAAATCACATGTATCCTCCTTATCAGCCGCGCTGTTGACCTCCAACAGCGCTTCCCAGCCCGCCAGCACGAGCTTCTCCACAATCAGTTCCTCCATCCCCACTTCGCGCAGGAAGTCCCTGCTAATGTACGGGGTCCCGTACATCTCCAGTCTCATGAAGGCGTCATATTTACTTCGCGAATGACACTGGGGTCTCCTGATCCTCCGCGGGCCTCATGGTGCGCTGGTGTTCCTCTGGTCAACTAAGGTCAAAGCTCAACAAATGCCCAAAAATCCAAACTCCGACTAACGCCCTTAAACTGTCACCTACAGGTCGCCTATCCTCCGCCAACAAAACCCACTACCCAGAACTCCAAATGGTGCGGACGAACTAGGTGCGATTACAAACCTAGGGCAACTCCTCTATCGCACAAAACCCTACTGAATTGGCTCAAACTGAAGGGAAGGGTTACCTGGTGTGTGTGCGACGGTAAGCTCTTCAAATCTTTCTAAACGGAGGCCTGGTTGATTGCTGGACGGTGAGCGGAGGCTGAGGGCAGGAGCTTTCTTGCAACGGTCGAATGTGAAAATGCTGAATTTTTTTTGTTTTCTAAGTCCTGGCCTTTTATACCCCCTGTCTGGCGCATCTGTGCTGCGCACTGAATTTGCGCACTGACCTGCGCACTGCTGCGTGACTAAAAAAACTGCAAGTCCTAAACTAGCTAAAAACACTAGAAAAAACTATAAAAAAACGTGTAAAAGTAAAACGTGTCGGGTTACCTCCCGACAAGTGCCTTTGTTTAACGTTGTTGGCTTGACCGTACCTCGTTACTTGCTTAAAAGTGTGCCAGTGACCCCCCCCCCCCCCCGCCCCCACTCTTGCTCCTGAGTGACCCCGCGCTCGTGTTGCGTTCTTCTTGGTCCTGTGCAAAGGATCGGAAGGGTGGTCAGCGTGGTGAATATCATGTGATAAATCATAAGTAACGAGGTTAGTTAAAGAGGGAGAAGAAATATGAGCAATAGTTCCCAATTCTCCCTCAGGTGCCTCTTGTGGCGACTCTGGCGCAGCAACCTGCGCATCTTCTATTTCTGGCTCTGCCAGGTCAACTTCGCGCGCTGTGTCATCCCAAGGTTCTCCTAAATACTTTTTGACTCTCTGCCCATTGACCTGAAAACGATGCTGGTGCTCGTTTTCTAACTTGATTGTTCCGTAAGTGAAAACCTTGGTAACCGTGTATGGTCCCGTCCATTTGCTGCGCAGCTTCTCAGGCATTAGCTTTAGGCGCGAGGAAAATAATAGTACCTGGTCTCCTGGCTCAAAGGTGCGTCTGAGGATGTTTTTGTCGTGAAATGCCTTTGTGCGCGCCTTGTAGTCGCGCAGCCCCTCATATGCATCTAGGCGCAGCTCCTCCAACTCGCTTAGCTCAAATGCGCGCTCCTTACCAGCCTCGTCTAGGTTCAGGTTGCAAACGCGCAATGCCCAGTATGCCTTGTGTTCCAACTTCACTGGCAGGTGGCACGCTTTTCCATATACCAACCGAAACGGTGAAGTCCCAATCGGTGTCTTATGTGCAGTTCTGTATGCCCATAGCGCATCGTCAAGGCGCTGGCTCCAGTCTTTGCGCGACGGTCTCACAGTTTTCTCCAGGAAGCGCTTGATCTCTCGGTTGGAAACCTCGGCCTGGCCATTCGTCTGAGGATGGTAAGCGGTGGACGTCTTGTGGTGCACTCCATAATGCTTGAATACTTGCGCCACGATCCTATTACAGAAACGCGTCCCCTGGTCGCTTATGATTGCCTTAGGTACCCCGTACCTGCAAAAGATGTTACTTCTCAAAAAGTCAGCGACCGTCTTACCATCATCCTTCTGGGTGGCCTTAGCCTCAACCCATTTGGAGACATAATCTACTGCGACCAATATATACTCATATCCGGAAGATAGAGGAAATGGCCCCATAAAGTCAATCCCCCAAATATCGAATACTTCATCCACGAGTATGGGCGTCTGCGGCATCTCATTGCGCGCTGATATTCCCCCTGTGTGCTGACACCTGTCACAATTCCTGCAGTGGTTATATGAGTCACTAAACAAGTGTGGCCAATAAAATCCGCAATCCAGGATCTTTCTGCTCGTGCCCTTTGGACCAAAGTGTCCTCCATATGCGTACGCATGACAAAACATTAAAACAGAGTTAATTTCATGGTCAGGCACGCATCGCCTCAAAATCTGATCAGGTCCTATTCTGAGCATATACGGATCATCCCAAATGTAATACTTGGACTCATGCTTTAATCTCATGCATTGGGTTTTAGTGAAATGAGGAGGAAACGTACCTGTGACTAGGTAATTCGCAATGTGCGCATACCATGGTACCTTACCTGTCAGCGCCATCAAATGCTCATCAGGGAATGTCTCCGTGATCCGCCCTGGCTCCTCCTCTTTCACGATCCTGCTCAGGTGGTCAGCGACTGTGTTCTCCGTTCCCTTCTTATCTTTGATTTCCAAGTCGAACTCCTGAAGTAGAAGCACCCAGCGCATCAGGCGCGGCTTAGTCTCTTTCTTGGACATCAGGTAACGGATTGCTGCGTGGTCTGTGTAGACGACGACTCTGGCGCCTAGAACATATGCGCAGAACTTCTCCAGTGCAAACACGATTGCCAGAAGTTCCTTCTCCGTGGTGGTGTAGTTTTTCTGAGCAGCGTCCAGTGTGCGCGATGCATAATAGATGGCATGCGGCTTCTTGTGCACGCACTTTCCCAGGACTACACCTACTGCATAGTCACTTGCTTCGCACATCAGTTCGAACGGCAAGCTCCAGTCTGGCGCGCGCATCAGTGGCGCACTCGTCAGCGCCTCCTTCAGCTTGTCAAAAGCAGCCCTGCACTCATCAGTGAATTCGAAACACACATCCTTTTGCAAGAGGTTAGACAGGGGTATACAAATCTTAGAAAAATCTTTTATGAAACGCCTGTAAAACCCTGCATGCCCAAGGAATGATTTCACGTCGCGCACGTTAGTGGAATAAGGCAGATGATCGCGCGTCGTCGTGCGCGTCAAATATAATCCTTCCTCTCCCACTAGTACAGCGGTTAAGTAAGGGTCGATCTCCACAGGGAGCAAGCAGTGAGTTTTAGCCAGTAACCTACACTTAAGAAAACGGGGGTTGCGTGAGTGATTGGGGGTTTTGCGCGATGCGCGAGTAGCAGTGAATATCGTAACGCAGGAAATTGCACTAGACGTGCGCAAGCAGTAGAGATGAAGTACTATCTTTATGAGAAGTGCTGGGCAGACAATCCTCTATGAATGCATTCCTTATCATCGACTCTAAACATCTATAGCTTGTGGTTTACTTGGGTTAGTGTCCGGTAAAGGCTTCCTAACACGTGCGCATGTTCCGTTCAAAGTTCATGTGCTATTAATCCCAGAACTAGACTAAACAGCTGCGAATCCTGTCACAGTAGCAACTGCCTACCCTAACTCGTTACTCCTAATTGTCACGGTAAGTTTGCGGTTCAAGGCTTCCCCTACGCATGCAACTAGTTTAACAGGTGACAAACAAGCAACACAAGTAAGATTGCGGTTCAAGGCTTCCCCTACTCATGCAACTAACTGTCTCAGTACGCACAGAATTAATACAAGTAAATAAACTATGCATTAAGCTCAAGTCTCAAAGGTAATACATTATAGGTTCATGCCCGACCAACACTAAGTGTTTAGCTAGACATGCTAGTGGTAAACATCATAAAATAGTAAATAACAACTACTGAATCCAAGAAAACGGTAGCAAACAGTGCGTGCAGTGTCTTCTCTCGGCTGGCGCAGTCGGCTGGAGCAAATCTCCTTGACAGGTCCGTGTGTTTTCCAGTTCTGCCGCGCAGTGCCTCTGGAGTGCCGCTGAGTGATGATGTTCCGCTCCCTGAAACCCTAGACTTTCTTTGTTTAAATAGTGCCCCAGGAAGTTCATCTTTTGGCAACTTCCAAATCTGGTCACTGGGACTTTGCGCCTGGCGCACAGCATTGATTGGCGCAATGGGGTAGCGCACCTCTGCTGTCTTTCGCCATTTCTTCCTCTGTTTGCGCCGCTAGCTCCGCAGGCTGATCTTTCACTCCTAGAACGCTGCCTGTTAGCGCGTATCCGACTCAAGGACTCGTTCTGACCTGATATACAAAAACATTGGAAACGAGTAATCTTGCTCATGAAATATTGCAAACAAGCACAGGGTTATGACCTAAATAATGTGTATAACTAGGCTCTATCAAACCCCCCACACTTGCCCCTTGTTCGTCCCGAACAAGTACTGAAACGCGGATACAATTACCTTTTCTGGAGACTAGCGCACAGCCTTGCATTATAGCGCAAAATGCACAGTTGCTCAACTTGTGCTACTTTATCACCTGCGCACAACTGCACTCAATAGTTCTAATATAATAATCCCGAAATTTCATTACCTCTCAGCCGGGATGAAGATCTTTGGATGATTGGGAGATAGCTCTTCTTAGGCTCCTGGTTGTCAGCTCCCGCTCCGAAGATAGGTATATGGTTTCTTGCGCGAGCTTCTTCCAGTGCGTGATTCGTTCGCACACTTCCTGGGAACCTGAGCCTTTGATGATATCCTCGTGGTCTTGCGCACGCAGGTACTAAGTAGTGCGCATGCTGATTCTTTGTAACGCAAATCATCTGCTTCTGCTGGTATTTTCCTTTTGTACAGCTTCCTTTCCAATTTTGTTTCATTCCCAGAACAGTTCCAATCTCAGCCTTCGGATAGCAGCTATGGAACTCGTTCCGCTCTCCCTCCTTGGTTTGTCTGCGCCGGTCAGCGCACGCGTTTACATCCGCGCCCGCTTTGCTTAGCTTGATTTCCAGAGAGAAGGTGGTCTGTTTTCCCACCTCGCCACGCTTTGGGTACTTTGCCTTTGGCATCTGCGTGACTGAGCGCGCTCTTTTGTTCCGAAGGTTGCGAAGCACCGGCCTCCACTAGCGCACTCGACCATATACCTCGCCTTCGAAGCACAAGCGACTAACCGCCTCTCTGGAGCATTTCTATCAACTCCACATCCCCTGTATATCCCAACTGACAGGAGCAGAAAAAAACGAAAAAATTATGCTAAAACAGTAGAGAACGGCGCACGCAATACGGATAGCGCAACACAAGCTGGAGCGCATGCGCATCATGCACCTTAGCGCACTACTGCTATTAATTCTCTTCAACTTAAACTAAGCTATACTAAAAATGCTCAAAACATGAAATGTAAGAGTAACGCCCCCCCCCCCCCCCCACACTTGAACAGAGACGTGTCCCCACGACTCAAGCTCAAGCGCACGGAGGCTGCGCACATGCATGCAATGCAACGAAAATAAAGAACAGAAAAGGGAACACAAATAGTCACACAAAATATAGCAAGGGAGTCACGGAATGTAGGGCACAAATATTTAGCACACATAATAGTCAACTAGACGCAGCAAAAATAAAAGACACCACCCTAAAGAAAATCACGGCGCCTGCCCAAGGCCTTAGAAGTCCTCCGAGCTAGACGCTGCTGCTGACCCATGCGCCTCATCCTCTGAAGAATCAGTCATGGAGTCGGTGCTGGAGGATGGTGGCACAATGGTGAGGGGGTCAGGCTGCTCGTCCTCGGAAAGTGACTCCCATATGGAATTGGAGTCTACGCTGGGAAAGTTAATGGGGGACTCCGGAACAGAAGGCCGGGCAGGGGAAGCTACTGGTGGTGGTACTGGTTCGGGTTCAGGGGTGGGCTCTGCTGCTGGGGCTGCTGGGGCTGCTGCAGGTGCTGACTCTGCTGGGGCTGGGGCTGGGGCTGGGGTTGGTGCTGCTGGGGTTTCGGGGGTTCGGGTAGGAGGTGGATGGTGCAGGCTGAGGAGAGGGGGAATCGCATCTCCAAATTTCCACCCGGATGGTGGACTCATACTCAAATCCGCCCCCTCTGGCGCTAAGTATTCGAGCACGCGCATGACGTTGAACAACATGCGCTGCTCGGCAGTGGCTTCCTCAGGCGCCTCCTCAGTCTCAGTCCTTGGGCGCTTGGCACGTGCACGAGGGGGAGAATCCTCGATGGAAATGGTCACTGGCTCCCCCTGTGGTGCACGGGCCCTCTGGTGCGCTCCAGTCTGCGCCCGGGTCCTTGGGCGCCTGACTAGAGGCACCTCTGGTTCTAGGGCCTCCTCCATCTCTTCATCTGCTGCGGCGGCGGCTGCTGCTACTGCTGCGGCGGCTGCTGCGCCCTGTGCACTGCTCTCTGCTCTGGCCCGCGCACTGCTCTCTGCTCTGGCCCGCGGTGGTCTGGCTGGCTGCAGACGGCAGCACCACTCTAGTGTGCCATCGTCCCGAACGGCTACCGCCCTGATTTGTAGCATGTAGGTGCGGTCCAGAGGTACAGGCTGCACCAAGGTGTGCTCTGGCACCTCGGGCTCTCCATGTAAGGCCCGCAGCAGGTGCGTGATAAGGCCTCCACACGTCAGCGGCCCCCTCATGCTGACTCGGCTCCAATGGTGCACCATGTTCAGGATGAACAGCACCTTCCGCTCATAATAAAGCCCCGTCAAAATCTCCATATCCAGGAGGCTGATCTTTGGTGCGCCGTTGAAACGGCCAATGACTGTGTAGGCCACGATGCGCCATAAGTAGAACAGCCACGGGTCGCGCAGCTCTCGGCCCCTGCTGCGCCCCGCGGCTTATGCTGGCCCTGTTGCCATGTCCCGCCAAGCCTCCTGGTTATTGTGCGTGTCTAACTCCTCCTCACGCACCTTGGCGCATCCGAATGCGCGCCTCAGCCTCCTTTCCGAGGCTATGAACCAGACACCCCTGTGTCTATATCTGATCTCCCTGTCCCCTGCCTCCAGAGACGCCAGGAACTCACACGTATCTTCCTGGTCTGATGCACTGCGGAGGTCCATAAGCGCCTCCCAGCCGGCAATCGCTAGCCTCTGCGCCACGAGGTCCTCTAATCCTACCTCGCGCAGGAAATCTCGGCATATGTACGGTGTCCCGTACATGTCCAGGCTGATGAATGCTGCATACTTGTTAGCGAAAGCCGCTGGGGTCTCCTGGTCTGTGGCGGGTCTCATCTTGCGCTGGGCTCTGGTCAATCGCGGTCAATGCCCCCCAAAACCCTAAAATTCGAAACTGCCCAGAATCCTATGAAACTTGGACCGAA
Organism: Umbilicus rupestris; assembly: GCA_963678935.1. Taxonomy (NCBI): domain Eukaryota; kingdom Viridiplantae; phylum Streptophyta; class Magnoliopsida; order Saxifragales; family Crassulaceae; genus Umbilicus; species Umbilicus rupestris. The sequence continues at coordinate 10,786,525 of OY787611.1, read as the reverse complement.
CGAGCGCCTACTGGTCGCCTACTCAACGCACAAAACAGCACTCCAAGCTGCGCACTCTAGCCTGGTGCGATTTCAAAACCCTAAAAAACTGTCTTCTCCGCGCAAACCCTAACAGAAGCGGCTCAAAGCGGAATCGGGGGTTACCTGGGTGCTGTGCGGTCGTGTTGTCCTTGAATCCCTCTAGACGGACGGTGGGTTGGGCGCTGATCGACGGCAGAGGTCTGAAGGCGGGAGCTCGTGTGCAACGGTCGAGTGAAAAAGTGCTGGGAATTTTCTAAGTCTGGCCTTATATACCTTCCTCTGGCTAGCGCAACGGACCTGCGCACTGATAGGCGCACGGTCCTGCGCACTTGTGTGACTAAAAACTACCAAACCCTAATCTAACTAAAAACACTCAAAAAAACAAAACAAGCAGAATAAAATGTGCCAAATTAAAACGTGTCGGGTTACCTCCCGACAAGTGCCTTTGTTTAACGTCGTTGGCTCGACGGTACCTCGTTACGTGCCAAGAAGTGCGGCTGCAGCCCCCCCCCACTCTTGCTCCTGAGTGTCCTTGCGCCAGTGCTTGTGTTACGATCTCATTGGTCCTGCGCAAAGGATACAAGGGAGGGTCAGCATGTGATACATTATTCGTAATGAGGGTAGATGCAGAGGAAGAGGAGATATAGGCGATGGGTGCTAGTTCTCCCTCTGAAACAACTGGTGGTGCGTCTGGCGCAGCAGCTTGCGCGTCCACTATCTCTGGCTCGGCCAAGTCAATGTTGCGTGTTGCGCCATCCCAAGGTTCGCCCAAGTACCGTTTGACTCTCTGCCCGTTAACCTGAAAACGATGCTGGTGCCCGTCTTCTAATTCAATTGTGCCGTAGGGGAAAACCTTGGTGGCGGTGTATGGTCCCGTCCACTTGCTGCGCAACTTCCCAGGCATGAGCTTCAGGCGCGATGAAAATAACAGTACCTGGTCTCCTGGTTCAAATGTGCGCCGGAGGATATGCCTGTCATGAAACGCCTTGGTGCGCGCTTTGTAATCGCGCAGTCCCTCATAGGCGTCTAGGCGCAGCTCTTCGAGTTCGCTCAGCTCAAATGCGCGTTCCTTTCCTGCCTCATCCAAGTTCAAGTTACAAATACGTAAGGCCCAATATGCCTTGTGCTCGAGCTCTACTGGCAGGTGGCATGCCTTCCCATAGACCAACCGGAATGGTGAGGTTCCAATGGGCGTCTTGTGTGCAGTGCGGTATGCCCATAGCGCATCATCCAGGCGCTGGCTCCAATCCTTGCGCGACGGCCTCACAGTCTTTTCCAAGATGCGCTTGATCTCTCTGTTAGAAACTTCGGCCTGTCCATTTGTCTGCGGATGGTAAGCGGTGGACGTCTTGTGGCGCACCCCATAGTGCTTGAAAACTTGCGCCACAACCCTGTTGCAGAAGTGCGTCCCCTGGTCGCTGATAACTGCCTTAGGCACTCCGTACCTGCAAAATATGTTAGTTCTGAGAAAATCAGCGACAGTCTTACCATCATCCTTGCGCGTGGCCTTAGCTTCGACCCATTTGGATACGTAATCCACGGCCACCAGTATGTACTCGTAGCCGGCAGATGGGGGAAATGGACCCATGAAGTCGATTCCCCAAACATCGAACACTTCATCCACCAGAATCGGGGTCTGCGGCATCTCGTTGCGCGCGGAGATTCCTCCAGTGCGCTGGCACCTGTCACACTTCCTGCAGTGGTCATAGGCATCTCTGAATAGGTGCGGCCAGTAGAATCCGCAGTCCAAGATCTTCCTGCTCGTGCGCTTGGGACCGAAATGTCCTCCACAGGCGTGCGCATGACAAAACATCAACACAGAATTAATCTCATGGTCAGGCACGCAACGTCTTAATATCCGATCTGGACCTATTCTAAGCATGTAAGGATCATCCCAAAGGTAATGCTTGGACTCATGTTTCAATCGCATGCACTGAGTTTTGTTGAAATGAGGAGGGAACGCACCTGTGACCAGGTAATTTGCGATATGCGCATACCATGGTACCTTACCTGTTAGCGCCATCAGATGCTCGTCAGGGAATGTCTCCTTGATCTGCCCTGGCTCCTCATCCTTTACGATCCTGCTCAGGTGATCAGCGACGGTATTTTCTGTGCCCTTCTTATCTTTGATCTCTAAGTCGAATTCCTGAAGCAGAAGTACCCAGCGCATCAGGCGCGGCTTGGTCTCTTTCTTGGACATGAGGTAGCGGATAGCTGCGTGGTCCGTGTAGATGATGACTCTGGCGCCTAACTTCTCCAGCGCAAATACAATTGCCAGAAGCTCCTTCTCCGTGGTGGTGTAGTTCTTCTGCCGCGGAGTCCAGTGTGCGCGATGCATAGTAGATGGCATGCGGCTTCTTGTCCTCGCGCTGCCCCAAGACTGCTCCTACTGCGTAGTCACTTGCGTCACACATCAGCTCGAATGGCAGGTTCCAGTCTGGTGCGCGCATCACTGGCGCACTGGTCAGCGCTTCTTTCAGCTTATCGAACGCCGCCCTGCACTCATCAGTAAAATCGAAGCACACGTCTTTTTGCAACAGGTTAGACAGGGGTATGCAAATTTTAGAGAATTCCTTAATAAAACGCCTGTAAAACCCAGCATGCCCTAAGAACGATTTCACGTCGCGCACGTTGGTGGCATAAGGCAGATTAGAAATAATATCTATCTTAGCCTTGTCTACCTTAATACCCTCCTCTGAAATAATATGACCTAGTACTACTCCGTGCGTACATGAAATGACATTTCTCGTAGTTTAGCACTAAGTTCTTAGAGATGCAGCGCGCTAAGACTTTATCTAGATGTGTTAAGCATGCATCAAAGGTACTCCCATATACAGTGAAATCATCCATGAACACTTCTATGCATATACCAATCATATCAGATAAAATGCTCATGACAAGGCGTTGGAACGTACCTGGCGCGTTGCACAGCCCAAAAGACATACGCCGAAACGCAAATGTTCCGAAGGGGCATGTGAACGTGGTCTTCTCTTGATCCTCCGCAGCTATGGGTATCTGATTGTAACCTGAATATCCGTCCAAAAAACAAAAGTAAGGCTTACCTGCCAATCGATCCAGCATCTGGTCCATGAAGGGTAGCGGGAAGTGGTCCTTGCGCGTTACAGCGTTCAGCTTCCTGTAGTCGATGCACATGCGCCAGCCAGTTTGTATGCGCTTAGGAACTAGCTCGCCCTGCGCATTCTCCTCCACCGTGATTCCTCCTTTCTTTGGCACAACGTGCACCGGGCTGACCCATTTGCTGTCTGAGATTGGGTAAATGACCCCTGCGTCAAGCAACTTCAGGACTTCCTTTTGCACTACCTCCATCATATTTGGGTTTAACCTGCGCTGAGCCTCCTTGGATGGTTTGGCACCATCTTCCAACAGAATCCGGTGCATGCACACGTCTGGGCTCACTCCGCGCAGATCAGCAAGAGTCCATCCAATAGCGCGCTGGTTCCTGCGCAGCACCTGTTGTAAACGCGCCTCCTGCTCTTTTTCCAATCCCTTCTTGATGATCACTGGCAGGGTGTCCTCGTCTCCCAAGAAAATGTACTTGAGGTGCTCCGGGAGTTGCTTCAGTTCGATCTTGGGTGCCTGTTCAATAGAGGGCAAGATTTTGTTAGCGGTGCAAATACGAACTATATCAAGTACCTGTGTAGGTGCTGGTTCAGCACTGCTTAGCTCCTCCTCTTGCTCCTCCAGCTCTGCCTGTGTCAGTAGCTCTGGTCCTATGGTTGCGCTCGCACACTGCGCTTCTGTGACTAAATCGTCAAAGCTGTCCATTGCGTGCACAGTAGCGTCCTCATGTGGGTGCTGCATCCCTTCGAAGATGTTGAAATGGATTTCTTCGCCATCCACCTCCATGGAGAGCGTGCCCCTCCACACGTCTATCTTCGTGCGCGCAGTCATCAGAAACGGTCTGCCTAGGAGGATCTGCGCACCGCTGGCGCTTGATTCACCCTCCATTTCGAGCACATAAAAGTCTGCTGGGAACACCAGCTCTCCTACTCGAACTAGGACATCTTCTATCATGCCTGCAGGTTGTTTGCACGATCTATCTGCTAGCTGAATTGCGAGACCTGCAGGTTTTAGTGGTCCAAGGCGCAAGGTCGCATAGAGAGAATATGGTAATAAATTGATTGATGCGCCTAAATCGATCATGCAGTTGCTTACCGTGGTTTTACCTAAGGTGCAAGGGATAGTGAATGTACCTGGATCTCGGCACTTAGGTGGTACCTTTTGTTGCACGATTGCTGAGGCCTGCGCATTTAGCATTACCTGTGCGCATTCGCCTGTCCTTCTTTTATTTGTGCACAGCTCTTTTAAAAACTTCGCATACCTGGGAATCTGTCGAATAGCTTCTATGAGAGGTATGTTGATTTCCACCTTGCTGAACAGCTCATATAGTTCCTTGTCCAGTGCTTCTTTTCTTGCCAGTGGTGCCTGCACAGGGAAAGGAGCAGGTATGTTAGTACAATTTTTGTCCTTGTTTCTCGAGTGAGACATACCTGGCGCATTGCCCTGCTGGTTCGTGGTTGGCGCTTCTGATTGCGCCTCTGGCTCTGGTTGCGCACTCTGAGCTGCTGGATCTGGGACTTGCGCAACTGGTTGCGCGGGCGCCTGCGCGGTCTGCTCTGTTCCCACTGTGCGCCCAGTCCTCAGTGTTACTGCATTAACTCCTCCTTTAGGGTTCTGAATCACTTGCGAAGGCAGGTTGCCATCGCTCTTTTTCAGCTCATACACCGTGGTTGCAATTTGTGATAGATGCTTCTCTATGGATTCGAACCTCTTGTCATACTTTTCGTCATTCTTGTGCACTGTGTCTGCTAGCTGCCCCATGATATCTTCCAAGGATCGCTTTGGTTGCTGATTGTTCTGCGCTGGTGCGTCTGTGCGGCGATGCGGTGGATTGTAGGGTGCAGCTTGTTGCGTCTGCTGTGGCGCGCGCTGATCAGTGGGCTGCCTCTGGAAATTGTTCTCTTCTCTCCATCTGAATCCATTTGCAGCAAGCCCAAAGCGCGGCTGATTCTGCCTCTACGGTCCTCTGTTGTCCCATCCTCCAAGGGCATTTACGTCTCCAGTTTCTTCAAAAAGTGTTGGGCATTCGTCTGTCTTGTGCTCAGTGGACCTGCAGAATTCACATACCTTTGGCGCAACTGGTTGTGCGCTCTGCGCACTCATCAGCTTCTGTAGCATGGCCTTCATTTCTTGGATCTCAGCGCTTGCCTCTACCTGATGCACAGAACGATTACGACTACTTTCAAGTGTCAATTGATGTCTTACCTGCCCAGCAGAATCTTCTATCAGCTGCCATGCATCCTCCGGGTACATGTTGCAAATGTCCCCTCCTGCGCATGCATTCAGTAGTCGAAGCTCCATGGGTAGCAGTCCATTCAGAAAGTTCTCTATCAGCACATTCTGAGGAAGCCCGTGATTGTAGCAGTTGGCTTCTAGCTCCCTGAAACGCTCGTAGTATTCTGACAGAGACTCCCCTGCGCTCTGCCTTGGCGCGGCCAATTCCCTTCTGAGCAGCGCAATCTTCGCTGCTGGATAAAATTTGTCTAAGAACTTCTTCTGCAGCTGCTCCCATGTGTGAATAGATCCTGCAGGTAGGCTCATCAGCCAGTGTTTGGCTGCATCGCTCAATGAAAATGGGAATGCCTTCATCTTCAGCGCTTCTTCGTTCTCCCCCAAGGTCTTCATGTTCTCGCAAATGATTAGGAACTCCCGCACATGCTTGACTGGATTTTCGTTGTTCATTCCGTGAAACTTGGGCATGTGATGGATGAGTGAGCTCCTCAGTTCGAACTGTCCGTTGGGCGGAAGCACTATGCACCATGGCTGGTTAACAGTGAGTGGGGCTGACATTTCGCGCACTGTCCTGCGCCTCGCGACTGGACGAACGGGTGGCGCAATGTATGGTTCAGCGGCCATCCGTGCGTCGACCTCACGCTGCACTTCCTCTCTGAATAGGGCTGCGCGGTTATGTGCCCTTGCTTCCTCTGGGGTTCTGTCTCCCAGGTTATCTCCAACCACACTGTTATCCTCCATGTCCTGATCCAAACTCAAGAAACGAAATTAAATGGCAACGAAGTTGTTGCGTCTGTCAGTGCGCAACTAGAATCTGCGCAGCGCAACTGTTTCAAGGTTGCGCAGGCTGATGTGATTGTGCGCTGTCAGAGACAACAACGAGAAAACAAAACAAAATGAAATAACTAGTTACTAAAATGAGAAATGTAAGCTAGCTAAAACTTAGCTGTGTTGCTCCCCGGCAACGGCGCCAAAATTTGATCGCGCGTCGTCGTGCGCGTCAAATATAATCCTTCCTCTCCCACTAGTACAGCGGTTAAGTAAGGGTCGATCTCCACAGGGAGCAAGCAGTGAGTCTTAGCCAGTAACCTACACTTAAGAAAACGGGGGTTGCGTGAGTGATTGGGGGTTTTGCGCGATGCGCGAGTAGCAGTGAATATCGTAACGCAGGAAATTGCACTAGACGTGCGCAAGCAGTAGAGATGAAGTACTATCTTTATGAGAAGTGCTGGGCAGACAATCCTCTATGAATGCATTCCTTATCATCAACTCTAAACATCTATAGCTTGTGGTTTACTTGGGTTAGTGTCCGGTAAAGGCTTCCTAACACGTGCGCATGTTCCGTTCAAAGTTCATGTGCTATTAATCCCAGAACTAGACTAAACAGCTGCGAATCCTGTCACAGTAGCAACTGCCTACCCTAACTCGTTACTCCTAATTGTCACGGTAAGTTTGCGGTTCAAGGCTTCCCCTACGCATGCAACTAGTTTAACAGGTGACAAGCAAGCAACACAAGTAAGATTGCGGTTCAAGGCTTCCCCTACTCATGCAACTAACTGTCTCAGTACGCACAGAATTAATACAAGTAAATAAACTATGCATTAAGCTCAAGTCTCAAAGGTAATACATTATAGGTTCATGCCCGACCAACACTAAGTGTTTAGCTAGACATGCTAGTGGTAAACATCATAAAATAGTAAATAACAACTACTGAATCCAAGAAAACGGTAGCAAACAGTGCGTGCAGTGTCTTCTCTCGGCTGGCGCAGTCGGCTGGCGCAAATCTCCTTGACAGGTCCGTGTGTTTTCCAGTTCTGCCGCGCAGTGCCTCTGGAGTGCCGCTGAGTGATGATGTTCCGCTCCCTGAAACCCTAGACTTTCTTTGTTTAAATAGTGCCCCAGGAAGTTCATCTTTTGGCAACTTCCAAATCTGGTCACTGGGACTTTGCGCCTGGCGCACAGCATTGATTGGCGCAATGGGGTAGCGCACCTCTGCTGTCTTTCGCCATTTCTTCCTCTGTTTGCGCCGCTAGCTCCGCAGGCTGATCTTTCACTCCTAGAACGCTGCCTGTTAGCGCGTATCCGACTCAAGGACTCGTTCTGACCTGATATACAAAAACATTGGAAACGAGTAATCTTGCTCATGAAATATTGCAAACAAGCACAGGGTTATGACCTAAATAATGTGTATAACTAGGCTCTATCAGCAGATTAGAAATAAGATCTATTTTGGCCTTATCTACCTTGATCCCCTCCTGCGAGATAATATGTCCTAGTACTACTCCATGTGATACCATAAAATGACATTTTTCATAATTGAGCACTAGGTTTTTTGAAATGCAGCGCGCTAAGACCTTATCAAGATTAATCAAGCATGCGTCAAAGGTACCTCCGTACATAGTAAAATCATCCATGAACACCTCAATGCATATACCAATCATATCAGAAAAGATGCTCATGACTAGACGTTGGAATGTACCTGGCGCGTTACACAGTCCAAACGACATGCGCGGAAACACGAACGTACCGAATGGGCAGGTAAACGTAGTTTTCTCTTGATCCTCCGCAGCAATGGGTATCTGATTGTATCCTGAGTACCCGTCCAGGAAGCAAAAGTACGGCTTCCCCGCTAATCGATCTAGCATCTGGTCCATGAAGGGCAGCGGAAAATGATCCTTGCGCGTGACTGCATTAAGCTTTCTATAGTAGATGCACATGCGCCATCCAGTTTGCATGCGCTTGGGAACTAGCTCGCCCTGCGCATTCTCCTCTACTGTGATTCCTCCTTTCTTCGGCACGACGTGCACTGGACTCACCCATTTGCTGTCCGAGATTGGGTAAATGACTCCTGCGTCAAGCAGCTTCAGGATCTCCTTCTGCACCACCTCCATCATATTCGGATTTAATCTGCGCTGAGGCTCCCTGGATGGTTTGGCACCATCTTCTAATAGAATCCTATGCATGCATACGTCCGGGCTCACTCCGCGCAGGTCAGCAAGTGTCCATCCTATAGCGCGCTGGTTCTTGCGCAGCACCTCCTGTAATCGCGCCTCCTGCTCCTCTTCTAATCCTTTCTTTATGATTACCGGCAGGGTGTCCTCATTTTCCAAGAATATGTATTTGAGGTGCTCGGGGAGTTGCTTCAGCTCGACCTTGGGTGCCTGTTCAATAGAGGGCAAGATTTTATTAGCAGTGCAGACTTTAACTATATCGTGTACCTGTCCGGATACTGGTTCAGCACTGCTCAGCTCATCCTCATGCGCCTCCATCTCTGCCTGTGTCAGCGGCTCAGGTCCTTCTGTTGCGCTCGCACCTTGCGCATCTGCAACCAAGTCGTCTATGCTGTCCATCGCGTGCACTGTGGCGTCCTCATAAGGGTGCTGCATCCCTTTAAATATGTTAAAGTGAATTTCCTCGCCATCGACTTCCATTGAGAGCGTACCTCTCCACACGTCTATCTTTGTGCGCGCTGTCATCAGAAATGGTCTGCCCAATAGGATCTGCGCACTTCCTTTGCTCGACTCACCCTCCATCTCTAGGACATAGAAATCTGTTGGGAACACCAGCTCTCCTACTCGGACGAGGACGTCCTCTATCATGCCCGTCGGTTGTTTGCACGACCGATCTGCTAGTTGAATGGTGAGATCTGCAGGCTTTAGTGGTCCAAGGCGCAATGACGCATAAAAGGAATAGGGAAGCACATTTATAGATGCGCTTAAGTCAATCATGCAGTTGCTTACTGTGGTCTTACCTAAAGTGCATGGAATGGTGAACGTACCTGGATCTCGGCATTTAGGTGGTACCTTATGTTGCACGATTGCTAAAGCCTGCGCATTTAGCATTACTTGTGCGCACTCGCCTTTCCTCCTCTTGTTTGTGCATAGCTCCTTTAAAAACTTGGCGTACCTAGGGATCTGCCGAACTGCTTCAATAAGGGGAATGTTTGTTTCCACCTTACTGAATAACTCGTAGAGCTCCTTATCAAGCGCTTCTTTCCTAGCCAATGGTGCCTGTACAGGAAAAGGTGCAGGTATGTTAGTACGATTCATGTCTTTGTCTTTCGATTGCCCCATACCTGGGGCCTCGCCCTGCTGGCTTGTGGCTTGCGCTGCTGGTTGCGCATCCGACTCTGTTGGTTCTGGAGCTTGCACAACTGGTTGCGCGGGCGCCTTTGCAGTCCGTTCGGTTCCTACTGTGCGCCCAGTCCTCAGTGTCACTGCGTTGACTCCTCCCTTGGGGTTCTGAATCACTTGCGAAGGCAGGTTGCCATCGCTCTTTTTCAGCTCATACACCATGGTAGCGATCTGTGACAACTGCTTTTCAATGGACTCGAACCTCTTGTCATACTTCTCATCATTCTTGCGCACTGTGTCTGCTAGCTGCCCCACCATATCTTCTAAGGATCGCCTCGGCTGCTGGTTGTTTTGCGCTGGTGCGTCAGTGCGGCGATGCGGTGGATTGTAGGGCGCAGCTTGTTGCGTCTGCTGTGGTGCGCGCTGCTCCGCGGACTGCCTCTGGAAATTGTTGTCCTCCTTCCATCTGAACCCATTTGCGGCTAGTCCAAAACGCGGCTGATTCTGCCTCTGCGGTCCTCTATTATCCCATCCTCCTAGAGCATTGACATCTCCTGATTCCTCGAAAAGTGTGGGACATGCATCGGTTTTGTGCTCAGTGGACGTACATAACTCGCATGCCTTTGGCGCGGTTGGTTGCGCCCCTTGCGCATGCATCAACTTCTGGAGCATGGCCTTCATCTCCTTTATCTCAGCGCTTGTTTCTACCTGATGCACAGAACGAGCACGACTATTCTCAAGCGTTAGCTGATGTCTTACCTGTCCAGTAGAGTCTTCTATTAGCTGCCACGCGTCCTTTGGGCACATGTTGCAAATGTCGCCTCCTGCGCATGCATTCAATAATCTCAGCTCCATTGGTAGCAATCTGTTCAGGAAATTCTCTATCAGCACATTCTGGGGCAGGCCGTGATTGTAGCAGTTAGCCTCCAGCTCCCTGAAACGCTCATAATACTCCGATAGTGATTCTCCTGCGCCCTGCCTAGGTGCAGCTCACTCCCTCCTGAGTAGCGCGATCTTGGCTGCAGAATAGAACTTGTCCAAGAACTTCTTCTGGAGCTGCTCCCATGTGTGAATAGATCCTGCTGGTAAGGTCATCAGCCAATGCCTGGCCGTATCACACAATGAAAAAGGGAACCCCTTCATCTTCAGTGCTTCGTTGCTCTCCCCTTCAGCCTTCATGTTCTCGCAAATAACTAGGAATTCTCGCACATGCTTGACTGGGTTCTCGTTGTTCATCCCGTGAAACTTGGGCATGTGATGAATGAGCATGCTCCTTAGCTCAAAATGACCGTTTGGTGGAAGCACTATGCACCATGGCTGGTTAACCGTGATTGGAGCTGACATCTCGCGCACTGTTCTGCGTCGCGGGACCTGTCGCGCGGGTGGCGCATTATACATTTCGGCGGCCATCCTTGCTTTAACTTTGCGCTGCACTTCCTCTCTGAACCGAACTGCGCGGTTATCTGCTCCTGCATTGTCTGGGGTTCTGTCCTCTAAGTTATCTCCAATGACACTGTTATCTTCCATGACCTGTCCTATATCTCAAAGAAAACGAAATTAAAAGACAACTAAGCTGTCGCGTCAGTCAGTGCGCAACTATAACCTGCGCAGCGCAACTGTTTCAAGGTTGTAGAGGCTGATGTTGATTGTGGCTGTCAGAAGCAACAACGAGGAAAATAAAGCAAACAAAAATAACTAACTACTGTAAAAGAAAACTTAAACTAGTTAAAACTTATCTGTGTTGCTCCTTGGCAACGGCGCCAAAATTTGATCGCGCGTCGTTGTACGCGTCAAATTAATCCTTCCTTCTCCACTTAGTACAGCGGCTAAGTCAGGGTCGATCCCACAAGGAGTAAGCAGACTCGTTCTAGCTAGTAACCTACAACTTACGAAAATTGGGTTGTGAGTGATTGGGTTGCGCAGGTGCGCGAATGAACAGTAGTGAAAGCAGAATTTGCACTAGATGTGCGCAGGCAGTAGAGATTAAGTACTATGACTATGAAAAGTATCGGTGCAGACAATCCTCTATGAATGTATTCCTTATCATCGACTCTAAACGTTTATAGTTCGTTTTACTGAAGTTATTATCCGATCAAGGCTTCCTAACATGTGCGCATGTTCCGATCAAAGTTCATGAGCTATTAATTCTTGAAACTAGTCTAAGCAGCTGCGAATCCTGTCACAATAGCAGCTGATTATCCTAGCGCGTTACTCCTAGTTGTAAGAGTAAGATTGCGGTTCAAGGCTTCCCCTACTCATGCAACTAGCTGTCAACCGTGTGCACAAAATTAATACAAGCAAACAAACTATGCATTAAGCACAAGTCTCAAAGAAAATACTCATAGAATCATGTCCAACCGATACAAAGCGTTTAGCTAGACATGCTAGTAGTAAACATCATAGAAATAGTAAATAAAAGCTAAAGTGTCCAAGGAAACAATAACAAGCAGGTGCGTGCAGGTTGCTGTGTCTCGGCTCGCGCAGTCGGCTAGCGCAGGTCCTCGCAACAGCTCGTGTGTTTTTCAGTTCTGGCTCTCTCTCCTCGATGTCTGATCTCTCTCTCAAACCCTAGCCTTCCTCTCTTTATCTACTGCTCGTGAGGATAATCTTGGCAACTTCCAAATCCTATGGTGTTCAAGATTTGGAAACACCAACATCCTGCGCATGGCTCACTGCGCACATTAGTTCGCGCAGTTGGTTAGCGCACCGCAGTCCGAATCTGCCACTTCCTATCCTGTTTGCGCTGCTAGCTCCGCAGGCTGTGTGTTGCGCTCCTTAAACGCGCCTATTAGCACGTATCCGACTTAGGCCCTCGTTTTGCCCTGGAATACAAAAACACCGGAAACCAGTAATCTTGTACACAAAATAATGCAAACAAGCACAGTGTCAAGATCTAAATAGCGCGTATAAATAGGCTCTATCAGGTATTCATGGATGACTTCACTGTGCATGGTGAGACTTTTGATGAATGTCTGGATAATCTTGATAAAGTCTTAGCGCGCTGCATTACCAAGAACCTAGTCCTCAATTATGAAAAATGTCACTTTATGGTGTCACATGGAGTAGTCTAGGACATATCGTCTCGCAGGAAGGAATTAAGGTCGATAAAGCAAAAATTGATCTTATCTCAAATCTGCCTTATTCCACTAATGTGCGCGACGTTAAGTCGTTTCTTGGGCATGCAGGGTTCTATAAGCGCTTTATTAAAGATTTTTCTAAAATATGTATTCCATTGTGTAACCTCCTTCAAAAGGATGTGTGCTTTGAATTCACTGATGAGTGCAGGAATGCTTTTGATAAGTTAAAGGATGCGCTGACCAGTGCGCTAGTGATGCGCGCACCAGACTGGAACTTACCATTTGAGCTTATGTGCGATGCTAGAAACTACGCTGTAGGCGCAGTACTGGGCCAGCGCGTGGATAAAAGGCCGCATGCTATCTATATTGCGTCGCGCACACTGGACACTGCACAGAGGAACTACACCACGACCGAGAAGGAACTTTTGGCAATCGTATTTGCGCTGGAGAAGTTCCGGGCATATGTTTTGGGCGCTAAAGTCACTGTCTATACTGACCACGCTGCTATCCGCTACCTGATGTCCAAGAAAGAGACTAAGCCGCGTTTGAAGCATTGGTTGCTGCTGCTCCAAGAGTTCGATTTAGAAATCAAGGATAAGAAGGGAACGGAAAACACTGTTGCTGATCACCTAAGCAGGATAGTGAAGGAAGAGGAGCCAGGGCAGATCACGGACACATTCCCAGACGAGCACCTGATGGCGCTGAACGGTAAGGTACCATGGTATGCGCATATTGCAAATTACCTGGTCATAGGTGCGTTTCCCCCTCATTTCACTAAAACTCAATGCATGAGGTTAAAACATGAGTCTAAATATTACGTTTGGGATGATCAATACATGCTTAGAATAGGCCCTGATCAGATCTTGAGGCGATGTGTGCCTGATCACGAGATGAGCTCTGTTTTGAGATTTTGTCATGCGCAAGCGTGCGGAGGACACTTTGGTCCAAAGCGCACGAGCAGGAAAATCCTAGACAGCGGTTTTTATTGGCCGCACTTATTTCGTGACACATATAACCACTGCAGGGCTTGTGATAGGTGTCAGCGCACAGGAAGTATCTCAGCGCGCAACGAGATGCCACCTATACTGGTAGACGAAGTGTTCGACTTGTGGGGAATTGACTTCATGGGGCCATTTCCGCCATCTTGTGGATACGAGTACATACTAGTTGCGGTGGACTATGTCTCGAAGTGGGTCGAAGCTAAGGCCACGCGCAAGGATGATGGTAAAACGGTCATTGAGTTTTTAAGGACTAACATTTTCTGCAGGTACGGAGTGCCTAAGGCAATAATCAGCGACCAAGGGACGCACTTCTGCAACAGAATAGTGGCGCAAGTACTAAAGCATTATGGGGTGCGCCACAAGACGTCCACTGCATACCATCCTCAGACGAATGGCCAGGCCGAGGCTTCCAACAAAGAGATCAAGCGCATTCTGGAGAAAACCGTGAGACCTTCGCGCAAAGACTGGAGCCAGCGGCTGGACGATGCACTTTGGGCATACAGGACTGGCACAAGACACCGATTGGGACTTCACCATTTGGGTTGGTGTATGGAAAGGCGTTCCACCTACCGGTTGAGTTGGAGCACAAGGCATGCTGGGCATTGCTCACTTGCAATCTGAACCTTGATGAGGCTGGTAAGGAGCGCGCATTTGAGTTAAGCGAGCTAGAGGAGTTGCGCCTAGATGCATATGAGGGGTTGCGCGACTACAAAGAGCACACGAAAGCATCATCAGACGCACGTTCGAGCCAGGAGACCGGGTGCTGTTGTTCTCCTCGCGCTTAAAACTGATGCCCGGGAAGCTGCGCAGCAAGTGGACGGGACCTTACACGGTCACAAAGGTGTTCCCGTATGGAACTATTGAGTTAGAGAACGAGCGCAAGCATCTCTTTCAGGTTAATGGGCAAAGAGTCAAGAAATACTTGGGAGAACCGTGGGATGAGGCCATGCGCGAAGTTGATTTGGCAGAACCAGAAATAGAAGATGCGCAGGTTGCTGCGCCAGAAGTACAACTCGATGCACCGGAGGGAGAACTAGGAGCTACTGATTATATATCTTCTCCCTCACTGATAAACCTCGTTATTTATGATGTGCCACACAATTTTGGCCACACTGACCACCTATCTGTTCCTTTGCGCAGGACTAAAGAAGACATAGCATGCACAGACGCATCAGAGCGCGCAGGAGCAAGTGTGGGGGTGGTTCGGAGCACGAACTTGAGCAAGTAACGAGGTACTGTCGAGCCAACGACGTTAAACAAAGGCACTTGTAGGGAGGTAACCCGACACGTTTTCCACATTTTATTTTTACGAGTTGTTAGGATTTGCATTTTAGCTAGTTCAGTACTTGCATGGTTTTTGAGTCACATAGCAATGCGCCAGTCAGTGCGCAGTTCAGTGCGCAGGACAGATGAGCAGGTCAGGGGGTATATAAGGGCAGATACTTAGAAAATTCCAGACATTCTGAAATTTCGACCATTAACAGCTCTGCACTGCTGCCAGCCGATCTTTGCCGTCCGCCCACCGTTTCCAGCGTTCTTTAGAGAGATTTGAAGAGCACAACATCACCAGCGCACTAGGTAACCTCTCATTCCTTATTTCAGTCATTTTAGTGAGGGTTTGGTGAAGGAACCCGACTAAGGACGTAACCCTAGAATCAAAACCGCACCTAGTTAGCCAGCTCCGTTTGGTGATTTCATTGCTGGGTTTTGTTGACACGAGTGAGGCGCCCATCTGGTAGGAATTTGAGGGTTTGATTTGAAGTTCTAATTTTGGGATCCTTAGTAGAGCGTTGACTACAGTTGACCGCTGCAAATATGAGGCCGGCAGAGGACCAGGACACCCCAGCATCTTTCGCACGGAAGTATGACGCCTTCTGGAGGCTGGACATGTATGGCACACAGTGCATCAGCAGGGACTTCCTGCGCGAGGTGGGCTTAGAGGACTTGGTCACAGAGAAGCTCGCGCAGGCCGGCTGGGAAGCGCTGATGGACTTAGAAAGCGCAGCCGACAAAGAGGACACCTATGAGTTCCTGGCGTCCCTGCAGATACAAGACTTAGAGATCCGATACCGACACCGAGGGGTGTGGTACATTGCCTCGGCTAAGAGGTTGAAGCGCACCCTGCGCTGTGACAAGGTGCGCGAGCACGATGTGGATATGCACACCAACCAGGAGGCGTGGCGCGAGATGGAGCCGGGCAAACCGTTCGCCGCTGGGCGTAGCAGAGGGCGTGAGCTGCGCGACCCCTGGATGTATTACCTGTGGCGCATGGTCGCGTACGCAGTCATTGGGCGCTACAACGGTGCGCCGGAGGTCAGCCTGCTTGATATGGACGTACTGAAGGGGTTGTATTATGGGAAGAAGGTGAGGTTTGTGTCGGACATGGTAGTTCACTGGGAGCGGCTCAGCACCAAGGGCCCGCTCACTTGCGGAGGTGTGATCACACATTTGCTGCGTGGGCTGCACGGAGAGCCAGAGGTGCCTGAGCACATAGTTGTTCCAGCCGTTCCTCTTGACCGTGCCCAGATGCTGCAGTACCGAGCGATAACTGCTAAGGAAGATGGGTCATTGGAATGGTGTTACCAACTGCAGGCTGCTAGGGCACCGAGGCACGCAACAATCAGAGGAGCGCCTGCAGAGAGTTGTGCGCGGCAAGAGGAAGCTGCTGCTGAGGAGGAAATGGAGAATGTGGAGGCACCGGTCGTGCAGCCAGCTAGGCGCATGAGGACGCGCGCTCAGACTGGAGCGCGCGCGCGGGCGAGTGGACCGCCAGGGGAAGTTGTCACCATTGACATCAGAGACTCTCCCCCGCGCGCGCCGGCGAAGCGGCGCAGACAGGATTCTGAGGAGGCACCAGCAGCGCAACGCATGATGTTTAACGTTGGATCATCTCGGGTTGTCGTTGTTGCTTTTGAAAAACTATCATTGGATATTCTGTTCCTATTTTGTGTGGCTATTTTGTGAACCCCTGATCGTGTTTCATGCATGTGCTGCATTGACTCTGTTTCTCATTTTCATGATGCATTTCATTTTTTTTAGTTCTTAGTTATCCTCGTAGCTTGCATGTGTGCACTCTTTGTTGCGCTTGAGCTTGAGTCGTGGGGACACGTCTCTGTTTAAGTGTGGGGGGGGGGGGGGGCGTCACATTTATTTCATATTTATCATTGTAGTTTAGCTTAGTTAGTGCAGTATGGGAAACATCAGTGGTTGTGCGCTTGTGTGCGGATTGCACACACCTTTCGACTTGTTTTGCCTTATTCATCATACATGCTCTGCCATTAACCGATTTAGTATAATTTTTTCGATTTCTGTCTTTTTAGTCGGGATATTCAGGGGATGTGGAGTTGCAAGAAAAAGCTCTAGAGAGGCGGTTAGTCGTTTTTGCTTCGAGAGTAAGGTACATGGCTAAAAGCGCTACTGGAGGCCGGTGCTTCGCAACTTTCGGAACAATAGAGCTCGCTCAGCCACGCAGATGCCAAAGGCAAATACCCATAGCGTGGCAAGGTGGAAAACATACCACCTTTCCTCTGGAAATCGAGTGTAGGATAGTGGGCGCGGGTGTAAACGCGTGCGCTGACCTGCGCAAGTAGACCGAGGAGGGAGAGCGGGGCGTTGTTCCATAGCTGCAATCCTAAGGCCGAGACTGGAACCATTCTGGGAGTATAAGAAGAGTGGACAAAGCCGTATAAAAGAAAGAAATCAGTTGACGATATACGCAAGGAAAAGAACCAGCGTGCGCACACAACTCCATATCAGCGCATGCGCACTTCCAAAAGTAAAAATTATTAAGGACGAAAGGCTTGAGTTCCCAAGAAGCGCACGAATGAATCACGCACCTGAAGAAACCTGCGCGATTATCCATGAGCCTATTGATCGCGCGTCGTTGTGCGCGTCAAATATAATCCTTCCTCTTCCACTAGTACAGCGGTTAAGTAAGGGTCGATCTCCACAGGGAGCAAGTAGTTCAGTTTTAGCCAGTAACCTACACTTATGAAATTGGGGGGTGAGTGATTGGGGTTGCGCGATGCGCGAGTAAACAGTCGTAAACGCAGGATTTGCACTAGACGTGCGCAGGCAGTAGAGATTAAGTACTATGACTATGAGAAGTATCGGCGCAGACAATCCTCTATGAGTGTATTCCTTATCATCGACTCTAAATGTCTATAGCTCGATTTGCAAATGTTAGTGTCCGATCAAGGCTTCCTAACATGTGCGCATGTTCCGATCAAAGTTCATGAGCTATTAATTCTTGAACTAGACTAAACAACTACGAATCCGATCAAGGTAGTAATTGCCTATCCTAGCGCGTTACTCCTAGTTGGCACCGTCAGGCTATTCAACTAGTTTAACAAACAACAACAAGCAACAAGAGTAAGATTGCGGTTCAAGGCTTCCCCTACTCATGTAACAAGCTGCCAGTAATGTGCACAGAATTAATACAAGCAAAACAAGCTATGCATTAAGCGCAAATCTCAAAGGAAAATACTCATAGATTCATGCCCAACCGATACTAAGCGTTTAGCTAGACATGCTAGTGGTAAACATCATAGAAACAGTAAAGAATAACTAGAGTGTCCAAGAAAACAATAGCAAACAGTGCGTGCAGGTTGCAGTCTTGGCTGGCGCAGATCCTCTCAGCAAGCTCGTGTGTTTTCCAGTTCTGCTGCGCAGTGCCTCCTGGGTGTACGAATTGTGAATATGTGATGATGCTCCTCTCAACCCTAGCCTCCTTCTCTTCTTTATATACTGCTCAGAGGCTCATCCTTGGCAACTTCCAAATCTGGTCGTGTCAGGATTTGGAAACACCACCATCTGCGCCTGGCGCATGGCATCTGCTTCGCGCAATCGGTTAGCGCACCGTGGTCGATTCTGCCAATTCTTCTGTTTGCGCCGCTAGCTCCGCAGGCTGTTTGATGCGCGTCCTAAACGCTGCCTGTTAGCGCGTATCCGACTTAGGCCTTCGTTTTGCCCTGCAATACAAAAACACTGGAAACCAGTAATCTTGTACATAAAATAATGCAAACAAGCACAGGGTTATGATCTAAATAATGCGTATAAATAAGCTCTATCACCTATGAAGAGCTATCTCCGAATCATCCGAATTAAATTGCATCCTGGCTGAGAGGTAACATGAAATTTCACAGTGTCTTAGTTCAACAGATTTTGTGAACAAGCAGTTGCTGCAGCACACTCTTGTTCACTCGGAAATTGTCACAGCAAGCAATGAACAAGGCACAGGTTTGTTCACCCAGTTCGGCCAATCTGCCTACATCTGGGGAGGACTATTCTCCAGTCCTCAATCCACTCAACCAAAGGTTCCAAGTACACTCGGTTACAGCTTTGTCTATGGTTCCTATCTTTCCCAGAACAGTTCCAGTCTCGGCCTCCGGATAACAGCTATGGAACACCGCCCCGCTCTCCATCCATGGTCTGTCTGCGCAGGTCGGCGCACGCGTTTACACCCGCGCCCACCTTCCTTAGCTCGACTTCCAGAGGGAAGGTGGTCTGTTTTCCCACCTCGCCACGCTTTTGGGTACTTGCCTTCAGCATCTGCGTGACTGAGCGCACTTTCTTGTTCCGAAGGTCGCGAAGCACAGGCCTCCACTCGCGCTCTCGACCATATACCTCTCCTCCGAAGCGCGAATGACTAACCGCCTGTCTAGAGCATTTCTGTCAACTCCACATCCCCTGTATATCCCAACTAACAGGAGCAGAAAAACGAAAAAAATACTAAAAACAGTTGATAGCAGCGCACGGCGCAATATGGATAGCGCAAACAAGCTGAACAGTGCGCGCAGCCCGCACTCAAGCGCACTACTGCTACTGTTTCCTTCAATTAAACTAAGCTACACTATAAAGCTCAAAAAAACATGAAATGTAAGTGTAACGCTCCCCCCCCCACACATAAACAGAGACGTGTCCCCACGACTCAAGCTCAAGCGCACGGAGGACGCGCACACGCATGCAAGCAAAATAAAGAACATAAAAATGAAGAACATATAGTCAAAGCAGCGCAAATATAGCATAGGGGCACAAAATATGTAGCACAAGAGTTCAGCACACAAATATAGCAACAAAATATCAAATAAAGTTCAGCATATAAAGGAAAATAGACACCACCCGAAAGAAATAATGCGCTCCCCCCCCCCCCCCCCGCAGCTCTAGAGGTCATCTGAGCTGGACGCAGCTGCTGAACTATGGGCATCCTCCTCTGAAGAATCCGTCATATATTCGGAGCTGGAGGAAGGCGGTACAACTGATAGGGCGACAGGCTGCGCCTCGACGTCATCCTCTGAAACGGGGTCCCATAGCGAGTCTGAGCTGGTGCTAATGATGGGTTCGGCTATAGGGGACCTTGGAATGGACGGCTGGGCAGGGGAAGGTGTAGGTGCGGGTACTTGGTCTGGTTCGGGGGTGGGTTCTGCTGGTGCTGGTGCTGGGGCTGATGGTGCTGGTGCTGGTGCTGCTGGTGCCGGGAAGGGCTCTGCTGGATGCACTAGGGGCTGAGTAAGAGGGCTGGCTGGCTGGTGCGGCTCACTGGGGTAACCTGGAGGTGGTCGGTGCAGGCTGAGGAGAGGGGGAATCGCGTCTCCAAATTGCCACCCTGATGGTGGGCTCAAGCTTAAGTCCGCCCCCTCTGGCGCTAAATATTCGAGCACGCGCATGACGTTGAACATCATGTGCTGCTCTGCTGATGCTTCCTCAGGCGCCGCCTCAGCCTCAGTCCTCGGGCGCTTCCCTGGGGCACGCGGGGGAGAATCCTCGATGGAAATGGTGACTGGCTCCCCCTGCGGTGCGCGGGCCCTCTGGTGCGCTCCAGTCTGCGCGTGGGTCCTTGCGCCCCTGACTGGAGGCACAACTTGTTCTGGAACTTCATCCTCCTCCATCTCCTGCGCGGCCTCTGCTGCTTGCACACTGCTCTTGGCCGTGGCACTCAAGATGGCACCACTCCAATGTGCCATCTTCCTTTACGGCTACCGCCCTGATCTGTAGCATGTGGGTGCGGTCCAGAGGGACAGCCGGCACCATTGTGTGCTCTGGCACCTCGGGCTCTCCATGTAACGCCCGCAGCAGGTGCGTTATAATCCCTCCGCAAGTCAGCGGCCCCTTGGTGCTGACTCGGCTCCAGTGGTGCACCATGTTCAGAACAAAGAGCACCCTCTTCCCATAATAAAACCCCTTTAAGATCTCCATATCCAGCAAACTGGTCTTCGGCGCACCATTAAAGCGCCCAATGATGGCATAGGCGACCAGGCGCCACAAGTAGAACATCCACGGGTCACGCAGCTCTCGTCCCCTGCTACGCCCCGCGGCAAACACTAGCCCGGTAGCCATCTCGCGCCAAGCCTCCTGGTTGGTGTGCGCGTCTATGTCAGCTTCTCGCACCTTAGCGCAACTCAATGTGCGCTTCAGCCTCTTAGCCGAGGCAATGTACCACACCCCTCGGTGCCGGTACCTTATCTCCATCTCTCCTGGCTCTAATGATGCCAGGAACTCGCAGGTGTCCTCCCTGTCTGCTGCGCTGTTGATCTCCAACAGCGCCTCCTAGCCCGCCAGCGCGAGCCTCTCCAAAATGAAGTCCTCCAAACCGACCTCCCGCAGGAACTCCCGGTTGATGCACGGAGTCCCGTACATCTCGAGCCTCAGGAAGGCCGCGTACATGCTGGCGAAGCGAGCTGGGGTAGCTTGGTCCTCTGCAGGCTGCATTTCTCTGGTCAACTCCAGTCAACACTCCTCAAACACTCCAAAAATCCAAACTCCTCCGAATGCACTGAAATTCTCACCAAAGGGGCGCCTACTGCCTGTCTACAAAACCCTCTAAACAACACTCCAACCGGCGCACTCTAGCCTGGTGCGATTTCAAAACCCTAGAACACTCCTCCACCGCACAAACCCTACTAAAATCTGCTCAAATCTGGGGGAAAGGTTATCTGAGGGGAGTGCGGCTGTGTGCTCTGCAAATCTCTCTAAACTGGAGCGGGGTTGGGCGCCGGACAGCGGGCGGAGGTGTGAAGGCGGGAGTCCTGCCCTTATATACCCCCTGACTGGCGCAGCTGTCCTGCGCACTGGAGTGCGCACGGACCTGCGCACTGCTGCTCGACTAAAAACTACAAGTCCTAAAATAACTAAAAGACACTAGAAAAAACTAAAAGAAAGACATGTAAAAGTAAAACGAGTCGGGTTACCTCCCGACAAGTGCCTTTGTTTAACGTCGTTGGCTCGACTGTACCTCGTTACGTGCCCAAATGTGTGCCAGCGACCTCCCCCACTCTTGCTCCTGAGTGATCCTGCGCTTGTGCATGGGTTGTGCTCTGCTTAGGCCTGCGCAAAGGATAAAAGGGGTAGTCAGCATGGATAATATGCGAGAAGTCTCCAGTAACGAGGGTAGATGAAGAGGAAGAAGAAATGTGAGCAATAGTTTCCAGTTCTCCCTCTGGTGCATCTGGTGGTGCCTCTGGCGCAGCAGCTGGCGCATCTGTTATCTCTGGCTCTGCCAACTCAATGTCGCGCGTTGTACCATCCCAAGGCTCTCCTAGATATCGTTTGACTCTCTGCCCATTGACCTGAAAACGATGCCGGTGCTCGTTTTCTAATTCGATTGTTCCATAGGGGAAAACCTTGGTGACTGTGTACGGTCCAGTCCATTTGCTACGCAGCTTTCCAGGCATGAGCTTCAGGCGTGATGAGAATAATAATACCTGGTCTCCTGGCTCAAAAGTGCGTCTGAGGATATGCTTGTCATGAAACGCCTTTGTCCGCTCCTTGTAATCGCGCAGTCCCTCATAGGCATCCAGGAGCAGCTCTTCTAATTCGCTGAGCTCAAATGCGCGCTCCTTTCCGGCCTCGTCTAGGTTCAGGTTGCAAATGCGTAAGGCCCAATATGCCTTGTGCTCTAGCTCTACTGGCAGGTGGCATGCTTTTCCGTAGACCAGCCAGAACGGTGAAGTCCCGATTGGTGTCTTATGCGCAGTGCGGTATGCCCACAGCGCGTCGTCCAGGCGTTGGCTCCAATCTTTGCGCGATGGTCTCACAGTCTTCTCCAAGATGCGCTTGATCTCTCTGTTGGAAACCTCGGCCTGTCCATTTGTCTGAGGATGATAAGCAGTGGACGTCTTGTGGCGCACCCCATAATGCTTGAAAACTTGCGCCACGATCCTGTTGCAAAAGTGCGTCCCCTGGTCGCTGATGATGGCCTTAGGCACCCCGTACCTGCAAAAGATGTTAGTTTTCAGAAATTCAGCGACCGTCTTACCATCATCCTTCCATGTGGCCTTAGCTTCGACCCATTTGGAGACATAGTCCACCGCGACCAATATATATTCATAGCCGGCAGATGGGGGAAATGGCCCCATGAAGTCAATTCCCCATATATCAAACACTTCATCCACTAGAATTGTCGTCTGCGGCATCTCGTTGCGCGCTGATATACCTCCTGTACGCTGGCACCTGTCACAGTTCCTGCAGTAGTCATATGCGTCTCTAAACAGGTGCGGCCAATAAAATCCGCAGTCCAGGACCTTTCTGCTTGAGCGCTTGGGACCAAAGTGTCCTCCACATGCGTGCGCATGAAAAAACATCAAAACAGAGTTAAATTCATTGTCAGGCACGCAGCGCCTCAATATCTGATCTGGTCCTATTCTAAGCATATATGAATCATCCCAAAGATAATGCTTGGACTCATGTTTCAATCTCATGCACTGGGTTTTATTGAAATGCGGAGGAAACGTACCTGTGACCAGGTAATTCGCAATGTGCGCATACCATGGTACCTTACCTATCAGCGCCATCAGATGCTCGTCAGGAAATGTCTCCGTGATCTGCCCTGGCTCCTCCTCTTTCACGATCCTGCTCAGGTGGTCTGCAACTGTGTTCTCCGTGCCCCTCTTGTCTTTGATCTCCAGGTCAAATTCCTGAAGTAGGAGCACCCAGCGCATCAGGCGCGGCTTAGTTTCTTTCTTGGACATTAGGTAGCGGATGGCTGCGTGGTCTGTGTATATGATGACCCTAGCGCCTAGAACATATGCACGGAACTTCTCTAGCGCAAACACAATTGCCAGAAGCTCCTTCTCCATGGTGGTGTAGTTCCTCTGCTCAGCGTCCAGTGTGCGCGATGCATAATAAATGGCGTGCGGCTTCTTGTCCACTCGCTGCCCTAGGACTGCACCTACTGCATAATCGCTTGCGTCGCACATCAGTTCAAATGGCAGGTTCCAGTCTGGTGCGCGCATCACTGGCGCACTGGTCAGCGCTTCCTTCGGCTTATCAAATGCGGCCCTGCACTCATCAGTAAAATCGAAGCACACATCCTTTTGCAAGAGGTTAGACAGGGGTATACAAATTTTAGAAAAATCCTTTATGAAGCGCCTGTAAAACCCAGCGTGCCCCAGGAATGACTTCACATCGCGCACGCTAGTGGCATACGGTAGATTAGAAATAAGATCTATCTTAGCTTTATCTACCTTGATCCCCTCCTCTGAGATGATATGTGATAGTACTACACCATGCGTTACCATGAAATGACATTTTTCATAATTGAGCACTAGGTTCTTAGAAATGCAGCGCGCTAAGACCTTATCTAAATGAGTTAAGCATGCATCAAAGGTACCTCCATATACAGTAAAATCATCCATGAACACTTCTATGCATATACCAATCATATCAGAAAAAATGCTCATGACAAGGCGTTGGAACGTACCTGGCGCGTTACCCAGCCCAAATGACATGCGCCGAAACGCAAACGTACCGAACGGGCAGGTGAACGTGGTCTTCTCCTGATCCTTCGCAGCTATGGGTATCTGATTGTACCCTGAATATCCGTCCAAGAAACAAAAATAGGGCTTACCTGCTAATCGGTCCAGCATCTGATCCATGAAGGGTAGCGGGAAATGGTCCTTGCACGTGACTGCGTTAAGCTTCCTGTAGTCGATGCACATGCGCCATCCAGTCTGAATGCACTTGGGAACTAGTTCGCCCTGCGCATTCTCTTCCACTGTGATTCCTCCCTTCTTAGGCACAACGTGCACTGGACTGACCCATTTGCTGTCCGAGATGGGGTAAATGACTCTTGCGTCAAGCAACTTTAGAATTTCCTTCTGCACTACCTCCATCATATTTGGGTTCAATCTGCGCTGAGCCTCCCTGGATGGTTTGGCACCATCTTCCAATAGAATTCTATGCATGCATACGTCTGGGCTCACTCCACGCAGATCAGCCCGTGTCCATCCTATAGCGCGCTGGTTCTTGCGCAGCACCTGCTGTAAACGCACTTCCTGCTCCTCTTCTAATCCTTTCTTTATGATCACTGGCAGGGTGTCCTCATTTCCCAAGAAAATGTATTTGAGGTGCTCTGGAAGTTTCTTCAGTTCGACTTTGGGTGCCTGTTCAATGGAGGGCAAGATTTTATTGGCAGTGCAAATATGAACTATGTCGTGTACCTGTTTGAGTTCTGGTTCAGCACTGCTCAGCTCCTCGTCCTGCTCCTCCAACTCTGCCTGTGCCAGTGGCTCTGGTTCTATTGTTGCGCTTGCACATTGCGCATCTGAGACTAAATCGTCAATGCTGTCCATCGCGTGCACTGTGGCGTCCTCGTGTGGGTGCTGCATCCCCTTGAAGATATTGAAATGGATCTCTTCGCCATCCACCTCCATGGAGAGCGTGCCTCTCCACACGTCTATCTTTGTGCGCGCGGTCATCAGGAAAGGTCTGCCCAGTAGGATCTGCGCACTGCTGGTGCTTGATTCACCCTCCATTTCTAGCACATAAAAATCTGCTGGGAACACCAGCTCTCCTACTCGCACAAGAACATCCTCTATCATGCATGCAGGTTGTTTGCAAGATCGATCTGCTAGCTGAATAGTGAGACCTGCAGGCTTTATTGGTCCAAGGCGCAATGTCGCATATAGGGAATAGGGTAACAAATTGATGGATGCGCCTAAATCAATCATGCAATTGCTTACTGTGGTTTTACCTAAAGTGCATGGGATAGTGAACGTACCTGGGTCTCGGCACTTAGGTGGTACCTTATGTTGCAATATCGCTGAGGCCTGCGCATTTAGCATTACCTGTGCGCATTCGCCTTTCCTCCTCTTCTACGTGCACAGCTCCTTTAAAAACTTGGCGTACCTGGGAATCTGCCGAACTGCTTCGATAAAGGGAATGTTGATTTCCACCTTGCTGAGTAACTCGTATAGCTCCTTGTCCAGCGCTTCCTTCCTAGCCGATGGTGCCTGCACAGGAAAAGGTGCAGGTATATTAGTACGATTCGTGCCCTTGCCTTTTATTTGTGTTATACCTGGCGCTTCGCCCTGCTGGCTTGTGGCTTGCACTTTTGGTTGCGCATCTTGCTCTGGTCGCGCATTCTATTCTGTTGGATCCGGGACTTGTGCAGCTGGTTGCGCGGGCGTCTTCGCGGTCTGCTCTGTTCCTATTATGCACCCAGTCCTCAGTGTCACTGCACTGACTGCTCCTTTGGGGTTCTGAATCACTTGCGAAGGCAGGTTGCCATCGCTCTTCGTTAGCTCATACACCGTGGTAGCAATCGGTGATAGCTGCTTTTCAATGGACTCGAACCTCTTGTCATACTTCTCGTCATTTTTGCGCACTGTGTTTGCTAGCTGTCCCACGATATCTTCCAAAGATCGCCTCGGTTGCTGGTTGTTATGCGCTGGTGCGTCAGTGCGGCGATGCAGTGGATTGTAGGGCGTAGCTTGTTGCGTCAGTGCGGCGATGCAAGTATGGCAGTGTTTGACAAAAGCAGCATAAGTGAACAAGGAGCTGCTACAGCTCAAATTATCAAGCAAGCCAAGCAGAAGTGAACTAGCAGTAGCTGCAGCAGGGGATGCTGCAGCAGGAGCTTGTTCAACAGGCTGGTTCAACTGTCCAAGGAGCAGCAGCTGCCTGGGCTTGTTCGGAAGGGCTGGAAACCATATGCAGAGCATCTGAAGAATTTCTTAATTGCTGAAGAGCATATTCCAGCACGGTTTACTAGTCAGAGAAGGAGATTTGCATTGAAGATATTGATCAAATCTAATCTCCTAGATTTTAGGAGATAATTGATCTTGTGGGTCAATTGCCCAAACCTGGAAATTGCTTAAAGTGGTGTGGGTATTTAAGCAGAAGGAGTTAGGGCTGAAGAGGGGGATCGAAGCTGAGTGATACACGAGAGTAGACACAGATTTCAGAGTGAGGATTTTTTGGTGCTACGGACGTTGTTCTTCGATCAAACACACACGGGCAGAGCGTTGAGCGCAGAGCTGTGGTGAGCATTGCAGAAGAGAATCAGGTCTTGCAGAGACTGATTTGTGCATTGATCTGGAAGCCAATTCAGAGCTGTGGAGCTTGTTGGTTGATCAAAGGCAGCCGCGGAAGAACTGACGGGTGGAAGGCTCGGTCGAGGTTCGTGCGGAAGAACTCACTAGTGGCAGGTGGTCACTGAGTGAGGGGGAGTTACTCAGAGTGTGCAGCGCTCTTCGAGTGGTTCGATCGGCTCGGCAGAAGGCCTAGGAGCGACGCGGACATTGTGCTTTAGCTGTGTGTTACAGCTGTTGCTGCAGCAACTCTGCTGAGTAGTGTAGTATAGAATAGGCTAAGTTCTTTGAGAGGATTGTAGCTATTCTAGACTGACATACTGTAGAGGATGTGCTGACACAAATCAGAGCTTGTTCTGATTGTGTTGTGTGATTCACACGGGGTTAAAGTAGCATAGGTTGCGTGCGTTGTAACCGAGTGTACTTGGGACCTTTGGTTGAGTGGATTCAGGACTGGAGAATAGTCCTCCCCAGACGTAGGCAGTTTGGCCGAACTGGGTGAACAAACCTGTGCCTTTGTTCATTGCTTGCTGAGATTATTTCTTGTGAACAAGAGTGTGCTGCAGCAACTGCTAGTTCACAAATCTGTCTAAGTGAGACGCTGTGAAATTTCAATTGGTATCAAAGCGGGAACTCGACACACAGAGTTAAAAGATCCTACAGTGTCTCTGAAGAAGCCAAGACAATGAAGGAAGGACAGAGCACAAGCAGACCTCCATTATTGGAAGAGAGCAATTATGGATATTAGAAAGCTAGAATGAAAGCCTTTCTCAGGGCTATTGATGAGAAGACATGGAGAGCTGTTGTGGTTCAGTGGTCTCCTCCAATCACCATGGATGAGCAAGAAGTGACAAGAATAAAACCTGAAGAGCAGTGGACTGCTGAAGAAGGTGCTGCAGCAACTGGTAATTCAAAGGCTCTGAATGCAATTTTTGCTGCAGTTGATGCTAACAATTTCAGGTTGATCTCAAACTGTGACATGGCCAAGCAAGCATGGGAGATTCTGCAAACTGCCCATGAAGGAACTGATAGAGTGAAGCTGTCAAGACTCCAGATAATTGCCACACAATTTGAGAATCTGAGGATGCTGGATGAAGAAACAGTCACTGAGTTTAATGCTAAACTCTGTGATCTTGCAAATGAAGCTCATGCTCTTGGTGAGCCCATCCCTGAAGAAAAGCTTATCAGAAAGGTTCTCAGATCATTGCCCACAAAATTCGACATGAAAGTGACAGCTATTGAAGAAGCGCAAAATGTCAGGTTCATGAGGTTGGAAGAGCTGATGGGGTCTCTCAAACAATTTGAGATGAAACTGGTCAAAGAGGACACCACTTCCAAGGACAAAAATGTTGGATTGAAAGCTGAAGCAGAAATCAAGCAGACAGTTCCAGATGATCAGATGAGCATGCTTGTTAAGAACCTTGGGAAGCTTCTGAAAAACATGGAATCCAGAACTGAGAGAAGCTCTTCCTCGCGAAGACAATTCAGAAGGGGCAGTGAACGAAAGAGGAAAGGGAAAGAACCAGTTCAGGATGAAGATGATAAGAAAGAGATGAAAAAGGGAGTTCAATGCTGGAACTGTGAAGGGTATGGACACATTGAGGCTGATTGTCCAAGCAAACCCCTCAAAAATTCAGAGAAAAAGAACAATAAGTCCATGACAGCAAAATGGAGTGACTCTGATGAAAGTGATGAAGAGAGCTGTGTTGTGCTGACAAGTGTTTCAGATGTCAACCTCAGGGAGCCAAAGAAGGTAGAAATTCATTATGGAATTGAAGTCTCTGAAAGTGAGGATGAAGAAGACTCATCTGACAGTCTTGCTGATCTTCTGAGGAAGGTACTGAAACAATGTGAGGCAGTTCTTCAGACTAATCAGGCCGTGACTGACAGAATCAATCTTTTGGAAGAAGAACGAAGGAAAGGTCTACCCCCATTCGACAATCGAGTTACTATTCTAAAAAGAGAAGATTCAGGGAGACAGATTTCTGCTGGGTCCTCTCCAGCAACAGTCAAGTCGGCTGATCCGCAGAGTAATATCCTGGACAAAATACTGTCTTACCAAAGACTTGGAAAAGGGAAAACAGGGCTTGGATATACTAGCGAAGAAAGCTCTAGAGGGACAGTTTTCATTAAAGCTTCAGCTGTTGAGACAGATGAGAAGAAGAATTCAGATAGCTCCTCAAAATCTCCAGACAAAGTTGGAACCAGACATGTGAACAAGGGGATGCTGCAGCACCGTGCACATCATTTTTCTAAAACAAAACTAAAGACTCAGAATAAACAGAGTACTGGTACAAGTGTTGGGAATCAGAAAATCAACTCTAATTTGAAGCAGCAGCGCAGAACCTGCTCAGTTGAAAAAGAAAGAGTAAAATCCAGGAACAACTCTTATTGCATAAAGACTCCGTTTCTTGCTGTTTCTCAGAAAAACAGTTCCTGGAAAGAATCACAGAGAAGGATTGCTAAGACTGTTACACAAGGACACTGGATTGTTAAAAACAAATGTAAACAGCAGCTTTTACAGATTTGGAATCCCAAACACGACAAAGGAAGAGATAGGAGGATGGAAGATCAGAAGAAGACAGACTCTGGTTTGTCTCAAATGTGGGTGAAGAAAGCTCCATCAGAACCTCTTAAGGATTCTCCAAACAAAGGTGCAGTCTAAACTAAATAGGTGAACCAGCTATCTTGCGCTGTAGCAACCGGGTCAAGGATTAAGCTTGTTCAC
The DNA here is from genome assembly GCA_963678935.1 of Umbilicus rupestris. Taxonomy (NCBI): domain Eukaryota; kingdom Viridiplantae; phylum Streptophyta; class Magnoliopsida; order Saxifragales; family Crassulaceae; genus Umbilicus; species Umbilicus rupestris. The sequence goes on along the minus strand of OY787611.1, from coordinate 10,757,005 downwards.
ATGTTTTGGTCGCTAATAATGGGAGGAGGCACATGGGAGGCACGTGATCTACCAACTTCAAAAATGGAAAAGAAAATAACGGGTAAATATTTTCTATGGCAAAGACAAAGGTGCAAAGGGATTTCCAAAATCACTGCCGATCATCCTCTGTGCACTCCTCGAACCGCTCTCATCTCTGCAGCAATGGTGAAAACACGTGGTTTGAAGAAGAATCTGGCAGCAGACCGACAAGGGAGATCTGAAAGAAGGACCAAGTCTCGCAATGAAGACCCTGCTCAGCGTCTGGATGTGGTGGTATGGGAACCAGCACCCCTTCCTGTGTCGCACGGCGAGCCCTCTTCACACAAAGAAACACCCCAGAAGAGGAGGCGGTTGGTTCGTGACGGAGAACCTGTCTCCAGTACTGCCTTGCTGCCAGAAGAGGCTGTGGCTGAAGCTGTCTCTGGAGAAGATCAAGTAGCAGAGGCTGCTGTGGCAGCCTCTACAGAAGAAGAGTGCAGATCGCTGGTCATGTCCCCAGGCATTATTGGTGAAGGGGTGGAAACAGGGGCTGAGTCTCCTGAACAAGAACCTGCTGCAGCACATCCTCCTCCTCCTTCAGACAAGGGAAAAGCCCCTATCTTGATCCTAGTCTCCAGCAGTGAAGGAACAGCCAGTGAAGAAGAAGAAGAAGGTTCTCTTGGTGGACCTTCTGAGAGAGGACCTCCAGCGGTAGACTTATCTGCTCTCACAGTGGGAGGTACATGGTTCAGAAATAGAAGTGCCTCTCAATCCTGGAGTGCTGTTGAGAGGAAACACATTGTGTATGAGAAGAGACTGGTCCTCGACAAGTACAGATCAGCTGCTATGATTCAGCTTCTGACAGAGGTAAATCTTCTCAAGTCCCTAACCTTTCCTCACCGATTCAATATTATTCTGGTTAGAGAATTTATTGTGAATATGGAGGAGAAATTTGGAGATGAAGGAGCGGCTGAGTATGGGAAAAGCTGGGTACGGGGTAAGTCAATGGTTATTACCCCTGAAATTATTGATGCATTTCTTGGAATTTCTGAGAATGCAAGAGCTCCCACTGATGTTAAGCCAGAGTTTGTGGCGAAGATTCTGACAGGGGGAGTGTGCCTGTCGTGGGTTGGTCCTAACCTCAATGCTGCTGAGCTTACCTCCAAGTTTGCCCTGCTGTATCATCTGGGCATTCGAAATTGGATCCCTAGCTCTCACAGGGGGAAGGTTAACAAAGACTTTGCTAACCTTCTCTACTCTATTGGGAAGAAGAGGAAGATCAGCCTGGGCAGTGTTATGTTCCCTCAGGTGGCCACTCATGCCGGGAGTGCCTCCTCCAGCAAGCCTATTGTGCTACCCTCTCTCATCTATGGGATCATGGTCTCTCAGCACCCAGAGTTTGGTGAGATTTCTGAAGGTTTATCTGAGGAGCTGCAGGTCTTCATAGTAGATCACAAGCTATTCAAGGGAAAACATGTCGTGGATGTTGCTTATGAGGATCTTCTAATGGTTGGTTCTTCAGCTCCAGCTCCCCTGGAGGACTCTCTTCCCCCTGCTGCATCCATTCAGCCAACTCTTCGTGCCAGAATTGTGAGCCATCTCAGGTCTGAGCTGCTCATTCTTGATACTGAGGCCAAACGGAGGGATGCCAGGCGTGGCCAGATTAGGAGCCTAATCAGAGACTTGGAGTTCCTGGAGGATGAGGAGCAGGCCCCTTGAGCATCTATGACAAAAAGGGGGAGAGAAGATGTTTTTTATTTTGCTGAACTGCTGCTGATGAACACTTTTTTTTACTGACCCTGCGTGGTCATGCTATGGCCATCTATGGCTCACTTACTTACTCTCTATTATTTTTTATTTAGAGTATTTTTTTTTTGGTTCACGGGAGAGTGCATATGCCCTAAGGTTTTGTCAAAATGCCAACGGGGAGATTGATGATGCAAGTATGGCAGTGTTTGACAAAACCAGCATAAGTGAACAAGGAGCTGCTACAGCTCAAATTATCAAGCAAGCCAAGCAGAAGTGAACTAGCAGCAGCTGCAGCAGGGGATGCTGCAGCAGGAGCTTGTTCAACAGGCTGGTTCAACTGTCCAAGGAGCAGCAGCTACCTGGGCTTGTTCGGAAGGGCTGGAAACCATATGCAGAGCATCTGAAGAATTTCTTAATTGCTGAAGAGCATATTCCAGCACGGTTTACTAGTCAGAGAAGGAGATTTGCATTGAAGATATTGATCAAATCTAATCTCCTAGATTTTAGGAGATAATTGATCTTGTGGGTCAATTGCCCAAACCTGGAAATTGCTTAAAGTGGTGTGGGTATTTAAGCAGAAGGAGTTAGGGCTGAAGAGGGGGATCGAAGCTGAGTGATACACGAGAGTAGACACAGATTTCAGAGTGAGGATTTTTTGGTGCTACGGACGTTGTTCTTCGATCAAACACACACGGGCAGAGCGTTGAGCGCAGAGCTGTGGTGAGCATTGCAGAAGAGAATCAGGTCTTGCAGAGACTGATTTGTGCATTGATCTGGAAGCCAATTCAGAGCTGTGGAGCTTGTTGGTTGATCAAAGGCAGCCGCGGAAGAACTGACGGGTGGAAGGCTCGGTCGAGGTTCGTGCGGAAGAACTCACTAGTGGCAGGTGGTCACTGAGTGAGGGGGAGTTACTCAGAGTGTGCAGCGCTCTTCGAGTGGTTCGATCGGCTCGGCAGAAGGCCTTGGAGCGACGCGGACATTGTGCTTCAGCTGTGTGTTACAGCTATTGCTGCAGCAACTCTGCTGAGTAGTGTAGTATAGAATAGGCTAAGTTCTTTGAGAGGATTGTAGCTATTCTAGACTGACATACTGTAGAGGGTGTGCTGACACAAATCAGAGCTTGTTCTGATTGTGTTGTGTGATTCACACGGGGTTAAAGTAGCATAGGTTGCGTGCGTTGTAACCGAGTGTACTTGGGACCTTTGGTTGAGTGGATTGAGGATTGGAGAATAGTCCTTCCCAGACGTAGGCAGTTTGGCCGAACTGGGTGAACAAACCTGTGCCTTTGTTCATTGCTTGCTGAGATTATTTCTTGTGAACAAGAGTGTGCTGCAGCAACTGCTAGTTCACAAATCTGTCTAAGTGAGACGCTGTGAAATTTCAGTTTGGGACATTCATCAGTTTTGTGCTCGGTGGACCTGTAAAATTCACATACTTTTGGCGCAACTGGTTGTGCGCTTGCGCACTCATCAACTTCTGCAGCATGGCCTTCATTTCCTTGATCTCAGCGCTTGTTTCTACCTGATTCACAGAACGAGTACGACTATTTTCAAGTGTTAGTTGATGTCATACCTGACCAGCAGAGTCTTCTATCAGCTGCCACGCGTCTTCTGGGTACATGTTGCAAATGTCGCCTCCTCCGCATGCGTTCAATAATATCAGCTCCATGGGTAGTAATCCATTCAAGAAGTTCTCTATCAGCACATTCTGGGGCAGGCCATGATTGTAGCAGTTGGCCTCTAGCTCCCTGAAACGCTCGTAATACTCTGACAGTGACTCTCCTGCGCTCTGCCTTGGCGCGGCCAGTTCCCTCCTGAGTAGCGCGATCTTTGCTGCGGGATAGAATTTGTCCAGGAACTTCTTCTGCAGCTGCTCCCATGTGTGAATTGATCCTGCGGGTAAGTTCATCAACCAATGTCTGGCTGTATCATCCTGCGGGAATGCCTTCATTTTTAGCGCCTCATCGCTCTCCCCTTCTGTCTTCATGTTCTCGCAAATGACTAGCAACTCTCGCACATGCTTGACTGGATTTTCGTTGTTCATTCCGTGGAACTTGGGCATGTGATGGATGAGCGAGCTCCTTAGTTCAAAATGTCCGTCTGGCGGAAGCACGATGCACCATGGCTGGTTAACTAAGATTGGGGCTGACATCTCGCGCACTGTTCTACGTCCCGCAGCTTGCCGCGCGGGTGGCGCATTATACAATTCAACGGCCATCCTTGCTTCAACCTCGCGCTGCACTTCCTCTCTGAACAGGGCTGCGCGGTTATGTGCCCTTGCTTCCTCTGGGGTTCTGTCCCCTAAGTTGTCTCCTACGACACTGTTATCCTCCATGATCTGTTCTAAATCTCAAAGAAAACGAAATTAAAAGATAACTAATGCTGCTGCGTCTGTCAGTGCGCAACTAGAATCTACGCAGCGCAACTGTTTCAAGGTTGCGCAGGCTAATGGTGATTGCGCGCTGTCAGAAACAACAACGAGAAAACAAAACAAACTGAAATAACTAGTTACTTATAAGGAAAAACGTAAACTAGCTAAAACTTAGCTGTGTTGCTCCCCGGCAACGGCGCCAAAATTTGATCGCGCATCGTTGTGCGCGTCAAATATAATCCTTCCTCTTCCACTAGTACAGCGGTTAAGTAAGGGTCGATCTCCACAGGGAGCAAGTAGTTCAGTTTTAGCCAGTAAGCTACACTTATGAAATTGGGGGGTGAGTGATTGGGGTTGCGCGATGCGCGAGTAAATAGTCGTAAACGCAGGATTTGCACTAGACGTGCGCAGGCAGTAGAGATTAAGTACTATGACTATGAGAAGTATCGGCGCAGACAATCCTCTATGAGTGTATTCCTTATCATCGACTCTAAATGTCTATAGCTCGATTTGCAAATGTTAGTGTCCGATCAAGGCTTCCTAACATGTGCGCATGTTCCGATCAAAGTTCATGAGCTATTAATTCTTGAACTAGACTAAACAACTACGAATCCGATCAAGGTAGTAATTGCCTATCCTAGCGCGTTACTCCTAGTTGGCACCGTCAGGCTATTCAACTAGTTTAACAAACAACAACAAGCAACAAGAGTAAGATTGCGGTTCAAGGCTTCCCCTACTCATGTAACAAGCTGCCAGTAATGTGCACAGAATTAATACAAGCAAAACAAGCTATGCATTAAGCGCAAATCTCAAAGGAAAATACTCATAGATTCATGCCCAACCGATACTAAGCGTTTAGCTAGACATGCTAGTGGTAAACATCATAGAAACAGTAAAGAATAACTAGAGTGTCCAAGAAAACAATAGCAAACAGTGCGTGCAGGTTGCAGTCTTGGCTGGCGCAGATCCTCTCAGCAAGCTCGTGTGTTTTCCAGTTCTGCTGCGCAGTGCCTCCTGGGTGTACGAATTGTGAATATGTGATGATGCTCCTCTCAACCCTAGCCTCCTTCTCTTCTTTATATACTGCTCAGAGGCTCATCCTTGGCAACTTCCAAATCTGGTCGTGTCAGGATTTGGAAACACCACCATCTGCGCCTGGCGCATGGCATCTGCTTCGCGCAATCGGTTAGCGCACCGTGGTCGATTCTGCCAATTCTTCTGTTTGCGCCGCTAGCTCCGCAGGCTGTGTGATGCGCGTCCTAAACGCTGCCTGTTAGCGCGTATCCGACTTAGGCCTTCGTTTTGCCTTGCAATACAAAAACACTGGAAACAAGTAATCTTGTACATAAAATAATGCAAACAAGCACAGGGTTATGATCTAAATAATGCGTATAAATAGGCTCTATCACCTATGAAGAGCTATCTCCGAATCATCCGAATTAAATTGCATCCTGGCTGAGAGGTAACATGAAATTTCACAGTGTCTTAGTTCAACAGATTTTGTGAACAAGCAGTTGCTGCAGCACACTCTAGTTCACTCGGAAATTGTCACAGCAAGCAATGAACAAGGCACAGGTTTGTTCACCCAGTTCGGCCAATCTGCCTACATCTGGGGAGGACTATTCTCCAGTCCTCAATCCACTCAACCAAAGGTTCCAAGTACACTCGGTTACAACTCACGCAACCTATGCTACTCAACCTCGTGTGGACCACTCAACACAATCAGAACAAGCTCTGATTTGTGTCTGCACACCCTCTACAATATGTCAATCTAGAATAGCTACAATCCTCTCAAAGAACTCAGCCTATTCTAAATTACACTACTCAGCAGGGTTGCTGCAGCAAAGAGCTGTAACACACAGCTGAAGCACAATGTCCGCGTCGCTCCAAGGCCTTCTGCCGAGCCTATCGAACCTCTCCAAGAGCGCTGCACACTCTGGGTAACTCCCCCTCACTCAGTGACCACCTGCCACTAGCGAGTACCTCCGCACGACACTCGACCGAGCCTTCCACCCGTCAGTTCTTCCGCGGCTGCCTTTGATCAACCAACAAGCTCCCCAGTTCTGAATTGGCTTCCAGATCAAGCACGAATCAGACTCTGCAAGTCCTGATTCTCTTCTGTACTACTCACCACAGCTCTGCGCTCAATGCTCTGCTCACGGGTGATGATCGAAGAATTCGCCCGTCACACACCAAAGATTGCTCTCTCTGAAATCCGTGTATGCACTCATGTATCCGTCAGCTTCGATCTACCTCTCTGCTCTGAACACCTTCAGCTTAAATAGCAGCGCCACTTTAAGCAATGTCCAGGTTTAGGCAATTGTCCCAAATGGATCAATTATCTCCTAAAATCTAGGAGATTAGATTTGATATTTATCTTCAATGCAAATCTCCTTCTCTGACTAGTAAACCTCTCTGGAATATACTCCACATCATATTAGAAATACTTCAGATGCTCTCCGTAGAGATTCCAGCCCTTCCAAACACGCCCAGGTTGCTGCTGCTTCTCGGACAGAAGAACCAGCTAGTTGAACAAGCTCCTGCTACAGCATCCCCTACTGCAGCTGCTGCTAGTTCACTTCTGCTGCCTGCTTGATTATTTGAGCTGCAGCAACTCCTTGTTCATTTGTGCTGGTTTTATCAAACACTGCCATACTTGCATCATCAATCTCCCCCTTGGCATTTTGACAAAACCTTAGACCATATGCACTCTCCCATGAACCAGAAAAAAACTCTGAATACTCTAAAAGGAAGATCCAACAATAGAGAGTAAGAGTAAATAGGTGTGGCCACACTAGGCCATAGCACGACCACGTAGGGTCAGCAAAAACAAAAAAAAGTTCATCAGTAGCAGATAGCATCTTCTATTCTCCCCTTTTTTGTCATAGATGCTCAAGGGGCCTGCTCCTCATCCTCCGGGAACTCCAAGTCTTTGAGTAGACTCCTAATCTGGCCACGCCTGGCATCCCTCTGTTTGGCTTCAGCATTAAGAATGAGCAGCTCAGACCTGAGATGGCTCACAATTCTGGCACGAAGAGCTGGCTGAATTGTTGCAGCAGGGGGAAGAGATTTTTCCAGAGGAGCTGATGCTGAAGAACCAACCAGAAGAGGATCCTCATATGGAAAATCCACTGCATGCTTTCCTTTGAATAACTTGTGGTCTACTGTGAAGACCTGCAGCTCTTCAGATAAGCCTTCAGAAATTTCTCCAAGCTCCGGATGCTGTGAGACCATCATCCCATAGATGAGGGAGGGAAGCACAATGGCCTTGCTGGAGGAAGCACTCCCGGCATGAGTGGCCAGCTGAGGAAACATAACACTACCCAGGCTGATTCTCCTCTTCTTCCCAATAGAGTAGAGAAGGTTAGCAAAGTCTCTGCTAACCTTCCCGCTGTGAGAGCTAGGGATCCAGTTTCTGATGCCTAGATGATACAGCAGGGCATTCTTGGAAGATAGCTCAGCAGCACTGAGGTTTGGACCGCCCCAAGACAGGCACACTCCCCCTGTCAGAACTTTAGCCAATATCTCTGGATGAACAATTGTGGGAGCTCTGGCATTCTCATGGATCCCAAGAAATGCATCAATTTTTTCAGGGGTAATAACCACTGTCTTACCCCTTACCCAACTTTTCCCAAACTCATCCGCTCCTTCCTCTCCAAACTTCTCTTCCATATTTACAATAAATTCTCTAACCAGAGCAGTATTGAATCCGAAGGGAAAGGTTAGGGACTTGAGAAGATTTACCTCTGTGAGAAGCTGGATCATAGCAGCTGATTTGTACTTGTCCTGAACCAGTCTCTTCTCGGACACAATGTGTTTCTTCATCACTTTCATCAGAATCACTCCATTTTGCTGTCATGGACTTATTGTTCTTTTTCTCTGAATTTTTGAGGGGTTTGCTTGGACAGTCAGCCTCAATGTGTCCATACCCTTCACAGTTCCAGCATTGAACTCCCTTTTTCATCTCTTTCTTATCATCTTCATCCTGAGCTGGTTTCTTCCCTTTCTTCTTACTTTCACGACCCCTTCTGAATTGTCTTCGCGAAGAAGAGCTTTTCTCAGTTCTGGACTCCATGTTTTTCAGAAACTTCCCGAGGTTCTTAACAAGCATGCTCATCTGATCATCTGGAACTGTCTGCTTGGTTTCTGCTTCAGCTTTCAATCCAACGTTCTTATCCTTAGGAGTGGTGTCTCCTTTAACCAGCTTCATCTCAAATTGTTTGAGAGACCCCATCAGCTCTTCCAACTTCATGAATCTGACATTTTGAGCTTCTTCAATGGCTGTCACTTTCATGTCAAATTTTATGGGTAGTGATCTGAGAACCTTTCTGATAAGCTTTTCTTCAGGGATGGGTTCACCAAGGGCATGAGCTTCATTTGCAAGATCACAGAGTTTAGCATTAAACTCAGTGACTGTTTCTTCATCCAGCATCCTCAGATTCTCAAATTGTGTGGCAATTATCTGGAGTCTTGACAGCTTCACTCTATCAGTTCCTTCATGGGCAGTTTGCAGAATTTCCCATGCTTGCTTGGCCATATCACAGTTTGATATCAACCTGAAATTGTTAGCATCCACTGCAGCAAAAATTGCATTCAGAGCCTTTGAATTACCAGTTGCTGCAGCACCTTCTTCAGCAGTCCATTGCTCTTCAGGTTTTATTCTTGTCACTCCTTGCTCATCCATGGTGATTGGGGGAGACCACTGAACCACAACAGCTCTCCATGTCTTCTCGTCAATAGCCCTGAGAAAGGCTTTCATTCTAGCTTTCCAATATCCATAATTGCTCTCTTCCAATAATGGAGGTCTGCTTGTGCTCTGTCCTTCCTTCATTGTCTTTGCTTCTTCAGAGACACTGTAGGATCTTTAACTCTGTGTGTCGAGCTCCTGCTCTGATACCAATTGAAATTCACAGCGTCTCAGTTATGCAGATTTGTGAACAAGCAGTTGCTGCAGCACACTCTTGTTCACTCGGAAATTGTCTCAGCAAATAATGAACAAGACAGAAATTTGTTCACCCAGTTCGGCCAACTGCCTACGTCTGGGGAGGACTATTCACCAGTCCTCAATCCACTAAACACGAAGGTCTCCAAGTACACTTGGTTACAACTCCACGCAACCTATGCTACTCAACCTCGTGTGGACCACTCAACACAATCAGAACAAGCTCTGATTTGTGTCTGCACACCCTCTACAATATGTCAATCTAGAATAGCTACAATCCTCTCAAAGAACTCAGCCTATTCTAAATTACACTACTCAGCAGGGTTGCTGCAGCAACAGCTGTAACACACAGCTGAAGCACAAATGTCTGCGTCGCTCCAAGGCCTTCTGCCGAGCCGATCGAACCTCTCCAAGAGCGTTGCACACTCTGGGTAACTCCCCCTCACTCAGTGACCACCTGCCACTAGCGAGTACCTCCGCACGACACTCGACCGAGCCTTCCACCCGTCAGTTCTTCCGCGGCTGCCTTTGATCAACCAACAAGCTCCCCAGCTCTGAATTGGCTTCCAGATCAAGCACGAATCAGACTCTGCAAGTCCTGATTCTCTTCTGTACTACTCACCACAGCTCTGCGCTCAACGCTCTGCTCACGGGTGATGATCGAAGAATTCGCCCGTCACACACCAAAGATTGCTCTCTCTGAAATCCGTGTATGCACTCGTGTATCCGTCAGCTTCGATCTACCTCTCTGCTCTGAACACCTTCAGCTTAAATAGCAGCGCCACTTTAAGCAATGTCCAGGTTTAGGCAATTGTCCCAACAAGATCAATTATCTCCTAAAATCTAGGAGATTAGATTTGATATTTATCTTCAATGCAAATCTCCTTCTCTGACTAGTAAACCTCTCTGGAATATACTCCACATCATATTAGAAATACTTCAGATGCTCTCCGTAGAGATTCCAGCCCTTCCAAACACGCCCAGGTTGCTGCTGCTTCTCGGACAGAAGAACCAGCCAGTTGAACAAGCTCCTGCTGCAGCATCCCCTGCTGCAGCTGCTGCTAGTTCACTTTTGCTGCCTGCTTGATTATTTGAGCTGCAGCAACTCCTTGTTCATTTGTGCTGGTTTTATCAAACACTGCCATACTTGCATCATCATAACAAATTTCGAAATTATTATATTAGAATTGTTAAGGGTTTGTGCGCGTAGGTGATAGAGCAGCACAGGGTGAATCGTTGTGCGAATTGCGCATGAGTATAAGGCTGTGCGCTAGACTTCAGAGAGGTAAAAGTATCTGTGCTTCAGTACTTGTTCGGGACGAACAAGGGCAAGTGTGGGGGATTTGATAGAGCCTAGTTATATGCGCTATTTAGATCTTAACACTGTGCTTGTTTGCATTATTTTGTGTACAAGATTACTGGTTTTCGGTATTTTTGTATTTCAGGATAAAATAGGAGCATAAGTCAGATGTGCGCTAACGGACGTTTTTAGAGCGCAATGCACGACCTGCGGAGCTAGCAGCGCAAAAGGAGATAGCTGATTCGGACTACAGTACGCAAACCTACTGCGCGAAGCAAGTAGCGCAATCAGCGTGCGCAGAATGGCAGAGTTTCTAAATATTGATCTCCTAGATTTGGGAAGTTGCTAAAAGTCTCTCGGGCCAAATCTAAGCATTCCATGGGCTTCAAGACCACTATATGAGAGAGAGAGCAGAGAGAGGAGATAGAGGAGATAGAGAGAAGGACACACAGCAGCAAAACACACGAGCTACTTCAGCCAGAATCTGCGCGAACCACCTGCGCCAGCCGAGAACAGCAACGCGCAATTGCGCCAACCTGCTACGTTTTCTCTTGCTGCTTTAGTTTTAATTATTATTTCTATGATGTTTGTTTCTAGCATGTCTAGCTAAACACTTTGTATCGGTTGGGCATGATTCTATGAAGTATTTCCTTTGAGACTTATGCTTAATGCTTGGTACATCTACTTATATTAATTCTATGCATATGGGTGATAATTAGTGGTGCGAATAAGGGAAGCCTTGAACCGCAATCTTATTCTAACTGCTCATTATTGTATGTTAAACTAGTTGATAGCTTGACGGTGACAAGTAGGAGTAACGCACTAGGATACTCAGCTGCTACTGTGATAAGATTCGTAGCTGCTTAGACTAGTTTCAGAAATTAATAGCTCATGAACTTTGATCGAAACATGCGCGCACGTTAGGAAACCTTGATCGGACGCTAACTTAAGTAGAACTGCACTATAGATGTTTAGAGTCAATGATAAGGGATATATTCATAGAGGATTGTCTGTACCGATACTCTTTGTTAAGGTATGTGGCATCATTGACAAACTCCTACAAAGTGCACTAGAGCCTGCTACAGCAAGTATGGAAAGAAAACAACTGATGAAGACCATTCCAGAGTGAGCAAACTCAGTAAGTGGCGCTCCAGATGAAGACAATAAGTGGCGCTCCAGATGAAGACATTAAGTGGCGCCTGAGCTTAATGTCTTCACCAGGCGCGCCACCTAATGTTGCCTTGGGGCGCTCAGAAATCTGGAAGAGATCATGAAGACATCAGCTTGTGCAATTGGGCAGAGTGACTATCTCAGTGCTCAAGCAGTGGAGTAAGCAAGTGCTATAGCAATCTCTGGAGCAGAAGTTCAGTAGCAGAAGATCAGCTCTCCTTCAGAAATACAGTGCATGTATACAAGGCAGAAAAGCTGCAAGTGCTACAGCAGATGCTGGAGCTAAAATGCTGTAGCAGAAATTCAAAGCTTTCTCGGAGATTGCGTTCAAAAAAAAAATCAGTGGACCGAAGGGCTTCCGGAAAGAGCTGAATATTCAGGAGAATATTTTCTGGAGTGTCTCTCAAGAACAAGGGCAGACTTGTTGAGTGAAGATTTGATTGGAAAATCAAAACTCCTACGAATTAGGAGATATGATCTTGTAGAGATCTTGGAGGATCTTCTTTAAAATTGATGGGATTGTTTCCTAATGCATTTAGGAAATTCCAGCAGCAGCAAACAACTCCAGCACAAGTAAACAAGGAGCAGCTACAGCAGGGGATGCTATAGCAGGAGCTTGTTCAAGTGGCTGCAGCATCTGTCCATGAAGCAGCAGCGACCTGGGCTTGGCTAGAAGGCCTGGCAGCCCTACGGAGAACACCAGAAGAATATTTTAAAGTGCTGCCAAGAATATTCCAGTGGGGTTTTCCTAGCTAGAGAAGGAGATTTGTTTTGGGGATCAAATCAAATCTAATCTCCTAAATTTTAGGAGATAATTGATCTTTTTGGGACATTGCTTAATTCTGGTCTTGCTAAAAGCTGGTGCTGCTATTTAAGTGAGAGGAGTTCAGAGCTGAGAGGTTGATCGAAGCTGAGGGATACACGAGTGCATACACAGAATTCAGAGAGAGCAATTTTGGTGTGTGACGGACGAATTCTTCGATCATCACCCGAGAGCAGAGCGTGAGCGCAGAGCTGTGGTGACAGAAGCAGAAGGGAATCAGGACTTGCAGAGTCTAATTCGAGCTTGATCTGGAAGCCAATTCAGAGCAGGTGTGCTTGTTGGTTGATCAAGGGCAGCCGCGGAAGAACTGATGGGTGTGTGGCTCGGTCAAGTGTCTAAGCGGTGGTTCTCGCTAGTGGCAGGTGGTCACTGAGTGAGGGGGAGTATTCCAGAGTGTGCAGCGCTCGTGGAATAGTTCGAACGGCTCGGCAGAAGGCTTTGGAGCGACGCGGACAATTGTGCTTCAGCTGTGTGTTACAGCAGTTGCTACGGCAACCCTGCTGAGTGAGTGTAGTTTAGAATAGGCTGAGTCTTGAAGTCTGTAGCTATCCTAGATTGACATTTGTAGAGGGTGTGCAGACACAAGTCAGAGTCTGTTCTGATTGTGTCAAGTGATCCACACAAGGTTGAGTAGCATAGGTTGCGTGGAGTTGTAACCGAGTGTACTTGGAGACCTTCGTGTTTAGTGGATTGAGGACTAGTGAATAGTCCTCCCCAGACGTAGGCAGTTGGCCGAACTGGGTGAACAAATTTCTGTCTTGTTCATTGTTTGCTGAGACAATTTCCGAGTGAACAAGAGTGTGCTGCATCAACTGCTTGTTCACAAATTTGCATAACTGAGACGCTGTAAATTTCACTCTTCATAGTCATAGTACTTAAAATCTACTGCCTGCGCACGTATCGTGCAATTCTGCTTTCACTACTGTACATTCGCGCACCTGCGCAACCCAATCACTCACAACCCCAATTTCGTAAGTTGTAGGTTGCTAGCTAAGACGAGTCTGCACGCTCCTTGTGGGATCGACCCTGACTTAGCCGCTATACTAAGTGGAGAAGGAAGGATTAATTTGACGCGTACAACGACGCGCGATCAATTACCTAAGAAGGTAGGAGATCCGGGTAGTTTTCCCATCCCTATCAGTATTGGTAATGTTATCATCGAGCGTGCACTGTGTGATCTAGGAGCTAGCATTTCTCTTATGCCTTATTCACTTTGCAAAAAGCTAGATCTTGGTGAACTTACTTCTACATCTATTTGTTTGAGATTGGCGGATCGCTCTTCAAGATTTCCTAAAGGAGTTCTTGAAGACGTTCCCATTAGAGTAGGGAATTTCTACATTCCCGTTGACTTTATTGTTTTAGAGATGGAGGAGGATAAGGAAGTACCGATCATTTTAGGTAGACCATTTCTAGCTACCGCTGGAGCCATAATTGATGTTAGACATGGCTCACTTGTGTTGCATATTGGTGAAGAAGAGATTGCATTTAGTCTAGAAAAGTCATGCAAGACACCATGCTCATCATTTGATTGCAATCGTATTAGCTCATGTGATTTGATAGATCATTGTGTTTTATCTTCATCTAACCTTTTGAGTTTTGAAGATACTAATGAGCACAGCATGAGGGCTATTGATTTGGGAGAAGGCAGCACGGAAGAGGATAAGGGGAGCAAGCTCTCGAAGATGGTCCAAGAAGGTAAGGAGTCTTGCAAGGTAGAGCTCAAAGCTCTACCGGCAAGCCTAAGGTATGAATTCCTTGATGAAAATTCAGCGTATCCGGTGATTGTGAATTCTGCTTTGAATGGGGATGAGACTTCTAGGTTGTTGCATGTTCTTAGGAAGTATAAGAAAGCTTTGGGATACTCAATTGATGATCTTACCGGTATTAGTCCTAGTATTTGCATGCATAGGATTCAGTTAGAAGATGAGGCTAGATCATCCAAGGAACATCAACGCAGGTTGAATCCCAATTTGAGTGAAGTAGTGAAGAAGGAGATTATGAAACTGTTAGATGCTGGCATTATCTTTTCTATTCCTGATTCAAACTGGGTTAGCCCAATCCATGTTATCCCGAAGAAGGGAGGATTTACTGTTATGGCTAATGAGCGGAATGAATTGATACCTACACGAACCGTTACTGATTGGCGTATGTCTATCAATTACCGTAAGTTGAATAAGGCCACAAGAAAAGATCACTTCCCTCTTCCGTTTATTGATCAAATGCTAGAGAGGTTAGCCAATCATAGCTTCTTCTGTTATCTTGACGGATACAGTGGGTTTTTCCAGATACCCATTCATCCACAAGATCAGGAGAAGACGACGTTTACTTGTCCTTATGGGACTTTCGCCTATAGGCGAATGCCATTTGGACATTGTAACACCCCTGCAACTTTTCAAAGATGCATGATGGCAATCTTTTCTGATCTTATAGAAACGGAGATGGAAGTCTTCATGGATGACTTCTCGGTTTATGGGTCTTCTTTTGATCATTGCCTTCTTAACCTTTCCCATGTTCTTGAGAGATGTATTGAGACTGATTTAGTGCTTAACTAGGAAGTCTTCATGGATGACTTCTCGGTTTATGGGTTTCTGCATGATGTGAAAAAGTATTACTGGGATGAGCCTTACCGTTATAAGCTTTGTGCATATGGAATTTATAGGACTTCTGTGGCTGAGGAGGACATAATGAGCATTCTTGCTTAATGTCATGATTCTCCCTATGGTGGGCATGGTAGTGGAAACAAGACTGCATCGCGAGTTCTCCAATGTGGATTCTATTGGCCCTCGCTTTTCAAAGATGCCTACGAGTACGCCAAGAGATGTGATAGTTGCCAAAGGAGTGGTAATATTTCTAAGCGCAATGAGATGCCCCAACATCCTATTCAAGAGGTAGAAATTTTTGATGTTTGGGGGATAGATTTTATGGGTCCCTTTCCCACCTCCTTTGGAAACTCATATATCCTAGTAGCTGTAGACTATGTGTCTAAGTGGGTAGAAGCTGTAACCTCTCCTACTTGTGATGCTAAAGTTGTTACGAAGCTATTTAGGAAGATCATTTTCCCTAGATTTGGTGTACCACGTACGGTTATTAGTGATGGAGGGTCTCATTTTAAGGAGAAGAATTTTAAGGCTTTGCTAAGGAAGTATGGTGTTTACCATAAGATTGCCACCCCTTATCACCCATAGACAAGCGGGCAAGTGGAGGTTTCGAATAGGGAAATTAAGATCATTCTCGAGAAGACAGTCAGTCGGTCTAGAAAGGATTGGGCTTCTAAGCTAGATGATGCACTTTGGGCATACCGTACTGCATTTAAAACCCCTATTGGAATGTCTCCATATCGATTGATTTATGGAAAAGCATGTCATCTTCCTATTGAGTTGCAGCATAAGACTTTTTGGGCAATTACATGATTGAACTTTGATTTACGTGCTATAGGAGAGAAGCGGTTGTTACAATTGAATGAATTGGACGAGAGTCGCTTGGATGCTTATGACAACGCGCTCCTCTACAAGGAAAGAACGAGGAGGTGGCATGATAGGAAGCTGGTGAGGAAGAGCTTCAAACAAGGAGACCGAGTCCTTTTGTTCAATTCAAGATTGAGACTCTTTCCTGGTAATTTAAGGACTAGGTGGTCGGGACCTTTTCTTGTTGAGAATGTATTTGATGATGGGCATGTGGAGCTCTTAAATTCTGAAGGGGAGTTGTTAAGGTTAATGGGCATCGTATTAAATTGTATCATGGGCTAGAGAAGGAAGTAGGCTATGTGAGCTACCACTTGGATTGATCCTGCGCGCCCTTATCCCCAAGACTTTAAACTAGGTCTTTTCGGGAAGTAACCCGCTCTGTGAGTTCCTCTTGTTTCTTGTTTCTTGTTTCTTGCTTTTGTTTTTGCTTTTCTTCTTGTTCTAGTTGCGTTAGGAGTCATGTGCTAGGCTTGCATCTTGGTCTTGATATCGTCTTGGTTCGGCTGGGTTGTACGGCCCGTTTTGGCCGTCAGGACCGTGTCAGTCGTATTGATACGGTCGATACGGTCCGTGCAATCTCCACGGGGGTCGTATTGACCGTATCGGGTGGATATTGTCGTATCGGTCGATCCGGTCGTACCGACCGTATCGATACGGTCAGTCGGCTGTATTTTGACCTAAATCGCGATTTCAGATTTCGAAATCGCGATTTCCACAGCGACCACCGTTCCCCAAACCTTCTCCACCCGACCGCACCAGCCTCCGACCACAACCCCAGCGAGCTTCACCGCGCTGGGCTCGTTCGCCGCACCAGCCACCTTCAGCCAGCCGTGCTCGTTCGGCGATTTCAGACATGGTCTTGACGGGATCAGCCGCGCTCGCCCGTTCCACGCCAGCTCGACCGCCCTGCTCCAATCCTAGAGCGGCTAAAATGCAAGCCTCTTCAACCCAAACGCCGCCACAGCTCCGTTGACTCTCCACAGGGCAGCAGCTTCGCACACTTAACCTCAGCCCTCAGCCTTCACCCGCATTGTTTCTCAGCTCCTCAACCAAAATGCCGCCCACAAAACAGCCCACAGCCGGCAGGAAGAAGAATGTTGTCCGCCGCCCCGATCTGCCCCCTCCATTCCCTAAGACATACAAGTTCATCAATCCAAGGTCCGCGGAGCGCTTCAGCGCATCCTCGACGGGAAGAAGGAAATTGTGCCCACCTCCATGCCCGACATAACGACAATGCATAGGTTCTCCATCTTTGACTCAGTTAATAGTCGGTTGCAGCAGTTTGGCCTTGGGGTGCTTGTAAGGGCTAAATGGCCGACTCATAAAAACATGGTCCATGAGTTTATCGCTTCCTTTGAAGCTGTGATCGAAGGGCAGAGGGTGATTGCCTGGAAATTTCAATTGGGGAATGAAGAGCGCCATCTATCCAGAGAGGAACTCCATGACATTCTGGAATTTCCTATGGAGGGCACTATTCCTGTGGTGAGTGATATTGAGCGGACAGAATTCTGGCGGAAGTTATCCGGGCAAGACACGGTGTTCACTTCTAGCCCACCTTCCACGTGCATTAGAGACGCGGAATGGAAATATATGCATCGCATCATTGCGATATCACTCAATCCGCGTGTTGAAGGGGGGACGGAAGTGTCTCAACAGGTTTTGGACCTCCTCATCGCTCTTGACAAAGGCGTGGAGTTTGACGTTATATCATACTTGACTTTCCGCTTTGAAGAGTTCCAAAACAATGATAAGAGATATGTTCTTGGTGGTGGCGGCTTCATTACTACGCTCGCCGAAGCTTTTCGCTATGAACTTCCACCGGCTGCCCCGGGCATGTTCCCAGTTTTGGACCTTGCCGCTCTTAGGCAAATGCGGATGGTGTTACCTAATGGTACATGGTATCATAGGATAGATGGCCGTTCTGCAGCGGCTGGTCGTGCTTCGAAGCGCCGACACGAGACTGCGCCTTCACCATCAACGGCGCAAGAGGATGCTCAGCTCACACATCAAGCTCCGGACTACAGCCCCCAGCTTGATTATCTTATGCGCTCTCAGGAGTGGACGACCCGGGCTATCACCGCTTTGCTTCAAGCCGGAGGAATTCATGACTTTCCAGCACCTCCTACCGCTCCCGGATCCGAGACTTTTGAGCCGCAGGACCCTATGCCATGGACTGGCCCGGGTGATGATGATGCCGGACCTTCCTAGCGCGGCGCCGAGTGACTACCTTTGGGATGCTTTTTTTTTTGTTGATATATTAGTTGATATCCTTGCTATATTGACTTGACTTCTCTTGGTAGTTATCTTTTGTAGGCTATGTTGGTTGCACTTGACATTTGCTTGTTGCTGTTTTGTGTCCATATGGAATTCTGAACTGTTTAAATCTCATCGTGAGGCTGTTTCATTGTCATCGATATATATGTTTCATATCTCATTTTGGCGATGAATCTGATGAACTTGATTGTGCTATATTTTTCCACCTCTATTCCCATATTCAGGTCATCACGGCGGCAGCAATATGTTGACTCTAGCACGAAATGGCCACGCTCACCAGGGGAGTTCCTATGCACTCTTCTCATTTTTAATTTTTAGCTTAGGGACTAAGCTTTATTTTAAGTGTGGAGTGGCTGGCGCATATTAATTGAGTGTTTCACTGATTAACTTGCTTGAATATGCATCGAGTGCTTGGTGCCAAAATATTCATTGATTCCATACTATGCATATTGTTATAAGAGTGTTTGACCTCTTTTAAGCTTGGGATCAACGTGCTTGAGTTTCACATACCGCATCTAGCCTCTTTCATTTTGCTGATTTAGAGCCTAGGGCCTAGTAAGTTCTCATGATCGCGCCTTCTTGTGAGTCATTATTATTGCTATCCGTTGCCTATCTCGCATTCTAAGAATTTTTCATTGCTTGCTTTGGACCTTGGTGTAGCTTGCATTTTTTTAAAAATCATTTACATAATGCATAAACCTTGCGATTGCTTTTAGGTGACTCTTGTTTGCTTGCTTAGCTCCTCGCTTGTAATTGTTTCTTGCGCATCCTCAACCTCTATTTGGGCTTATTGTCAAGTTCTTATTGTGTGATTCTGGCTGCAATGCCGAGGGTTAGGAAGAAAAGTTCCCCCTCAAAAGTATTTGCACCCAATGAAAAAAAAAAAGACCGAGTTTAGGAAGAAAAGTTCCTCCTCGAAAGCTTGAGAGAAGAAAAAAAAAAAAAGAGAAAAGAAATAGTAAGAGCTTAACTTTATGCCCATCCGCCATATCATTCTTGTGCAAGTCTACAATTTGCTTGTGTGCTAGCGTGCTATACTAGAGAATGACCCTTGTGTTAGCACGTAAGCATCAATTGGTTTATGACTGTTTTTGAAAATTAATTTTTGCCAAACTCCGCTTTCCTTATGAATTGTGATGCAAGTCCAAGGCTTGGATATGAGTTCTGCATGTTGTGTATAAACCCTTGTTTCGAATGCTTTGCCTTGAAAATGAATAGATTGCGAGATTGGTTTTGGTTGGCTCTGGTATTAATTTTCTTGAGTGTGTGCCCTCATGTATTCTTACGCGGCTCGAAAACTATTTGATTGCAATTTGTTTGAAGTGTTAGTGTGAGGTGTGGGGCTAGAGTTAGTGAAGCCCGTGCTTTGATGATCATCACTCTATTATTCAAAGCTTAAGTTGGGATAGAGAGTCTTGAATATAATATAACATGTCCTGATTGTTTGCTCGAGACGATCAAATTTTAAGTGTGGAGTGTTTGATCGGTTGGATTCCCGACCGATTCTCGCTTGTGTTTATTGGTTGTTTTCGTTCATTTTTGGAATATTATGACCATTATGCACTCTCTCCTTCTTGTTTCAGGGCCAATCTGCTCAGGCGCCATGGGGAGTAAAGTTAGAGACAACTGCATGCAAAAGAGTCGAGGAATATGTCAAATTTCCCGTATTTCCCGTACTGCCCGTATTGGTACATTCGGCATGGTCGATACGACCGTGTCGATTGTTCGATTTCACAGCTAAAGTCGTATCGACCGTAGCGAGTGGATATGATCGTATCGGTCGTATCGACCCTATTGATACGATCGATACGGACAGCTCAGCATATTTTCATAGAATTTGAAGGGAACCGAAAGGAGAAAGGAGGGCAGATTGGATTGGACGCGAGAGACGAGCTGGGAGGCAAAAAAAGGGCACGAACCAGAGAAGAAAAAGAGGAAGAAAAGAGGTGTTTCAATCCTTGATTACTCGAGTGCATGATTGTAATCTATTGTTTTCATTAGAGAATTGGATTTGTAACTCGTTCTTTATCTATGAAAGCAATGAAATCAGTTTTCATGTATTGTGATAATGTTGTAAACGAAAGTTTAGGTGGATGATTGATGGATTACGGTTTTACTCAAGTATGTCAAGTTATGCATGCTAGATGTTTGAAAGAATGCCAGCATGAATTCCGTTTTAACTTAAGTACGTTATTGAGAGATACATACTTAGGAAAGACGAGAGTAAAATCGGCTTTGATCTTATTGACATACAAAAGTAGCATAAAGAGATAAGTTAGAGGTTAGTTATGCTTAATCCGAATTCTTTTACTGATCATCATAACGACGGTTTGTGATTAGTCGAGGAAGTTAGAGCGAATCAATATATTGAGAGATTGAGATTCGACTTCCTTAATAGATTGATAATCGAAATTGAGCGAAAGCTAGTTTAGAAGGTTGATCTATTCATAACCTCTATAGTCTTCATCATCCATTCATCTTTGTCACTTTATTAGAAAACACTAGGCAAGTGAAATCAACCTTGGAATCTTCTCGAAATTTGGCAATTTAACCTTAGCTTGCTTGTCTTAATCCAAATCATTACAGAAAATCAATTCACAAATCGAGTTAGCTAAACAAAACTAGATTTTGCGTAGGGCATAAGCTTAGTTTACTCCTTGGACGACCCGAAATACTTCGGTTTATAAATTGTTTTTGACCTGCATTGGAACTTCATATTCACTGAATTTGGAGTACAAAAATATTACACGTCACCAGGCGTCATCAAGAGCTCAGCAAACGCCAGCATGAGGTCAAAGAAGATTGGGTTCCTAAATTCCAAATTAGGCAACCGAATCTTCAACAACCTTCTGAAAATCTAGGAGGAGATTCTGATAATGATCCTTTACGTTTTTGGAGAGCTTGAAAAAGGAAGGCTGGACGCAGCTTCTGAAGACACGAGACAGAGAGAGATACACAAGAACACAGAGCGATCAACAGAACTTTCGAGCACTCAGAGATCAACCAAAAGTAGCAAAGTGTACACATTGTGTTGAAGACTGTGCTGTGTGCAGAAGGAATCAGAACTCATGGAGTTTGATTCAGGGTTGATCAGGAGTTCAACTGGAGCGCTGCTCGTTGAAGGAACATTGTTGCGTGCTGTGGAGCATTGATCGAGGCTACCCAAGAGTGACAGAGTGAGTCATTGATTGAGGGGGAGCAGATACTGAGTTTGAAGAACTCAGAGTGTCCTACTGATTGGCAGGAGAGCTAGAAGAGTCGTTGTCTGAAGATGCAGCAACTCTGGTGAAGAGTGTGCTTACGCATTCCGCGAGCTACACATTGTAATATAATAAGCTAAGTCTGAGAGTCAGGTCTGTAGCTATTTTTTACTAAGAGTGTGTAGGTTGCACGAAGAGAGTCTGTGTGATTAGACTGCTAGCTATTCTAGGTCTTTAGACTAAGCGGAAGACTTCAGCTAGGTGAGAAGTAGAGGTGCGAGTCCTTTGTACTTCAAACTGAGATAATGGAATCTTGAGGATCGGAGTATCTTCCCCATACGTAGGCAAGTTGCCTAACTGGGTGAACAAATACTGTGTTTTTCTTATTCTGCCAGTAGAGTAATTCCGCAGAAAGATGCAGAGAGTGCTTAAGCAGAAGCCATAACTGTAGAGGCTATAACTCTGCATCAGAAAAGCTGCACAATTTACGGTTACCACGTGAAAGACAGGTAATTTTGAACTTGTTTTGTTAGGTGATGACAAATCATGTGTTATCACAGGAATATGACAAGTCAAGATTGCAATGGATGATGGTGCTGTGTGAATATTATGTGATGTCACACTTGTTGCTGATTTGAGGAAGAAATTAATATCATAGGTCACTCTTCCGCGAATGACTTTGCATTGAGGTCTGATGAAGATAGGAATATTATGAACGCATCCTAGTGTGCAATGACATTGATAAAGGCAAGGAAGACTGCAAGCAGTATGTACAAGTTGTTCGGGAGTATGGCTGTAGCTGATGTTGTATTAATTAAGTCTGATACTAATACAACAAGACTCTATAAGATGCATTTAGGTAATGTCTTATGAGTGTGGGCTGATTGATAAGAGAAATCTATTGAAGGGTGTGCGAAGCTGCAAGATGGATTTTTTTTCAAGTATTGTATACTTGGTAAACCCTGTAGGTTGCACTTCTAGACCCTAAAGCACAAAACAAGGGAAGTCCTTGATTATATACATTCTGATGTATGAGGCCTGCAAAAGAGTCGTCTATGGGAGGCTCCAGGTATTTTGTGAGGTTTATTGATGATTTTTCGTAAGATTTGAATATATTTCTTGAAGAAGAAATATGAAGTCTTTACCAAGTTTAAGCTATGGAAAGCTGAGGTGGAGAGCTAAACGAGAAGAAAGATAAAGGAACAAGTCCACAGTTTTTTGGATGGAAAGGTTATAAAAAAAAGTGTGGACTGGTCGGCATATTGATCTCGCCAATCTAAAGATTTTTGGTTGTTCAGCTTATGTACATATATATAGTGAAGACAGATCCAAGCCTGATCCAAAGTCGGAGAAGTGTTTCTTTATTGGCTACATAAAAGATGTGAAGCTATGAGATCTTTTTGCAAAGAAGACGGTGTTCAGTAGAGACATTTTACTTGATGAGTAGTCCATATTGAAGCAGACAATGAGAGGAGATGTGCCAACTTCTGAAGAAGTATCTTTCAGCAATGAAGCGGTTCATGTTGATGTTGAGTCACCAACAACATCTTCTAGTTTTGCTTAGCTTTAAGTCAAGTGTGCAAGTTTACGTCCAAACCAGGTAAGCATCATTGAAAAGCAGTCAAGTGAAAATATTTGAAGGGTACATCGAGACTTAGTATTATGTTTAATAGTGGATGGGGTGATTCTTCAGTTGTTAGATATGTTGATTCAGACTATGCAGTTGATGTTGATGATAGGAGGTCTACAATCGGGTATGTGTTTATTCTTTCCGATGTACCTATTGCCTATGTCTACACGTAAAACTGAGTACATGACAGTAGTCGAGGTAATTAAGGAGGCTTTATGATTGTTAGGTTTAGTGAAGAAGTTGGGTTGAAATTTGACTACGCTGCTGATCTCGAGTTACAGCTTCCAAAGTTTCAGCTTCTGCTGTAGCACTATCTGTATCTTCCTACGGAAATTAATCTTCTGACGAATAAGAAAGACACAAAAAATTTGTGCACCCAGTTCGGCAACTTGCCTACGTCTGAGGAGGATCACTCTCTGATCCTCAAGATCCACTATCACGGTTCAAAGTACAAAGGACTCACACCTCTACTTCTCACCTAGTCGGAATCTTTGCTCAGTCTAACCTCATAAACTAGCTAGCAGTCTGATCACAAACTCTCTTCGTGCTACCTACACACTTCCAGTAATGAATAGCTACAGACCTGACACTCAGACTTAGCCTACCCTATTACAATGTGTAGTACACGGAATGCTTCAGCACACTCTATACCCGAGTTGCTGTAACTTTTGTCGATAATTTATCTAGCAGATTCTGCCACGCCGTCAGACACTCTCTCTGAAATCTTCCAATTCAGATGTTGCTCCTCCTTGATCAATGACCGTCTGTCAGTATCATGTAGCCTCAATTCATGGTGCAACAGCCTACAACACCTCTGGTTCGCAACTGTTCTTTGAAGCTTCTGTTTGATCCTTCAACAAGCCACGCTCCAGTTGAACTCTGCGGATCAAACCTTGATCAAACTCATCAAGTTCTAATCTGCTTTGCGCACCACACAACTCAGAAAGCCTTTTGCTCTGAACTCTAGTCGTGTGTGTCTTCTGTGTATGTATCTCTATATCCTCTCTATGCTCTCTCAGTTTAGAACTGCCTCAAGCCTTCCTCTTATATGATTCTCGATTCTCAGAGGTGGAAACCTTGTTTCTTTTGGATCCCTAGGACGGCTGAGAAAAAACAGAATCTTCTCCTAGATTCTTGCAAGGTTGCTGAAGATTCTATTTCCTAATTTGAACTTTAGGATCTTTATCTTTTAGAGCTTTTCTCCGCCTGACTGATGACCTCTGTTGGACACTCGATGACGTTTGCGGCGTACCCTGAACTTCCGTGATGTAAGCCGCACCTATCTGGACCTTCTCCATGCATCTTCAAGATGTTCTCCCATTCTGCTCTAGTGTCGAAGCACCACAGTTTGCTGAAGCCGATTCTGTCTCTTGCCTTTTGCCCAGTTTGCCTCAGCTTTAGTGGTCCAAGGAGTGCTTTAGTAGATCCTTGTGCTTGGTTGTTGTATCTCGCCCATTCTTCCGATTGTGCTCCAGCTTCAAATCTTCAGGGAGTGCTGAAACAGAATCATGTGCAGTTTTGTCAAGGTATGTCATACCTCAACATGGGTGTTGAGTATGATGGAGTTTGGCTACATTATGATAGTTAGAGTGCCATTTACTTGGCAAAGAACCAAGTGTATCATGCCAGAAGTAAGCATATTGATGTGAGGTTCCACAAGATCAGAGAGTTTCTTGAATATGGACATATTATACTAGAGAAGGTTCATAGTTCAGAGAATGCGGCTGAAATGTTGACCAAATCAACAGTGACAAGTTCATGCATTCTCATTGTTGAGCAAGAGGAGTCCCTAGTTGACAAGATGTGAGCCTTGTACATTGAATTCTTACAAGGTTAAATATTTATCAGGGTAGAGATTGTTAAGAATAGATCATATGCGTAACTAGCGTTACTCTCTAAGATCGTTCCTCTTATATTGGTGATTAGTACAAACATACTGAAAAGTGAGTACGGCCATACTACCTGTACCGGTTGCCCATACTAGCAGAACAAGCCCAATATGAGTAGGTCAAATGAAGCTCAAATCGAAAGATAAAAAAAGACATCTTGTACAATGTAAAGACTAAACTCACACAGACTTAATACAAAAGAACTATAATTGTTTTGTAGTCGAAGACGTAGAGATTCTTGGCGGAACGGCGTGAACAAATGATCGTTACTTTTTATTTTGCGTTGTTCGTTATTCATCTATTCTCTGGTTACTAGTTATTATTACGACACATAATGAGTTAGTCTACATTAACATTTAAGACACCTGTCATATGTTGTAATTTGAACTAATAATATTAATTTTGAAGTATATATGAGGTCTTAAAACTCATCATTGGTGTTTCAGTGGATCACCAAGGTAACCGATGCTTCTCTTTGGTCTGACAACCAAAAATAATTTGTTCGAGCTGTTCAATGTCAAAGGTGATCTTCATTATTCTCTTTGCCCCTCTTGTGTGATAAGAATGAGATTTATAATCTCCAGCTGATATATTTTATTTAGCAGCACAAAATGTTCGTATTGTAATTATTTTTTTGGTAATTTGACAAACTAATAAGACGACACATGCATCTTAATTTTCTTTAAGTTGAATGATCCAGTGCATATCTCAAATCAGAAATTGTGCAGCGTTGCTGATGCGGAGTTATAGCCTCTGAAGTTATAGCTTCTGTATCTTTCTGCGGAATTTTTCTACTGACAGAATAAGAAAGACACAGTTCGGCAACTTGCCTACGTCTAGGGAGGATAGGGAGGATACACTGATCCTCAAGATTCCATTATCTCAGTTTGAAGTACAAAAGACTCACACCTCTACTTCTAACCTAGCAGAAATCTTTCGCTCAGTCTAATCACCTAGACTAGCTAGCAGTCTGATCACACAAACTCTCTTCGTGCAACCTACACACTCTCAGTAATAAATAGCTACAGACCTGACTCTCAGACTTAGCCTATTCGATTACAATG
Organism: Umbilicus rupestris; assembly: GCA_963678935.1. NCBI lineage: Eukaryota > Viridiplantae > Streptophyta > Magnoliopsida > Saxifragales > Crassulaceae > Umbilicus > Umbilicus rupestris. The sequence continues at coordinate 10,731,130 of OY787611.1, read as the reverse complement.
AGTAGCTCACGAATGCTTACGCACACTCTTCACTAGAGTTGTTGTATCTTCAGTCAATAATTATTCTAGCTCTCTCGCCAAATAGTCGAACACTTTGAGTTTTTCAAACTTAGTCTTTGCTCCCCCTCAATCAATGACACACTCTGTCACTCTTGGGTAGCCTCGATCAATGCTCCGCAGCCCGCGACAATGCCAATCCACGGACAACCACCGAGCTCTGAATGATCCTTCAACGAGCAGCGCTCCAGTTGAACTTCGGATTAATACTGAATCAAACTCCACGAGTTCTGTTTCCCTCAGCACAACACAAGTCTTCAACTTAGTGTGTAAACCCTGCTACTAAAGGTTGATCTCTTGTGTGCTTGTGTATCTCTATATGTGTGTGTGCGTGTGTATCTCTTTCTGAATGCTGCCTCTGCATTCGTTTTGTATCAATCAACTCTGCGATCTTTTGGCACCCGCGTAGCACAGAATCTTCTCCTGGATTCTTGCAAGGTTGTTGAGATTCCGTTGCCTAATCTAGATTTTTGAAGCTTTAACTTTTCCGAAAGCTTCTGCCCATTGCTGACGTTCTGGATGACGTCTGCACAACTCCTTGAGCCTCCACGAAGCCTGCCGAAGCCTCTCCGTGCATCTCCAGTTTGATCGGGCATTCTGTTCTAGCTCTGGATCAACAGGGAGTGCTGAAGCAGACTCTGTCTCTTCATTGCTGTTGCTTGTTGCAGTTTGTTAGTCTTCAGATTGTGCTCCAACCACCAATCTTTAGGGAGTGCTTCAGCAGTCTTTTGAGGAGTTTTGTGACTTTTGTCAAGGATGTCATATCCTCAACAAGAACAAATTCATGCCTTAAAATTGTCTTTTAGCTCTTCCCTGACATTTGCAGGGCAGTCCAAGCTTAACTTTGTCCTCTGACATGAAGGTCACGTAAATATAACAGACTTTGTGTCGCATCTAAAGTTGCCCAGCTTAAATGTTGTTGAAAATCTGAGTTGTCTTAGATGTTAACATATATGAAAGTTGCTCATGTGAGGACTCCATCAGTTTTAAATGTAACAGTAAATTGCAGTTGACATTAATTTCATTTTAGCCACTTGAATGAGAGCTCCCAGAGTTGACTCATGCCCCCATCTCCAGTATGTCATGGAAATGGAATAACTGAATGAATTCTTCTTTGCCATAAAAAAAAGAAGAAGCTGCAAGGAGATACCCTAGCTTGGATTGTAATATTTAACCAACTGGTAACCACAGTGTTTTGCCATACCATTCTGCTACGTACCTTCCCCTCTCTAGTTTCTGGCATCTTGACTCCAGTTTTTGTTTTTGTAGATTTGCAAAAATGGCCAACAAAGCCTTTTCCAGATCTTTCTCAGTGACAAAGCGCCTTCTCGTCAAGCAGCTGAGAACCAACAGCTCCAAATACCTTAATAGAAAGTCTAGCAGTTTGTCCCTCAGGTCTAAGTTTCGCAGACATAGTTCCTTTGCAAGAGCAGACTTTTCAGAAAACACTACTGTCATCTGCAACGTTGAAAATGGTCTCTTGAAGTCATCCAATGTGTTCCCCTACTTCATGCTTGTGGCCTTTGAGGCTGGAAGTATCCTAAGAGCCTTGCTTCTACTTGTAGTTTATCCTTTCATGTGCCTGGTTAAAAGCGAAGAAATTTGGTTGAAGATGATGGTCATGGTTTGCTTCTGTGGCATTAAGAAAGATGGATTTAGAATGGGTGCTTCTGTTCTGCCAAAGTTCTTGCTAGAAAATGTTGGGCTGGAGGGGTTTGAGGTGATGAGGAAGACGAAAGTGGAGAAAAAAGTTGGTGTGAGTGATATGCCACAAGTTATGATCGAGTGTTTTCTGAGAGATTACATGGGGTTTGATGGTGTTGTTGGGAGAGAGCTCAAAGTGTTCCATGGCTACTTTACGGGAGTGATGGAAGATAAAAAGACAGATAACATGTCTGTCGATGATACTAATTTAGTAGTCGGTATCAGCAGCGGCAACAGTTCCATTGACCGTCGGTTAGTGTCAAGCTGTGATGAGATATTCTTGACAAACGAGTCGGAAAGAAGCAGCTGGAAGCAGCTTCCCAAGGAGAAATATCCTGAGCCCTTAATCTTCCATGATGGCAGATTGGCTTTTAGGCCAACAGCATTTTCTTGTATTGCCATGTTCATGTGGTTCCCTTTCGGGGTTTTGCTTGCCCTTGTCAGGGGCTTGATTGCCTTACTTTTGCCTTACAGCATTGCAGGTCTTTTATTAGCTTTTACCGGCCTAAATCTGGAGCTGACATCCAATACCCATGCCTCGGCAGCTCCTAAATCTAAAGGCACCCTGTACGTCTGCAATCACAGGACCCTCCTTGACCCACTATACTTAAGTTTCAGTCTGAAGAAAAATCTCACTGCTGTCACATACAGCCTCAGTAGATTGTCTGAGATTTTGGCCCCAATAAAAACTGTCAGGCTTACCAGAAGCTTCAGCAAGGACTCAAAGTTGATGGATCAGATGTTGACTCAAGGCGACTTGGTGGTCTGTCCCGAAGGAACAACATGCAGAGAACCATACCTGCTGAGGTTCAGCCCATTGTTCACTGAAATGAGCGAAACCATAGTCCCCGTGGCGATGGACTCCAAAGTGAGCATGTTCTATGGAACAACTGCTGGTGGACTCAAGTGCTTAGACCCACTTTTCTTTCTGATGAACCCCTTTCCTTCCTACTATGTTAAGTTGCTGGACCAGGTTCAGGGTCTCTCCACCTCCAAGTCCGCACAAGGTGCAACCGGTAGAGACACCAGGAGATTTGAAATTGCTAATCAAGTGCAAAGTGAGCTTGGGAAGACTCTAAATTTTGAGAGCACTAAACTTACAAGGAAAGACAAGTACCTGGTCCTTGCAGGAAATGAAGGAGTAGTTCTAGACAAAAATGTCAAGTCTGAATGATTTTAACCTAGTTGTTAATCTTGCTAGCTTGCGACTTGTCTTCTTTTGTAAGCGAGTAAGTTTCTATAGATATTTGCACATGCTGTCAACTATAGCTGTAACTATGCCATCTTTATTAATGCTACTTTGAATGGAAATTTGGCTCAGCTAAAAATTAAGTTCAAACATGTTGTTTCATTATTAACTTCTAACCTAGCCGGGCTAGGCTCCAAATTCGATGCCCGGCACGAAATAAAAGTTCGGCGGTCTTTCTCGGCCTGAAGGTTTATGCCCTCGCCCAGCTAAACATGTATCTTTATTTGGACTTATGAAGCTCAATTTTGGACTTCTCGTCAACGCGAGACAAGTACACAAATTTCCTCTTTTTCTCTTCTTTTATATATGTTATGCTTGTTAGGTAGGTGACTATAACAAAACAAAGCCTACTCTATTATGTATAGGCCCACATCGGTGACTATAACATAACTAATAAATTGCTTAGTTATAAAAAGAAAAGCTTGTGTAGCCAGTAGATTCAATTGGCCCTGTTGGTTTGAGAATAGCTGGAGAGAAGGACCATCCAATTGGTCTTGTTAGATTGACATCGAACAAAAAAATGAAGGGCCATCAGTTTTGTTAGGCAAATAATTTGCTTCACCAACTTAGGAAGCCCGATTAGTCTAAGAATTGAATGATCGGCAGGCCTAAGGAGTGTGTAATCCAAGGCCCCTGATGCTTTCAGCTAGGCTCGGCTTCTTCAGGTCGGGCTTGAACTTGGAAAAACTCGATCCGGGCCCATCCAATGCTGATGCCTACTCCAAACTTTATATATGTGAGGAGAAGCATTAAAATATTTAAATTAATTAAGAAAGAGTTTGGTTTAGGGTGTGTTCTTTTAAATTTATATTTTATATTTAAATTTATTATTTTACTTATATTTATTTATGTACTTATATTTACTTACATGTAATTAAAAATTATTTGTACACAATATGTATGTTAAATAACATAACCTTAATTATTTAAGTACTGAATTTCACTTAAATGTAAATATCTTAATTAAATGACTTAAGTACTGAACTTAAATATTGAAACCTTATTTTTTTTAACGAAGAACTCATCATTAATGACTGTTATCCGATTAAGGCGTCCCATATGTTGTTGGAAAGCTAACCGGAAGGGTTACAATCGTTAATTACACCATGATCAAATTCGAAAGTTTAATGGGTCAAACAAGCATCCGAAGTCAGAACCGGACAAATGCATGGTTTATCTATCAGCTCTGAGTTATCAGAATGTAAATTAGAACTGCCAGTTTAAACTTGAACCGACCAACTTATCCAAACTCAATTTGCAAGTAGGGCATCCACACTTCAGTGCGCTAATCTGCTTTTCTGTCCATTATTGCTCCAACCGGTCGCGAAGCGTCTGCCGACATCTCCGTTCACCTTCTCTCCTCCCCTCGTTTCTCGATCTGCATATCCCCTCTATTAGCTTGTTGCTGGATCTGCATCCACAATCCGCGGCCAAGCTTCTGCCCAAATCACCACACATCTGATCTCCTCCCCTTGTTGCTCGATCTGCATCTTATCCCATCTGTTAGCTTGTTGCTCGATCTGCATCAACAATCATCCACCAAGCCTCTGCTCACATCACCACACGTCGTATAGCCTCTGTCGACATCGTCACACACCTTATCTCAATTGCTAGTGTTTCTAGCTTCTTGTTCTCAGGTAAATTCCCCTCAATCCACCGGCAACAGCGGATTTGTAATTCGCATCACCACACACCTTATCTTCTCCCCTCAATCCGTCGGTTTCTTAACATGTTTTTGCACCTACCATTGTTTACATGCTTTTAAATTTTGTGCTTATGTGATAGGAAATTTTGCGAAATATACTGAAGCATCAGCGCTACACCTTGCTTTGCAGCCATACACCTTACACAAAAGCTTCATCTTCAGGCAATTTAATTTACCCCCTGCCTCAACAGTCCTAATTTTCAAGTTTTCCTAATAATTTGCTTTTCTTATTTTGTAATTTTGTATATGCTTGTTTTATGGTATATGTTTGTGGTTTATAATTGTTTTGTTATGAACACTGTTTGATGGTTTATGGGTGTGGATTCTGCTGAGTTGTGAAAATTGATGGGGTGTGTTTATTGTTAATTATTTTGATTGCTTTCTTCTTTTCAATTTCTGAAACGTGGCTTTATGGTGTGTCTATATTGTTAACTATGGTAGTTAGGTGGACTTCTGAAGATTCTAGAAAGCTTATGCAAATTATTGTTGAGTTGAGGAATGACGGAAATACAAGTAGTATTGGTTAGAAACTCCTGGAGGGTAGGTATAATTCGCAATCCACCTATAAGAAAAGTATGAAGCAAATGCTTAATCATTATAATACGGGTAAGCATAAGTTTGCTGCTTGGAATGAAATGAACCAAATGAACGGTATCGTTCGACGCATATGGTTTGCCAACATGTGAGGAGCTCCAAAGTGAAAGGATGCAACAATTCTTACAGGTACACTTTATATGTTGACATATTGTATGGCTAAGCAGTTCTTTTATTAAAATACTTATAAATGTTTTATCCTTGTAGAAACACTCTTCGAATGGAGCTGGTTGTTATGTTTCCAAAAATGTGCTTCTAGAGATCTATGGGGCCCTATATTTTCAAGAACATATGCAACTGGTGTCAATAGTGTTTCCCCAGCATTAGCAAGAGCACAATCCAAATTTGGGAAAGGCAAAAGAAAGGTCGTTCAAGAAGTTGAATCCGAAGAAGGTTCCAGAGATAGTGGCGAAATCCAAGTTATTCCGCATATGCAGTCATTCTCGTTTGAGGCAGAAGAAAATCGGTCTCCTTGAAAAACTACAAGCTCAAAAAAAACTGACTTATGGCTCAAGTTCAAAGCAGAAGAATAGCAGTGAACTTGACAAAGCACTACGAATTTTAGAGTTGAGCAACTCGCAAAATCATGAGGAGAAGCTGTACGAATGTGTCACAAACATGGACGAAGTTAAGTTGAGGGGTAATACTTTCATAGCCATGTCAATCAAATATCTCATTGACAACAAACTTGATCGTATGTTTGTCAAATTGGGAAATGATGAGCAAAGGTGGGCATGACTAAGCAGCATGGATTGACAAGTTGAAGGAATCAGTGAACTTTGTTATGTACTGTATGTGATGGTGATGACCAATAATCTGTGAACTTGATATGTAATTTGTTATCTCATTATAATAATGTGAACTTGTAGTATATAATGTGATGACATATGTTTGCCCTTATCATGTATTAGTTGTGATAATGCAGAATGACATTCATTTGACAAAGCCGACACTCGTGAACAAGCTGCTGCTATAGCGGGAGCTGTCTCAGGAAGCTGTAGCAATTGTTCTGCAGCAGAAGTTTGGCTCTTCGGAGAAAGCACTTGACAGTTCAACAAGGAGCAACGAGGAGCTTCTAAATATTCAGAAAGAATATCCTAATGAAGATTTCGTTCCCAGGGTGAAGATTTGATTGTGGAAGATTTGATTTTCAAATCAAATCTAATCTCCTACAAATTAGGAGATATTGCTGCCTAGAGGAATTTCTAAAAATTGATATTGATGGAACTGGTAGTTCATATTTAAAGGAAGCTGGGCAGAGGTTCAAAGCATCGAAGTAGAGAGTGAAAACACAGAGAGCATACACAGAGTATCAACGGAGAGAGATTGTGTGCGAGGAGAGCTTCGATCATCACTAAGAGCAGAGATTGCTTGTTGGTCGATCAAGGCAGGCCGTGGAGAAATTGACGAGAGGAGGAACTCGGGCAATTTGCAGGAAACCTGGCTTCCCTAGTGACAGGAGGTCACGAGGTGAGGGGGAGCATTCCAGAGTGTGCAACGCTCGTGGAAGAATTGTCACCGCTCGGCGGAAGGCTTTGGAGCTACTCCGACAATACCTGCATCAGTTGTGTACTACAATAGGTGCTATAGCAAACCTACGGAGACTCTGTGTTAATTAGAATAGGCTGAATTAGTCGGGTCAGTAGCTATTCTAAATTAATACAAGTGTAGGTGGTTGAGACACAAGTCAGAGCTTGTTCTGATTGTGATCGAGGTACTAGCTAAGGTTGAGTAGCATAGGTTGTGTGGTGTCGAACCGTGTTGTACAACTGACCTTGAGCATAGTGAATTAAAAAGATTGAGGTTCAGTCTTTTCCAGAGGTAGGCACTTGGCCGAACTGAGTGATCAACTTCTTGGTCATTGTTTTGTTTTGCTGCACAAGATCTGCCTGTACAAGAGTGTGCTATAACAACTGCTTGTACACAAGTTTGCATCTCAGAGACGCTGCAAAGATTTCAATTGGTATTAGAGCGGGAACTCAACATACAGAGTAAAGATCCTGAGCGTCTACTGAAGGAAGCAAGAAACAATGAAGGAACTGACAAAGTAAAGATGTCCAGGCTACAGATCATTGCTTCTCAGTTTAAGAGTCTAAAGATGGAAGAAGAGGACTCCATCACTGAGTTCAGCGCCAGGTTGTGCGATCTGTCAAATGAGGCTAATGCTCTTGGAGAACCCTTTCCAGAGGAAAAACTGATAAGGAAAGTACTTAGATCTCTGCTCACCAGATTTGACATTAAAGTTACAGCCATTGAAGAAGTTCAGAATGTCAGACTTATGAGACTAGAGGAGTTGATTGGATCTCTCAAACAGTTTGAAATGAAGCTGGTCAAAGAAGAGCCCTCTCCCAAAGGCAAGAGTGTAGGACTAAAAGCAGAAACACAAGAAGAGAAGCCTGCATCTGATGATCAACTGAGTCTGTTAGTGAAGAGCCTTGGGAAACTCTTGAAGAACATGGAAACAAAATCTGGGCAGGGTTCATCCTCTCGAAGGCAATCCAGAAGGGGTGGAGGAAATCAGAGACGAGAAAAGGAACCGGCTCAGGATGAAGATGGGAAGAAAGAAAAGAGAAAGGGCATCCAGTGCTGGAACTGTGAAGGGTATGGACACCATGAGGCTGACTACCCTAGCAAACCCCTCAAAAGCTCTGAGAAAAAGGATAACAAATCTCTGACAGCTAAGTGGAGTGACTCTGAGGAAAGTGAAGAAGAAAACTTCATTATATTAACTAGTGTATCCGATTGTGACCCTAAAGAGTTAATAAAGAAAGAATTCAACTATGGGATTGAGGAGTCTGAAAGTGAAAACGAGGATGATTCAACCGACAACCTGATAGATAATCTGGAGGATATCCTGCAACAATGTGAAGAAACTCTCCTAGAAAATAGAAAATTGACAGACAGAGTGAACAAACTTGAAGAAGAGCGTGAAGAGCTGCTCTGCAAACTGCCCTCACTCAATAAGTCAACCACACAACAAATAGAAGAAGATCTAACGAGTGAAAGCACTGATTTCAGCACCTTACAAACACCTGGAAAGTTGCTTGAAGGTCAGAACAATATTCTGGACGATATTCTTGCCTACTAGGAGGAAGAATGGGACTCGGATACACTGGTGAAGAAAGCACTGGAAGAACAATCTTTGTGAAGGCATCTAGCAAAAGAAGACAACATCAAAAATCTGAACAAGAGGTTGCTGCAGCAATCGCTGGATCATCCTCTTGTAGCTAAAAGAGAACTCGAGAAAGGACAATGCATCTACTACGGTCGAAAAGGACATAGCCAGAGCCAACGGCCAAAGATGAAAGAGTACCAAAGACCGCAAAAGGCCATCAAGGTTAAAAGCTGAAGAGAGAAACCAAAGACCAAGGCCCTGTTGACCTTAAACTTTCAGCAGTTAAGTTAAATTCAGTTAAGTTAAGTACATTAAATTATTATTTTTATTAGTGGTGTGATGTTTTTTTAATAGTGGATTGTTGTGGTTTTGGAAGTGAGGAAGTAATGTAGTGGTGTGGTGGTAATAGTATTGTGGTGGTGGTGGGTTGTTGTAGTGGTTGTGGTAGTGGATTGTTTTGGTGGTGGTGGTGGATTGTGGTGGTGGTGTAGTAGTGGTGTGGTGGTGTCGTGGTAGTGATTGTGTGGTGGTGGTGGATTGGTGTTGTGGTAATGGATTGTTGTGGTGGTGGGGTGGTGTAGTAGTGGTGTGGTGGTGTGGGGTGGTGGTATGGTGAGTGGCGGTAATGGCTTGTTATGGTGGTGGTGTGGTGGTAGTGGTTCGTGATGGTGGTTGTGTGGTGGTGGTGGATTGATGTTGTGGTGGTGGTGGTGGATTGTTGCGGTGGTAGGGGTGGTGGATTGTTGTCGTGATGGTGGTGGATTGTTGTGGTGGGGTGGTTGTGGTGGTGGTAGATTGTTGTTTTGGTGGTAGTGTTGTGGTGGTGTGGTAATGGGGTGGTAGTGTTGTGGTGGTGTGGTAATGGGTGGTAGTGGTGTGGTAATGGGGTGGTAGTGGTGTGGTGGTGTGGTGTTGTGGTGGTGGTATGGTGCTGTGGTGGAGGTGTTTGTGGTGGTGGAGGTGGCTGCAGTGGTGTGGTGGTGGGTTGTTGTGGTGGTGGGGTGGTGGGATGTGGTGGTGGTGGATTGTTGTGGTGGTGTATTGTTGTTGTGGTGGTAGATTGTTGTTTTGGTGGTGGTGTGGATGTATTGTTATGGGGTGGTGAAATTCGCAGTGTCTCAGTTCGACAGATTTGTGAACAAGCAGTTGCTGCAGCACACTCTTGTTCACTCGGAAATTGTCTCAGCAAACAATGAACAAGCCAGAAGTTTATTCACCCAGTTTGGCCAACTGTCTACGTCTGGGGAGGACTATTCTCCAGTCCTCAATCCACTCAATACAAAGGTCTCCAAGTACACTTGGTTACAACTCACGCAACCTATGCTACTCAACCTTGTGTGGATCACTCAACACAATCAGAACAAGCTCTGACTTGTGTCTGCACACCCTCTCCAAATGTCAATCTAGAATAGCTACAGTCTTCTCAAAACTCAGCCTATTCTAAACTACACTCACTCAGCAGGGTTGCTGTAGCAACTGCTGTAACACACAGCTGAAGCACAAATGTCCGCGTCGCTCCAAAGCATTTTGCCGAGCCGATCGAACGATTCCACAAGCGCTGCACACTCTGGAATACTCCTCCTCACTCAGTGACCTCCTGCCACTAGTGAGTACTGCCGCAAAGCACTCGACCGAGCCAACCACCCGTCAGTTCTTCCGCGGCTGCCCTTGATCAACCAACAAGCACCACTGCTCTGAATTGGCTTCCAGATCAAGCTTGGATCAGACTCTGCAAGTCCTGACCACCTTCTACTTCTGTCACCACAGCTCTGCGCTCACGCTCTGCTCTTGGGTGATGATCGAAGAAAACGTCCGTCGCGCACCACAAATTGCTCTCTCTAAATTCTATGTATGCACTCGTGTATCCCTCAGCTTCGATCAACCTTTCTGCTCTGAACACTTTTCGCTTAAATAGAAGCACCAACATAAAGCAAGACCAGTTTTAAGCAATGTCCCAAAAAGATCAATTATCTCCTAAAATCTAGGAGATTAGATTTGATTTAGATTCTCCACCCAAATCTCTATCTCTGGCTAGGAAACCAAGCTGGAAAATTCTTCACAGCAATTTAGAAATACCTCTGAACTGCTCCGCAGAGCTGCCAGTCCTTCTGACCCAGCCCAGGACGCTGCTGCTATTTGGACAGTTGATACAGCCACTTGAACAAGCTCCTGTTATAGCAACCCCTGCTGTAGCTGCTCCTTGTTCACTTGTGTTGTAGCTGCTCCTTTGTTCACTTGCTCTAGTTTTGTCAAACACTGCCATACTGCATCATCAATCTCCCCCTTGGCATTTTGACAAAACCCTACCGAGATTTGTTTGAAGAATTTCTCTTAACCTCCACTTCTTCTCTTCTCCTCCCCCTTTTTGGAATAAATGACAAGGGGGTGTGATAGAGCCTATTTATACGCATTACTTAGATCTCAACCCTATGCTTGTTGGCATTATTTTATGTACAAAGATTATTGGTTTCCAGTGTTTTTGTATTTCAGGGCAAAACGAAGGCCTAAGTCGGATACGCGCTAACAGGCAGCGTTTAAGACGCGCATCACACAGCCTGCGGAGCTAGCGGCGCAAACAGAAGAATTGGCAGAGTCGACCACGGTGCGCTAACCGATTGCGCTAAGCAGATGCCATGCGCCAGGCGCAGATGATGGTGTTTCTAAATCCTGACACGACCAGATTTGGAAGTTGCCAAGGATGAGCCTCTGAGTAGTATATAAAGAAGAGAAGGAGGCTAGGGTTGAGAGACAATAAATTAGGATTCACAATTCATACACCCAGGAGGCACTGCGCAGCAGGACTGGAAAAGGATCTGCGCTAGCCGACCGCGCCAGCCAAGACTGCAACCTGCACGCACTGTTTGCTATTGTTTTCCTGGACACTTTAGTTATTATTTACTGTGTCTATGATGTTTATCACTAGCATGTCTAGCTAAACGCTTAGTATCGGTTGGGCATGAATCTATGAGTATTTCCTTTGAGACTTGCGCTTAATGCATAGCTTGCTTGCTTATATTAATTCTGTGCACATTACTGGCAGCTTGGTACATGAGTAGGGGAAGCCTTGAACCGCAATCTTACTCTTGTTGCTTGTTGTTGTTTGTTAAACTAGTTGAATAGCCTGACGGTGCTAACTAGGAGTAACGCGCTAGGATAGGAAATTACTACCTTGATCGGATTCGTGGTTGTTTAGTCTAGTGTAAGAATTAATAGCACATGAACTTTGATCGGAACATGCGCACATTTTTAGGAAGCCTTGATCGGACACTAACATTAGCAACCCAAACTAGACATTTAGAGTCGATGATAAGGAATACACTCATAGAGGATTGTCTGCGCCGATACTTCTCATAGTCATAGTACTTAATCTCTACTGCCTGCGCACGTCTAGTACAATTCCTGCGTTTACGACTGTTTACTCGAGCATCGCGCAACCCCAATCACTCAGCCCCCCCAATTTCATAAGTGTAGGTTACTGGCTAAAATTGAACTACTTGCTCCCTGTGGAGATCGACCCTTACTTAACCGCTGTACTAGTGGAAGAGGAAGGAATTAATTTGACGCGCACAACGACGCGCGGATCAAATTTTGGCGCCGTTGCCGGGGAGCAACACAGCTAAGTTTTAGCTAGTTTGCGTTTTTCCTTTTTAGTAACTAGTTATTTTAGTTTGTTTTGTTTTCTCGTTGTTGTTTCTGACAGCGCGCAATCACCATTAGCCTGCGCAACCTTGAAACAGTTGCGCTGCGCAGATTCTAGTCGCGCACTGACAGACGCAGCAGCATTAGTTATCTTTTAATTTCGTTTTCTTTGAGATATAGAACAGGTCATGGAGGATAACAGTGTCGTTGGAGACAACTTAGGGGACAGAACCCCGGAGGAAGCAAGAGCACATAACCGCGCAGCCCTGTTCAGAGAGGAAGTGCAGCGCGGGGTTGAAGCAAGGATGGCCGCTGAACTGTATAATGCGCCACCCGCGCGACAAGCTGCGCGACGCAGAACAGTGCGCGAGATGTCAGCCCCAATCACAGTTAACCAGCCATGGTGCATCGTGCTTCCGCCAGACGGACATTTTGAACTAAGGAGCTCGCTCATCCATCACATGCCCAAGTTCCACGGAATGAACAACGAAAATCCAGTCAAGCATGTGCGAGAGTTCCTAATCATTTGCGAGAACCTGAAGACAGAAGGGGAGAGCGATGAGGCGCTAAAGATGAAGGCATTCCCATTTTCACTATGTGATACAGCCAGACATTGGTTGATGAACTTACCCGCAGGATCAATTCACACATGGGAGCAGCTGCAGAAGAAGTTCCTGGACAAATTCTATCCCGCAGCAAAGATCGCGCTACTCAGGAGGGAACTGGCCGCGCCAAGGCAGAGCGCAGGAGAGTCACTGTCAGAGTATTACGAGCGTTTCAGGGAGCTAGAGGCCAACTGTTACAATCATGGCTTGCCCCAAAATGTGCTGATAGAGAACTTCCTGAATGGATTGCTACCCATGGAGCTGAGATTATTGAACGCATGCGCAGGAGGCGACATTTGCAACATGTACCCAGAAGACGCGTGGCAGCTGATAGAAGACTCTGCTGGTCAGGTAAGACATCAGCTAACACTTGAAAATAGTCGTGCTCGTTCTGTGCATCAGGTAGAAACAAGCGCTGAGATCAAGGAAATGAAGGCCATGCTGCAGAAGTTGATGAGCGAGCAAAGTGCACAACCAGTTGCGCCAAAGGTATGTGAATTCTGCAGGTCCACCGAGCACAAGACTGATGAATGTCCCACGCTTTTTGAAGAATCGAGAGATGTCAATGCTCTTGGAGGAAGGGATAACAGAGGGCCACCGAGAGAGAATCAGCCGCGCTATGGACTAGCCGCAAATGGATTCAGATGGAAGGAGGAAAATAATTTCCAAAGGCAGTCCACGGATCAGCGCGCGCCACAGCAGACGCAACAAGCTGCGCCCTACAATCCACCGCATCGCCGCACTGACGCACCAGCGCATAACAACCAGCAACCGAGGCGATCCTTAGAAGATATCGTGGGACAGCTAGCAGACACAGTGCGCAAAAATGACGAGAAGTATGACAAGAGGTTTGAGTCCATTGAAAAGCAGTTATCACAGATTGCTACCACGGTATATGAGCTAAAGAAGAGTGATGGCAACCTGCCTTCGCAAGTGATTCAGAACCCCAAAGGAGGAGTCAATGCAGTGACAGTGAGGACTGGGCGCACGATAGGAACAGAGCAGACCGCGAAGAAGCCCGCGCAACCAGCTGCGCAAGTCCCAGATCCAGCAGAACAGAATGCGTAACCAGAGCAAGACGCGCAACCAGAAGTGCAAGCCACAAGCCAGCCGGGCGAAGCGCCAGGTATAACACAATTGAAAGACAAGGGCACGAATCGTACTAATATACCTGCACCTTTCCCTGTGCAGGCACCATCGGCTAGAAAGGAAGCGCTGGACAAAGAGCTCTACGAGTTATTCAGTAAGGTGGAAATCAACATTCCCCTTATTGAAGCAGTTCGGCAGATCCCTAGGTACGCCAAGTTTTTGAAGGAGCTGTGCACAAATAAGCGAAAGAAAGGCGAGTGCGCACAGGTAATGCTAAATGCGCAGGCTTCAGCAATCGTGCAACATAAGGTACCACCTAAGTGCCGAGACCCAGGTACGTTCACCATCCCATGCACTTTAGGTAAAACCACAGTGAGCAACTGCATGATTGACTTAGGCGCATCTATCAATTTGTTACCTTATTCCCTATATGCGACATCGCGCCTTGGACCACTAAAGCCTGCAGGTCTCACCATTCAGCTAGCAGATCGGTCTTGCAAACAACCTGCAGGCATGATAGAGGATGTTCTTGTGCGAGTAGGAGAGCTGGTGTTCCCAGCAGATTTTTATGTGCTAGAAATGGAGGGTGAAGCAAGCACCAGCAGTGCGCAGATCCTACTGGGCAGACCTTTTCTGATGACCGCGCGCACAAAGATAGACATATGGAGGGGCACGCTCTCCATGGAGGTGGATGGCGAAGAAATCCATTTCAACATATTCAAGGGGATGCAACATCCTCATGAGGACGCCACAGTGCACGCAATGGACAGCTTAGATGATTTAGTCACAGATGCGCAATGCGCAAGCGCAACGGTAGGACCAGAGCCACTGGCACAGGCGGAGTTGGAGGAGCAGGACGAGGAGCTGAGCAGTGCTGAACCAGAGCTCAGACAGGTACACGATATAGTTCATATTTGCACTGCCAATAAAATCTTGCCCTCTATGGAACAGGCACCCAAGGTCGAGCTGAAGCAACTTCCAGAACACCTCAAATACATTTTCCTGGGAAATGAAGACACCCTGCCAGTGATCATAAAGAAAGGATTAGAAGAGGAGCAGGAAGTGCGCTTACAGCAGGTGCTGCGCAAGAACCAGCGCGCTATAGGATGGACACTGGCAGATCTGCGTGGAGTGAGCCCAGACGTATGCATGCATAGAATTCTGTTGGAAGATGGTGCCAAACCATCCAGGGAGGTTCAGCGCAGATTGAACCCAAATATAATGGAGGTGGTGCAGAAGGAGATTTTAAAGTTGCTTGACGCAGGAGTCATTTACCCCATCTCGGACAGCAAATGGGTCAGTCCAGTGCACGTTGTGCCTAAGAAGGGAGGAATCACAGTGGAAGAGAATGCGCAGGGCGAGCTAGTTCCCACGCGCATTCAGACTGGATGGCGCATGTGCATTGATTACAGGAAGCTTAACGCAGTCACGCGCAAGGATCATTTCCCGCTACCCTTTATGGATCAGATGCTGAACCGATTAGCAGGTAAGCCCTATTGTTGTTTCTTGGACGGATATTCAGGGTACAATCAGATACCCATAACTGCGGAGGATCAGGAGAAGACCACGTTCACCTGCCCGTTCGGTAAGTTTGCGTTTCGGCGCATGTCATTTGGGCTGTGTAACGCGCCAGGTACGTTCCAACGCCTTGTCATGAGCATTTTTTCTGATATGATTGGTATATGCATAGAAGTGTTCATGGATGATTTTACTGTATATGGAGGTACCTTTGATGCATGCTTAACTCATCTAGATAAGGTCTTAGCGCGCTGCATTTCTAAGAACCTAGTGCTCAATTATGAAAAATGTCATTTCATGGTAACACATGGTGTGGTAGTAGGACATATCATCTCAGAGGAGGGGATCAAGGTAGATAAAGCTAAAATTGATATTATTTCTAATCTACCTTATGCCACGAACGTGCGCGATGTGAAGTCATTCTTAGGACATGCCGGGTTTTACAGGCGTTTTATAAAAGACTTCTCTAAAATTTGTATTCCCCTGTCTAACCTCTTGCAAAAGGATGTGTGCTTCGACTTTACTGATGAGTGCAGGGCCGCGTTTGATAAGCTAAAGGAGGCGCTGACCAATGCACCAGTGATGCGCGCACCAGATTGGAACCTGCCATTTGAATTAATGTGCGACGCAAGTGATTATGCAGTAGGAGCAGTCCTGGGGCAGCGAGTGGACAAGAAGCCGCATGCCATTTATTATGCATCGCGCACACTGGACGCTACGCAGAGGAACTATACCACCACGGAGAAGGAGCTTCTGGCAATTGTGTTTGCGCTGGAGAAGTTCCGTGCATATGTTCTAGGCGCTAGGGTCATCATATACACAGACCACGTAGCCATCCGCTACCTAATGTCCAAGAAGGAAACTAAGCCGCGCCTGATGCGCTGGGTGCTCTTACTTCAGGAATTTGACTTGGAGATCAAAGACAAGAAGGGCACGGAGAACACAGTTGCGGACCACCTGAGCAGGATCGTAAAAGAGGAGGAGACAGGGCAGATCACGGAGACATTTCCTGACGAGCATCTGATGGCGCTGACAGGTAAGGTACCATGGTATGCGCACATTGCGAATTACCTGGTCACATGTACGTTTCCTCCGCATTTCAATAAAACCCAGTGCATGAGATTGAAACATGAGTCCAAGCATTACATTTGGGATGATCCGTATATGCTCAGAATAGGACCTGATCAGATATTGAGGCGCTGCGTGCCTGACCATGAAATTAACTCTGTTTTGATGTTTTGTCATGCGCACGCATGTGGAGGACACTTTGGTCCCAAGCGCACCAGCAGGAAGGTCCTGGACTGCGGATTTTATTGGCCGCACCTGTTTAGAGACGCATATGACTACTGCAGGAACTGTGACAGGTGCCAGCGCACAGGAGGCATATCAGCGCGCAACGAGATGCCGCAGACGCCAATTCTAGTGGATGAAGTGTTTGATATATGAGGAATTGACTTCATGGGGCCATTTCCCCCATCTGCCGGCTATGAATATATATTGGTCGCGGTGGACTATGTCTCCAAATGGGTCGAAGCTAAGGCCACACGGAAGGATGATGGTAAGACGGTCGCTGAGTTTCTGAAAACTAACATCTTTTGCAGGTACGGGGTGCCTAAGGCAATCATCAGCGACCAGGGGACGCACTTTTGCAACAGGATCGTGGCGCAAGTTTTCAAGCATTATGGGGTGCGCCACAAGACGTCCACTGCTTATCATCCTCAGACAAATGGACAGGCCGAGGTTTCCAACAGAGAGATCAAGCGCATCTTGGAGAAGACTGTGAGACCATCTCGCAAAGATTGGAGCCAGCGCCTGGACGATGCGCTGTGGGCATACCGCACTGCGCATAAGACACCAATCGGGACTTCACCGTTTCGGTTGGTCTACGGAAAAGCATGCCATCTGCCAGTAGAGCTAGAGCACAAAGCATATTGGGCCTTACGCATTTGCAACCTAAACCTAGACGAGGCCGGAAACGAGCGCGCATTTGAGCTCAGCGAATTAGAAGAGCTCCGCCTGGATGCCTATGAGGGACTGCGCGATTACAAGGAGCGGACAAAGGCGTTTCATGACAAGCATATCCTTAGACGCACTTTTGAGCCAGGAGACCAGGTATTATTATTCTCATCACGCCTGAAGCTCATGCCTGGAAAGCTGCGCAGCAAATGGACAGGACCGTACACAGTCACCAAGGTTTTCCCCTATGGAACAATCGAATTAGAAAACGAGCACCGGCATCGTTTTCAGGTCAATGGGCAGAGAGTCAAACGATATCTAGGAGAGCCTTGGGATGGTACAACGCGCGACATTGAGTTGGCAGAGCCAGAGATAACAGATGCGCCAGCTGCTGCGCCAGAGGCACCACCAGATGCACCAGAGGGAGAACTGGAAACTATTGCTCACATTTCTTCTTCCTCTTCATCTACCCTCGTTACTGCAGACTTCTCACATATTATCCATGTTGACTACCCTTCTCACCCTTTGCGTAGGACCAAGAAGAACACAACACATGCACAAGCGCGGGATCACTCAGGAGCAAGAGTGGGGGAGGTCGCTGGCACACATTTAGGCACGTAACGAGGTACAGTCGAGCCAACGACGTTAAACAAAGGCACTTGTCGGGAGGTAACCCGACTCGTTTTACTTTTACATGTCTTTCTATCAGTTTTTCTAGTGTCTTTTAGTTAGTTTAGGTCTTGTAGTTTTTAGTCGAGCAGCAGTGCGCAGGACAGCTGCGCCAGTCAGGGGGTATATAAGGGCAGGACTTAGAAAAATTTCAGCACTTTTTCACACTCGACCGTTGCAAGCAGCTCCCGCCTTCGCACCTCCGCCCACTGTCCGACGCCCAACCCAGCTTCAGTTTAGAGAGATTTGCAGAGCACACGGCCGCACAGTGAGAATTTTTGGCGTCGCTGGAGGCGGGATACAAGGAGATCAGGTACCGACATAGGGGCGTCTGGTACATTGCCTCAGCTAAGAGGTTGAAGCGCACACTGAGGTGCGGTAAGGTGCGCGAGGATGACATAGACACGCACACCAACCAGGAGGCTTGGCGCGAGATGGCGACCGGGCCAGTCTTTGCCGCGGGGCGCAGCAGGGGACGTGAGCTGCGTGACCCGTGGATGTTCTACCTATGGCGCCTGGTCGCTTATGCAGTTATCGGGCGATTTAATGGTGCGCCCAAGATCAACCTCCTGGACTTGGACATCTTGAAGGGGCTATACTATGGGAGGAAGGTGCTATTTGTCTCGAAGATGGTGGTCTACTGGAGCCGGGTCAGCGCGAGGGGACCGCTGACCTGCGGAGGGATAATTACGCACCTGCTGCGGGCGTTACATGGAGAGCCTGAGGTGCCAGAGCAAACTATGGTGCTGGCTGTCCCTCTGGACCGCGCCCACATGCTGCAGATACAGGCGGTAGCTATGAGGGAAGATGGCACATTGGAATGGTGCTACCACCTGCAGCCGGCCAGAGTGCCGCGGCTAAGAGCAGAGAGCAGTGCGCAAGCAGCAGAGGCCGCGCAGGAGATGGAGGAGGATGAAGTTCCAGAGCAAGCTATGCCTCCAGTCAGGCGCGCAAGGACCCGCGCGCAGACTGGAGCGCACCAGAGGGCCCGCGCACCACAGGGGGAGCCAGTCACCATTTCCATCGAGGATTCTCCCCCGCGTGCCCCAGGGAAGCGCCCAAAGACAGCGGCTGTGGCGGCGCCTGAGGAAGCATCAGCAGAGCAGCGCATGATTTTCAACGTCATGCGCGTGCTCGAATATTTAGCGCCAGAAGGGGCGGACTTAAGCATGAGCCCACCATCAGGGTGGAGATTTGGAGACGCGATTCCCCCTCTCCTCAGCCTGCACCGGCCACCTCCAGGTTCCCCCAGTGAGCCGCATCAGCCAGCCAGCCCTCCCACTCAGCCCCCAGTATATCCAGCAGCACCCTCTCCAGTACCAGTACCAGCACCAGCCCTAGCGCCAGCAACAGAGTCAGCCCCTGCACCAAAGCCTGCACCAGCAGCCCCAGCACCGGAACCCACCCCTGCACCAGAATAAGTACCAGCACCTGCACCTTCCCCTGCCCAGCCGACCAGTCCAAGGTCCCCTAAAGCCGAACCCATACTTAGCACCAGCTCAGACTCGCTTTGGGACCCCATCTCCGAGGACGAGGCGCAGCCTGTCGCCCTTTCAGTTGTACCGCCTTCCTCCAGCACCTCTGTGACGGATTCTTCAGAGGAGGAGGCGCATAGTTCAGCGGCTGCGTCCAGCTCGGAGGACATCTAGAGCTGCGGGGGGGTGGGGGCGCATTTTATTTCCTTTCGGGTGGTGTCTTTCCCTTTATATGCTGAACTTTATTTGCTATTGTGTTGCTATATTTGTGTTGAACTCTTGTGCTACATATTTTGTGCCCCTATGCTATATTTGCGCTTCTTTGACTTTATGTTCTTAGTTTTTATGTTCTTTATTTTCTGCTTGCATGCATGTGCGCGTCCTCCGTGCGCTTGAGCTTGAGTCGTGGGGACACGTCTCTGTTTAAGTGTGAGGGGGGGGGGGAGCGTTACACTTACATTTCACGTTTTTTTGAGCTTTTTAGTGTAGCTTAGTTTAATTGAAGGAAACAGTAGCAGTAGTGCGCTTGAGTGCGGGCTGCGCGCACTGTCCAGCTTGTTGCGTATCCATATTGCTTCGTGCGCTGCTATCAACTATTTTTAGTATATTTTTTTCGTTTTTTCTGCTCCAGTTAGTTGGGATATACAGGGGATGTGGAGTTGACAGAAACGCTCTAGAGAGGCGGTTAGTCGTTCGCACTTCAGAGGAGAGGTATATGGTCGAGAGCGCGAGTGGAGGCCTGTGCTTCGCGACCTTCGGAACAAGAGAGTGCGTTCAGTCAGGCAGATGCCGAAGGCAAGTACCCAAAAGCGTGGCGAGGTGGGAAAACAGACCACCTTCTCTCTGGTAGTCGAGCCAAGGAAGGCGGGCGCGGGTGTAAACCCGTGCGCCGACCTGCGCAGACAGACCAAGGAGGGAGAGCGGGGCGGTGTTCCATAGCTGTTATCCGGAGGCCGAGACTGGAACCGTCCTGGGAAAGATAGGAATCATAGACAGAGCTGTACACAAGAAAAATACCAGCAGATGATTTGCGCTACAAAAGAATCAGCATGCGCACAAGTACCAGCGTGCGCAAAATCCACAAAGAAAATCATCAAAAAGCTTGAGTTCCCAGGAAAGTGCGCGGAAGAATCACGCACCGGAAGAAGCTTGCGCTGTTAACCATATACCCATCCTCGGAGTAAGAGCTGACAGCCCGGAGCCTATAAAGAGCTATCTCCCAGCCATCCGAAATGATTTTGAAATTTCACAGTGTCTCAATCCGGCAGATTTGTGAACAAGCAGTTGCTGCAGCACACTCTTGTTCACAAGAATTAATCTCAGCAAGCAACAAACAATGCACAAGTTTGTTCACCCAGTTCGGCCAATCTGCCTACGTCTGGGGAGGACTATTCTCCAGTCCTCAATCCACTCAACCAAAGGTTCCAAGTACACTAGGTTACAACGCACGCAACCTATGCTACTCAACCTCTTGTTGACTACTCAGCACAATCAGAACAAGCTCTGATTTGTGCCAGCACACCCTCTACAATATGTCAGTCTAGAATAGCTACAATCCTCTCAAAGAACTCAGCCTATTCTATCCTACACTACTCAGCAGGGTTGCTGCAGCAACAGCTGTAACACACAGCTGAAGCACACTGTCCGCGTCGCTCCAAGGCCTTCTGCCGAGCCGATCGAACCACTCCAAGAGCGCTGCACACTCTGAGTAACTCCCCCTCACTCAGTGACCACCTGTCACTAGTGAGTTCTTCCGCACGAACCTCGACCGAGCCTTCCACCCGTCAGTTCTCCCGCGGCTGCCTCTTGATCAACCAACAAGCTCACCAGCTCTGAATTGGCTTCCAGATCAATGCACGAATCAGTCTTTGCAACACCTGATTCTCTTCTGCAATGCACACCACAGCTCTGCGCTCAACTCTCTGCCCGTGTGTGTTTGATCGAAGAACAACGTCCGTAGCACCCAGAAAATCCTCTCTCTGAAATCTGTGTCTACTCTCGTGTATCACTCAGCTTCGATCACCCTCTTCAGCCCTCAAACCTTCTGCTTAAATACCCACACCACTTTAAGCAATTTCCAGGTTTAGGCAATTGACCCACAAGATCAATTATCTCCTAAAATCTAGGAGATTAGATTTGATTAATATCTTCAATGCAAATCTCCTTCTCTGACTAGCAAACCTTGCTGAAAAATGCTCAGCAGCATTTTAGAAAACCTTCTAAGAGAAAGAACACAACTGCCATACCTCCAGAACGAACTCAGCACAAAGCTGCTACTCGGACAATTGAACCAGCACTTGAACCAGCACCTGCTGCAGCATCCTCTGCTGCATCTGCTGCTGGTTTACTTCTGCTGGTCTGCTTGATTGTTTGAGCTGCAGCAGCTCCTTGTTCACGTATGTTGGTTTTGTCAAGAATTGCCATACTTGCAACAACAGATTTTCATCACAGCTGAGAGGTAATGAATTTCGAAATCACTATACTTAAACTGTTGACAGCAGTTGTGCGCAGGTGGTAGAGCAGCGCAAGGTGTTCAGTAGTGCAGATCGCGCCAGAGTGCAAGACTGTGCGCTAGACTCCAGAGAGGTAATGGTATCCGTGCTTGAGTGCTTGTTCGAGGACGAACAAGGGGCAAGTGTGGGGGGGTTTGATAGAGCCTATTTATACGCATTATTTAGATCTCAACCCTATGCTTGTTGGCATTATTTTATGTACAAAGATTACTGGTTTCCAGTGTTTTTGTATTTCAGGGCAAAACGAAGGCCTAAGTCGGATACGCGCTAACAGGCAGCGTTTAGGACGCGCATCACATAGCCTGCGGAGCTAGCGGCGCAAACAGAAGAATTGGCAGAGTCGACCACGGTGCGCTAACCGATTGCGCTAAGCAGATGCCATGCGCCAGGCGCAGATGGTGGTGTTTCCAAATCCTGACACGACCAGATTTGAAAGTCGCCAAGGATGAGCCTCTGAGCAGTATATAAAGAAGAGAAGGAGGCTAGGGTTGAGAGACAATAAATTAGGATTCACAATTCATACACCCAGGAGGCACTGCGCAGCAGGACTGGAAAACACACGAGCTTGTTGAGAGGATCTGCGCTAGCCGACCGCGCCAGCCAAGACTGCAACCTGCACGCACTGTTTGCTATTGTTTTCCTGGACACTTTAGTTATTATTTACTGTGTCTATGATGTTTATCACTAGCATGTCTAGCTAAACGCTTAGTATCGGTTGGGCATGAATATATGAGTATTTCCTTTGAGATTTGCGCTTAATGCATAGCTTGCTTGCTTATATTAATTCTGTGCACATTACTGGTAGCTTGGTACATGAGTAGGGGAAGCCTTGAACCGCAATCTTACTCTTGTTGCTTGTTGTTGTTTGTTAAACTAGTTGAATAGCCTGACGGTGCTAACTAGGAGTAACGCACTAGGATAGGCAATTACTACCTTGATCGGATTCGTGGTTGTTTAGTCTAGTGTAAGAATTAATAGCACATGAACTTTGATCGGAACATGCGCACATGTTAGGAAGCCTTGATCGGACACTAACATTAGCAACCCAAACTAGACATTTAGAGTCGATGATAAGGAATACACTCATAGAGGATTGTCTGCGCCGATACTTCTCATAGTCATAGTACTTAATCTCTACTGCCTGCGCACGTCTAGTGCAATTCCTGCGTTTAAGACTATTTACTCGAGCATCGCGCAACGCCAATCACTCACCCCCCCCCCCAATTTCATAAGTGTAGGTTACTGGCTAAAACTGAACTACTTGCTCCCTGTGGAGATCGACCCTTACTTAACCGCTGTACTAGTGGAAGAGGAAGGAATTAATTTGACGCGCACAACGACGCGCGGATCAGGGTGCTCCTGGCTGCCCTATGGAAGCAACACACAGAGCCCCAGAGAGGCTCTCAGGTCTTCGAACCTGACTGCGTCCAGAGCTTTTGTGAAGATATCAGCAAGTTGTTTAGCAGACACAACATGTTGTAGCGCAATGATCTTCTTTTCAACTAGATTACGGATGAAGTGATGACGAATGTCAATGTGCTTGGTTCTGCTGTGCTGAACCGGATTCCTAGATATGCTGATGGCACTCATGTTGTCACAGTAGAGAGTCATTGCATCTTGATCAAGACCATACTCACTCAGCATTTGCTTCATCCACAACATTTGGGCACAGCAGCTCCCAGCAGCTATGTATTCAGCCTCGGCAGTGGATAGTGAAATGCTATTTTGCTTCCTGCTAAACCAGGACACCGGGTTATTTCCTAAGAAGAAGCATCCTCCTGAAGTCTCTTCTTGTCCTCTGAGCATCCCGCCCAGTCCGCATCACTGTATCATACCAGATTAGCATTTGTTTCCTTAGTATACCATAGGCCATAGTTCACAGTTCCTCCAACATACCGAATGATTCGCTTGACCAACTGCAAGTGACTATCTTTGGGAGAGGCTTGAAATCTGGCACAGACTCCTACTGCAAAGGAAATGTCAGGGCGGCTGGCAGTCAGGTACAGTAAGCTCCCAATCATGCTTCTGTAGATTGTCTTACTCACTTCCACTCCATGTTCATTTTTGATTGCCTTGACATCTGTGGCAGCAGGGGTTCGTTTGTGACTGGCCTTATCTAGCTGGAACTTCTGCACAAGGTTCTTGCTGTATTTGCTTTGAGCAATAAAGATGCCATCTTCTTTCTGGGTAATCTCCAGACCAAGAAAATATGACAGTTCTCCAACCATACTCATTTGAAATTCCTGCTGCATGTGATTCACAAACTGCTTCACCAGGTGCTGAGACTTTGATCCAAAAACAATATCATCCACATAGATTTGTGCAATGATCACATCTGACTTGGTTCTTTTGACAAATAGAGTTTTGTCAGCTCCCCCTCGTTTGTAGCCATGTTTTTCTAAGAACACTGTCAACCTCTCATACCATGCCCGAGGAGCCTGTTTCAGTCCGTATAAGGCTTTCTTCAACTTATAAACATGCTCTGGGAAATGGGGATCTTCAAAACCTTTTGCTGAGAGACCTAAACTTCTTCAGAGAGGTCTCCGTTCAGGAACACACTTTTGACATCCATTTGATAAAGTTTAAACCCAAGGAAACATGACATGGCTAAAAGGAGTCTAATGGCCTCCAGGCGAGCAAATGGAGCAAATGTTTCTTCAAAATCCAGACCCTCAATCTGAGAATATCCCTGAGCAACCAGACGGGCTTTATTTCTTGTGATGTTTCCCTTCTCATCAGTTTTGTTCTTGAAGATCCACTTTGTGCCTATGATATTCACTCCATGGTCTGTCCACCAGATCCCAGACATCGTGTCTTTCGAACTCTGCCAGTTCCTCCTGCATAGCCAACATCCAGAATTCATCACTCATGGCTTCCTTGAAATTCTTAGGTTCAATGCTGGACATAAAACATGTATTGAGGTAAGCATGGCTTCTGGTTCTTCTTCTGTCTGCCGGATCTCCAATCACATTTGTCAGGGAATGATTCTTCTGAATCTTCTTTGGTGGCTGCCTTGAGGGTGGATCAGGAGCCTCAGTGTGCAGATCTTCAGACAGGCTTTCTAATTGAACATCTGGAATTTCTGCTTCAGCACTTGCTGTAGCATCTTCTGGAGCTGCAACTTGTTCACCTCTGGTCTGTCTGTCAGACACCTCTTCAAGATCATTGTCTTCATCATCAGTGGCAGTATCAGGGGCAGAAACTTCTTCAGCATCATTGACAACAATATTTATGGATTCCATTACTGTATTTGTCCGCTGGTTGTATACTCGATAAGACCTGCTGTTTGTTGAATAACCCAAGAACAATCCAGGATCACTCTTTGGGTCAAGTTTCTTTCTATACTCCCGATCTCTCAGAATGAAACATTCACTTCCAAAGATGTGGAAGTATTTAACAGTAGGCTTCTTCTGATTCCAGAGCTCATAGCAGGTCTGATTGGTTCCTCTCAATAAGGAGACGCTATTTATGATGTAACATGCGGTGTTCATAGCTTTTCTGCCCAAAATCTCAGGGGAACTCTCTTAGCATGAATCATGACTCTGGCCATTTCTTGAATTGTTCGATT
The DNA here is from genome assembly GCA_963678935.1 of Umbilicus rupestris. NCBI lineage: Eukaryota > Viridiplantae > Streptophyta > Magnoliopsida > Saxifragales > Crassulaceae > Umbilicus > Umbilicus rupestris. The sequence goes on along the minus strand of OY787611.1, from coordinate 10,705,674 downwards.
CTTTCGTTCCACTACACCATTCTGCTGAGGGGTGATGGGAGAGGAGTACTGATGTGAGATACCTCTTTGACGACAGAAATCATCCATAGCTTCGTTTTCAAATTCCCTACCATGATCACTGCGAATGCTGCTGATTCTGAGATCTTTCTCTTACTCTAGGCGAGACACAAGAGACACTATAACTTTCACAGTATCTGATTTTTCTCTCATAAAATCAATCCAGGTGAATCTAGAGTAGTCATCAACACAGACAAAAGCATACTTCTTTCTGCCCAGACTCTCAACTTCCATTGGTCCCATCAGGTCCATGTGAATCAGCTGTAGAGGTCTGGTAGAACCTACATCTTTGACTCTTGGGTGTGACGCCTTCTTTTGTTTCCCAATCTGACAATCTCCGCAGATAGAATTTATCTCCCCTTTTATTTGTGGTATTCCTCTGACAAGCCCTTCTGCTGCAATTCTCTTCAAGGTTCTCAGGTTAACATGCCCCATTCTTCTGTGCCATAGAATCATTTCCTCGGCCTTTGTCGGCATACATTTCGGATCAGGTGAGTTTGGACTCACGTTGAGAAGATAATAGTTACTTTTTGATCTGGCTCCTTCCAAAATACATTTTCCAGATTTGTCAAAAACTTTGCACGAGTCTTTCGTAAATTTCACCTGTCTAGTCCCATCACACAGCTGACTAATACTTATGAGATTCGCCTTTAGTCCTTCCACAAGTAAGACATTACTCAGGCTCGGCATTCCTTCAACTGCCAAAGTTCCCTTGCCCAGAACTCTTCCTTTTAGGCCGTTTCCAAACTTCACCCGTTGTTCCAGACAGGGTATTATGTTTTTTAAGAAGGTTCTTTCTCCTGTCATGTGCCCTGAACAACCACTGTCAAAATACCAGCTTATCTTGTCCGAGGTGCTTGCGGTGCTAACAAGCGCGAGGAGCTGAGGCCCGCATGATTCTGCTTGAAAGATCCCCTGGCTGAAGCTATTCCGGCATAAGGTGAAGAACAGTTTCTTTTTATGTGACCTTTGCGTCCGCAGCAATAACATCTTTTATACTTTGAAACTCTCTTGTCACGGTGATACAGAGGTTGCTGTAGCAGGTGCTGGTTCAACCTTCCTTGTGTTTTTCTGCCTCTTCTGACCGATCTGTATCTGGCCAAGTTGCATTCATCCTCACTCAGACTTTTCTCGTCTTCACTTCCACTGGCAGAGAGAGCCCTCTTTTTAATTGGTTTACTAGTGCAGTTGATTTGTCGATGACCATAGCCTGCACAGTTCCAGCATTGGACTCCCTTTTTCATTTCTTTCTTCTCGTCTTCGTCCTGAGCTGGTTCCTTCCCTTTCCTTTTATTTTCATTACCTCTTCTGAATTGTTTTCGTGAAGAGGAGCTTTTCCCAGTTCTTGAGTCCATGTTCTTCAGGAGCTTTCCAAGGTTCTTGACAAGCATACTCAGCTGGTCATCTGGAACTGTCTTCTTGGCTTCTGTTTCAGCTTTCAGTCCAACATTCTTGTCCTTAGGAGTGGTGTCTTCTTTAACCAGTTTCATCTCAAATTGTTTGAGAGACCCCATCAACTCTTCCAACTTCATGAATCTGACATTTTGAGCGTCTTCAATGGCCGTCACTTTCATGTAAAATTTTGTGGGCAGCGATCTGAGAACCTTCCTGATCAGCTTCTCTTCATGGATAGGTTCACCAAGAGCATGGGCTTCATTTGCAAGATCACAGAGTTTAGCATTAAACTCAGTGACAGTCTCCTCTTCCAGCATTCTCAGATTCTGAAACTGTGTGGCAATGATCTGGAGTCTTGACAGCTTCACTCTATCAGTTCCTTCATGAGCAGTTTGCAGAATTTCCCATGCTTGTTTGGCCATGTCACAATTTGAAATCAGCCTGAAATTGTTAGCATCAACTGCAACAAAAATCGCATTCAGAGCCTTTGAATTACCAATTGCTGTAGCTCCTTCTTCAGCAGTCCATTGTTCTTCAGGCTTTATCCGTGTGACTCCCTGTTCATCCATGGTGATTGGGGGAGACCACTGGACCACGACAGCTCTCCATGTCTTCTCATCAATAGCCTTGAGAAAGGCTTTCATTCTAGCTTTCCAATATCCATAGTTGCTCTCTTCCAACAATGGAGATCTGCTTGTGCTCTGTCCTTCCTTCATTGTCTTGGCTTCTTCAGAGACATTGTAGGATCTTTTACTCTGTGTGTTGAGCTCCCGCTCTGATACCAATTGAAATTCGCAGTGTCTCAGTTCGACAGATTTGTGAACAAGCAGTTGCTGCAGCACACTCTTGATCACTCGGAAATTGTCTCAGCAAACAATGAACAAGCCAGAAGTTTGTTCACCCAGTTCGGCCAACTGCCTACGTCTGCGGAGGACTATTCTCCAGTGCTCAATCCACTCAATACAAAGGTCTCCAAGTACACTTGGTTACAACTCACGCAACCTATGCTACTCAACCTTGTGTGGATCACTCAACACATTCAGAACAAACTCTGACTTGTGTCTGCACACCCTCTACAAATGTCAATCTAGAATAGCTACAGTCTTCTCAAAACTCAGCCTATTCTAAACTACACTCACTCAGCAGGGTTGCTGTAGCAACTGCTGTAACACACAACTGAAGCACAAATGTCCGCGTCGCTCCAAAGCGTTCTGCCGAGCCGATTGAACGATTCCACAAGCGCTGCACACTCTGGAATACTCCCCCTCACTCAGTGACCTCCTGCCACTAGTGAGTACTGCCGCAAAGCACTCGACCGAGCCAACCACCCGTCAGTTCTTCCGCGGCTGCCCTTGATCAACCAACAAGCACCACTGCTTTGAATTGGCTTCCAGATCAAGCTTGGATCAGACTCTGCAAGTCCTGACCACCTTCTGCTTCTGTCACCACAGCTCTGCGCTCACGCTCTGCTCTTGGGTGATGATCGAAGAAAATGTCCGTCGCGCACCACAAATTGCTCTCTCTGAATTCTGTGTATGCACTCGTGTATCCCTCAGCTTCGATCAACCTTTCTGCTCTGAACACTTTTCGCTTAAATAGAAGCACCAACATAAAGCAAGACCAGTTTTAAGCAATGTCTCAAAAAGATCAATTATCTCCTAAAATCTAGGAGATTAGATTTGATTTAGATCCTCAACCCAAATCTCCTTCTCTGGCTAGGAAACCAAGCTGGAAAATTCTTCCCAGCAATTTAGAAATACCTCTGAACTGCTCCGCAGAGCTGCCAGTCCTTCTGACCCAGCCCAGGACGCTGCTGCTATTTGAACAGTTGATACAGCCACTTGAACAAGCTCCTGCTATAGCAACCCCTGCTGTAGCTGCTCCTTGTTCACTTGTGTTGTAGTTGCTCCTTTGTTCACTTGCTCTAGTTTTGTCAAACACTGCCATACTGCATCATCAGGTGGTGATATGGTGTTGTGGTGGTGGTAATTTAAGTACTTAAGTTAAGTTAACTTCAGTTAAATTAAGTTAAGTTAAGTTAAATTCAATTAAATTTAGATAAGTTAAGTTAAGTTAAGTATAAGTTCAGCTCTAAAGAACAAACCCCAAGTCACACCAACAAGTGGTCTTCAGAAGAATATGTCCAATGAATGATTACCATTGGCTAGAAAAGCAAAGAATGGTCAGAAACAAATACGAACCAAACCATTGGGAGAAAGCAATCAAAAGGGAGTCTCGGGAAACGCAGGTGTGGAGACCTAAATGTGAAAAGTGGAAAGACAGGATGTATGATTGTCAGAAACAATGTAAACGGAGACCAACCCAACTATGGGTGAAGAAACAACCATCTGTCCTTAACAAGGAACCTCCGGACAATGGGCGTAGCACCAGTAAATAAGTGATTCAGACCCGCGCAACTATAGCAATCAGGACCTGAAAAAGCTTGTTCAAATCATCTAGTTGCCAAAGATAGAAGAGGTCACATGCTGAGCACGTGCATCTGGAAAAATAGGAAAAACAGCTGGTAAATCAAATTTCTAGGGCACAATTGTTTGAAGCTTTCCCCAAAAGTTCACAGATCAATCCTCTCCCGTCCTTGTTTCATTTCTATCCTGCATTAGTTTTGATGATAACAATGATTAACAATATTGAAACGATATTAAGTAATCTTGTTGAAACTGGAATCTCATTAGCAATGTCGACTACATACTGACTCCAGATGTAGGCTACATAAAGTTACATTGTTAACTGCTTGTGCTAATGGAGACTTCATATGGAAATCTGTATGTAGACTACATCACAGTGATAGTTTATATACTTGGTATTGCATGTGGACTACATGTAACTATCATATGTCGGCTACATGTCAGTTAAACAGTTTCCACACTTAGCAGTTTCTTGACAGTTCAGGACAGTTTTGTTATTTGAATCAAAGCTTATCCTTTTGAAGTTAAAAGGTGCAAGCGGTTGTTAAATTCAAATTACAAACCGACACAACCGTTCATCTCTTTTCCTATATCTATACCTTACAATCTTGACAAGAAACCATTTTTCTTCTTCTATTTTTGAAATTCATACAAGCGCACAAAAAGCAAACTCAACTCTCGCAGATTTTCTACTTTCAATCTTTCCCGAGAGTTCCCTTCTCCTTCAAAGCAAAGTTTCCCGCTGCCATATACTCTGAAGCTTTGAAGTACTCTGCACAGATTCATCAGTTGAATCCAACTCTTGTGCAGAAAGAGACGTGTTCCCACAACAAAGAATCTACACCGTCAAGGTTGTTGCTTAGCCTGCAAAAGCAAAGTTGTGAGTTTCTTTGTTGATCTGAAAACAAAGGGGTTTCTGGTTTAGCCCACTGAAAACCATTGTACAGGTTCTTTGGCAGATCCTATTGAAAAGCCATCGTTAATAAGAAAAGCCTCAAGTGGTTACTTGAGGAGTGGAGTAGGTTATTTGCAATAATAACCGAACCACTTTAAAAGACTTGTGTTCTTTACTTTTCTAGTATTCTATTGATTGTCCATTCAATTTAAATATTGGACAAACGCGAAGTTTAGAAAGCCACGATTCCAACAATTGGTATCAGAGCAGGTTGATTCACTTTGGTTTTGCTTCAAAACGGTGAATCACTCGCTATGGCAAACTTCGCTAATCCAGTAGAAGGACTTTCAATATCCAGACCTCCATTCTTTAATGGAGACAATTACTCCTTATGGAAAACACGTATGGAAGTGTATTTCCAGAGCATAGACGTAGATCTATGGAAAGTAATAAAACAAGGTCCTTTTGCTCCCGTCAAAGATGCTGGTACAAAGGAGGAACCAAATTGGAGACCTAAGAAAGATTCCGAACTCACTGAGGATGACAAAAGAAAACTTACCTTGAATGCCAAGGCTAAGACAATACTCTTTTGTGCACTCTGTGATGTTGAACTCCAGCGTATTCTAACTTGTGAAAACGCAAAGGAGATATGGGAAAACTTAGAAGTCATCCATGAAGGAACCTCTCAAGTTAAGCAGCAGAAAATTGACAGACTTGTAAGAGCATATGAACTCTTCAAGATGGAAAAGGATGAGAACATATCAAGCATGTTCACAAGATTTACATCCATTACCAACTCTCTTCAATCTCTCGGGAAGACCTACGCAAACCATGAAAAAGTCAGAAAGGTTTTGCGAAGTCTCCCTAGAACATGGCAACCAAAAGTTACTGCCATCGTTGAGAGTAAAGATCTGAATGTGTTAAGTCTACAGGATCTACTTGGATCACTTTTGACTCATGAGATTGATTTGGAAGGTTTTGAACCAGAACCTATCAAACCAAAGACAATAGCATTCAAATCCGAAAAGATAGAATTTGACAGTGATGATGATGATGATGATATCGCATTAATCACTAGACAATTCAAGCAATTCCTGAGAAAGAGATCAGGAAAGAAAACTGATCCATCACAAGTTGTATGTCACAACTGTGGTAAAAAGGGTCATTATAAAAGTTCATGCACTTTAAAGAAGAAGAACTTTGAAAAAGGAGAAAAATCTTTCAAAGTCACCACTTGGGATGAATCAAGTGAAGATGAAGAAGCAACTTCAACGGATGAAGTAAACCTATGTCTTATGGCAAATAAAGACGATCAAGTAAGTAATGATCCCTCAAATTTCTCATTTGATGAAGCATCCAATGCATATTTTAATTTATATTATAGATACAAGGAATTGTATGAGGAAGTAAAATCACTCCGTAGTGAGAAAAGTATCCTTGTTAAAGAAAATACGAAATTGAAAGATACAATTTCAAATCTTAACAAAGGTACTTGTGATTTAAATGATCTCTTGGATGTCCAACGATCTGTCGACAACAAACATGGGATTGGTTATGATCACTCCATCAAAAAGGGTGGAAATGTCACTCCCATTAAGTTTGTAAGATCTACTGACACAAGAGAACAACTTCCTGAACAAACCTCTGTTCACCATACTATTCCTAAAATAGCTAAGGAATCAGGTCATCAAGTTGAGAAAACCCGTGTATCAACAACTATTGATACTAGACAAAGGATCAGTAAGACTCATACAAATGATCGATCCAAGTACAATCAGATTAGCCCACGTAGACGTAGGCAATCAGATTATACCTGTCATGAGAATCACAATACATGTAGGAAACAAAATGATCATGCATGTAACCTCCATGTGATAGATAGGCCAAGTCAAACTTTGCATAAACGTCATAACAATGCTGCATGTAGGCAACATGCCACTCGTTCATGTAGGCTACATGTCAGGAATGGACGAAAGCAAAGTCTGCACAAATCACGCATCACTGATACATGTAGGCAACATGAGAATAACTTATGTAGGCCACATGTTAGGAAAAGGAGGAAGCCTGTCAATAAAATAAGAAACTCCTCTAGCATGTCACACTCTAGACATGCTTCTAAGATCACACCTAGGATACATAGGGTATGGATTCCTAAAGAATACCTACCAGACACTCTTATAAAGTCAAGAGAACCCATATTAGTTAGGGTTCCTTAAATGCATCTCCTCACCTATTGCAGGATGTCAATACCAAGAGTTGGTATTTGGACAGTGGATGTTCACGCCATATGACATGGGATAAAACCATGTTTTCATCTTTCAAGTCCTACAATGGTGGGACCGTATCTTTTGGTAATGATAAGAAAGGAAAGATCATTGGGATTGGTAACATAACTGGTGAAAATTCATTACTAATTGAGGATGTGCTGTTAGTCTCTCATCTAAAGCATAATCTCATTAGTGTTAGCCAGCTATGTGACAAAGGATACAAAGTAACCTTCACTCCTAATAACTGTATTATTCATGATTCAGTTAAAGGACAAACCATTGAAGGGTTACGGATAGGAAATGTTTATAAATTAGATATGAACATATCCACATCCAATGTATGCCTATCAGCCACTACCGAAAGCACATGTCAATTGTGGCATAAGCGTCTTGGTCATGTCAACTATGATCTCCTGAAGTTCCTCCAAAGGAATAAGTTAGTGAGAGGACTTCCTGAGACAAGTTTCAAAAAGGAAGGATTGTGTGGTCCATGCCAGAAGGGTAAACAACACAAAACCTCCTTTAAAAGCAAGAAAGACATAACCACGTCTAAGCCACTTGACTTAATCCACATGGACCTGTTTGGACCAGTGGATGTCAAAAGTATAAGTGGAAAATCCTATGCTTTCGTTCTTGTTGATGATTATTCTAGATATACTTGGGTATATTTTCTTGCACATAAGAATGAAGCCTTGGAATGTTTCAAGGAGTTCTATAATCTTGTATGCAATGAAAAGAATGATAAAATCATCAAAATAAGAAGTGACCAAGGTGGAGAGTTCAATAGTGAAGTGTTTGAAGAATTCTGTAAAGAAAAAGGAATTCAACATCACTTTTCTAATCCTAGAACACCACAACAAAATGGAGTGGTGGAAAGGAAAAATCGAACTCTTCAAGAGATGACAAGATGTATGATTCTCGGAAATAACTTGCCTAAATATTTATGGGCTGAGGCTGTGAACACCTCATGTTATATTATCAACCGAGTACATCTTAGAAATCATCTACAAAAGACTCCATATGAACTATATCATGGGAAGAAACCTAGAATTTCCTATTTTAAAGTTTTTGGAGCAAGATGCTTCATCTTGAATGAAAAGGATCATCTTGGAAAATTTGATTCTAAAAGTGATGAAGGTATCTTCATAGGTTATTCCACAAATTCTAAGGCTTATAGAGTTTATAACCTGAGAACATTTAAAGTGGAACAATCTATGCATGTCGCTTTTGATGAATCCATCATTGGTCTTCCAAAAGATGGAAATGATGAAGGTTTGACACCCTGCACTACATCTTCAACACTTGATGATAATCATGCTGTTGATGATGGTATAAATTTCCCAAAAGTTTGGAAGGAACACCGTGATCACCCTATGGAGCAGATCATTGGTCCAGCAGACCTTCCTGTAAGGACAAGAAGGAATGTCCTTGATGAAACATGTCAATGGACAGCCTTCATCTCAAACATTGAACCAAAGAACTTCAAAGAAGCAGAACCACATCCTGATTGGATATTGGCCATGCAAGAAGAATTGGATCAATTTGTCCGAAATAATGTATGGGAACTTGTTCCTCCTCCCATTAATTATCCTATTGTGGGTACAAAGTGGGTATTTAGGAACAAGTTAAATGAAGATGGAGATGTTATAAGAAATAAGGCTAGATTAGTAGCACAAGGCTACAATCAACAAGAAGGCATAGACTATGATGAAACTTATGCTCCTGTTGCTAGACTTGAATCTATTCGTATGATATGTGCCTTGGCAAGTCATATGAATATGAAACTCTATCAAATGGATGTCAAAAGTGCCTTCCTAAATGGAGTCATTAAGGAAGAAGTCTATGTTAAACAGCCTCCTGGATTTGAGGATCCTAGTTATCCTGAATATGTTTATAGACTAAAGAAAGCTCTTTATGGTCTAAAACAAGCTCCTAGAGCATGGTATGAAAGATTGACAACTTTTCTTCTTAAGAAAGGTTACAAAAGAGGAGCAATTGATCATACTCTATTTACCAAACATGATGGTAAAGAAATGATCATAGTCCAAATTTATGTGGACGACATCATTTTTGGTGCTACAATCTTGAAATTGTGCGCTGAATTTGAGAAACTCATGCAAGAGGAATTTGAGATGTCTTCTATGGGAGAATTGAATTTCTTCCTAGGACTTCAAGTTAAACAAATTGAAGAAGGCATTCTATTGAGTCAAACTAAGTATACTAAAGAGTTACTTAGAAAATTTGACAAGGATAGTCAAAAGACATATCCTACTCCTATGAGTACTAGCATAAGTCTTTGTAAAGATGAAGAAGGTGCATCAGTAGACATCAAACTTTATCGAAGTATTATCGGGAGTCTACTATACCTTACCTCATCGAGACCAGACATTATGTTTAGCGTATGCTTGTGTGCTAGATATCAATCTGATCCTAAGCAATCACACATGCGTGCTCTAAAGAGAATTCTTGGATATCTAAGATATACCCCATCTCTTGGTATATGGTATCCAAAAGGATCAACTATTGATCTAATAGCATATTCAAATGCTGATTTTGCTGGATACAAGGTTGATAGAAAAAGTACAAGTGGGAACTGCTTTTTCTTAGGATCATCCTTAGTATCATGGAACAGCAAGAAACAAAATTCAGTTGCTTTGTCAACTGCTGAAGCTGAGTATGTTTCAGCAGCTAGTGCGTGCGCCCAAGTCCTTTGGATGAAACAAACATTAAAAGATGTTGGGCTATGTTATTCACAAATTCCTATTTTTTGTGATAACACAAGTGCAATAAGTATTTCAGAAAATCCTGTTCTTCATTCAAGAACTAAGCACATTGATCTAAGGCATCATTTCCTTAGAGATCATGTTGCGAAAGGAGATATATGTGTCAAGTTTGTTTGTACTGAAAAACAACTTGCTGACATTTTTACTAAGCCTCTTGATAAAGACAGATTCTCATTCTTACGAAGAGAACTTGGAATGATTGATCTTGAAGAAGTCTAAAGGTAACTTTACTCTATAGTTACAATGTAGACTTCATTCGGAATATTTGATGAAGCCCACAACCTATCCAAAGATTGGAAATGTTACTGGCACTCACCAATCACTCTGACAGTTTCCAACGGTTAAAAATGGGGTGGTCAAACGGTTAGAAATTAGTGGGATAAAATCAGATCAAGTTACATCTTAACCTCCCACTACTTTCTTGCTCAAACCTCTTTGGCCCACTCTCTGCTAAACCGCCTTTAAACTCCCCATAACCTCCGTTTAACTCCCCTTAACCTCCTTTTTACTTCCTTTTTAAAAAGGACTTTCTTTCTTTCCTCACCCTTACTCCCTTAATCAACAAAATGACTCAAAAGGGATCTAGGTCAGGAAAGACCCGCGGCGCCAGTCGTCAGACTAAGGCGACGCATGTGTCTCAGGAGGATCATACCGGCAGAGTTGAAGAAAATGTGGAGCTTGAGTCCCCTCGTCATGCTCAGAAGCGCCCTGGAAAGGAAATCGTTTCTAGTGGGTCCAAGAAAGCGAGAGTTGATGGGGAAGAATCTTCACTTCATCCTGACAATTTCGTCAGCACTACTCACCTTCAGGTCTTCAACCACAAGTTCAAAGATCGACAAGTCCAACATGGATACGCCTACGACCTGGACTCGTTCCCAACACTCAATTTGAAAGGGAAGTTTCGCTCTTGGAACTCTATTGTTGCTAATCCTCGCAACTGTTACCAAGATTTGGTTCGAATCTTCTTTGCAAACTTGAGGGTTAATGATCAGGGGATGATCCAGTCAATGGTCAAGGGGGTCTCCATCAAATTGAATCCCCAGATTATTGCTGATATTTTGGACTTGGACAGATCTGACTGTCGTGACTTCTGCTTCCCAGAATGGGACCCTGAAACCTCCATGTCTCCATCTGAGGCACTAAAGGTTGTCATGGACGGCTTGGATCTTGGCGGCGAACGGATTACTCTATCCAGGCCCCCTATGCTAGGAAGGTTAGTACTTCACATATTAATGTACAATTTCCTTCCTCGAGGTGGTCGATTGCAGTTTGAACCATACTATAATCTGTTGGTTGCGGCTAAGATCATTCAAGGGGATGAACAGTTAATCGATCTTCCGTATGTCATGTATCGGTTGATTATTAAAATTTGGGCGGAACCCAAGGTCATGGGTCAGAAACAGAGAAACACTGATCTACCATTTGGTAATGTGTTCACTATCTTCTTTGAGAAGTTTGGAGTTCCCTTGTCTGGAGAACGGCCTATGGTGCCTACATCTGTGTATGGCTATGACAACTTCATCAACACTGGATGGCAATTCTGTGATGAAGTGGACTGTTACTTCAATGACAAGTCTGCCAAAACATCCAAGTATCTGGAAGGTGTCCCCATACCAGCCCCTGTGATTGATCTGGTCCCATGCTCAGCTATCTTCAAGAGCAAGGCTGCCTCTGGACAGTTGCCTAAGTCCTCAGACTATGGGACTTTAGGGTTACAACACTCGTCTAATGCAGTTGATCTTGCTCCTGTTATGGATATGCTCCGGGACATGGAGAGATCTTATACTGATCTGGTAATCCAAGTCAGCAATGATTCCAGGCCTCCTCCGATTCCTCAGACTGCTAGCTCATCTTCACAAGTGGATCTTCAACCTTTGTTGGAAAGGCTTGATAGGATCGAAGCTGAGAACAAGGAACTCAAGACCCTCCTCTTGGAATCTCAGAAGAATTCTCCTGCTGATGGCTCTACCTCATCATCTCCCTCCACAGCCTCTATACTGGCCTTGGTTAAGGCAGAACTGGATAAGTTCTATACTATTCTGTTCAAGCAATATGATGACTTCGCTGAGCTCCATCAAATTCTAAGGAATGAGATAGATTTGGAGAAGCGAAGGGTCAAGGGCTTTGAGGAGGACTTGATGCAGAAGCTGGACACATATCAAAGGTCTCTTAAGACGTTGGACAGAGCTGTTAATAACAACTTTCTATCCATCTATGCCCTCTTGGACCCCAGTAAGGATCTTGTCACTAAAATCCTTAAGTCCCAAGGCAAAGAAAAGACTCCTCCCGTGTCTGTTGGTGGTATACCTATGGATAGACCTTCCAATCCAAAAACCCACCGAGCCTCTGCAAGCAGATTCACAGAAGAGCCCATGTCTTCGAGAAAGCGTCCCTCCAGTTGTACTTCCTCTTCCAATGTGGAAATCAGTGATTCGGACTAAGGTTGTACTTACTTCTCTCTCACTCTACTAAAATTCTGTCATTTTGTTCCTTCGTTTTTACAAGAAAAGCGTCTGTCCCTCGGTCGTGATGTTCCATTCCACGCCCTCATGAACTTTTATTCTTCCTTTAATCAAGTCACTTAGAATATATCCCCGCCTTAATTCAGGGGGAGTTTGATTCTTTTTGATTTTGACAAAGGGGGAGATTATTTCAATACTGATTAATCATGCTATATGGTTGTCATCATCAAAAAGGGGGAGATTGTTTCATCTCTATCCTGCATTAGTTTTGATGATAACAATGATTAACAATATTGAAACGATATTAAGTAATCTTGTTGAAACTGGAATCTCATTAGCAATGTCGACTACATACTGACTCCAGATGTAGGCTACATAAAGTTACATTGTTAACTGCTTGTGCTAATGGAGACTTCATATGGAAATCTGTATGTAGACTACATCACAGTGATAGTTTATATACTTGGTATTGCATGTGGACTACATGTAACTATCATATGTCGGCTACATGTCAGTTAAACAGTTTCCACACTTAGCAGTTTCTTGACAGTTCAGGACAGTTTTGTTATTTGAATCAAAGCTTATCCTTTTGAAGTTAAAAGGTGCAAGCGGTTGTTAAATTCAAATTACAAACCGACACAACCGTTCATCTCTTTTCCTATATCTATACCTTACAATCTTGACAAGAAACCATTTTTCTTCTTCTATTTTTGAAATTCATACAAGCGCACAAAAAGCAAACTCAACTCTCGCAGATTTTCTACTTTCAATCTTTCCCGAGAGTTCCCTTCTCCTTCAAAGCAAAGTTTCCCGCTGCCATATACTCTGAAGCTTTGAAGTACTCTGCACAGATTCATCAGTTGAATCCAACTCTTGTGCAGAAAGAGACGTGTTCCCACAACAAAGAATCTACATCGTCAAGGTTGTTGCTTAGCCTGCAAAAGCAAAGTTGTGAGTTTCTTTGTTGATCTGAAAACAAAGGGGTTTCTGGTTTAGCCCACTGAAAACCATTGTACAGGTTCTTTGGCAGATCCTATTGAAAAGCCAACATTAATAAGAAAAGCCTCAAGTGGTTACTTGGGGAGTGGAGTAGGTTATTTGCAGAAATAACCGAACCACTTTAAAAGACTTGTGTTCTTTACTTTTCTGCTATTCAATTGATTGTCCATTCAATTCAAATATTGGACAAACGCGAAGTTTAGAAAGCCACGATTCCAACAGTCCTCACGATTTCTGCAAATCCCCAACAATGGTACGTACTCGAGGACTTAAAAAGAACCTAGCCGTAGTGCGTCAAAGCAGTGTAGAAAGGCAAGCTAAGTCACTAGGTGAAGCGACTGCTTAGAGGTTGGATTTGGTGGTCTAGGAGCCAGCGCCAGTCCCTATATCGCAAAATGCTCCACCACTCCAAAAGGAACTGATAGAGGCTATTTGTACGCATTATTTAGATCAAAACCCTATGCTTACTTGCAATATTTTATGAGCAAGATTACTCGTTTCTAGTGTTTTTGTATTACAGGGCAAAACGAGTCCTGGAGTCGGATACGCGCTAACAGGCAGCGTTCTAGGAGTGAGAGATCCGCCTGCGGAGATAGCAGCACAAGCAGAAGAGAAGTTGGCGAGAGTCAGTAGCGGTGCGCTAGCCGATGCGCTAGCCGAATGCTGTGCGCCAGGCGCAAAGTCCAGTGACCAGATTTGGAAGTTGCCAAAGGTGAACTTCCTGGGCAATATATAAACAAAGGAAGTCTAGGGTTTCAGAGGGAGATATCACAGCCATCATTGGACGACACACATTAGAGAGAGCGGCAACACTGGAAAACACACGGACTTGTTGCGAGGATTTGCGCCAGCCGACTGCGCCAGCCGAGAAGACAAGCTGCACGCACTGTTTGCTACTTGTTTCTCAGACACATTAGTCATTATTTACTATTCTATGATGTTTATCACTAGCATGTCTAGCTAAACGCTTAAGTGTTGGTCGGGCATGAATCTATGATGCACTTTCTTTGAGACTTGAGCTTAATGCATAGTTTACTTACTTGTATTAATCCTGTGCGTACGGAGACAGCTAGTTGCATGAGTAGGGGAAGCCTTGAACCGCAATCTTACTTGTGTTGCTTGCTTGTCATATGTTAAACTAGTTGACAGCTTTACGGTGACAACTAGGAGTAACGAGCTAGGGTAAGCAGTTGCTACTGTGACAGGATTCGCAACTGTTTTAGTCTATGTTCTAAGGATTAATAGCACATGAACTTTGAACGGAACATGCGCACATGTTAGGAAGCCTTGACCGGACACTAACCCAAGTGAAATTAAGATATAGACATATTAGAGTCAGTGATAAGGAATGCACTCATAGAGGATTGTCTGCCCAATACTTCTCACAATCATAGTATTTAATCTCTATCGTTTGCGCACGACGAGTGCAAATTCCCTGCGTTACACTAGTTACTGTTCATTTGCGCATCGCGCATTTCAATCATTCACACACCCCAATCTTCGTAAGTGTAGGACACTGACTAAAACTGAACTACTTGCTCCCTGTGGAGATCGACCCTTACTTAACCGCTGTACTGAGTGGAAGAGGAAGGATTATATTTGACGCGCACAACGACGCGCGATCAAATTTTGGCGCCGTTGCCGGGGAGCAACACAGCTAAGTTCTAGTTAGTTTACGTTTTTTCCTTTTTAGTAACTATTTATTTCAGTTTGTTTTGTTTTCGTTGTTGTTTCTGACAGCACGCAATCACATCAGCCTGCGCAACCTTGAAACAGTTGCGCTGTGCAGATTCTAGTTGCGCACTGACAGACGCAACAACATTAGTTATCTTTTAATTTCATTTTTTCTTGAGATTCGGAACAGGTTATGGAGGATAACAGTGTCGTAGGAGACAACTTGGGGGACAGAACCCCAGAGGAAGCAAGAGCACATAACCGCGCAACCCTGTTCAGAGAGGAAGTGCAGCGCGAGGTTGAAGCAAGGAGGGCCGCTTAAGTGTATCATGCGCCACCCATGCAACAAGCCGCGCGACGAAGAACAGTACGCGAGATGTCGGCCCCTATCACTGTTAACCAGCCATGGTGCATCGTGCTTCCACCAGGCGGTCATTTTGAGCTAAGGAGCTCGCTCATCCATCACATGCCCAAGTTCCACGGGATGAACAATGAAAATCCAGTCAAGCATGTGCGAGAGTTCCTAGTCATTTGCGAGAACATGAAGACCGAAGGGGAGAGTGATGAGGCGCTGAAAATGAAGGCATTCCCATTTTCATTATGTGATACAGCTAAACACTGGCTAATGAATTTACCCGCAGGATCTATTCACACATGGGAGCAGCTGCAGAAGAAATTCCTAGACAAATTCTATCCAGCAGCAAAGATTGCGCTGCTCAGAAGGGAACTGGCCGCGCCAAGGCAGAGCGCAGGGGAGTCTCTGTCAGAATACTATGAACGTTTCAGGGAGCTAGAAGCCAACTGCTACAATCACGGGCTTCCCCAGAATGTGCTGATAGAGAACTTTCTGAATGGACTGCTGCCCATGGAGCTGCGACTACTGAATGCATGCGCAGGAGGGGACATTTGCAACATGTACCCAGAGGATGCGTGGCAGCTGATAGAAGATTCTGCTGGGCAGGTAAGACATCAATTGACGCTTGAAAGTAGTCGTAATCGTTCTGTGCATCAGGTAGAAACAAGCGCTGAGATCAAGGAAATGAAGGCCATGCTACAGAAGCTGATGAGTACGCAGAGCGCACAACCAATTGCGCCAAAGGTATGTGAATTCTGCAGGTCCACTGAGCACAAGACAGACGAATGCCCAACACTTTTTGAAGAAACTGGAGATGTAAATGCCCTTGGAGGATGGGACAACAGAGGACCGCAGAGGCAGAATCAGCCGCGCTTTGGGCTCGCCGCAAATGGATTCAGATGGAGGGAAGAGAACAATTTCCAGAGACAGCCCACTGATCAGCGCGCGCCACAGCAGACGCAACCAGCTGCGCCCTACAATCCGCCGCACCGCCGAAATGACGCACCAGCGCAGAACAACCAGCAGCCGCGACGTTCCTTGGAAGACATCATGGGGCAGCTAGCAGATACAGTGCGCAAAAATGACGAGAAATATGACAAGAGGTTCGAGTCCATAGAAAAGCAGCTATCACAAATTGCAACCACGGTGTATGAGCTGAAAAAGAGCGATGGCAACCTGCCTTTGCAAGTGATTCAGAACCCTAAAGGAGGAGTCAATGCAGTGACACTGAGGACTGGGCGCACAGTAGGAACAGAGCAGACCGCACAGGCGCCCGCGCAACCAGTTGCGCAAGTCCCGGATCCCGTAGATCAGAATGCGCAACCAGAGCAAGATGCGCAACCAGAAGCGCCAGCCACAAACCAGCAGGGCAACACACCAGGTATGTCTCAGTCAAGAAACAAGGACAAAAATTGTACTAACATACCTGCACCTTTCCCTGTGCAGGCACCATTGGCTAGAAAGGAAGCATTGGACAAGGAGCTCTATGAGTTGTTCAGCAAGGTGGAAATCAATATTCCCCTCATTGAAGCTATTCGGCAGATTCCCAGGTATGCAAAGTTTTTAAAAGAGCTGTGCACAAACAAAAGGAGAAAGGGCGAGTGCGCACAGGTAATGCTAAATGCGCAGGCCTCAGCGATCGTGCAACAAAGGGTACCACCCAAGTGCCGAGATCCAGGTACATTTACTATCCCATGCACGCTAGGTAAGACCACAGTGAGTAATTGCATGATCGATTTAGGCGCATCCATCAATTTGCTACCTTATTCTCTATATACGACATTGCGCCTTGGACCACTCAAGCCTGCAGGTCTCACCGTTCAGCTAGCAGATAGATCGTGCAAACAACCTGCAGGCATGATAGAAGATGTCCTAGTTCGAGTAGGAGAGCTGGTCTTCCCAGCAGATTTTTATGTGCTCGAAATGGAGGGTGAATCAAGAGGCAGCAGTGCGCAAATCCTCCTAGGCAGACCATTTCTGATGACCGCGCGCACGAAGATAGACGTGTGGAGGGGCACGCTCTCCATGGAGGTAGATGGCGAAGAAATCCATTTCAACATATTCAAGGGGATGCAGCACCCACATGAGGACGCTACCGTGCACGCGATGGACAGCATTGACGATTTAGTCATAGAAGCGCAGTGTGCGAGCGCAACCATAGGACCAGAGCTACTGACACAGGCAGAGCTGGAGGAGCAAGAGGAGGAGCTAAGCAGTGCTGAACCAGCACCCACACAGGTACTTGATATAGTTCATATTTGCACCGCTAACAAAATCTTGTCCTCTATTGAACAGGCACCCAAGATCGAACTGAAGCCACTCCCAGAGCACCTCAAGTACATTTTCTTGGGAGATAAGGACACCCTGCCAGTGATCATCAAGAAGGGATTAGAAGAGGAGCAGGAGGCGCGCTTACAACAGGTACTGCGCAGGAACCAGCGCGCTATAGGATGGACTCTTGCTGATCTGCGCGGAGTGAGCCCGGACGTGTGCATGCACAGAATTCTGTTGGAAGATGGTGCCAAACCATCCAGGGAGGCTCAGCGCAGATTAAATCCAAATATGATGGCGGTAGTGCAAAGGGAAGTTCTGAAATTGCTTGACGCAGGGGTCATTTACCCAATTTCGGACAGCAAATGGGTCAGCCCGGTGCATGTTGTGCCAAAGAAAGGAGGAATCACAGTGGAAGAGAATGCGCAGGGCGAGCTAGTTCTCAAGCGCATTCAAACTGGCTGGCGCAAGTGCATCGACTACAGGAAGCTGAACGCTGTCACGCGCAAGGACCACTTCCCGCTACCCTTTATGGACCAGATGTTGGATCGCTTAGCAGGTAAGCCTTATTTTTGTTTTCTGGACGGATATTCAGGGTACAACCAGATACCCATAGCTGCGGAGGATCAAGAGAAGACCACATTCACATGCCCGTTCGGTACGTTTGCGTTTCGGCGCATGTCTTTTGGGCTGTGCAACGCGCCAGGTACATTCCAACGCTTAGTCATGAGCATTTTTTCTGATATGATTGGTATATGCATAGAAGTGTTCATGGATGATTTCACTGTATATGGGAGTACCTTTGATGCATGTTTAACTCATCTAGATAAAGTTTTAGCACGCTGCATCTCTAAGAATTTAGTTCTCAATTACGAAAAATGTCATTTCATGGTCACGCACGGAGTAGTACTAGGACATATCATTTCAGAGGAGGGTATTAAGGTAGACAAAGCTAAAATAGATCTCATTTCTAATCTGCCTTATGCCACCAACGTGCGCGACGTGAAATCATTCTTAGGGCATGCTGGGTTTTACAGGCGTTTTATTAAGGATTTCTCTAAAATTTGTATACCCCTGTCTAACCTGTTGCAAAAAGATGTGTGTTTCGATTTTACTGATGAGTGCAGGGCGGCGTTCGATACGCTGAAGGAAGCGCTGACCAGTGCGCCAGTGATGCGCGCACCAGACTGGAACCTGCCATTTGAGCTGATGTGTGACGCAAGTGATTACGCAGTGGGTGCAGTCTTGGGGCAGCGCGTGGACAAGAAGCCGCACGCCATTTACTATGCATCGCGCACACTGGACTCTGCGCAGAGGAACTACACCACCACGGAGAAGGAGCTTCTGGCAATTGTATTTGCGCTGGAGAAGTTCCGAGCTTATGTCCTAGGCGCAAGAGTCATCATCTACACTGACCACGCAGCTATCCGCTACCTCATGTCCAAGAAGGAGACCAAGCCGCGCCTGATGCGCTGGGTGCTCCTGCTTCAGGAATTCGACTTGGAGATCAAAGATAAGAAGGGCACGGAAAATACAGTCGCTGATCACCTGAGCAGGATCGTCAAGGAGGAGGAGCCAGGGCAGATCACGGAGACATTCCCTGACGAGCACCTGATGGCGCTGACAGGTAAGGTACCATGGTATGCGCATATCGCAAATTACCTGGTCACAGGTGCGTTTCCTCCGCATTTCAATAAAACTCAGTGCATGCGATTGAAACATGAGTCCAAGAATTACCTTTGGGATGATCCTTACATGCTTAGAATAGGTCCAGATCAGATATTAAGGCGTTGCGTACCTGACCATGAGATTAACTCTGTTTTGATGTTTTGTCATGCGCACGCATGTGGAGGGCACTTTGGTCCCAAGCGCACGAGCAGGAAAATCTTGGACTGCGGATTCTACTGGCCGCACCTCTTCAGAGACGCATATGACCATTGCAGGAATTGCGACAGGTGCCAGCGCACAGGAGGAATATCCGCGCGCAACGAGATGCCGCAGACCCCGATTCTGGTGGATGAAGTGTTCGATGTTTGGGGAATCGACTTCATGGGTCCATTTCCCCCATCTACCGGCTACGAGTACATACTGGTGGCCGTGGATTACGTATCCAAATGGGTCGAAGCTAAGGGCACGCGCAAGGATGATGGTAAGACTGTCGCTGACTTTCTCGGAACTAACATATTTTGCAGGTATGGAGTACCTAAGGCAGTCATCAGCGACCAGGGGACGCACTTCTGCAACAGGATTGTGGCGCAAGTTTTCAAGCACTATGGGGTGCGCCACAAGACGTCCACCGCTTACCATCCACAAACGAATGGGCAGGCCGAAGTGTCTAACAGAGAAATCAAGCGCATCTTGGAAAAGACTGTGAGGCCATCGCGCAAAGATTGGAGCCAGCGCCTGGATGATGCGCTATGGGCATACCGCACTGCGCACAAGACGCCCATTGGGACTTCACCATTTCGGCTGGTCTATGGGAAGGCATGCCACCTGCCAGTGGAGCTCGAGCACAAGGCATATTGGGCCTTGCGTATTTGCAACCTGAACTTGGATGAGGCAGGAAAAGCACGCTCATTTGAGCTGAGCGAACTCGAAGAGCTGCGCCTGGACGCCTATGAGGGACTGCGCGATTACAAGGAGCGCACCAAAGCGTATCATGACAAGCATATCCTCCGGCGCACATTTGAACCAGGAGACCAGGTATTGTTATTTTTATCACGCCTGAAGCTCATGCCTGGAAAGTTGCGCAGCAAGTGGACGGGACCATACACCATCACCAAGGTTTTCCCCTACGGAACAATCGAGTTAGAAGACGGGCACCGGCATCGTTTTCAGGTTAATGGGCAGAGAGTCAAACGTTACTTAGGAGAACCTTGGGATGGCGCAGCGCGCAACATTGACTTGGCAGAACCAGAGATAATCGATGCCCCAGCTGACGCGCCAGAGGCACCACCAAATGCACCAGAGGGAGAACTGAAGATCATAGCTCACATTTCTTCTCCCTCTGCATCTACCCACGTTACGCATAATTTATCACATGCTGACTTCCCATCTTACCTTTTGCGCAGGACCAATGAGATCGCAACACACACGCTGGCGCAGGAACACTCGGGAGCAAGAGTGGGGGAGGTTGCAGACACACGTTGTGGCACGTAACGAGGTACAGTCGAGCCAACGACGTTAAACAAAGGCACTTGTCGGGAGGTAACCCGACACGTTTTATTTCCGCCTATTTTATTTTTCTGTTTGTTTTGTGTTTTTTTGAGTTTTTTAGCTAGTTTAGGACTTGGTAGTTCTTTGAGTCACGCAGTAGTGCGCGGGACCGGGCGCCTAGCAATGCGCAGGTCAGAAGCGCTAGCCAGGGGGGTATATAAGGCAGGACTTAGAAAAAAATCCAACACTTTTTCAGTCGACCGTTGCACACGAGTTCCCGCCTTCAGACCTCTGCCCGTCGATCAGCGCCCAACCCAGCGTCCGTTTAGAGTGCTTCAAGGACCACACAGCCGCACTACGCCCAGGTAACCTCCCCCTCCGTTTTGAGTAGCTTCCGTTAGGGTTTGCGCGGAGGAGAAGTTTTCTAGGGTTTTGAAATCGCACTGGGGTAGAGTGCGCCGATTGGAGTGATGTTTAGTGCGTTGTGTAGGCGAGCAGTAGGCGCTCCTTCGGTGAGAGTTTCAGGGATTTCTGTGCAGTTCGGATTTTGCAGTTCTTGAGGGTGTTGACCACAGTTGACCGCAGCCCTAGCCCATCATGAGACCTGCCAAGGACCAGGAGACCCCAGCTGCGTTCGCCAGCAAGTATGCCGCGTTTATAAGCCTAGAGATGTACGGGACCCCGTACATCAGCAGAGAGTTTCTGCGCGAGGTTGGATTAGAGGACCTCATAGCGCAGAGGTTGGCGCTCGCAGGCTGGGAAGTGCTGTTGGACCTCAACCGCGCATCTGACCAAGAGGACACGTGCGAGTTTTTAGCGTCTCTGGAGGCAGAAGACAAGGAGATCAGGTACAGACATAGGGGTGTCTGGTTCATAGCCTCGGCAAGGAGGCTGAGGCACGCATTCGGGTGCGCCAAGGTGCGTGACGAGGACTTAGACACGCACACTAACCAGGAGGCCTGGAGCGAAATGGCGACTGGGCCAGCATTTGCCGCGGGGCGCAGCAGGGGCCGAGAGCTGCGCGACCCGTGGCTGTTCTACTTGTGGCGCTTAGTCGCCTATGCAGTCATTGGCCGTTTCAACGGCGCACCAAAGATCAGCCTCCTGGATTTGGACATTCTGAAGGGGCTGTATTATGGACGGAAGGTGCTATTTATCCTGAACATGGTGCACCACTGGAGCCGCGTCAGCATGAAGGGGCCGCTGACTTGCGGAGGAGTCATTACGCACCTGCTGCGGGCATTACATGGAGAGCCCGAGGTGCCAGAGCACACTTTGGTGCCGGCTGTCCCTCTCGATCGTGCCCACATGCTGCAGATCAGGGCGGTAGCTCTGAAGGAAGATGGCATACTAGAATGGTGCTACCGCCTGCAGCCGGCCAGAGCGCCGCGGCCCAGAGCAGAGAGCAGTGCGCAGGGCGCAGCAGCAGCCGCGCAAGCCATGGAGGAGGATGAAGAACCAGAAGTGCCTCTGGTCAGGCGCCCAAGGACCCGGGCGCAGACTGGAGCGCACCAGAGGGCCCGTGCACCACAAGGGGAGCCAGTGACCATTTCCATCGAGGATTCTCCCCCTCGTGCACGTGCCAAGCGCCCAAGGACTGAGGCTGAGGAGGCGCCCGAGGAAGCAACCGCCGAGCAGTGCATGTTGTTCAACGTCATGCGCGTGCTTGAGTACTTGGCACCCGAGGGGGCAGATTTGAATATGAGCCCACCATCAGGGTGGAAATTTGGAGACCCTATTCCCCCTCTCCTCAGCCTGCACCATCCACCTCCTACCCGAACCCCAGCAGCCCCGGCAGCCCCTGTCCATCCAGCAGAACCTTCCCCCGCGCCAGCACCAGAACCAGCAGCCCCAGAAGCAGAGCCCACCCCTGAACCACACCCATCACCAGCACCAGTAGTTTCCTGACGTTGGCGTTTTAGGCAAGTAAAATGAAGTGCTATTCTAGTCACGCAAATATCAAACAATATTTATAACCGAGTGACCTCGGGTCGAACCCAAGAGAAAAGCTTAGACTAATTTACAACTAATTAATGCTATTATTGAAAGTCTACGGATTTGGGGGGGATTTGTCCTCCTTTAGAGGTACCTCTAGTAAGTACTAAAGATAAATGATATTTTTGGTGTTTGGTTGATGAATAAAAAGAGTGACTAGGGATTCAACTTCTCTCCTAAGATATGAGGAAGATGAAATAACTTACTAACACATGCATGAACTCCATTTGGTTGATAAAAGCAAGGCTAATGCATCGTCCACTCTAGGTTCAACTCTCGCTCCTTCCCTAGAGTGGAGAGGATACACAAAGGACATGGTTCTCAAACTCTCGCTCTATTGAACCGTGTAGAACTTGAGTCCCATAACCGCACCCTCTCGGTCTATTGGCCGGTTATTCAAATCCGCTTAAAACTTAGCCTAATGTCAAGAGTGCATGTCGCTCTCGCGCACAAACACTCCATCTATGATCATACAATAACTATGAGACATCCTAAGTTCAACTCTCGCTCCTTCCTTAGGGGTTTTAACCAAGCATACTCACTTAAGCATTTCGTCAAACACTTGGTGTGCATACAATGAATACATAGCTAGGGCACAATATAATCAAACCAAACTTCGTTCAATGCAATAAATTAGAGTTCTACATCATATCCAATCGTAGGGGATCCATTTAATCCCCAACCACAAGAACAACTACTCACTCATAATGAGTGTGCACAAAAACATGACAACTAAGGGAAGCATGAATGTAAATACAAAGCTAAAGGGTTTAAGAGAGGTTGATGTAGAATCTTCCATCCAAGCTTGGGTCTTCACCCAAGCTTGGTCTTCTCCGAGCTCCAGTCGCTTAGGGTTGAGAAAATGTGGAAGCTCCTTTTTAGGGTTGAGAGAAAAGCAAGCCTTTTTTTTACTTCACTTCCATCTCATTCTATTTATACTCTTTGAAGTTTCCCACAAAATGACCGAAGTGACCGAATCACTTGATTCGGTCAATGTCCATGTGATTCGCTCGAACCTTTTGTTCAGTGCAGTTTTGAGTTTGGGCGAATCAATTATCCTGGCCGAATCACTTTTGATTCGGTCAAATGTCTTTGTTTTGATACGGTCAAACGCCTTGTGGAGCTAAACTGATTCGGGCACCTCTGGGCGAATCAACTCTGATTCGGCCGAATCATCTGTTCAGTAGCTTCTTGACTGGGCGAATCACTTCTCTTGGCCGAATCACCATTGATTCGGTCACACCCATTATGTGATTCGGTCAAACCTTCAGGACTTCCCCGGATCAGGTCAATTCGTGCAGCTGAGGGTGATTCGGTCAAGCTGGTGGGCGAATCACTAGTGATTCGGCCGAATCACTTATGCAGTTTGCTCAGCTTTTCTTCTTTTGATCTCCATTGACCAGAATTCGCCTAGATTTTCTTCGGTCCACTTCGCATTGCGAGATACGTAATTTTAACCTGAAATGGACGAAGAAATCATCAAATGACTTTATAAAATAGCGGAACAAACAAGAAGTAAGGGGAAAATATGGACAAATATAAGGTCATTTATCCGCTCATCATTTCCCCTGCACTTAAGTCTTGTTCGTCCCGAACAAATATGTGCATAAGTCAAGCGGAGAGTAAGATGCTAGATCATATATGGCAATATCAAAGCACGTAGCAAATCTTACGCACATGAAACACATCAACCTCCTACTCATGTAACCTAACTAAAGAAAACTTAAACAAAGGAAATTAATCTACTCCTAACTCACTGTCGTAGGAATCACGAATGCATTTAGCGTATGCATCAAGCCTTTAAACCTCTAGGTTACCCTAGCGGACGAGTTGAAGTCTCGTGAGAGTTTTCAGAAAAGGAATACTCACAAATCCCATTTGCAATCATCCATGAGAGTTCAAAATCCAAATATAGCTAGCTAAGCAAGTAGTTCACTATCACCTCAAATTGTAATAGAGTTGTGCAAATTATTCACTTCACGCAAACTCTAAGGATCATTCACTTCAATGTGACAATAAATACTCATAGAATCGATATCAACCTAGCATTCGTCAGATTCAAATTTTCGCTCAATTTCCTATGCAAGTAGTATGAAGAAAAGCGTCGCTAGCACAAAAATTTTGTCAAATCAATCACATATGCTTGCTAAGGGCAAGTCCATAAGCTCAAGACAATAAACTCGTTCTCAAGTTTTAGACTATACGTGATAAACCGTAACAGAAGAGGAGTTTTGACAATGAACAATTTAGAATTCCCTCGTACAAATATGGATGCTTAAGTAATAAATTACGAGGGTCATACCTTAGACGCTTCCTAAAAACCGAATGCAAAAGCCTTACTCACACACATGCGAAAGAATTTGCGGAAAAGGCACAAAGTCAAGAATTAAGTGTGTTTATTTTTTTTTTTTTTGCGTTTATACAAATGCTTTCGAGGGGGAAATTACCTTCCTAACCCTCGGCAATTGTAAAACATTTCCTTGACCCAAAAAACAAACAAATAATATTTTTGTGTTTATACAAATGCTATCAAGGGGGAACTTACCTTCCTAACCCTCGGCATTTGTAAAACCTTAAAAATATAATTTGTCCTTTCTTGCGCCTCTTTTGTTTTTCTTATCGCAAACACTTTATTTGACCCCACACTTAATACTTGACAATGTGCCGAAGTGATATATAATGAAGCATGAAGTGTGAGCTCAACAAATGCAAAGGTTAAATAGGAATGCTAAAGTCACCTAAAAGCAAACAAGAACAAGTATGAGGTTTTTATATGAAAACTATTTTTATTTTATTTTTTTTGCTCGCTAGACTTAACTTCATTCTTCATGCACGGAAAGAGCTCAAAAATAAATCGAACTAAGCTAGCTGAACATCGAATCATGTGAATAAAATCATCACAAAGAGGATCAATCGACTTAAAGATGCGATTCATGAATTTAAAGCACAACTTAATCCAAATTTTTTTTTTTTTTTGATACTACTTAATTTCTTAGCAAACATTACTTCGTGTGATCAATACTTAAAGCTTGGATGAGAGCAATTATGTGAGTGTAATGTGCTCAAAGTGAGTGTGTAGCATAGAATCATGTTGTGAAGCAAATAAAAGCACAAGCGCAAACAAACACCCCACACTTAAAAATTTGCTTTGTCTCTAAGCAATATAAAGTAATAGAATAAAAGAGAAAGCTTCGAAGGAACTTCTCTCGTGTGGAGGAAGGTATGGCGTAACACAAATTTCACAACGATTCTATACCATCAACAAGTAGAAAATAAAAGCACAAATACTCACTAGCCTAGTTTAACGTCTTGGCTAAGACGTAGCCGATTCCCTTTTTCATAAGAAACACACTTGAGAAGTCCTGTGCGAGGATCCCTTCTCAAGTGGCATGCATCTATAGCGTGGGAATTCAACCGGTCTCTCGTCTTCCTCTTGCGGAAGAGTGGCATTTCCTTCCCTCCTCGAGTTTGGTTGATCCATAGTTTCTGTTGGTGGTTGATCAACGCAAATTTGAGGTGAAGGAGTATCAAAATCTGGCAATTTCTGCTCCGTTGATGTGGAGGCTTGTTCTTATGCCTTTTTCGCGCGTGCTTTGATTTTCATTCAAACACCTACCAAGCAATCAGAGAAAGCATCAATAAGTGTGAACTTAAATTAAAGTAAGCAAGAAAAGCACGCAAACACGCAATCACGATCAACAACAAAAAAAAGAAAAAAAGAAAAAAGAAGTAGTAGACTAACTAAAATAATATTAACTAGCAAACTAGTCTAATGGCTATTCCCCGGCAACGGCGCCATTTTGACGTTGGCGTTTTAGGCAAGTAAAATGAAGTGCTATTCTAGTCACGCAAATATCAAATAATATTTATAACCGAGTGACCTCGGGTCGAACCCAAGAGAAAAGCTTAGACTAATTTACAACTAATTAATGCTATTATTGAAAGTCTACGGATTTGGGGGGGATTTGTCCTACTTTAGAGGTACCTCTAGTAAGTACTAAAGATAAATGATATTTTTGGTGTTTGGTTGATGAATAAAAAGAGTGACTAGGGATTCAACTTCTCTCCTAAGATATGAGGAAGATGAAATAACTTACTAACACATGCATGAACTCCATTTGGTTGATAAAAGCAAGGCTAATGCATCGTCCACTCTAGGTTCAACTCTCGCTCCTTCCCTAGAGTGGAGAGGATACACAAAGGACATGGTTCTCAAACTCTCGCTCTATTGAACCGTGTAGAACTTGAGTCCCATAACCGCACCCTCTCGGTCTATTGGCCGGTTACTCAAATCCGCTTAAAACTTAGCCTAATGTCAAGAGTGCATGTCGCTCTCGAGCACAAACACTCCATCTATGATCATACAATAACTATGAGACATCCTAAGTTCAACTCTCGCTCCTTCCTTAGGGGTTCTAACCAAGCATACTCACTTAAGCATTTCGTCAAACACTTGGTGTGCATACAATGAATACATAGCTAGGGCATAATATAATCAAACCAACCTTCATTCAATGCAATAACAATAGTGTTCTACATCATATCCAATCCTAGGGGATCCATTTAATCCCCAACCACAAGTACAACTACTCACTCATAATGAGTGTGCACAAATACATGAAAACTAAAGGAAGCATGAATGTAAATACAAAGCTAAAGGGTTTAAGAGAGGTTGATGTAGAATCTTCCATCCAAGCTTGGGTCTTCACCCAAGCTTGGTCTTCTCCGAGCTCCAGTCGCTTAGGGTTGAGAAAATGTGGAAGCTCCTTTTTAGGGTTGAGAGAAAAGCAAGCCTTTTTTTTACTTCACTTCCATCTCATTCTATTTATACTCTTTGAAGTTTCCCACAAAATGACCGAAGTGACCGAATCACTTGATTCGGTCAATGTCCATGTGATTCGCTCGAACCTTTTGTTCAGTGCAGTTTTGAGTTTGGGCGAATCAATTATCCTGGCCGAATCACTTTTGATTCGGTCAAATGTCTTTGTTTTGATACGGTCAAACGCCTTGTGGAGCTAAACTGATTCGGGCACCTCTGGGCGAATCAACTCTGATTCGGCCGAATCATCTGTTCAGTAGCTTCTTGACTGGGCGAATCACTTCTCTTGGCCGAATCACCATTGATTCGGTCACACCCATTATGTGATTCGGTCAAACCTTCAGGACTTCCCCGGATCAGGTCAATTCGTGCAGCTGAGGGTGATTCGGTCAAGCTGGTGGGCGAATCACTAGTGATTCGGCCGAATCACTTATGCAGTTTGCTCAGCTTTTCTTCTTTTGATCTCCATTGACCAGAATTCACCTAGATTTTCTTCGGTCCACTTCGCATTGCGAGATACGTAATTTTAACCTGAAATGGACGAAGAAATCATCAAATGACTTTATAAAATAGCGGAACAAACAAGAAGTAAGGGGAAAATATGGACAAATATAAGGTCATTTATCCGCTCATCATTTCCCCTGCCCGGCCTTCTGTTCCGGAGTCCCCCATTGCCTATCCCAGCGTAGACTCCGATTCCATTTGGGATTCACTTTCCGAGGACGAGCAGCCTGACCCCCTCACCATAGTGCCACCAGCCTCCAGCACCGACTACGTGACTGATTCTTCAGAGGATGAGGCGCTTGGGTTAGCAGCTGCGTCTAGCTCGGAGGACTTCTAAGGCCGCGGGGCAGCAGCATTAGTTTTCTTTAGGGTGGTGTCTTGTATTTTTGCTGCGTCTTATTGGATATTATGTGCTGAACATTTGTGCCGCATATTTTTGTGACCCTGTGCTATTGTTTGTGCTGTGTGACTATTTGTTTTTGATCTTATGTTCTGTGTTTGCATTACATGCATGTGTGTGCTCTCCATGCGCTTGCGCTTGAGTCATGGGGACACGTCTCTGTTCAAGTGTGGGGGGGAGGCGTTACATTCATTTTTCACGTTTTTGAGCATAGCTTAGTTTGAGTTAAAGAGAATAGTAGCAGTAGTGCGCTAGAGTGCAGGATGCGCATGCGCTCCAGCTTGTTTTGCGCTATCCATATTGCGTGCGCTGCTATCTACTGTTTTAGTATAATTTTTTCGTTTTTTGCTCCTGTTAGTTGGGATATGCAGGGGATGTGGAGTTGACAGAAATGCTCCAGAGAGGCGGTTAGTCGCTTTTGCTTCGAAGGCAAGGTATATGGTCGAGAGCGTTAGTGGAGGCCGGTGCCTCGCAGCCTTCGGGACAAAAGAGCGCGCTCAGTCACGCAGATGCCAAGGGCAAAACACCCAATGCGTGGCGAGGTGGGAAAACAGACCACCTTCTCTCTGGAAATCGAGCTAAGGAAGGCAGGCGCGGATGTAAACGCGTGCGCTGACCGGCGCAGACAGAAGGAGAGAGAGCGGGGCGAGTTCCATAGCTGCTATCCGAAGGCTGAGACTGGAACTGCTCTGGGAATATAAGAAATTAAAGATGAAGCTGTACAAAAGAAAAATACCAGCAGATGATACGCGCTCCAAAAGAATCAGCATGCGCACAAACATCAAAATGCGCAAAGACCATAAGGAAATCATCAGAGAGCTCAGGTTCCCAGGAAGTGCGCGGGCAAATCACGCACTGGAAGAAGCTGCGTTATCCACCATATACCTATCTTCGGAGCAGGAGCTGGCAGCCAGGAGCCTAAGAAGAGCTATCTCCCAGCCATCCAAAAAATCTTCATCCCGGCTGAGAGGTAATGGATTTCGAAATTATTATATTAGAACTGTTGAATGCAGTTGTGCGCAGGTGATAGAGCAGTGCGAGTTGAGCAAATTGCGCATTCGCATCAGAGTGCAAGACTGTGCGCTAGACTCCAGAAGAGGTAATTGTATCCGCGCTTCAGTAATTGTTCGGGACGAACAAGGGGCAAGTGTGGGGGGTTTGATAGAGGCTATTTGTACGCATTATTTAGATCAAAACCCTATGCTTACTTGCAATATTTTATGAGCAAGATTACTCGTTTCTAGTGTTTTTGTATTACAGGGCAAAACGAGTCCTGGAGTCGGATACGCGCTAACAGGCAGCGTTCTAGGAGTGAGAGATCCGCCTGCGGAGATAGCAGCACAAGCAGAAGAGAAGTTGGCGAGAGTCAGTAGCGGTGCGCTAGCCGATGCGCTAGCCGAATGCTGTGCGCCAGGCGCAAAGTCCAGTGACCAGATTTGGAAGTTGCCAAAGGTGAACTTCCTGGGCAATATATAAACAAAGGAAGTCTAGGGTTTCAGAGGGAGATATCACAGCCATCATTGGACGACACACATTAGAGAGAGCGGCAACACTGGAAAACACACGGACTTGTTGCGAGGATTTGCGCCAGCCGACTGCGCCAGCCGAGAAGACAAGCTGCACGCACTGTTTGCTACTTGTTTCTCAGACACATTAGTCATTATTTACTATTCTATGATGTTTATCACTAGCATGTCTAGCTAAACGCTTAAGTGTTGGTCGGGCATGAATCTATGATGCACTTTCTTTGAGACTTGAGCTTAATGCATAGTTTACTTACTTGTATTAATCCTGTGCGTACGGAGACAGCTAGTTGCATGAGTAGGGGAAGCCTTGAACCACAATCTTACTTGTGTTGCTTGCTTGTCATATGTTAAACTAGTTGATAGCTTTACGGTGACAACTAGAAGTAACGAGCTAGGGTAAGCAGTTGCTACTGTGACAGGATTCGCAGCTGTTTTAGTCTATGTTCTAAGGATTAATAGCACATGAACTTTGAACGGAACATGCGCACGTGTTAGGAAGCCTTGACCGGACACTAACCCAAGTGAAATTAAGATATAGACATATTAGAGTCAGTGATAAGGAATGCACTCATAGAGGAATGTCTGCCCAATACTTCTCACAATCATAGTATTTAATCTCTATCGTTTGCGCACGACGAGTGCAAATTCCCTGCGTTACACTAGTTACTGTTCATTTGCGCATCGCGCATTTCAATCATTCACACACCCCAATCTTCGTAAGTGTAGGACACTGACTAAAACTGAACTACTTGCTCCCTGTGGAGATCGACCCTTACTTAACCGCTGTACTGAGTGGAAGAGGAAGGATTATATTTGACGCGCACAACGACGCGCGATCAGGAACCCTCGAAGAAAAAGAGAAGACTGGTTCGTGCCAGGAAGCCTGTGACCAGCACATCAGTGGTGATAGAAGAGGCTGTCCATGAAGAAGGCTCAAGGGGAGAACAAGCTATAGAGGTTGCTGCAGCTGCTCAAAAGGGTGAAGAGGCTTGCAGAACCTTCGTCACAAACCCCGATACAGAAGGAGAAGGTGAGGAGTTTGGGGAAGATCCCCCTAAACAAGAAGTTGTTGCAGCACCTCTTCCTTCATCATCTGACAAAGCAAAAGCTCCCATCGTCATTCCTGATTCAAGCAGTGAAGAAACGGAGGAGTCAAGTGATGGGGAGGTCGTTGGGGAACCATCTGAAAGAAGATCTGCTTTGGCTAATACTGACAATGCAGTCACAGTAGGAGGAGTGTGGTTCAAAAGCAAGGCTGCCTCAAAATCATGGGGAATTGTGGGAAGAAAGACCATAGTCCCTGAAAAGAGACTGGTTCTTGAAAGATACAAGTCTGCAGTAATCATCCAGCTCCTAACAAGAGGTAAACCTTCTTAGCTCCCTAACAATCCCTCAAATATTCAGTATCCCATTAGTTAGAGAATTTGTAGCAAATATGGAGGATAAGTTTGCAGATGAAGATGGAGAGGATTATGAGAAAAGCTGGGTGAGAGGCAAGCTGGTGGTTATTACTCCGGAAAAGATAAATGACTATCTATGAATAGATAGTAATGCTAGGGAGCCGACTAGTGTAAATGGGGAACTTCTGGCCAGAGTACTCTCAGGAGGGGTGTATATGATGTGGGCTGGTCCCAATCTAAATGCCTCTGAACTCACTTCCAAGAATGCAATGTTGTACAACTTAGGCATCAGAAACTGGATTCCAAGCTCTCATAGGGGAAAGGTCATCAGAACCTTTGCAAATCTGCTGTATGCCATTGGGAAGAAGAGGAGGGTGAGTTTGGAGAGTGTGTTATTCCCTCAGATTGCGACTCATGCTGGGAATCCTTCCGCAGTAAAATCCATTGTGCTACCATCTCTCATATATGGGCTGATTATCTCCCAGCATCCAGAGCTAAGAATCATCACTGAAGGGATATCCGAAGAACTGCAAGTGTTTGTGGTAGACCACAAACTCTTCAAAGGAAAGCATGCTGTGGACATTGCTCAAGAAGATCCGTTGCTGGTGGCTCCATCTGAGCCATCCCTGGAGGAAGCTCGTCCCTCAGCCCCGGCAATTCAAGCAGCCCTCAAAGCGAGGATAGTGAGCCACCTGAAGAGAGAACTGAACATACTGGATGCTGAAGCCATGAGGAGGGATGCTAGACGAGCCCAAATCAGAGGTCTGCTCAAGGACCTTCAATATCTTGAGGAAGAAGGCCACGCCCCAGCAGAAGCAAACCCTTGAGCATTTTTGTCAAAAAGGGGGAGAGCAAACAAAGGCCACTTCTGAAAAACCCTTGAAACTTTTGTTAATTTGTGTAGCCCTGCGTGGCTGCGATAATCCCAAGGCCGAGTGTGACCGAACAAGTATGTTAGTAGTTTTAAAAATTTCATTTTTTTCTGGAAAGTTATCCGTGGCCAAGGGGTTTTGTCAAAATGCCAAAGGGGAGATTGATAATGCAGAATGACATTCATTTGACAAAACCGACACTCGTGAACAAGCCCAGTGAACAAGCTGCTGCTATAGCGGAAGCTGTTTGCGGTAGCAACTATTCTACAGCAGAAGTTTGGCTCTTCGGAGAAAGCGCTTGACAGTTCAACAAGGAGCAACGAGGAGCTTCTAAATATTCTGAAAGAATATCCTAGTGAAGATTCCGTTCCCAGGGTGAAAATTTGATTGTGATCAAATCTAATCTCCTACAAATTAGAAGATATTGCTGCCTAGAGGAATTTCCAAAAATTGATATTGATGGAACTGGTAGTTCCTATTTAAAGGAAGCTGGGCAGAGGTTGATAGAGCTCATTTATACACATTATTTAGATCATAACCCTATGCTTGTTTGCGATATTTTGTGTACAAGATTACTGGTTTCCAGTGTTTTTGTATTTCAGGGCAAAACGAGGGCTTAAGTCGGATACGCGCTAACAGGCAGCGTTTATGGAGCGCAACACTCAGCCTGCGGAGCTAGCGGCACAAACAGAAGAAGTGGCAGAGAGTCAGCAGAGTTGCGCAGACCAATTGCGCTAAGCAATATGCGGTGCGCCATGCGCAGGGTCCGGTATTTCCTAATCTCGACATCACCAGATTTGGAAATTGCCAAGAAGGTCTAGGGCTTCCTAAGCAGTATATAAGGAGAGGAAGGCTAGGGTTTTGAGGGACGATCACGACGACACACAACAGACCGAGAGGCACACGAGAGAGCAGCAAGAAGCTGAAAACACACGAGCTTGCTGAGAGGAACCGCGCTAGCCGACTGCGCCAGCCAAGACTGCAATCTGCACGCACTGTTTGCTATTGTTCTCTTGGATACTCTAGTCATTATTTACTGTTTCTATGATGTTTATCACTAGCATGTCTAGCTAAACGCTTTGTATCGGTTGGGCATGAATCTATGAGTATTTCCTTTGAGACTTGTGCTTAATGCGTAGTTTGCTTGCTTGTATTAATTCTGTGCACACGGTTGACAGCTAGTTGCATGAGTAGGGGAAGCCTTGAACCGCAATCTTACTCTTGTTGCTTGTTGTTATATGTTAAACTAGTTGAATAGCCTGACGGTGCCAACTAGGAGTAACGAGCTAGGATAAGCAATTACTACTTTGATTGGATTCGTAGTTGTTTTAGACTAGTTCAAGAATTAATAGCTCATGAACTTTGATCGGAACATGCGCACATGTTAAGAAGCCTTGATCGGACACTAACATAAGCAAATCAAGCTATAGACGTTTAGAGTCAGTGATAAGGAGTACATTCATAGAGGATTGTCTACCCGATACATCTCATAGTCATAGTACTTAATCTCTATTGCCTGCGCACGTCTGTGCAAGTCCTGTGTTACCCATTGTTACTTGCGCATCGCGCATCCAAATCACTCACACCCCCAATCTTCGTAAGTGCAGGTTTACTAGCTAAAGCAAAACTGATTGCTCCCTGTGGAGATCGACCCTGACTTAACCGCTGTACTAAGTGGAATAGGAAGGATTAATTTGACGCGTACAACGACGCGCGATCAGAGGTTCAAAGCATCGAAGCAGAGAGTGAAAACACAGAGAGCATACACAGAGTATCAACAGAGGGAGATTGTGTTCGAGCAGAGCTTCGATCATCACCAAGAGCAGAGCATGAGCGCAGAGCTGAGGTGATTGAGGCTGAGTGTGATCGAGATTTGCAGAGTCTCATCACTGCTTGATCTGGAAGGCCAATTCAGAGTAGAGATTGCTTGTTGGTCGATCAAGGCAGGCCATGGAGAAATTGACGAGTGGAAGAACTCGGGCAATTCACAGGAAACCTGGTTTCCCTAGTGACAGTAGGTCACAAGATGGGGGGAGCATTTCAGAGTGTGCAGCGCTCGTGGAAGATGATGATGCAGTATGGCATTCAATTAACAAAACCAGCACTCGTGAACAAGCTGCTGCTATAGCATATTCTGGAGCGTAGAGCTATAACAGAAGATCAGCGCCCATTCGGAGATTGCTTTCAACGGTTAAGCATGAAGAGCAGAGCTTACGGGGAGCTTCTAAATATTTAGCAGAGAATATCCTAGTAAAGATTCCGTCCCAGGGTGAAGATTTGTTTGTAGAAGATTAGTTTTTCACAGAGTATCAACAGAGGGAGATTGTGTGTGAGCCATGCTTCGATCATCACCAAGAGCAGAGCGTGAGCGCAGAGCTGAGGTGATTAAAGAGTATGATTGAGACTTGCAGAGTCTGATCAGTGCTTGATCTGGGAAGCCAATTCAGAGCAGCGATTGCTTGTTGGTTGATCAAGGGAGGCCGCGGAGCGATTGTCGAGTCGAGGTACTCGGTCAATTGGCAGGAGGCTAGGTCTCGCTAGTGACAAATGGTCACTGAGTGAGGGGGAGCATTCCAGAGTGTGCAGCGCTCGTGGAGAGGTTCGATCGGCTCAGCGGAAGGCTTGGAGCGACGCGGACAAATTCGGCATAAGCTAGTGGCACAAGGATGTGCTATAGCAACCTAGGATAACATTGCTTTAATTAGAATAGGCTGAGTCTGTAAAAAATAGTGGTGTAGCTATTCTGAATTAAATCAAGTGTGTAGGCGTGTGATACACAAGTCAGAGCTTGTTCTGATTGTAGTACTAGTAAAGGACAAGTAGCATAGGTTGCGTGCGTTGTACCGTGTTGTACTCGGGACCTTGAGACTAGTGAATTTAGGGCTGAAGTTCAGTCCTTCCCAGACGTATGCAGTTGGCCGAACTGGGTGAACAAATTATTTGTTCATTGTTCTTACTGCACAAGGTTCATCGATACAAGAATGTGCTGTAGCAACTGCTTGTACACAATCTGTATCTCAGCAGCGCTGCAAATTTCAATTGGTATCAGAGCAAGAGCTCAACATACAGAGTAAAGATCCCGAGCGTCTACTGAAGGAAGCAAGAAACAATTAAGGAAGGTCAGAGTACAAGCCGCCCACCGTTGCTGGAAGAAAGTAACTATGGCTATTGGAAGGCGAGAATGAAGGCATTCCTCAAAGCTATTGATGAAAGAACCTAGAGAGCGGTTGTGGCTGAATGGTCACCTTCCATAACTATGGATGAAAGGGGTGTTACTCGAGTGAAACCTGAAGTACAATGGACTGCAGAAGAGGAAGCTGCACCAAACGGTAATTCAAAGGCACTGAATGCAATCTTTGTTGTAGTAGATGCTAACAATGTCAGGTTGATCTCCAACTGCGACATTTCAAAACAAGCTTGGAAAATCTTGCAAGTAGCTCATGAAGGAACTGACAAAGTAAAGATGTCCAGGTTACAAATCATTGCTTCTCAGTTTGAGAGTCTAAAGATGGAAGAAGAGGATTCCATCACTGAGTTCAACGTCAGGTTGTGCGATCTGTCAAATGAAGCTCATGCTCTTGGTGAACCCTTTTCGGAAGAAAAATTGATAAGGAAAGTGCTTAAGTCTCTACCCACCAAATTTGACATTAAAGTGACAGCCATTGAAGAAGCTCAGAACGTCAGACATATGAGACTGGAGGAGTTGATTGGTTCCCTCAAACAATTTGAAATGAAGCTGGTCAAAGAAGAGCCCTCCCTCAAAGACAAAAATGTTGGATTAAAAGCAGAATCAGAAGAAAAGAAGCCTGCTCCTGATAATCAACTGAATCTGTTAGTGAAGAACCTCGGGAAGCTCTTGAAGAACATGGAAACAAAATCTGGGCAGGGCCCATCCCCTCGAAGGCAATCCAGAAAGGGTGGAGGAACTCAGAGGTGAGGAAAGGAACCTGCTCACGATGAAATGAGAAGAAAGAGAAAAGGAAGGGCATTCAGTGCTGGAACTGTGATGGATATGGTCACCGACAAATCGATTGTACCAGCAAACCAATGAAGAAATTTGAGCAAAGGAGTGACAGTTCTCTCTTAGCTAGCTGGAGTGAAGATGAGACCGATCACAGTGAAGATGAATGCAACATAGTTAGATACAGATCTATCAGGAAAGGGATAAGGGCATAAGAAAGATGAACAAAGTTCTGCTGCAGCAACCTCTGTATCACCGTGTTAGTACTAAGGAGTGCTTAAAGTACAAATGCAGAAGATGCTATACCTGTGGACGCAAGGGACACATTAAGAGGCACTGTCCATCGACACTCACTAGGGAAAATTCACCCAAAGATCCCACAAAGCAGACACATGAGAGAACCCGGCATGTCGCACTTGTCAGCACAGCAAGTTCGTAAAACAAAGTAAGCTAGTACTTTGACAGTGGATGCTCAGAGCATATGACTGGAGAAAGATCGTTCCTAAAGAACATAACTCCATGCTCAGAACAGCGGGTAAAATTTGGAAATGGCTTGAAAAGAAGAGTTCTGGGCAAAGGAACATTGACGGTCGATGGGATGCCCAAGCTGAGGAATGTAATGCTGGTAGAAGGGTTAAAGGTAAATCTCATAAGCATTAGTCAGCTGTGCAATGGAACGCTGCAGGTAAAGTTTACTCAAGATTCGTGCCAAGTCTTCAACAAAACAGGAGAGTGTATAATGCAAGGGGCCAGATCAAAGAACAATTGTTACCTTCTCAAAGTTGGTACAACAACCTCTTCATCAACTTGCATGCTGACCAACACGGAAGAAATGAATCTCTGGCACAGAAGGATGGGTCACGTCAACTTAAGAACCTTGAAGAGAGTTGCAACGGAAGGGTTAGTCAGAGGAATTCCATTAATCAAAAGAGAACCTAGCGCCATCTGTGGAGAATGCCAGGTTGGCAAATAGAAGAAGGCTTCACATCCAAAGGTTAAAAATACTAACGCAGTCAGGCATCTTCAATTGATACACATGGATATGGGACCTATGGAAGTCGAGAGCATTGGGAGGAAGAGGTACGCATTTGTCTGTATTGATGATTATACCAGATTCACATGGATTGTATTTATCAGGGAGAAATCAGACACGGTAGGAGTAATTGTCTCGCTGGTGTCCCGACTAGAACAAGAAAAAAATCTCAGAATTTCCAACATGGAAGTGATCATGGAAGGGAATTTGAGAATGAAGCAGTAGACGAGTTCTGCAGAAAAAGAGGTATCACTCATCAGTACTCATCTCCAATCACTCCTCAGCAAAATGGTGTCGTGCAACGGAAGAATCGAACAATTCAAGAAATGGCCAGGGTCATGATTCATGCGAAGCAGGTCCCCTTGACATTTTGGGCTGAGGCAATGAACACAGCCTGCTACATTATCAACAAAGTCTCCATTCGAAAAAGAACAAATCAAACTTGCAATGAGCTCTGCAATCAGAATAAGCCCACGGTTAAATACTTCCATATTTTTGGGAGTGACTGCTACATTCTAAGGGATCGGGAATACAGAAAGAAGCTTGACCCCAAGAGTGATGCTGGCATGTTCTTAGGCTACTCAGTAAACAGCCGGGCATATCGAGTTTACAATGAGAGGACGAAGACAGTGATGGAATCCATTAATGTAGTCGTCAATGATGTTGAAGAAGCAACTCCCACTGGCCTAGATGACGAAGACTCAGGCACTGAAGCTACACCCGTGAGATAGAATAGAAATGAACAAGCCCCTACACCAAAGGATGCTACAGCAGATGCTGATGAAGAAAGCCTAGATGAACATGTGGAGAGCCCGGATGAAGAACAAGATAGTGATGTCCGTCCCACAACATCTAGGGAACCCCCAAAGAAGATTCAGAGGAATCATCCCCTAACTAACGTGATTGGAGACCCGACGGAAGGAAGAAGAACTAGAAGTAACTCACATCTCAACACCTACCTGTCTATATGCAACACCTGTTTTATGTCCTGTTCAGAACCAAAGAACTTCAAAGAAGCTATGGGCGACGAATACTGGCTGATAGCAATGCAAGAAGAACTAGCTGAGTTCAAGAGACATGATGTGTGGGACTTAGTTGCCAGACCAAAAGGAATCAACATCATAGGCACCAAGTGGATCTTCGAAAACAAGACTGATAAGAAGGGAAACATCACAAGGAATAAAGCCAGACTAGTTGCACAAGGGTACACCCAAATTGAAGGCCTGGATTTCGATGAAACCTTCGCACCAGTTGCTCGGTTGGAAGCTATCAGACTGCTCCTGGCCATGTCATGCTTCCTCGGATTTAAGCTGTATCAAATGGATGTCAAGAGTGCATTTCTGAATGGTGATCTCTCTGAAGAAGTTTGTGTACAAGCTGAAGAAAGCTCTATATGGGCTTAAACAGGCTCCTAGAGCATGGTATGAGAGTGATCGCGCGTCGTTGTGCGCGTCAAATATAATCCTTCCTCTTCCACTCAGTACAGCGGTTAAGTAAGGGTCGATCTCCACAGGGAGCAAGTAGTTCAGTTTTAGTCAGTGTCCTACACTTACGAAGATTGGGGTGTGTGAATGATTGAAATGCGCGATGCGCAAATGAACAGTAACTAGTGTAACGCAGGGAATTTGCACTCGTCGTGCGCAAACGATAGAGATTAAATACTATGATTGTGAGAAGTATTGGGCAGACAATCCTCTATGAGTGCATTCCTTATCACTGACTCTAATATGTCTATATCTTAATTTCACTTGGGTTAGTGTCCGGTCAAGGCTTCCTAACACGTGCGCATGTTCCGTTCAAAGTTCATGTGCTATTAATCCTTAGAACATAGACTAAAACAGCTGCGAATCCTGTCACAGTAGCAACTGCTTACCCTAGCTCGTTACTCCTAGTTGTCACCGTAAAGCTATCAACTAGTTTAACATATGACAAGCAAGCAACACAAGTAAGATTGCGGTTCAAGGCTTCCCCTACTCATGCAACTAGCTGTCTCCGTACGCACAGGATTAATACAAGTAAGTAAACTATGCATTAAGCTCAAGTCTCAAAGAAAGTGCATCATAGATTCATGCCCGACCAACACTTAAGCGTTTAGCTAGACATGCTAGTGATAAACATCATAGAATAGTAAATAATGACTAATGTGTCTGAGAAACAAGTAGCAAACAGTGCGTGCAGCTTGTCTTCTCGGCTGGCGCAGTCGGCTGGCGCAAATCCTCTCAACAAGTCCGTGTGTTTTCCAGTGTTGCCGCTCTCTCTGATGTGTGTCGTCCAATGATGGCTGTGTTATCTCTCTCTTGAAACCCTAGACTTCCTTTGTTTATATATTGCCCAGGAAGTTCACCTTTGGCAACTTCCAAATCTGGTCACTGGACTTTGCGCCTGGCGCACAGCATTCGGCTAGCGCATCGGCTAGCGCACCGCTACTGACTCTCGCCAACTTTTCTTCTGCTTGTGCTGCTATCTCCGCAGACGGATCTCTCACTCCTAGAACGCTGCCTGTTAGCGCGTATCCGACTCCAGGACTCGTTTTGCCCTGTAATACAAAAACACTAGAAACGAGTAATCTTGCTCATAAAATATTGCAAGTAAGCATAGGGTTTTGATCTAAATAATGCATACAAATAGCCTCTATCAGAGAGACTGACCATCTTCTTTGAAAATCATGGATATGAAAGGGGAGGAGCTGACAAAACTCTCTTCGTGAAAAGAACCAAGGTAGATGTGATCATTGCTCAGATTTATGTAGATGACATTGTCTTTGGCTCAAAGTCCCAGCTTCTGGTAGAGCAGTTTGTGGATCACTGATAGAGCCTAGTTTTATGCGCTATTTAGATCTAAACACTGTGCTTGTTTGCATTATTTTGTGTACAAGATTACTGGTTTTCGGTATTTTTGTATTTCAGGATGAAACAGGAGCATAAGTCAGATGCGCGCTAACGAGCGCTTTTAAAGAGCGCAATGCACGACCTATGGAGCTAGCAGCGCAAAAGGAGATAGGAGATAGCTGATTCAGACTGTAGTGCACAAACCAACTGCGCAAAGCGAGTAGCGCAATCAACGTGCGCAGCGAGCCATGTGCAGGATAGCAGCGTTTCTAAATTTTGATCATCATTATCCCTACAAAATCTCCTAGATTTGGGAAGTAGCTAAGATTCTCACTGGCCAAATCTAAGCATTCCTTGGGCTTCAAGACCAGTATATAAAGAGGAGGGAAGCTAGGGTTTGGAGATATATATACATAGTGAGAGAGACATATAGCAACAGAAGACACACGAGCTCCAGAAATCCTGCTGTCGAGATTCTGCGCGAACCACCTGCGCCAGCCGAAAACAGCAACCTGCGATTGCACCGGCTTGCTACTTTTCCTTGGCTGCTTTAGTTTTACTTATTATTTCTATGATGTTTGAATCTAGCATGTCTAGCTAAACACCTTGTATCGGTTGGGCATGATTCTATGAAGTATTTCCTTTGAGACTTGTGTTTAAAGCTTAGTTCGTCTACTTATATTAATTCTATGCACATGAGTGATAATTAGTTGTGCGAATAAGAGAAGCCTTGAACCGCAATCTTATTCTAACTGCTCGTTATTGTATGTTAAACTGTGATGATGCTAGTATGGCAGTGTTTGACAAAACTAGAGTTAGTGAACAAGGAGCAGCTACAGCACAAGAGAACAAAGGAGCAGCTTCAGCAGGGGATGCTGCAGCAAGTGCTTGTTCAAGTGGCTGTATCAACTGTCCGAGTAGCAGCTGTGTGCTGGGCTCGGTTTGAAGGTCTGGCAGCTCTGCGGAGGCTTTTAGAAGAATTTCTAAATTGCCTTGGAGTATTTTCCAGTGAGGTTTACTAGTCAGAGAAGGAGTTTTGCCTAGGAGATAAATATCAAATCTAATCTCCTAGATTTTAGGAGATAATTGTTCTTGTTGGGACATTGCCTAAACCTGGACATTTCTTAAAGCGGGCGATGCTATTTAAGCAGAAGGTGTTCAGAGCGGGATGGTGGATCGAAGCTGAGGGATACACGAGTGCATACACAGAATTCACGGAGAGCAATTTGTGGTGTGCGACGGTAGTTTTCTTCGATCATCACCCAAGAGAAGAGCGTGAGCGTAGAGCTGTGGTAATAGAAGCAGAAGGGAATCAGGACTTGCAGAGTCTGATTCGAGCTTGATCTGGAAGCCAATTCAGAGCTGTGGAGCTTGTTGGTTGATCAAAGGCAGCCGCGGAAGAACTGACGGGTAGTTGGCTCGGTCAAGTGTCGTGCGGCAGTACTCGCTAGTGGCAGGTGGTCACTGAGTGAGGGGGAGTATTCCAGAGCGTGCAGTGCTCGTGGAATAGTTCGATCGGCTCGGCAGAAGGTCTTGGAGCGACGCGGACATTTGTGCTTCAGCTGTGTGTTACAGCAGTTGCTACAGCAACCCTGCTGAGTGAGTGTAGTTTAGAATAGGCTGAGTCTTGTGAAGTCTGTAGCTATTCTAGATTGACATTTGTAGAGGGTGTGTAGACACAAGTCAGAGCTTGTTCTGATTGTGTTGAAGTGATCCACACAAGGTTGAGCAGCATAGGTTGCGTGAGTTGTAACCGAGTGTACTTGGAGAGCTTTGTTTGAGTGGATTGAGGACTGGAGAACAATCCTCCCCAGACGTAGGCAGTTAGCCGAACTGGGTGAACAAACTTGTGCCTTGTTCATTGTTTGCTGAGACAATTTCCGAGTGAACAAGAGTGTGTTGCAGCAACTGCTTGTTCATAAATTCTGTCGGACTGAGACACTGCAAATTTTAATTGGTATCAGAGCAGGAGCTCAACACACAGAGTTGAAGATCCTACAGTGTCTCTGAAGAAGCCAAGACAATGAAGGAAGGACAGAGCACAAGCAGACCGCCATTTTTGGAAGAGAGCAACTATGGATATTGGAAAGCTAGAATGAAAGCCTTT
The DNA here is from genome assembly GCA_963678935.1 of Umbilicus rupestris. Classification (NCBI taxonomy): domain Eukaryota; kingdom Viridiplantae; phylum Streptophyta; class Magnoliopsida; order Saxifragales; family Crassulaceae; genus Umbilicus; species Umbilicus rupestris. The sequence goes on along the minus strand of OY787611.1, from coordinate 10,663,489 downwards.
CTCAAGGCTATTGATGAGAAGACATGGAGAGCTGTCGTGGTCCAGTGGTCTCCCCCAATCACCATGGATGAACAAGGAGTCACACGGATAAAGCCTGAAGAGCAATGGACTGCTGAAGAAGGTGCTGCAGCAACTGGAAATTCAAAGGCTCTGAATGCAATTTTTGCTGCAGTTGATGCCAACAACTTCAGGCTGATTTAAAATTGTGACATGGCCAAACAAGCGTGGGAGATTCTGCAAACTGCACATGAAGGAACTGATAGAGTGAAGTTGTCAAGACTCCAGATCATTGCTACACAGTTTGAGAATCTGAGGATGCTGGAAGAGGAGAGTATCACTGAGTTTAATGCCAAACTCTGTGATCTTGCAAATGAAGCCCATGCTCTTGGTGAACCTATCCTTGAAGAGAAGCTGATCAGGAAGGTGCTCAGATCGCTGCCCACAAAATTTGACATGAAGGTGACGGCCATTGAAGAATCTCAAAATGTCAAATTCATGGGGTTGGAAGAGTTGATGGGGTCTCTCAAACAATTTGAGATGAAACTGGTTAAAGAAGACATCACTCCTAAGGACAAGGATGTTGGACTGAAAGCTGAAACAGAATCCAAGAAGCCAGTTCCAGAAGATCAGCTGAGTATGCTTATTAAAAATCTCGGAAAGCTCCTGAAGAACATGGAATCCAGAACCGGGAAAAGCTCTTCCTCGCGAAAACAATTCAGAAGGGGCCGTGAAACCAACAGGAAAGGGAAGGAACCGGCTCAGAATGAAGACGAAAAGAAAGAAATGAAGAAGGGAGTCCAATGCTGGAACTGTGCAGGTTATGGTCATCGACAAATCAACTGCACTAGCAGACCGATGAAAAGGAGGGCCCTCTCTGCCAGTGGAAGTGAAGACGAGAATGAGCTGAGTGAAGATGAATGCAACTTGGCCAGATACAGGTCAGTCAAAAGAGGCAGAAAAACTCAAGGAAGATTGAACCAGAACTTGCTGCAGCAACCTCTGTATCACCGTAACAAGAGAGCTTCAAAGTATAAAAAATGTTACAGCTCTGGTGGCAAAGGTCACATAAAAAGAAACTGTTCCTCAGCTCATGATGGAATAGCTTCAGCCAGGGAACCTGTCAGGCAGAATCGTCCACAGACTCAGCTCCTCGCGCTTGTCAGCACAGCTAGCACCTCGGACAAGATAAGCTGGTACTTTGACAGTGGTTGCTCAGGACACATGACAGGAGAAAGATCCTTCTTGAAAAACATTACACCCTGCCTGGAACAATGTGTGAAGTTTGGTAACGGGCTGAAAGGAAGAGTTCTGGGAAGGGGAACCTTGGCAGTTGAAGGAATGCCGAGTCTGAGCAATGTGCTTCTAGTGGAAGGGCTGAAGGCAAATCTCATAAGCATTAGTCAGCTATGTGATGGGACTAAACAGGTAAAATTTACGAAAGACTCATGCAAAGTTCTCGACAATTCTGGGAAATGCATAATGGAAGGAGCCAGATCAAAGAGTAACTGTTACCTACTCAATGTGAGTTCAAACTCACCAGTTCAAAGATGTATGCTGACAAAGGCCGAGGAGATGATACTATGGCACAGAAGGATGGGGCATGTTAACCTGAGGACTCTGAAGAGAATTGCTACAGAAGGGCTTGTCAGAGGAATACCGCAGCTAAAAGGGGAGACAGACTCCATCTGTGGAGACTGTCAGATTGGGAAACAAAAGAAGGCTTCACATCCAAAAGTCAAAGATATTGGTACCACCAGGCCTCTACAGTTGATTCACATGGATCCGATGGGACCAATGGAAGTCGAGAGTCTGGGCAGAAAAAGGTATGCATTTGTTTGTGTGGATGACTACTCCAGATTCACCTGGATTGATTTTATCAGAGAAAAATCAGATACGGTGAGAGTGATTGTGTCAGTGGTGACTCGGCTAGAGCAAGAGAAAAACCTCAGAATCAGCAGCATTCGCAGTGATCATGGCAGGGAATTTGAAAACAAAGAGATGGATGAATTCTGTCGACAAAGGGGTATCTCACATCAGTACTCCTCTCCCATTACTCCTCAGCAGAATGGTGTAGTGGAACGGAAGAATCGAACAATCCAAGAAATGGCCAGAGTCATGATCCATGCTAAGAGGGTTCCCCTGAAATTCTGGGCAGAGGCCATGAATACTGCATGTTACATCATCAATAGAGTCATCTTACGGAGGGGAACAAACCAGACCTGCTATGAGCTCTGGAATCAGAAGAAGCCCACAGTTAAGTACTTTCACGTCTTTGGAAGTGACTGTTTTATTCTAAAAGATCGGAAGTATAGACAGAAACTTGACCCAAAGAGTGATCCTGGTCCGTTTCTGGGCTACTCGACTAACAGCACAGCTTATCGAGTCTACAACCAGCGGACACATACAGTAATGGAATCCATAAATGTTGCTGTCAATGATGCTGAAGAAGTGCCTCCCTCTGATGCTGTCACTGATGATGAAGACTCTGATCTTGAGGAGGTGTCTGTCAGTCAGAACAGAAGTGAACAAGCTGTGGCTCCAGAAGATGCTACAGCAAGTGCTGAAGTAGAAAACCCAGATATACATTTAGAAAGCTTATCTGAAGATGTGAACTCTGAGACTTCTAATCCTCCTTCAAGGAAGCCTCCGAAGAAGATTCAGAAGAATCATCCCCTGACAAATGTAATTGGAGACCCGTCAGAAAGAAGGAGAACCAGAAGCCATGCTTACCTCAATACATGTTTTTTGTCCAGCATTGAACCCAAGAATTTCAAGGAAGCCATGAGTGATGAATTCTGGATAATGGCAATGCAGGAAGAATTGGCAGAGTTTGAAAGACATGATGTTTGGGATCTGGTTGATAGACCAAATGGAGTAACTATTATAGGCACAAAGTGGGTGTTCAAAAACAAAACTGATGAAAAAGGCAACATTACAAGAAATAAAGCCAGATTGGTTGCCCAGGGATATTCTCAGATTGAGGGTCTAGACTTTGAAGAAACATTTGCTCCAGTGGCACGTCTGGAGGCCATCAGACTTCTTCTAGCTATGTCCTGTTTCCTGGGATTCAAACTATATCAAATGGATGTTAAAAGTGCGTTCCTGAATGGAGACCTCTCTGAAGAAGTCTATGTCTCTCAACCAAAAGGTTTTGAAGATCCTCATCACCCAGAGCATGTTTATAAATTGAAGAAAGCCTTATATGGACTGAAACAGGCTCCTCGGGCATGGTATGAGAGGTTGACAGTGTTCTTGGAAAAATATGGCTATAGACGAGGGGGAGCTGACAAAACCTTGTTTGTCAAAAGAACTCAGTCAGATGTGATCATTGCTCAAATATATGTGGATGATATAGTCTTTGGATCGAAGTCCCAGCACCTGGTGAAGCAGTTTGTGAATCACATGCAGCAAGAATTTCAAATGAGCATGGTAGGAGAACTGTCATACTTCCTTGGTTTGGAGATTACCCAGAAAGAGGATGGCATCTTTATTGCTCAAAGCAAGTACAACAAGAACCTTGTGCAGAAATTCCAGCTAGATATAGCCAGTCACAAACGAACTCCTGCTGCCACTAATGTTAAAGCCATTAAAGATGAACATGGTCTGGAAGTGAGTCAGACAATTTACAGAAGTATGATAGGGAGCTTGTTATACCTGACTGCCAGCCGCCCTGACATTTCCTTTGCAGTAGGAGTCTGTGCCAAATTTCAAGCTTGTCCCAAAGACAGTCACTTGCAGCTGGTCAAACGCATCATTCGGTATGTGGGAGGAACTGTCGACTATGGCTTGTGGTATACTAAGGACACAAATGCTAATCTGGTTGGATACAGCGATGCAGACTGGGCAGGATGCTTAGAGGACAGGAAGAGCACTTTGGGAGGATGCTTCTTTATTGGAAATAATCTGGTCTCTTGGTTCAGTAATAAACAAAACAGCATTTCTCTATCCACTGCCGAGGCTGAATATATAGCTGCTGGGAGCTGTTGTGCACAAATGCAAATGCTGTGGATGAAGCAAATGTTGAGTGAGTATGGCATTGCTCAAGATGAAATGACCCTCTACTGCGACAACATGAGTGCCATCAGCATATCTAAGAATCCAGTCCAGCACAGCAGAACCAAGCACATTGACAAACGCCATCACTTCATCCGTGATCTAGTTGAAAAGAAGATTATTGCGCTACAGCATGTTGTGTCTGCCAAACAACTTGCTGATATCTTCACCAAAGCTCTGGATGCAGTCCGGTTCGAAGATCTGAGAGCCTCTCTGGGGCTCTGTGTGTTGCCTCCATAAATCAGCCAGGAGCACCCCCTTGTTATTTATTTCAAAAAGGGGGAGGAGAAGAGAAAGTTAAGAAGTGGAGGTTATGAGAAATTCTACAAACAAATCTCTCGGTTGGGTTTTATCCAAATGCCAAGGGGGAGATTGATGATGCTAGTATGGCAGTGTTTGACAAAACTAGAGTTAGTGAACAAGGAGCAGCTACAGCACAAGAGAACAAAGGAGCAGCTTCAGCAGGGGATGCTGCAGCAGGTGCTTGTTCAAGTGGCTGTATCAACTGTCCGAGTAGCAGCTGTGTGCTGGGCTCGATTTGAAGGTCTGGCAGCTCTGCGGAGGCTCTTAGAAGAATTTCTAAATTGCCTTGGAGTATTTTCCAGTGAGGTTTACTAGTCAGAGAAGGAGTTTTGCCTAGGAGATAAATATCAAATCTAATCTCCTAGATTTTAGGAGATAATTGTTCTTGTTGGGACATTGCCTAAACCTGGACATTTCTTAAAGCGGGCGATGCTATTTAAGCAGAAGGTGTTCAGAGCGGGATGGTGGATCGAAGCTGAGGGATACACGAGTGCATACACAGAATTCACGGAGAGCAATTTGTGGTGTGCGACGGTAGTTTTCTTCGATCATCACCCAAGAGAAGAGCGTGAGCGTAGAGCTGTGGTAATAGAAGCAGAAGGGAATCAGGACTTGCAGAGTCTGATTCGAGCTTGATCTGGAAGCCAATTCAGAGCTGTGGAGCTTGTTGGTTGATCAAAGGCAGCCGCGGAAGAACTGACGGGTAGTTGGCTCGGTCAAGTGTCGTGCGGCAGTACTCGCTAGTGGCAGGTGGTCACTGAGTGAGGGGGAGTATTCCAGAGCGTGCAGTGCTCGTGGAATAGTTCGATCGGCTCGGCAGAAGGCCTTGGAGCGACGCGGACATTTGTGCTTCAGCTGTGTGTTACAACAGTCGCTACAGCAACCTTGCTGAGTGAGTGTAGTTTAGAATAGGCTGAGTCTTGTGAAGTCTGTAGCTATTCTAGATTGACATTTGTAGAGGGTGTGTGGACACAAGTCAGAGCTTGTTCTGATTGTGTTGAAGTGATCCACACAAGGTTGAGTAGCATAGGTTGCGTGAGTTGTAACCGAGTGTACTTGGAGAACTTTGTTTGAGTGGATTGAGGACTGGAGAACAGTCCTCCCCAGACGTAGGCAGTTGGCCGAACTGGGTGAACAAACTTGTGCCTTGTTCATTGTTTGCTGAGACAATTTTCGAGTGAACAAGAGTGTGCTGCAGCAACTGCTTGTTCATAAATTCTGTCGGACTGAGACACTGCGAATTTCAAACTGGTTGATAACTTGACGGTGACAACTAGGAGTAACACACAAGGATAATCGGCTACTACTGTGATAGGATTCGTAGTTTCTTAGACTAGTTTCAAGAATTAATATCTCATGGACTTTGATCGGAACATGCGCGCACGTTAGGAAGCCTTGATCGGACACTAACTTAAGTAGAACTGCACTATAGATGTTTAGAGTCGATGATAAGGGATACATTCATAGAGGATTGTCTTTACCGATATCTTTCATAGTTATAGTACTTAACATCTACTGTCTGCGCACGTATAGTGCAATTCTGCTTTCACTACTGTTCATTCGCGCACCTGCGCAACCCAATCACTCACAACCCCCAATTTCGTAAGTTGTAGGTTGCTAGCGAAGACGAGTCTGCACGCTCCTTGTGGGATCGACCCTGACTTAGCCGCTGTACTAAGTGGAGAAGGAAGGATTAATTTGACGCGTACAACGACGCGCGATCAAATTTTGGCGCCGTTGCCGGGGAGTAACACAGATCAGTTTTAACTAGTTCAAGTTTTCTTTTACAGTAGTTAGTTATTTCTTTTTTTATTTTATTTTTCGTTGGTGTTTCTGACAGTACGCAATCAACATCAGCCTGCGCAACCTTGAAACGGTTGCGCTGCGCAGATTATAGTTGCGCACCAATAGGGGCAACAACCTAGTTGTCTTTTAATTTCATTTTCTTTAAGTTTAGAACAGGGCATGGAGACTAATAGTGTCATCGGCAATAACTTAGGGGACAAAACCCTAGAGGGACCTAACAATGCAATGGCAGATAACCGCGCAGCTCGATTCAGAGAGGAAGTACAGCGCGAAGTTGATGCTCGGATGGCCGCTGAAGCAGTGTATAATGTGCAACCCGCGCAACAAATCGTGCGACGCAGAACACTGCGCGAGATGTCGCCTCCAATCACAGTCAACCAACCTTGGTGCATAGTACTTCCACCCGATGGGCATTTTGAACTACGAAGCTCAGTCATTCATCATATGCCTAAGTTTCATGGGATGAACAACGAGAACCCGGCCAAGCATGTGCTTGAATTCCTAGTTATCTGCGAGAACATGAAGATCGATGGGGAGAGTGAAGAAGCGCTGAAGCTAAAGGCGTTCCCCTTTTCATTGTGTGATGCAGCCAGGCATTGGCTGATGAGTTTACCAGCAGGATCTATTCACACATGGGAGCAGCTCCAGAAGAAGTTCTTGGATAAGTTCTACCCCGCAGCTAAGATCGCGCTACTCAGGAGGGAATTGGCTGCGCCTAGGCAGGGCATAGAAGAGTCACTATCAGACTACTATGAGCATTTCAGGGAGCTGGAAGCCAACTGTTATAATCATGGCCTGCCCCAAAATGTGTTGATAGAGAATTTCCTGAACAGGCTACAACCGATGGAACTTAGATTGTTGAATGCATGCGCAGGCGTTGACATATGTAACATGTACCCGGAGGATGTATGGCAGATGATAGAGGATTCTGCTGGACAGGTGAGGCATCAATTGACGCTCGAGAACAGTCGTGCGCGCGCTGTGCACCAGGTGGATTCCAGTGCTGAAATAAAGGAGATGAAAGCCATGCTACAGAAGCTGATGAATGCGCAAGGCACGCAACCAGTTGCGCCGAAGGCATGCGAGTTCTGTACGTCCACTGAGCACAAAACCGACGCATGTCCCATACTTTTCGAGGAATTAGGAGATGTAAATGCTCTAGGAGGATGGGACAATAGAGGACCGCAGAGGCAGAATCAGCCGCGCTTTGGACTAGCCGCAAATGGATTCAGATGGAAGGAAGACAGCAATCTCCAAAGGAAGCCTGCGGAATATAGCACACCATAGCAGGCACAACAAGCATACAACCCACCGCACCGCCGCAATGACGCACCAGCATAGAATAACCAGCAACCGCGGCGCTCCTTAGAAGACATAGTGGGCCAGTTAGCAGACACTGTGCGCAAGAATGATGAAAAGTATGACAAGAGGTTTGAGTCAATTGAGAAGCAGTTGTCGCAGATTGCTACCACGGTTTATGAGCTGAAAAAGAGCGATGGCAACCTACCTTCCCAAGTGATTCAAAACCCTAAGGGAGGAGTTAACGTCGTAACGCTGAGGACTGGGCGCACAGTTGGGACAGCTCCGACCGCGAAGGTGCCTGCGCAGCCAGTTGCACAACCTCCAGAGCCAGCACAGCCGGATGCGCAACCAGCTGCGCAAGCTACAAACAACCAGGGTGTGGCCAGGTATGATTCAATCAGAAGAAAAGAGTATAAATCGTACTAACGCACCTGCACCTTTTCTTGTGAAGGCACCTTTAGCAAGGAAGGAGGCGCTAGACAAGGAGCTGTATGAATTATTCAGTAAGGTGGAAATAAACATTCCCCTGATTGAGGCAGTTCGGCAGATCCCTAGATACGCCAAGTTCTTGAAGGAGCTGTGCACAAACAAGAGGAGGAAAGGCGAGTGCGCACAAGTAATGCTTAACGCGCATGCATCAGCAATTGTGCAACACAAGGTACCACCTAAATGCCGGGATCCAGGTACGTTCACCATACCGTGCACCTTAGGTAAGACCACAGTAAGCAACTGCATGATTGATCTCAGTGCATCTATAAATGTGCTTCCTTACTCCTTGTATGTGTCATTGCACCTTGGTCCACTAAAGCCTGCAGGTCTCACCATCCAATTAGCAGATCGGTCGTGCAAACAACCGAAGGGCATGATAGAGGACGTTCTCGTCCAAGTGGGAGAGCTGGTGTTCCCAGCAGATTTCTACGTCTTGGAGATGGAGGGTGAGCCGAGGAAGGGAAGCGCGCAAATCCTACTGGGCAGACCATTTCTGATGACTGCGCGCACAAAGATAGACGTGTGGAAAGGTACGCTCTCAATGGAGGTAGATGGCGAGGAGATTCACTTTAACATTTTTAAGGGGATGCAGCATCCTCATGAGGACGCCACAGTGCACGCGTTGGATAGTATGGACGACTTGGTTGTGCATGCGCAGTGTGCATGCGCAACTGGGGAGCCTGCGCCACTGACACAGACAGAGATGGAGGCGCATGATGATGAGCTGAGCAGCACAGAACCAGTGTCCAGGCATGTATATGATCTGGTTAATGTTTGCGTTACTAATAAAATCCTACCTTCTATTGAACAGGCACCCAAAGTTGAGCTGAAGCAATTGCCCGAGCACTTAAAGTACATCTTCCTGGGCAATAAGGACACCCTGCCTGTCATTACAAAGAAAGGATTAAAGGAGGAGCAGGAAGCGCGATTACAAGAGGTGTTGCGCAAGAACCAGCGCGCTATAGGATGGACATTAGCTGACCTGCGCGGAGTAAGCCCTGATGTGTGTATGCACATAATTCTGCTGGAAAATGGTGCCAAACCATCCAGGGAACCTCAGCGCAGACTGAATCCAATTATGATGGAGGTAGTGCAGAAGGAGATCCTGAAGCTGCTTGACGCAGGAGTAATCTACCCGATCTCAGACAGTAAGTGGTTAAGTCCAGTGCACATTGTGCCAAAGAAAGGAGGCATCACAGTGGAGAAAAATGCACAGGGCGAGCTAGTTTCCAAGCGCATACAGACTGGATGGCGCATGTGCATTGACTACAGGAAGCTAAATGCAGTCATGCGCAAGGATCACTTCCCGCTACCGTTCATGGACCAGATGCTCGACCGTTTGGCAGGAAAACCGCACTTTTGCTTCCTGGACGGTTACTCAGGGCACAATCAGATACCTATAGCTGCGGAGGATTAGGAGAAGACAACCTTTACCTGCCCATTCGGTACCTTTCCGTTCCGGCACATGTCGTTTGGGCTGTGTAATGCGCCAGGTACGTTCCAACGCTTAGTCATGAGCATTTTCTCTGATATGATTGGTTTATGTATAGAGGTGCTCATGGATGACTTTACTGTGCATGGGGAGACTTTTGATGCATGTTTGGATAATCTTGATAGGGTCTTAGCGCGCTGCATTACCAAGAACCTAGTTCTCAATTATGAAAAATGTCACTTTATGGTATCACATGGAGTAGTACTAGGACATATTATCTCACGGGAAGGAATTAAGGTTGATAAAGTAAAAATAGATCTTATCTCAATTATGCTCGTTACTGTATGTTAAACTGGTTGATAACTTGACGGTGACAACTAGGAGTAACACACTAGGATAATCGGCTACTACTGTGATAGAATTCGTAGTTGCTTAGACTAGTTTCAAGAATTAATAGCTCATGGACTTTGATTGGAACATGCGCGCACGTTAGGAAGCCTTGATCGGACACTAACTTAAGTAGAACTGCATTATAGATGTTTAGAGTCGATGATAAGGGATACATTTCATAGAGGATTGTCTTTACCGATACTTTTCATAGTTATAGTACTTAATATCTACTGCCTGCGCACGTATAGTGCAATTCTGCTTTCATTACTGTTCATTCGCGCACCTGCGTAACCCAATCACTCTCAACCCCCAATTTCGTAAGTTGTAGGTTGCTAGCGAAGACGAGTCTGCACGCTCCTTGTGGGATCGACCCTGACTTAGCCGCTGTACTAAGTGGAGAAGGAAGGATTAATTTGACGCATACAACGACGCGCGATCAATCACATGCAGAATGAATTCAAAATGAGCATGGTAAGAGAGCTGACTTATTACCTCGGACTGGAAATCTCCCAGAAAAAGGATGGAATCTTTGTAACACAAAGCAAATATAGCAAGCACCCGGTGAAGAAATTCTAGCTAGATAACGCCAGTCACAAACAAACACCAGTTGCTACCCATATCAAAATAGTCAAAGATGAAAACTGGGTGGAAGTAAATCAGGCTATCTACAGAAGTATGATTGGTAGCCTGATGTATCTGACTGCGAGTCGTCCTGACATCTCCTTTGCAATAGGAGTATGTGCAAGATTTCAAGCCTGTCCAAAAGAGAGTTACTTGTAGCTGGTTAAAAGGATCATCTGGTATGGAGGTACTGTAAACTATGGCTTGTGGTATACTAAGGATACAAATGCAAATCTGGTAGGATATAGTGATGCAGACTGGGCTGGTTGCGCTGAGGATAGGAAGGGCACCTCTAGAGGGTGCTTCTTCTTAGGAAACAACCTGGTATCCTGGTTTAGTAAGAAACAAAACAACATCTCCTTGTCCACGGCTGAGGCAGAGTACATTGCAGCAGGAAGTTGCTATGCGCAGATGATTTGGATGAAGTAGATGTTGGCTGAGTATGGCCTCAATCAGGGTGAAATGGTCCTCTACTGTGACAACATGAGTGCTATCAGCATTTCCAAGAACCCGGTTCAGCACAGCAGAACCAAACACATTGATATTCGGCATCACTTCATCAGAGATCTGGTAGAGAAAAAAATCATTGCTCTTCAGCACATTGTTACCAACAAACAACTTGTAGACATCTTCACCAAGCCTCTGGATGCAGCCAGATTCGAAGACCTAAGATCCTCTCTGGGTCTCTGTGCTTTGGGACCGTAAGCTAGTCCCAGTTTTTTCCCCCTTGGCATATGTTCCAAACAGAGGGAGAAAGAAAAGAGAAGGGGGACCGGAGGAGGATCAAATCGAAACATTGTATCTTCTATGAAGAGGTTGATGATGAAGTATGACATTCAATTGACAAAACCAGCACTCGTGAACAAGCTGCTGCTATAGCAGATTCTGGAGCGTAGAGCTGTAGTAGAAGATCAGCGCCCATTCGGAGATTCCTTTCAACGGTTCAGCATGAAGAGCAGAGCTTATGGTGAGCTTCTAAATATTTAGCAGAGAATATCCTAGTAAAGATTTCGTTCCAGGGTGAAGATTTGTTTGTGGAAGATTAGTTTTTCAAATCAAATCTAATCTCCTACAAATTAGGAGATATTAATGATTGGGGGAAATTCCTAAAAACTGTCTTTGATGGATCCTATTTAAAGGAGGCTGGGCATAGCGTCAAATTATCGAAACAGAGAGTGTAAACACAAAAAGCATACACAGAGTATCAACGGAGGGAGATTGTGTTTGAGCCATGCTTCGATCATCACCAAGAGCAGAGCGTGAGCGCAGAGCTGAGGTGATTAAAGCTGAGTGTGATCGAGACTTGCAGAGTTTGATCAGTGCTTGATCTGGGAAGCCAATTCAGAGCAGCGATTGCTTGTTGGTTTATCAAGGGAGGCCGCGAAGCGATTGTCATGTGGAGGTACTCGGGCAATTGGCAGGAGGCCAGGTCTAGCTAGTGACAGGTGGTCATCGAGTGAGGGGGAGCATTCCAGAGTGTGCAGCGCTCATGCAGAGGTTCGATCGGCTCAGCGGAAGGCTTGGAGCGACGCGGACAGATACGGCTCAAGCTAGTGGCACAAAGGTGTGCTATAGCAACCTACGATAACATTGCTTTAATTAGAATAGGCTGAGTCTGTGAAAAATAGTGGTGTAGCTATTCTGAATTAAATCAAGTGTGTAGGTGTGTGATACACAAGTCAGAGCTTGTTCTGATTGTGGTACTAGTAAGTAGCATAGGTTGTGTGTGTTGTACCATGTTATACTCGGGACCTTGAGACTAGTGAATTAAGGGCTGAAGTTCAGTCCTTCCCAGACGTAGGCAGTTGGCCGAACTGGGTGAACAAATTGTTTGTTCATTGTTCTTGCTGCACAAGGTTCATCAGTACAAGAGTATATTGTAGAAATTGCTTGTACACAATCTGTATCTAAGCAGCGCTCCGAAGTTTCAGAAGAATTGTCACTGTTTGGCAGAAGGCTTTGGAGCTACTTTGACAATACCTACATCAGCTGTGTGCTACAGCAGGTGCTATAGCAAACCTGTGTTAATTAGAATAGGCTGAGTTAGTGGGGTCAGTAGCTATTCTGAATTGATACAAGGGTAGATGGTTGAGGCACAAGTCAGAGCTTGTTCTGATTGTGATCGAGGTACTAGCTAAGGTTGAGTAGTTTAGGTTGCATGGTGTCGAACCGTGTTGTACAACAGACCTTGAGCATAGTGGATTAAAAGACTGAGGTTCAGTCTTTCCCAGAGGTAGGCACTTGGCCGAACTGGGTGATCAACTTCTAGGTCATTGTTTTATTTTGCTGCACAAGATCTGCCTGTACAAGAGTGTGCTATAGGAACTGCTTGTACACAAATTTGCATCTCAGAGACGCTGCAAAGATTTCAAGTTGTGTCCCATATGTTTGTGCCTATTTCCAGAAATTATGTGTGATTTGACATAATCAATTATTTTTGTAATATTTGTGTAGGATGGATGAAGAAATTGTAGAGGCTTGTAGAGGGATCGCGTTTAACACAGTGAGAGGTGTTGAGGCAAATACAAATCGGCAGATGCTACAATCTGGAGGTTACACTGGGGCTGAATATATGAACAAATTGGTGTACACACATCCAAGTTTATGCCAGGAACAATTACGGTTGACAAACCAAATGGTGATGTACTTGGTATCTAGAGAACTATTGCGCGACAGAAAAGGATTATCAGTTCTCGAACAACTGGGAATGACCTTATTTATTTTGGCTAAAGGAGGTTCATATAGAGACGTCTGATACTTTTAAACATTCCCCATCCAGGGTTTGTAAGTATTTTACACTGGTATTAGCAGCTTTGAGAGAATTATCATTTGATATCGTAAGACCGCATACCCCACTTGAGCAGTGCCCAGAACAAATTATACACTCCGTGTTTTGATGTAAGAATATATCGCGGACAATCATATTCTTATATAGACATTGTATCTTGTTTTTCAAATTTGTTTTGCATATTACAAATAACATACTAATATCTTTGTAGGACTGCGTTGGAGCTCTAGACGGGACTCATATCGAAGTTGTATTAGGAGACGATCAGGGAGTTCAGTGTCGAGGACGTAAAGGGACAAAGACGTGGAAGGTATTCGCTGGTTGCTCGTTCGATATGATGTTCACTTACGTACACATTGGATGGGAAGGGAGTGTTCACGACCAAACTGTTTTGAGAGACTCATTAACGCAATCGAAGTATTGTTTTCCACACCCACCCCCAGGTATGGAATAACTTTCAAACATTGCGCGACTCTGTGTCACATGTTTGCTAATATATATTTTAGTTTTCATTTCATAGGAAAATATTATTTGGTCTACTCTGGTTATCCAAATACACTGGGATATTTGTCTCCTTACAAAAATCAGGAAGTTCGTTACCATATGCCAGCGTTTAAAAATGGTCAGCCACCAACTGGAGTTTATGAAATGTTCAACTATCGCCATTCATCTTTACACACAACCATCGAAAGATCATTTGGTGTTTTGAAAAAAACTTGGAAGATACTTCGTGTCATGCCTAAGGTATCAGATGTTCGACAAGTAGACATAATTCTTTCTACATTTACTTTGCATAATTATATTCGCATACATAAACTAGAAATACCTATCATATCACACGAATTGGTGCAGGGTACAGCTGATTGTAACCTATTCGACGCAAGTTGAAAAGAGCAGATAAATCATGTGCGTAACACGATAGCATCTCAAATTATGCAAGCACATCCTGAAAATGAAGTAGAAGATATGGAGGAAGATGAAGACAGTTAGAATACTTTTTTTCATTATTACAAGAAATGTAATCCTGAAGTCATTTGCGCTTGGATTAAGTAAAGTTTAAATTTCGTATTTTTTATTGTGCTTCCAAACAAGTTACTATTCATTTTATATTAATTTTTTACTTAAATGTATTCAATATGTACTGATATGTACTTATATTATTGCAAAATATTTACTTATATGTATTTAAATTTACTTATATAAGTATTTTATAAGTTCAAAAGAGCATAACCTTAGCTACGTTGTTGGTGTAGCTGGTTTGATGTGTTGGAATTTATGCAATGTTGAGGTTTGTAGTAATCTCATTTTTTAGCTTTATACATGCTTCTTGTATTCTTTTTTGTCACCGAGACCCTTTTGTTGGTTTTTGATCCGCGCGTCGTTGTGCGCGTCAAATTAATTCCTTCCTCTTCCACTAGTACAGCGGTTAAGTAAGGGTCGATCTCCACAGGGAGCAAGTAGTTCAGTTTTAGCCAGTGACCTACACTTATAAAGATGGGGGGTGAGTGATTGGTTTGCGCGATGCGCAAGTAACAGCAGTAACGTAACGCAGGAATTTGCACTAGACGTGCACAGTCAATAGAGATTAAGTACTATGACTATGAGATGTATCGGGCAGACAATCCTCTATGAATGCATTCCTTATCACTGACTCTGAACGTCTATAGTATGGTTTACTTATGTTAGTGTCCGATCAAGGCTTCCTAACATGTGCGCATGTTCCGATCAAAGTTCATGAGCTATTAATTCTTGAACTAGTCTAAAACAACTACGAATCCGATCAAAGTAGTAATTGCTTATCCTAGCTCGTTACTCCTAGTTGGCACCGTCAGGCTATTCAACTAGTTTAACATACAACAACAAGCAACAAGAGTAAGATTGCGGTTCAAGGCTTCCCCTACTCATGCAACTAGCTGTCAACCGTGTGCACAGAATTAATACAAGCAAGCACACTACGCATTAAGCACAAGTCTCAAAGGAAATACTCATAGATTCATGCCCAACCGATACAAAGCGTTTAGCTAGACATGCTAGTGATAAACATCATAGAAACAGTAAATAATGACTAGAGTATCCAAGAGAACAATAGCAAACAGTGCGTGCAGATTGCAGTCTTGGCTGGCGCAGTCGGCTAGCGCGGGTCCTCTCAGCAAGCTCGTGTGTTTTCAGCTTTGCCGCTCTCTCGCATGCCTCTTGATCTGTTGTGTGTCCTCTCGATCGTCTCTCGATCTCTCTTCAAACCCTAGACTTCCTCTTGTTTATATACTGCTCAGGAAGTCCAACCTTGGCAACTTCCAAATCTGGTGCTGTCAGGATTTGGGAATACTGGACCCTGCGCTTGGCGCACTGTATACTGCTTAGCGCACTTGGCCTGCGCAACTCTGCTGATTCTGCCAATTCTTCTGTTTGCGCCGCTAGCTCCACAGGCTGATTTTTCACTCCTAGAACGCTGCCTGTTAGCGCGTATCCGACTTAAGTCCTCGTTTAGCCCTGTAATACAAAAACACTGAAAACCAGTAATCTTGCACACAAAATAATGCAAACAAGCATAGGGTTATGATCTAAATAATGTGTATAAATGAGCTCTATCAGTTTTCTATGATATCCATCGTGTCGTGTCGTATATTTGACTTGTTCCTTTACAAAAAATCAAACCTTATTTTATGAATATTTTTTTATAAATGTTCTAACCCGGCCCGGCTGACTATGGGCACCGTGTAGTCCAAGGGCCTGAAAGATTCAGCTGCCCGTCGCGTTACAAGTGGGGCTCCGACTTGGCAAAATCATACTCAGGCTGGGCCCATTATGGAGGCCTACTCCAAACTTTATATTTATGTAAGGAGAAGTATTAAAATATTTAAAATAATTAGGGAAAAACTTGGTTTAGCTGCCTTGTTGCTATAAGTGGCGTGGTGTGTTGGAGTTGATGCAGCATCGAGATTTGTAGTATCTCATTTTTTGGCTTTATACATGCTTCCTCTATTATTTTTTGTCACTAAGACCCTTTTGTGGGCTATTTTTTGTTATCCATAGCCTCGTGTCCTTGGTTTGTTTCCGTACAAAAAATCAAATCTTGTATCATGGATATTTATTTAACAAATGTTCTAATTTGAAATCAAGTTTTTAGAATAACCTAGTTTCTAAATTTCTTTCAAATTTGTCACTTTTAGCACAAGATTTTGAAATTAAGTCTTTCTTCCCTCCCAACTATTCCTCTAGTTTTCTCTCCCACTTCTCTCCTAACCGATAATCGCTGACAGCATTAGCCTAGACTTACACATAGCCGAGAGCCGTACCCTCGAAATTCAACGACGGTGCTACTACCTTATACGACAGCTACTTCTTTGATAGTGAGTGTTAGGATTAGGTATTCATTGTATATACTTTAAGACATAGATTTTATAGTTGTATGATTTGTTTGCAACACTTGTTGTTTGGAGTATGATTAGGATTTATGTGAAGGCAATTAGTTTGAAAATTATTTCAATTTCTGTTATTTTGCCATTTTTCATTGTGTTAGGGATAATATTTAGTGAAATTTGTAATCTGATGATGCAGTATGGCAGTGTTTGACAAAACTAGAGCAAGTGAACAAGGAGCAGCTTCAGCACAAGTGAACAAGGAGCAGCTACAGCAGGGGATGCTGCAGCAGGAGCTTGTTCAAGTAGCTGTATCAACTGTCCGAGTAGCAGCTGTGTCCTGGACTTGTCTAGAAGGGCTGGAAACTCTACGGAGAGCATCTGAAGAATTTCTAAAATGCCAAGGAGTATATTCCAGTGAGGTTTACTAGTCAGAGAAGGAGATTTGCATTGTAGATAAAAATCAAATCTAATCTCCTAGATTTTAGGAGATAATTGTTCTTGTTGGGACATTGCCTAAACCTGGACATTGCTTAAAGCTGGTGGTGCTATTTAAGCAGAAGGGGTTCAGAGCAGAATTGTTGATCGAAGCTGAGGGATACACGAGTGCATACACAGAATTCAGAGAGAGCAATTTGTGGTGTGCGACGGACGAATTCTTCGATCATCACCCGAGAGCAGAGCGTGAGCGCAGAGCTGTGGTGATAGAAGCGAAAGGGAATCAGGACTTGCAGAGTCTGATTCGAGCTTGATCTGGAAGCCAATTCAGAGCTGCGGAGCTTGTTGGTTGATCAAGGGCAGTCGCGGAAGAACTGACGGGTAGTTGGCTCGGTTGAGTGTCTTGCTGCTGTACTCGCTAGTGGCAGGTGGTCACTGAGTGAGGGGGAGTATTCCAGAGTGTGCAGCACTCGTGGAATCGTTCGATCGGCTCGGCAGAAGGCCTTGGAGCGACGCAGACATTTGTGCTTCAGCTGTGTGTTACAGCAGTTGCTACAGCAACCTTGCTGAGTGAGTGTAGTTTAGAATAGGCTGAGTTTTGAGAAGACTGGAGCTATTCTAGATTGACATATTGTAGAGGGTGTGCAGACACAAGTCAGAGCTTGTTCTGATTGTGTTGAGTGATCCACACAAGGTTGAGTAGCATAGGGTGCGTGAGTTGTAACCGAGTGTACTTGGAGACCTTTGTTTTGAGTGGATTGAGGACTGGAGAATAGTCCTCCCCAGACGTAGGCAGTTGGCCGAACTGGGTGAACAAACTTGTGCCTTGTTCATTGTTTGCTGAGACAATTTCCGAGTGAACAAGAGTGTGCTGCAGCAACTGCTTGTTCACAAATCTGTCGAACTGAGACACTGCGAATTTTCATAATCAAATGGCCACTGAAATTTGTTTAAAAATTGTTGACAGTTGCCATGAAAATGTATAGTTTTAGGGTAATTATGATTGAGACCACATAAATTATTGATAGTATTCTTATCATACATGATGATTAAAGATTTTTATATTATTTGTACATCTGAAATTGTATAATTTGTATAATTTTAGGGTAATTATGATTGAGATCACATGTTGACTGGAAATATGACTTAATATTATTTTATTAACCGCAAATTGTATTTAAAAGTATACCAATTTTATATAGAACATCAATAAAAAAAACTAAATATTAAACGGGATAATCATGCAAACGTTAGACACATTTGATATTCCCTTAATAAATGAAAAACAATCAAGAAGAGTTGAAATGTTTGAAGAGTTTGATGAAAATTACTTAGATGATCAAATTTATTTGGGTGTCAGAGATAATGATGTTGAGCCTACTCCTATGTGTAATTTTCTAGGATTTAATGATATATCAGCTTGGATGGATGATTTTATCGTCGATCAACAAATATTTCACAATTCAGATATGGTATGAACTTAATTCTACAGGGATGTTGGTTGTCAGTAAAAAAAGATGTGATATAGGCTTGTTATCAATATTTGATACTAAAATAAGGTTGAATATCATGCCTACAAATAGATAAAGAACGATTGATCTTATATTGTAGATATGAGAAGAACAAATTGTCATGTCACATTAGAACTTTTAGCATTAAAAAGCTACTGCTTGAAAAATATGAAAATATTATTCGCACACATGTGAGTGATGTCATTCTCAAAGCCAATATTAATTTCAATAAGGATTTTATTAGAATGAAAATCATAGACACTCATTATTAATTTAGTAGTTAGATGCTATGTATTTGAACTTTGTGACAAGATGTCTTTGCTACAAGCGGTTTGATCATCAAACTGCATTTGGTAAAGTATATATATTAATTCGTATACTCAATATGATATAATTACAAATGCATTTGGCAAAGTTGGTTTGCCAAGAATATGCCACATTAGCGCTCACTGGGCGAGTTGTATTTATATTTTTCACAAACCACCTTTGTCAAAAGTAGCAAATCCGAAGGAAATTTAAGGAACATGACATTCTTGGAACGTATTTCGAAGCAGTTTCATTTGTAGAAAAATATCAGAACAAGGATTGTCTTTATATTTAGTCATGTATATAATCTCTAACATTTGTGTCTTTATTTTTATCAGACCAAACATTTACAATAGAACTTGTTGAGCCCTTGTGTTTTGATGATAACAAACACTCAACTAATAGATGATAGTGAGTGTGCAGGAAAAACACAGGGTGGGTCGATGTCGGTAAAGACAGAGTGTGCCGAACTGGGCAAGCAGCACAGAATCTATCAAATATTTAAATATCTTTTAGGGATATTTGAATGCATCTAAAATATATTATGAGATATATATTAGATCTCAAGGATCATCTCTTCGTTTAAATAAGGAAACAAACTTGATTTGCTTTCCTTACTTTAAACAAAGAATATCCGGTTGAGATTTGGATCAATGAAGATTAGGAGACCTGATTGCTGGCGTGCAAATCAAGTGCATCAATCCAAAGTATCTACGAGATCATGTGCTGCCATATTCAAGCATCCAAGCTAGAGGTTGTGGAATAGGGGTCTTGGGTGAACAAGAACGGGCGAGCACTAAGAAAGCAAGACGTGAACTCGGAGATCTTGAACGCTCAAGTTCAAGAGTGGAAGAAGAATTGTCCGAGAGTTAGATTGAGTGAAGGAGATACAAAAGAATAGCTTAGGCGATGGAGGCGATAAGTTGTTCGTTTTGTACTTGATAAGAGATCTAAATAAAGCTACGATCCATCTTTGACAAATCCTTCCAGCGCATACTGGAAGGTAGTGATTTTACTCAATGCTCAATTAGCATTGACGTTTTCACTCTAAATCGTGAGTATTCATATTTCTTATTATTTTATTATTCTTAATTCCACTGCTGTTATTGAGTTACCCGCTGCATTACTTCTCGGGTAACTCGATCTGAACTTCCACTGCAATACCTCTCGGATAACCCAAAACTGAGTTATTCAAGAGGGACTGCTAACTTACGATCAAACAATTGGTATCAGAGCCGACGCTCTAGATTTTGAAGTTAACTTTGCAGGAAAATGGCCTCGAGCAATTCAATCAGTGATTTCTTCTGGAAACCTTCTATGCTGAACCCTGGAGAATATGATTGGTGCACTCAACAAATCGAAGCACACATCTGCTCACTGGATGGGAAGTTATGGAGGGTAATTGAGCAAGGAGCAATACCCATCAAGGATGATATAGATCCAACCAAGGATAAAAAGAAAGAAGACTACAACGATAAAGACTACAAGGCCTTGGAGAAAAACAATCGCGCTAAGAAGGTGCTCTACGCTGCTCTCTCTCTCCCATAGATCTCAAGAAGGTCATGAAATATAAGACAACCAAGGAGATCTAGGATGGATTGTGCAGATTGTATGGAGGATGATGATGCTATGTGGCAGTCCTTGACAAAACCAGCTCACGCGAACAAGCTTCTGCTGTAGCAGTTCCTGGAGCACGGAGTTGTAGCAAAAGTTTGCGTTCAAGGGACCGTATTGAAGAGCAGTGTTCTATCTGGAGTTTCTAAATATTCAATGAAGAATGTCCCAGAGAAGATTCCCGTGCCTAGGTAAAGATTTGTTTGTGGGAGATTTGATTTTCGAAGTCAAATCTAATCTTCTACAAACTAGGAGATTGTGTTTCTTTAGGGAACTTCCAAAAAGTGGTAACATGTGCAAGGCCGGGCGAGGACTTAAAGGAGGCTGAGCAGAGCGTCCTGATGGATCGAAGCAGAGAACATACAAAGAGAGCATACGCTGAATATCAGAGAGTGGAATTCAAGTGCGAAAAGAGCTTCGACTATCACTGAGAGCACCGCATGCGCGTGGAGCTGTGTGATTGAACCGAGGGTGATCGAGACTTGCAGAGTCTGATCACTGCATGATCTAGGAAGGCAATTCAGAGCATCGAAGTGCTTGTTGGTAGATTAAGGAAGGCCGTGGAGCAATTGTCGAGTGAAGGTGCTCTGGCAATTGGCAGAAGGCTTGGACTCGCTAGTGACAGGAGGTCACTGAGTGAGGGTGAGTATTCCAGAGTGTGCAGCGCTTGTGGAATTGTTCGAATGGCTTAGCTAAAGGCTTGAAGCGACGCGGACAAATTGTGCATCAGCTGTGTGCTACAGCAGGTGCTATAGCTGACCTGCAGAGACTGCTTGTTAATTGGAATATGCTGAGATTCGTCGAGTCAGTAGCTGTTCTAGATTAATACCTGTGTAGGTAGTAGTGACACAAGTCAGAGCCTATTCTGATTGGGGTCGAAGTCCTAGCTAAGGTTGAGTAGCATAGGTTGCGTGTTGACGAACCGTGTTGTACGAGAGAATCTTGAGCTTAGTGGATTAAAGGACGGAGTTCAGTCCTTCCCAAAGGTAGGCACTTGGCTGAACAAACCATTGTCCCTTATTCTATCTTGTTGCATCAGATTTGGGTGTTCAAGAGTGTGCTGTTGCAACTGCTTGTACACAAATCTGCATATCAGAGACGCTGCGGAAATTTTAATGGAATGAAGATATCAAGAGAAACAGAATATTGGCTGCATCCATGAACTATGAGAACGCAAGGGAAGTCTGAATCTGTGGAAGACTTTCACACCCGGTTCCAAACTTACGTAGGACAGATGAAGTTTTTGGGAGAAGAAATACCTTAATTGGAGTTTTTGGGAGAAGAAATACCTTAGTGGAAAGTCACACACCACTTCCTCCAAGCACTGAACTCTAAGTGGGATGACGTTACCCTAGACCTGCAGGGGCAAAGCAACATAAAGAGAATTACTCTTGAGGAACTGGTGGCTAAACTACAGAGCCACGCTGGAAAAATTGAAAGGAAGATTGCTAGGCATGAACCTGACCGCTTCAACTCCATTGCGGTCAAGATAGAGAAGGCATTTGACATCACTCAAAATGACCAACCAGATGAAGATAATGAGGATGAAGAAACTGCTGTCATGACCAGAGCTTTCAGAATGGCTACTCTCAGAGGAAACAGAAGTCCTCCCAAGGTTAAACCCGATCAGAAGCGTGGAAGACCGGAAGATAAGGACTTGGTATGCTATCACTGCCAGAAGAAAGGACATTGCTCCTTAGATTGCAGCAGTAAGAAGAGAGGAGAATCTTCAGCACGGAAGACCAGACAAGCAATGCTTACCTCATGGGGAGAGTCGGATCTAGACAGCGACAAAGAAACACTTGCGAGGGAAGGCTGCTTAATGGCTGGGTCAATCACCTTTGAGGTAAATCATTGTGACTAATCTGATGATTTAGACTATATTGAAGTCATAAGAGGACTGTTAATGAAGAATGACAAGCTGAAAAAGAAAATAGCTGAGGAGGAACATAAAATTCAAGAATGGGTTGAAAAGGCTATGGAGTTGGAAGCAGAAAGGACTCCACACAATCATCAGTGCGTCACCTGTGAGGAAAGCATCAGCGAAGCATAGCTCTTCGGGATAAAGTGACTCAACTTGAATCTGACAACGTGGAGCTACTTCACTTTTTGCAAAATGCTAGAGCTAGCGAGGAAGAGATAAGAGAAAGGGTGATCAAAAGCAAGTTGCTCTTAAGCTGGAGGAGGAAAGCAAGAACTTTGCAAAAAAATGTTTATCAGATCTGGAGTGGGATACACCGATGAAGGAGACGCACTAGGCTCTTCAACTAAGTCAGCAAGAACCAAACTTAGAAAGGAACCCTGTACTGATGCTGATCAAAACTCTCATGGAAAGGCGAAGGCTCGGAGATTGGACTATCCTACTGAGCAGTCTGTTCCTTTTGATGCAAAGAAAGCATATCGAATCTGGAGGAGACAGAGTATGAACCAACACCCTCCCAAGATAGTTCATCGAGTTTGTTGGCACTATGGAAGGGAAGGACACTACAAGAGAGACTGTCCCAAATGGAAAGGGATAGAAGAAAAGATCCAATAAACCTACGGGAGAACTATGCCAAAGGAGTCCAGGACTCCGCCAATGGAAACTCGACGGAGAATACACAAAATTCCCACTCAAGAAACTCAACAGAAATAATTTGAACTCAACCTTATGAAACCAGGAAGGGGAGAGCCTCGGAATACCCCAAAAATCAAAATTGACTTATTTGATGCTTACTGTACTCGTATTATGCCTTCTAAACCCAGCAAACCCAAGCTTGTCTAAATTAACTCTACTTTTGCAGGTGGGAACAATGACAGGACTTGCTATATTGATAATGCATGCTCAAAACATATGACGAAAACCAAGGATGATTCATCACTCTTCAAGAAATTTCTGGAGGATACATATTCTTCGGAAACAAGGGCAAAGGAAAGGTAGTCGGTACATAGAAGGTAATTATTTCTGATAAGATTCACATTGATGACATAAGTTTAGTTGAGATCCTCCATTATAACCTTTTGAGTGCATCTCAGTTATGCCTGGATGGGAAGAACCAGATTGTCTTTAACTCTAATGAATGTTCCCTGAGATGTCTGCGTACAGGAAAGCATACATGTAACCTTTGATGAGACCATGTAAAAGATCCGAACTCGGAGCCCCTTCTGGAGGAAGACGAGGTTTAGCTGACCTGGAAAGATGACTACGTCGACTGTCACCCCGAAGGAACACAAGAAGAAACCCCCGATGCCATCCCTGCCGAGGAAGTCGTCGAACCTGCTCCCCAGAAGGATGTGTACGAGGAGAAGTAGACAAGACGTTGTTCCTCCTGAAGGAGGGCAAGAACACCTTGATAGTTCAGGTTTCAGAATGATCCAAGTGAAACACTCGTCAAAGGGGCAGACAATCTATGTCTTTGGTATCCCAGAGGAGGAGACCTGAAACTCATAGGATATATAGACGCAGACTATGCCGGATGTAGGTTGGACCGGATATCCCCATTGGGGATGGCGTAGTTTCTCGGACCATGTCTCACATCATGGGGTTCGAAGAAATAGAATTATGTTGCCCTTTCTACTACTGAAGCAGAGTACGTTGCAGGTGCGGCATGTTGTGCTCAACTCCTATGGTTAATGCAATAGCTAAGTGATTTTTGTGTTTTAATCAATCATTCTATTATATTTTGTGATAACACCAGCGCTATTAGTATTTCTAAGGATTCTGTGCAGTTTTCACGTACTTAACATATTGAGTCTGTGCAGTATTCCTAAGCATGTAGGGGTAATAATTTCTCTAACCTTGATTCAAGAATACATGATGAGCCTCTTTCTAGACCTATTGAGTCTTCCAGAAAATTGATCCCTCTCTACCAGCCACGGATGATCTCAAAGCCACCCTTAGCTGCTCAGGGTATGATGCCCTTATGAGCCTATTGTCATATTACAAACTGGGGTGATCAATCTTGAGGTACGCACATACTTTCTCATTTAAAATTCCTTGTTTGTATGATGCCTCTCTTGTACCACTTGGGTAACTCAACCGCATCATACCCCTCCTTAATTGAACCATAAGACTTGAACTGAGTATCTGGGTTGAACATAAAGTATCGAGCGGGAGTTATCATGCAGAAACACTCGGTGGGAAAACAGAAATCCAGAAAGAAATATTGGGCATTAAAGCTATGGGCATACCTGTTAAGTCTTGGGGGACAATTTTGGAAATTGGAGAGATTTGAGGGACTTGCTCCTCGTAAAATCATGGAGTTTATCTACTAAAGAGAGCGCCACCATATGGCTAGTATTCACCATAGATGAGGAAATCCGTGCATGGAAAGGATTCACGAATTGGGCCATACGTTCACCTATGGGGTCGGTTGAGTAAAAGAGGCTCCAAAATCCAAAACTGTCAAGGTGGTGCTCCCGGTGGAGGAAATGCAGAGTGTTGCTCGTTCAGATGTCCCTCAGGGGGATGCCAGCCCTGTTATGGAGGGCAGTCAAAGGCTGGAGGGTATGGTTACCTCCTCGATATAGTGGGTGATTATAATGGAGGAGTTACTTGATCCCATCCTCAAGAATGATCACTTTAGGAAGCTGCTCACGCAACTGTAAGAAACTATCCGTGATGTCCGGTGATCGGTTTATGTTCTTATGGTTCATCCCCTCCTTGCTTCCCTACCTCATTATACCCGTTCCTTGCTATTTTTTGTTCCTCATCATGCACTGCCTCGTATCTATGTTAGTTGTTAATTATGCCTTTTATCTTGCAGTTGGTGCCACTTCATATGGCATCAGGTTTTGATTGACAAACAGGGTTTCTATGTTGATGGGGTCTTTAACTTGTTACTAATGATTCCTTTTCAACGATGCCAAAAGGGGGAAGAGCGATAAGGGACTGCATAACTTGAGAGGGAAGTCAATACTTATATTTCATTCATTATTTTTCTTAGGGGGAACGGTACAAACACTTAGCTTTAGCTTAGTTGAATCACATGAATGCATAACTTGAAGGGGAAGTCATTACATAGGGAGAATGGTACAAACACTTAGCTTTAGCCTTAGTTGAATCATATGACAGGGAACTCTGAATCTGGTTACCTGATATATATTGTTCTTACATGTGATTTTTTGCCCTTATCGAAGGCGTGTTTTTCATCATCAAAAAGGAGGAATATTGTTGAACCCTTGTGTTTTGATGATAACAAACACTCAACTAATAGAGGATAATGAGTGTGTAGGAAAAATACAGAGTGCGGCGAACTGGGCAAGCAGCCCAGAATCTAAATCATTAAAGACAGAATCTAGCAAATATTTGAATATCTTTTAGAGATATTTCAATGCATCTAAAATATATTATGGAATATATATTAGATCTCAAGCATCATCTATTCATTTAAATAAGGAAACAAACTTGTATAATGGCAATATTGACATACTTTGGATTTGACTTGTGAGCTAGGGAATTTCATTGCAATTAAATTTTCTTCCTCCTTTTCTAGTTTTTTTTTTAAACTTATTTTCTTTGACCTTTCTATAATAAACCCTCACCAGAGCCCAAACTTTGGCCCTATATAGATTTAAAAATGATACGTGAGCAGTGAAGGATAAATCACCACCTCGACCGCTCGACCACGCTCTGATGGACTTCCTTTTCTAGTTCTCTCTTGGATAGTGATCGTAATGAGCATCAACCTTCCAGGAGCTTTCAACCTTCTCCCTTGATGGGTTAGTTGCCAATTTCCCCTCTAAAGAATGCAGGCTATGGGCTGCTTCATTCTTGAGAAAGTAAGAGAGGATCCAAGCTTGATACACTAGCTAGACAAAGAATGAAAAGAGACGTAGTTAGTATGGTAGTAAGCTGTAAGTGAGAGGGTCTGAGTGGAAGGTCTTGGTATGATCAGCTTTGATGTAGGAGAGGACCTTAAGAGTTGCTTGTAAATGATTCTTAGTGGGTCGAATAATAAATTAATTCAAGACATGATAGCAAGTAAATCGTTGTTTAGTAAAATTGAGTTTTATCAACTTTCCAAAGCGACAGACTATGAATAAAAGGATCAAAAAGCGGCTCAACATCAAATAAACGAAGCCTAAGTTTGGTATTTGTTGGAATGAAAAAAAGCTCGCAGCTTAAAAGAGCAAAATCCCTGATAAGATCAAGAACTTATTTTTGTTATTAAGAAATGTACCCAAAAGTATAATGAACCCCTTCAAGGTCAACACATTCAAATCCTCGGTCTTGAAAGTAAAATGAATAAAATTCTTGACTTAATTAATAAATGTGAAGATGTCACAATAAGGACATCAATCTCATACAATAGGGTTCTGTTTGATTCTTGAAAAAATTGAAGAGATGGAAATAAAATATTAAAGAAAATAAATTTTTATATTTGGTTTATCATAAAAATGAAAACATAATAAATGAACACATAGAGGTAGTAGATAATTGACTTACGTTTGTTGTTAATATAAAGATTGTAAAAGTAATGGCACGACAAGGATGTTCTTTTCGAAGTAATGATGAGTCGACCGACTCTCTTGATAGTGGCAACTTCAATATGGTTTTGGATCTCTTGAAATAGTAAATGAGGAAAATCACAAAGTATTGGACAATGCTCCAACAAATGCCAAGTATACATGTCCAACAATTCAAAAGCAAATTACTAATATTCTTGGTAACAAAGAGCCAAGATTTGTGAAGAAGTAGAAGAGTCTAAATTTTGTATCCTTGTTAATGAAGCTCTTGATGTTCCAAATAAGGAACAAATGACAATCATTATTTGGTATGTGGATTGCGTTGGATTGATAAGACAATGATTTTTCAAAGTGATTAGTGTTGTCGACACTTGTTCTCAAATTTTGAAAGAGGAAATATCTAGGGTTCTTGCTCAATATAATCTTAAGGATGAAAACATACATGGATAAGGGTATGACGGTGCAAGTAACATGTGTGACAAATTTAATGGCTTGCAAGGTTTGTTTCTAAAAGAGTGTCCATATGCATATTATGTACATTGTTCTGCTCACCGCTTACAGCTGACTTTAAGTGTTGCAGCTAATGGACTGATGTGTGGCAATTCTTTTTCCAGTTAGACTACAGTTGAGAACTTTGTGGACTCCTCTACGAAAATACATTCGATGTTAAACGCTTGTAGGGAAGGAGAAATTTTAGATTTGGTGGCAGTTGGTACACTGAAAATAGGTTCAGGTTCAAATCAGGCTTGCACTTTGCAAGGATTTGGGGCCACTCGTTGGGGTTCACATCTTCATTCTATTTCAAGTTTGATGAAGTTATTTGTAGCTACTTGAGAACCTGTTAAGGATTTGTATAAGAATGAAGTAGACAAAGTTCAAGGGGAAGCAAAAGGAATTGGTAAACCTTTGAAAAAAATTTGATTTTGTCTATTGTTTGCTTTTCATGCATGAAGACATAAAGATTTCCGAGTTTCTTTCTCAAGCATTTCAAAAGAAAGACATGTCCATTTTGAATTATGTGCACTTTCTTTCAATAATGAAAGAAAAACTTCAACATATGGGGGAGAATGGTTGTGATGATTTGATTATGAAGGTTGAAGCATTTTGTTGTCAGTATGCTATTCTTATGTCAAATATGTCTGCTCCTTACTAGAAAGGTGTGAGCGATTATGAACATAAAATAACAAATACTCACCACTTTCTTGTCATCATACTTTGCGCTATGATAGACTTTCAGCTGCCAGAGCTCAATAGTAGATTTGCAGAGAACTGTATAGACCTTCTTCTTCTAAGTACATCATTTCATCCACGCAATAATATTCGAGCATTTAAAGCTGAAGACGTGTGTAAATTTGTTTCGAAGTTTTATCCTTCACGTATGATATTGTTGCTCTAGAAATGAAGTGTTGGTTCTTTCTAACGAGTATTCAGAAGGATCCCACATTCGCAAATATGACTTTTGTATTTGATTTATGGTAAAATTTAGTTAGTAAGATATTTTTTGTAATTTGTAGGACTTTTTGCTTTTTAAATGGTTAGGACATAAAGATTAGCCGCCTCCCATTTGATTTGAAACGTGAACAAAAATTAACCCTATATATTTTTAAATCTGGGGTGTGTGTGATTGTGACCTGAGGGAGTCGGGTCATATTTTGTAAATGGTTATGGTAAATGATGAGGCCTTAATTTAAATATAAGAGTGG
The DNA here is from genome assembly GCA_963678935.1 of Umbilicus rupestris. Taxonomy (NCBI): domain Eukaryota; kingdom Viridiplantae; phylum Streptophyta; class Magnoliopsida; order Saxifragales; family Crassulaceae; genus Umbilicus; species Umbilicus rupestris. The sequence continues at coordinate 10,634,927 of OY787611.1, read as the reverse complement.
GAAGGGATAAAAGGAAATACATACTTTTGTGCCACAGAAGTGCCTCCCGTAGGTGAAAGGTTTTCGAACACCTGCATTGATATCAACTCTTCTCCACTAGGACTCAGAAGTGGCCCTGCAGGAAAGTTAAATTGAAGTGAAAACGAACATGTGATGCATGGCAAATGAAAAGTTTACCTTGAAACAATATAATGAGGCAGAAAAGCAGAGTAAATATGAGTGCAATGGAGGTGCTGAAGGTGGAGGATGCTGCCTTTGAAGCTCTCATTTTCTTCACATCTTTCATCCGCTCAATCCTCCTCCGCCTTTCAAGTGCAAGCTCCGAGAGCTCCCTGATAAGCTTCACGTCAGAAGCATCCAAATAAGGACCTTTCGGTGGCCTGGGAGGCCATTTAGAGTGCTGTATCTTCTTCCTCTCCTCCTTGACTAGTTTTATCCCTAAATGGATTACATGCTCCTGATCCACTTGAATTTCCAGAGGTTTCTGTAACAATACTTCATCAGCTGTACCCTGGTAGAGCCTTCCTGCAAAACATCTGCTGCTTATATTGAGGAGATTTGTGTTTCTTTCTTCTGGACCAACGGACTGAGTTCCCAAGCCTGTTTCAAGGTCCACTGATTCCCACCCCATCAAATGCACTCTCTCAGTTTCTCCAACTCTTGACTAACACCACATCCCTCTCCTCTGAATACAGAAGCCACACCATTCCACCAGCTCATCTCAATCTAACTACATACAATGCAAAGCACGGAAGCTAGATACCATCTTCAGAACCATCCAATGAGCAAAAAGAAACATGTCTCATTCCTCAAAAAATCTATCCTCCTTTCGGCAATGTCATATTTAACATATGCATCTGCCAGCACCCCAACGCAATGTCCTCCAGATCCACCAACAGAAATCTCTATTTGCTCGCTGAATCACAAACCACCATGTTGGTAAAACCACGACAATAGAAAACCCATTACATATGGGAAACAAAATCAATGAAACGGAGCATACCAGTCCCTAAAAGCCATCTTTCCAGAACCAGGAACCAGCAGCATTCATGTACATGTTTCGGGTTGCTAGATCTCTTCTATAAATTGATTAAAGGTGGAGGGAGCATCAATATAAATTCCAACATATCAGCGACTAGATTTTTTGTTTATAGTTTTACTCAGCCGAATGAGGATAAACGTGAAGATGCTCATGTTGTTCTCTTCGTTGACCCAAGACGTGTCCAAATATCTGGTCGGCAGACATAGAAAATCAATCATCTGCTACACGTCCTGAAAGTAATCCTGCCACATTCCCTACTACAGACAATATTTTCAATATTTACTTCCTCCAACCTCAGAAACCAGTGCCCGTCAAAATCATACCCATGATAATAATTCAATTAGATTAGAAGGTGACAGACACAACACAGCAAGTTGATACAACATGTACATGTTGCACAAACTGGTTATTGAAAATGGAAAAGAAATTAAGCAGAGACCATAGGTAGGTATATTTAGGTCTCCTTGAGCAGACCTATAAGAGCAGTAAGCATCAATGCATGCATATTCTATCTGGTCCAAGTTAAGGGCCCTGGCCTGCCAGTTACTCTTACAGAAGTGCAAAGGCTTGGGCATGGACAGCCCCACCAAATTGCTTTCAGTCCAGGCTTGCGCATAAACATCAACAGGTAGCGGCTGACCGTTATGGCTCGAATATCCTCCATGCTGCTGCAAAAGTCTCTAAGTTTTGACACGTCTTTATCCACCTCAACTCCGACAAAGACATGGTTAGGGTCGCCTAGGAAACTCTTGATGGAGCTCGGAATGTAGTCTATGTAAAAAAGCTGCAGTATGAGGCAAGTGGTGTCGACACAGAGCTGCAATGTGGCAGTTGTGTTGCTCATGTCAGGGATCGGGTGGGGCTTCCACTCACAGTCTAGGCCAACAATGATCTGCTGAGAGGGGTAAGTATTGAACCCAAGCATCGGCATCCGAGGCCTTGTCAGTTACGAAGGTTTTGCCTGAGAAGGCGACTTGGTATGTGCCTCTAGACATGGCTATTGTTTTACCGAGATTATTCTACTGCTACTGCACTGCACACATGTTGGATGATGCACTCTACTTTATACTACTTGAGAAATGCTAGTGAAGTTGAAGCGTCCATGTAATGTAATAAACATTAATATGAGAGAAATGGATGATGCTTTGAGTAAATCCATCGATAACCCAACACGCTCTTGTTCTTGGAGACCTTAATGGGGAATGTATATGATCAGTGTCTTGGTCTTTTCAATCCTACATTGTTATTCTGCACTTATTGCCAAACACATGACTTGGTCAGTCAGTAACATGACGTCTTGTGAGAAGATTTTATTCTAACTGCTACATGTAAATAACTTATAATCTATATGAACACTTGTTTTATTTAATTAATTGAATAACATGAAATTTAATTTTTAAATATGATGAATATGGGGTAGGAAAGTATAAATTTGAAACTATAAATACACACGTTCACCAAATTTCCAGTTATTCATGAAATTAATTTATATTCACTACTCTGCTACTTATAATTGTATTTCTATTATTATTTTCAAGAAATTGTATTTCTATTCACTGATTTTTGCTGGTTATGTATCAGATTAAGTTCTAAGGTCTTAAGCTTTTAACCACTGATTCTCATTTGATTCACTCACTCGTTAGGAATTTTGAACTTCATGTTGAATGATATATACTAACAAATAAACTGATTAATAGAAATACGTACAATTTTATAAATACAAGCAACAAATTGATGAACAAAAAGACAATTCGATCAATATAAATAACTTGTATGCTGCAATGAAGAATATTCTGAACATGCATGATGAAATCTCAGGCTATTGGGTCAATTATGGTACAACCGAGCCTTGATTTAGCAAAAGTATTATTTTCGAGGACTCAAAAGTGTACCTAGGTTGGTCCTCAGTTTCAATAGTCATTCGAGTACCTAATAGGTATTGTCGCCACTTAAGAACTGGCGTCACAATAATACACAATTCTTGATTGGAAGTGGAGCTTATTGCACCGTCCGTTGTAATTTTTTTACTAAAATAAACTAGAAATTTTTCTTTCTACAATAAAATTGCATCGATCCCCACTCTAGATGCATCAAGCTGTACTGTGAACGGCTTCGGAAAAGGTTGGTGTGCTGGTGAGAGCTCCTCTCAGGGCGGAGAATGTGGCAGCTGCCTCTTGGTGTTCATAAAAAGTCCTCCTTTTATAATAATGGGGTCAGAGGCAGGGATGAAGCTAATGTTTGGGCTACTTGTGTCGTAGCCCAAGTTACACTTTCACAATTTTTATTTTTAGAATTATTTAATTAAAAACGAAACATTACTTTCCACGCCTCTCTTCGTTTCATTCCACGCTGCGGGAAGTCGGAAACTGGATGTATGCGTCTGTTGGATTCGCAGCCTCACATGGAGATCATACGACGATTCTCGAGGTTTTTCCAATCGTGAAACATAGCAATAAAAGACCAAGCTAGCAGCAGCGATAACCTTTAATTAGTTATAGGCAATGACAACTCGGGCCGCAACAGAAGTAGTCACCAGCATCCCACTGCCGAGCAGATTGCTACTGACCTACTGTGCTACATGTATCTCTGGCTCTGTGTTACATGTGTATAGCTTAGGATGTGGGATGACCTTGCTAAACATGTTTCTGGCTCTATTGCCTGCTATTGGGAATTTTATTGATAATGCTATAATTTGTGAAGTATGCCTGGCCAAACGAGTTGATTGATAGTGTTGTGATTTGTGAAGGAATGGTGGTTTATGGATTAGAGAGTGTTTTTGTTTATTGTTATATTTAATTAGTTTTTATATTATTATAGGTTTATTGAAGAATGAAGACAAAGACAGAGAAAAGGAATCCTAAGCGTCACAAATTTTATTCAATGGTTTAAAAGTGATATTCCCACTAGTGGTTTTGAGAGCATGCATCATGAGATTGAGAGTGGAAGTGAAAAGGAGATTAGAAATCTTTCTGAGGAATCTGTGAATAAATTGTTTGTTCCATTAGAGGATGATCAAAATGAAAGAGTTGAGAATGAAGAAATCATTAATATTACTTCATTGGAAAGGGATCCTGGATAACATCATCCAATATGCAAGTATCCTTTGAATAAACGTGATAATTTTAGGAGAGCTTATGTCAGCTTAAGACCAAATCAACCGCATTTAAATTGATATCCTTCTACTTGGAATGGAGTTCAAGGGCGAAGGTTTTGTCACAAATGGTCTTGACTCGAGTATTCTCTTGAAAAAGATAAAGCATATTCCTTCCCATGTTTCCTATTTGATAGCTATCCATCTCGCCATACGCATTTCACTGAAATTGGAATCAGTGGTTGGAAGAATCTTGAACATCTTATCTCATGTCGGAGAAATTCACTCCACACATAATTCTTCTATGTTTCTGGATGCTAGATCTTCTATAAATTGACTACAGGTGGAGGGAGCAACGATATCAATTCCAACAAAGCTCTTTTATATCAACGACTAGATTTTTTGTTTATAGTACTTGTTGGGATTTACTCAGCCGAATGAGGCTAAACGTGCTCAAGTTTGTTCTCTTCGTTGACCCAAGACATGTCCAAATATCTGGTCAGCAAATCAAGGCGGCAGACATAGAAAATCAATCATCGGCTACACGTCCTGAAAGTAATCCTGGTACATTGAGCATTACAGTCACCTACTACAGACAATATATACGTATATATATAGTTTGTGCTGTATTGAACAGATTCTCCAACCTCAGAAAGGCACACGAGTAAACCAGTGCCCGTCAAATCATACCAGACCATGATAAGATCTTATCATTAGACATAATACGATTAGATTAGAAGGTGACAGACATAACGTAGCAAGTTGATACAATTGTAAGATATAACGAGGATCAACAAGAAGATTCAAACTAAACTCACACTTTCATTCAAAACAGAAGGATCAGTACATATAGATAATGAAATAACTTCCCACTACTAAAAAGAAACTATCTAAAAACTGAAAAGCATAACCCTCGCTTTGCACTACTTTGTCTGAATCAACAGATATGTAGAGGTTGAATCAGTCTAACATTCTCCCTCCTAATTCACGCTTATCTTGATCTCTGCAATTCCAAGGAGCTATCTCATCTCCAAGAACTTCACTCTCGGCAAAGCTTTAGTAAATATATCAGCTCGCTGTTCGGAAGAGCTTATATATTCTACCTTGATCTCATCTCTTTCAATACATTCATGAATGAAGTGATAACGGGTATCAATATATTTACTTCGGCCGTGAAAGACTGGATTTTTCATAAGTGCAATGGCTGACTTGTTATCAACAAATATTACCACTGACTTCACTGACTCATAAAATAAAAAATGAGTTTATTCGTAAATTGCCTTTTCCTGCTGACTAGCGAGGTATCATGTCTTTCCTTGAATATACTGGATTTTATCGTAAATTTGTTAGATCTCATCGCAGGTATGTTAAAGGATTCTTGAAGACATCATTGCCAGTCTCTCCACTACTGCAAAAAGATGTTCCGTTTGGAGAGGATGTCCCACTTGACAAGGAGTTCGAATTGCCTGAGCTGGTAAACGCTTAAGGATGAGAGGTACCGTCGAGCCAACGACATTAAATACATGCGCTTTGCGGGAGGCAACCCGATTTAAATTTATCTTAATTCTTAGTGTGAGTCAGTGAGTACGGCGCCCCGAGGCAAAATTACGGCCGGTCTAGGTTCATACATTATGGTCCATAATGTGTGCGTCGAGCTCTCGCCAAATGTGTGCTTCGGGCACGCGCGCCTTGCGTTGTAGGATTTTTGCGTAGTTTCTTGCATGTTTCTTATTTGTTTCGTTTCTTTTGAATCTTGCATGAGTACCCTTCCTAACATTTAAATTATACCTGGAGGACGTTAGATCACGTTTCAAAAGTGTGGGGTGGGGGTGTTAGTATTATGTGTCAGCACGTTTCCTTTTATTAGCATGCATTAGTATTAGTTAGAGCATTTTTCTTTTGTTTTTTAGATGTTGCGATGCTGCTGATTTCGTGTGATTATATGCTGCTAGTTTTATGCCATTATATGCTATGATGAAGCTGCTGATTTTATGAGATGATGTTTTGACGTGTATGCTTTGCATGATTTCTGCAATATTGTGATGCTAGTAACTTGATGTTATATGTTCCTTTGAGTTGAGATATTACAGGATGTGGAGTTGATAGAAATGTTCTAGAGAGACTTGACAAACATTCAAAGGTTCAAGGGATTAGTCACGTAGTGCGTTGAGTTTGTGTTGTAGGATTTTTGCGTAGTTTCTTGCATGTTTCTTATTTGTTTCGTTTCTTTTGAATCTTGCATGAGTACCCTTCCTAACATTTAAATTATACCTTGAGGACGTTAGATCACGTTTCAAAAGTTTGGAAGCAATCTCGTTAAGTGAAGTCTTCGGACCAAACAAAACAAGAAAGTTCAAAAGCTGTCCTCCAAAAGAACAAGAGGAAAAAGTTGAGTTCCTCGTACCTTGGATTTCTCACGTGTCAGAGAAAGAAAACTCAGCGTATGCGCGTGACTATGAACTTCAGCTGAAGAGTGGAGTCAGGAGTCTAAAGATGACTAGCTCCCAGTCATCCATTGTCATTCCATCTTGACCTCTCAAGTAACATGTATCATTACGGTTTCTTGCTCATCATTATTGAAGAATGAGTGTGAGCATATGTTGATGAATTGATTAGTGTGGACATCAAAAGTAAATTCAGTGTTTAGTCATTGACATATTAGAAGTGCTTTGAGTATTGCGAGTCTTGTTTTTGTTCTTTGTTCGGAAGGAACAAGTTTTAAGTGTGGGGTACTTTGATCCATCGAGTTGTTTATTCTCATTGTTTAATTGCATTTTGCGTGTGATGGATTACTTCTTTGTAGTGTTTTGCATCGCAGGTGTATCAAGACCGCTTTTGAGATTTATGGCATTTTTAGAGAGTCGATGCGAAAATTGGCGATGAAGGAAGTAAGTGTGCATCTCAGTGAGAGCCGCGCCGGAAGAACACTTTACTATACCTTAATGTCTTCTTCGGGCGCGCTTTAGAATGTCTTCATTGGGCGCACTGCTAATGTCTTCTTCCGAAGCGGACAACATTTGATGACGTCAGCATTGGGCCCACGGCTTAAGATCTGATTTAGAAGGATGCATGATTTAGAAATCTACATAATTTACCTATAAATACAGATCTGCTGTTCCAAAAAGAATAACATTTTTTAGCAAGAGAGAGGAGAGGCGACAGCAGTAGCAACGCACAAAAATTGAGGCCTAGTTGCTATACATTACCGGAATTACTGTTCATTGCCGCTTTAGATGGATTATAGTAGCTAAACCTTAATTTCAGTTTGTGGATTTTGTATTACGACACACGGTTTGAGACACTTATGTTTCGTAATTCAATTTAATGAATTCCCGTTCTTCGTTTGAATTGCATGCTCTGATTATCAAGTTAGCATAGCCTAGCGGTGAGACTAAGTTGATATCTACTGTATGATATTGGATTGAGCCTAGCGGTATAATCTAATCGATGTTGCTAATCGAGTAATTTTTAAACCTATTCGAGAACTTAGTGGTTGAGAGTAGGTAGAACACTAGAGTCGACATTACCCTATCAGGATTGTTAGACTAGAAAGTAGTTTACTAGTTGATGAATGTTACAATAGATGATTACCCGTTGCAATGAATAGCCCTGAACTGACTTTTTCCTGAATTTAATAAACAACAAACATTCTTCCTGCAACCCCCATTTTACTGTGACAATTATTCCTAGAACTTATCACTGATTGCTCTCTCATGAGTTCAACCCTACTTACCTCTTGCTAAGTGCTAACTGGAGATTATAAATATAAATTTGGCGCAAACAACGATGTGCCGCCAGCAAGTATCCTGAAGATTCACGGAGTGGCCTTGGGAAGATGCTACATGAGTCACGGATGTTCAGGATGCGCCACAATCGCCATCAAAGGTCCTCCAGATGTCATCTCTCGGTTGAAAAAGATCCTAAAGTTCAAATTAGGAAACGGAATCTTCAACAACCTTGCAAGAATCTGGGAGGAGATTTTTATAATGATGGGATGCCCTATAGATCAAAAGGCAACGAGGTTTTCTTCCCGGAAAATCCACGAAGATATAAGAGCACCACAGAGGCAGTGTAATAAGAGACATCGAGAGAACAAATCGAAGCTAATAATTCTCACAACTTGAGTTTAAAGCAAAGAGCAAAAGGTTTTGTGAGGTGTGCTGAAGAGATCAGAACTCACTGAGTTTGATCAAGTTTTGATCCACCGAATTCGACTAAAGCATGGCTCGTTGAAGGATCAAACATGAGCTTTGGAGAACGGCTGAGGACAAATCTGTCGCAGGCTGTTGAGGACCCGAGAGTCTCTCCTTGATATTGTCAGGTGAGCATTAATCAAGGGGGAGCAAATTCTAAGTTGGTAGAACTCGGGGAGAGAGACGAACTGATTGCTAGAGAGTGTTGGAGAAGTCATCTACAGAAGTTACGGCAACTCTATGATAGAGTGTGATGAAGCATTCCGTATACTGTACATTGTAATAGGGTAGGCTAAGTCTGAGCGTCAAATTTGTAGCTATTCATTACTGGAAGTGTGTAGGTAGCACGAAGAGAGTCTATGTGACCAGACTGCTTGCTAGTCTAGGAGGTTAGACTGAGCGAAAGATTTTGACTAGGTGTGAAGTAGAGATGAGAGTACTTTGTACTTTGAACCGTGATAGTGAAGTCTTTAGGATTGGAGCATCCTTCCCAGACGTAGGCAAGTTGCCGAATTGGGTGAATAATTTCGTGAGTCTTTTTTATTCGCCAGAAGAATATTTTCCGCAGAAGATACAGAGAGTGCTACAGCAGAAGGTGTAACTCGAGATCAGCAGCGCAGACAAATTTCAATTGGTATCAAAGCTGATCACTCGACATACAGAGTGTGATCCGGAAAGGCGTTATTGTCACCTATGGCCACCATGAAAGAAGGACAAAGCACCCACAGACCGCCATTTCTCGGAGGAGGAGACTATGGCTACTGGAAGGCTCGGATGAAGGCTTTTATTAAAGCTATTAATGAGAGGGCATGGAGGGCGGTCTGATAATGCAAGTGTGGCAGATTTGACAAAACCAGCATATGTGAACAAGGGGCTGCTGCAGCTCAAACAATCAAGCAGACCAGCAGAAGTAAACCAGCAGCAGATGCAGCAGGGGATGCTGCAGCAGGTGTTGGTTCAAGTGCTGGTTCAACTGTCCGAGTAGCAGTTTTGTGCTGGGTGCTTTTTGAAGGTATAGCAGCTTTGTGAAAGTGCTTAGAAGAATTTCTAAAATACCGTTGAGCATATTCCAGCAAGGTTTGCTAGTCAGAGAAGGAGATTTGCATTGAAGATATTAATCAAATCTAATCTCCTAGATTTTAGGAGATAATTGATCTTGTGGGACTATGGCCTAAACCTGGAAATTGCTTAAAGTGGTGAGGGTATTTAAGCAGAAGGTTTGAGGGCTGTAGAGGGTGATCGAAGCTGAGTGATACACGAGAGTAGACACAGAATTCAGAGTGAGGATTTTTCTGGGTGTGCTACGAGAGTTGTTCTTCGATCAACACACACGGGCAGAGCGTTGAGCGCAGAGCTGTGGTGCGTATTGCAGAAGAGAATCAGGTCTTGCAGAGACTGATTCGTGCTTTGATCTAGAAGCCAATTTAGAGCTGTGGAGCTTGTTGGTTGATCAAAGGCAGCCGCGGGAGAACTGACGGGTGGAAGGCTCGGTCGAGGTTCGTGCGGAAGAACTCACTAGTGGCAGGTGGTGACTGAGTGAGGGGGAGTTACTAAGAGTGTGCAGCGCTCTTGGAGTGGTTCGATCGGCTCGGCAGGAGGCCTTGGAGCGACGCAGACAGAGTGCTTCAGCTGGTGTTACAGCTGTTGCTGCAGCAACCCTGCTGAGTAGTGTAGTATAGAATAGGCTGAGTTCTTTGAGAGGATTGTAGTTATTCTAGACTGACATATTGTAGAGGGTGTGCTGACACAAATCAGAGCTTGTTCTGATTGTGTTGAGTAGTCCACACGGGGTTAAAGTAGCATAGGTTGCGTGCGTTGTAACCGAGTGTGCTTTGAACCTTTGGTTGAGTGGATTGAGGACTGGAGAATAGTCCTCCCCAGACGTAGGCAGATTGGCCGAACTGGGTGAACAAATCTGTGTCCTATTCATTGTCTGCTGTGCCTGCATTTAAGTGAACAAGAGTGTGCTGCAGCAACTGCTAGTTCACAAATCTGCATAAGTAGAGACACTTGAAATTTCACGGTCATATCAGAATGGTCTCACCCAATGACTATTGACAGCACAGGAGTAGCACACAAACAACCTAGGAACAAGTGGACTGTCGATGAGGTAGACTCTACATGAGGAAACTCTAGAGCTTTGACTGCCATATTTTTAGCTATGGATAGTAACAATTTCAGGTTGATCTCCAATTGTGACACAACCAAACAAGCATGAGAGATTCTTGAAACAACACATGAGGCAATATACAAAGTAATGATCTCTAGAATGCAGATAATCACCTCAAGATTTGAGAGCCTGAGGATGCTGAAAGAAGAGACCATCTCTGAGTTCAATGCCAGATTGTGTGATATATCGAACGAGGCCCATGCTCTTGGAGAACCAATTCAGGAGGAGAAGCTGGTAAGAAAGGTTCTCTGATCCCTCACCTTGAAGTTTCATATGAAGGTGACAGCTATAGAAGAAGCTCAAGATGTCAAGAACATGAGGCAAGAGGCTGTGATTGGTTCACTAAGGCAGTTTGAGATAAAAATTACAGAGAATGGTACACCACTCTCTGGGAAAGACCTTGAACTGAAAGCTGAGACAAAAGAGAAGGAGACCGTGATCCGATGATGTGAGCCAACAACTATTTTTGCTGGTCAAAAACTTCGGTAAGTTCATGAAGAGAATGGACCAGAAACCTTCCTATGCTGGTTAGTCATCTAGGGGGAGAAACAGAAGAGGAGAAAATTCTCAGAGAAGACACAAGGATGCTGATCAAAGTGATGAGGAAAAAAGCAAAGACAAACAGAAGGGGATTTAATGTTAGGAATGCAAAGGATATGGTCACAGACAGAGTGAATGCCCGAGCTACCAAAAGAAAAAAAACAAGTCCTTCATCGCCAACTGGAGTGATGAAGACAGCGAAGATGAAACTGATCACAAAGGATATCTTGCCTTAACCACTGTATTTCATTATGATGATTTAGATCCAATAAACTCAAACATTAATTATGGGATCATTGAATCTGACAGCAATGATGACGAAGACTTCTCAGATGATTCAATTGCTGAATAGTTCAAACTGATACAAGAAAAGTGCCTGGAAGTGATTGAAGTCAACAAAGACCTGCTGTCCAAGATTTTTGGATTGGAAGAAGAACAAGACAAGCTTCAGAGCATTATTGCTTCTCTGCCCAAGGAACAACAATCAGATGATGCAGAGATAGTCGAAGATGACTTCCAACAAAAAGCTGTGTCAGAAATATGCAACACAGAGACATCCATTCTGGATGAAATTCTGGTCTACTAAAGGTATTGAGGAGGGACTAAAGGACTTGGATACACAGGTGAAGCAAGCTCAGGTGTGACCACATTTGTCAAAGGCGCGGATGCCGAACAAACTGAAAAAAATGTCCAGGAGAGCCCAGTCACAAGAGTGCAACATGTTCAGAAAAAGGTGCCAAAGAAAAAGAACAGGAGAATGCTGCAGCAACCTCTTGATCAAACCCCTGATAGAAAGCCCAAAGCAAAGAAGAGGAGATGTTATTTCTGCGATCAGACAGGACACTACCAGAGACACTTTCCAATTTTGAACAAGTACTGGAAGCCTCAAAAAACACAGAATACCAGACAAGTCAGAACAAATGCCAGCAATCCTCCGTTCACCCATGAATACCTTGGTTCGCAGATGCTGGTGAGCAGGGGATACCGTGTTACTGTGCATGAAATCTTCACCCGTAATAGAGGGTCTATTGACTAGAGAAGGAGGCACAGACAGAAAAGAAGCACTCAGTCCTCATCCACAACCGCAAGAAGAGGCAAAACACCGGAAAAGAAAAAGTGTCAACAACTTCTTAAGATCTAGGAATAGATCAAATAGCCAAGAAGGATTTAGAAAATGTTCTAAATCAGTGAGATCATTATCCTCGTGGGCTGCCAGCATATAAGGGCAGCATCACACGCGCATAGATACACACAAGCTAGATCGACAAGCAAGAGTGATAAGAAAAGAGCGAAGAGCTGAAGTGCTGTCATTATCTAAGCAGAGAGAGATCACTACTGAGAGAGTGTGATCAAATCTTGATTAGTAAATTCAACTAGAGCGGAGCCTCGTTGAAGATCAAGTATGAAATTCGCAGCACCACTGAGTTGCAGATGGTGAACAAGCAGTTGCTACAGCACACTCTTGAACACCCAAATCTGATGCAGCAAGATAGAACAAGGAACAAAGATTTGTTCACCCAGTTCGGCCAATCTGCCTATGTCCGGGAAGGGCTGAATTCCAACCCTTAATCCACTAGTTTCTCAGGTCCACGGTACAACACGGTTCGACACAACGCAATCTATGCTACTCGACCTAAACTAGTCACACAATCAGAACAGGCTCTGACTTGTGTATAGCACACCTATAGCCTTGAAATAATTCAGAATAATAACAACTCAGTCCCACAGACTCAGCCTATTCTAATTAACACACAGTATGTGCAGGTTGCTATAGCACTTGCTGTAGCACATAGCTGGTGCCTAAACTGTCCGCTTCGCTCCAAGCCTTCTGCTGAGCCGGTCGAACCTCTCCACAAGCGCTGCACACTCTGGCGCACTCCCCCTCACTCAGTGACCACCAGCCACTAGTGAGTTTTGCCGTCTAGTCACTTGATCAAGTTCTTCCACTCGTCAATACCTCCACGGCCTCCCTTGATCAACCAACAAGCACTGCTACTCTGAATTGGCTTCCTGATCAAGCTATGATCAGACTCTGCTTCAATCACCTCAGCTCTACGCTCACACTCTACTCTCGGTGATGATCGAAGATCCACGCACTTGAATTCTTTCCTCTCGGTATTCTGTGTATGCTCTCGTGTTTTCTCTCTTGTCTTCGATACCTACAAGTTTCTGAGCAGCCTCCCTTAAATAGGATTACCAAGTTTCACCATTCACACTTTTAGCAATTTCCTCAAAACAACAATATCTCCTAATTTGTAGAAGATTAGATTTGATTTGCAAATCTAATCACCTACAATCAAATCTTTTCATCCAACTGAGAATCTCCACTGGAATATTCTCTCTGAGAATTTAGGAACTCCCTTGATGCTAATGGATGCACTGCCAAGCTCCTTCCGAGAAGATCCGAGCTGCTGTTGACGAACAGATGTTGTAGCTTCCTGAACCAGCTCCTGCTATAGCAGTAGCTTGTTCAGCCGCTTGTTCACTCGTGCTGGTTTTGTCAAAGCCTCCCATTCTGCATCATCAATCTCCCCCTTGGCATTTTGACAAAACCCTCGGCCTAAATGAAGTCTTCCACGAAAAAAATATAAAACTACTTAATAAGAGTTTCAAAGTAAACGTAGGATGTGGCCACACTGGGCCATCATTCCATAAATGAGGGATGGCAGCACAATAGGTTTGCTGGAGGATGCACTGTCAGCATGAGCAAGCTGGGGAAACATCACACTACCCAAGCTGATTCTTCTCCTTTTCCCAATCGAGTGTAAAAGGTTAGCAAAGGGTCTGCTAACCTTTCCCCTATGAGAGCTGGGGATCCAGTTCCTAATGCCCAAGTTGTACAACAGGGCATTTTTGGAGGTGAGTTCCACGGCACTGAGATTTGGTCCACCCCAAGACATGCACACTCCTCCCGTGAGAACCTTGGCCAACACCTCTTGCTTGACATTTGTAGGTTCTCTGGCATCACTGTCAATTTCAAAAAATTCATCTATCTTCTCAGGGGTAATTACTATCTTCTTGCCCCGCACCCAACTTTTCCCAAAATCATTTCCTTCTTCCTCACCAAATTTTTCTTCCATGTTGACTATGAATTCACTAACTAGTGATATATTGAATCTGTAGGGGTAAGTCAGGAACTTGAGTAGGTTTACCTCAGATAGGAGTTGGATGATAGCTGCAGATTTGTATTTGTCCAGGTCCAGTCTCTTCTCTGTAACAATGTGCTTCCTCTCTACAGAGTTCCATGATTGAGAGGCATGCCTGTTTCTGAACCATACTTCCCTTATAGTGACTGCAGTAGTGTCAGCCAGAACAGGTCTTCTCTCGGAAGGTTCACCTACAACATCCTCACTGGACTCCTCTTCTTCACTGCTGGTATCCGGGATGACGATTGGCGCTTTTCCTTTGTCAGAAGATGGAGGAGGATGTGCTGCAGTAGTTTCTTATTCAGGAAGATCTGCATCAATCTCCTCACCTTCTCCTTTGATGCCAGGGGACGTGACAAGGGTTCTGCTTGAGCCTTCTTCGAGCACTGTCTCTTCAGACATTACTGCTGCGCTGGTTACAGGCTCCCCGTCAAGAACCAGTCGCCTCCTTTTCTATGGAGTTCCTCCTTGTGGAGAAGGAGCATTGTGCGTCACAGGGAGAGGTGCGGGCTCCCAGACCACCAAGTCTAGTCGTTGAGCAGGAGCTTCATTGCGAGACTTAGTCCTCCTTTCAGTTCTGCCTTGTCGTGTTGCTGCCAGGCTCTTCTTCAGTCCGCAAGTCTTCACCATTGTTAGTAGTTTGCAGAAGGAGTTCGAGCTGGGGAGGATTTGATCTGCGTGCGATTTGGGAAATGCTTCAACCGAATGAGCCCTAGAATTTGATTTACCCGCTGAATTTCTTTCTTTTCCAGAAGCACGTGCTCAGCATGTGACCTCTTCTGTCTTTAGCAACCAAATATTTTAAACAAGCTTCTTCAGGCTCTGGTTGCTATAGCATCACGGCTGGATCACTTACTTGCTGATGCTACCTCCATTGTCTGGTGATTCCTTGTCAGAGTCAGCTGGTTGTTTCTTCATCCATACTTGAGTCGGTCTCTATTTCCACAGCTTCTGACAGTCAACTCCCTTGTTTTTCAGTTTGTCACCTTTAGGTCTCCACACTTGCGTCTCCACACTTGGTTTCTCCATTATTCTGACTCTCCATTGCAGTTCTGATCGTTGACGAAGATTACCAGGATAAGCCGAGATGCAGGACATTTGACAGTGGTTGTTGAACTTCGATTTCCTTTTCCTGAAATCTTCTCTACTAATCCATCTGCATATCTGAGAGTTCTTCAGGCTAATATTCTTTGAGACCGTTTCCCTTTTCCACAGGACTGTGGATTACTTCTTCTTGTATGAGGACTTGCATTTGATACAGAGGGTTGATACAGCGGTTGCTGAAGCACCTCCTGGTTTAGGTTGACAGTCAATTCTTCCTTCATCAGCTTCTGACTGAGCTTACCTTTCTCTTCGCAAACCTCGATATTCTCTGTTTCAATAGGCTTAACAAAGATTGTTCTACCAATGGTTTCCTCACCTATATACCCCAGGCCCATTCTTCCTCCTCCAAATCTTTGTTAAGAAAGGATTTCATCCAGTATATTTTTCTGAGAGTCAGTTGTGAGAGGAGTGCTAACAACAGTGTCTTTGGTAGCAGCATCTTCTTTCTTCGGTAGGTTGACTGGTCTACTGAGTGATGACAGTTTTTCAAGCAGCAGCTCCAGCTCTTCTTCCAGTTGATTGACTCTGTCTTTTAATTCTTGATTTACCTTCAGGGCCTCCTCACACTATTGAAGGATGTCTCCCAGACTTTCTAATATGTTGGGTGTAGAGTCATCCTCATCTTCACTATCTGACACATCAATCCCATAATTGAACTCATTCTTTGTTGCTTCTTCAGAATCATAAGAGGATACACTAGCTAACACAATAAAATTTTCTTCATCACTTTCCTCAGAGTCACTCCATTTTGCAGTTAGTGACTTGTTGTCTTTCTTGTCAGAACCCTTGATCTGCTTGCTGGGACACTCTGCTTCTCTGTGTCCATATCCTTCACAGTTCCAGCACTAAATGCCTTTCCTTCTTTCTTTCTTTTCTTCTTCCTCTTCGGCTAGTTCTTTGGCTTTTCTCTGATTTCCTCCACCTCTTCTGGATTGTCTTCGAGAGGTTGAGGTCTGACCAGACCTTGATTCCATGTTTTTCAAGAACTTCCCCAGATTTTTTACCAGTAAACCTAGTTTATCATCAGCTGAGGGCTTTCTCTTCTGTTTCAGCTTCCAATCCAACATTTTTGCTTTTGGGAGGAGCATCTTCTTTGACTAGCTTCATCTCAAACTGCTTGAGAGATCCAATTAATTTTTCCAGCCTCATGTCCCGGACATTCTGAGCTTCTTCTGAAATTCACAACACCACTGAGTTGAAGATGGTGAACAAGCAGTTGCTACAACACACTCTTGAACACCCAAATTTGATGCAGCAAGATAGAACAAGGAACAAAGGTTTGTTCACCCAGTTCGGCCAATCTGCCTACGTCTGGGAAGGGCTGAATTCCAACCCTTAATCCACTAGTTTCTCAGGTCTACGGTACAACACGGTTCGACTTAACGCAACCTATGCTACTTGACCTAAACTAGTCACACAATCAGAACAAGCTCTGACTTGTGTATAGCACACCTACAGACTTGAAATAATTCAGAATAGCAATAACTCAGTCCCACAGACTCAGCCTCTTCTAATTAACACACAGTCTGTGCAGGTTGCTATAGCACCTGCTGTAGCACCAGCTGGTGCCTAAACTGTCTGTGTCGTTCCAAGCGTTCTGCTGAGCTGGTCGAACCTCTCCACGAGCGCTGCACACTCTGGATCACTCCCCCTCACTCAGTGACCACCTGTCACTAACCAGACATGGCCTCCTGCCAATTGCCCCAGTACCTCCTACTCGACAATTGCTCCGCGGCCTCCCTTGATCAACCAACAAGCACCGCTGCTCTGAATTGGCTTCCTGATCAAGCTATCATCAGACTCTACGAGTCCTGATCACACTCTGCTTCAATCACCTCAGCTCTGCGCTCACACTCCGCTCTCGGTGATGATCGAAGGTCCTCGCACTTGAATTCTGTCCTCTCGATATTCTGTGTACGCTCTCGTGTTTGCTCTCTTCACTTCGATGCCTTCAACGCTCTGAGCAGCCTCCATTAAATAGGATTACCAAGTTTCCCCATTCACATTTTTAGCAATTTCCTCCAAACAACAATATCTCCTAATTTGTAAGAGATCTAGATTTGATTTGCAAATCTAATCTTCTACAAAAAAATCTTTTCGGCCAACTGAGAATCTCCACTGGAATATTCTCTCTGAGAATTTAGGAACTCCCTTGATGCTAATGGATGCACTGCCAAGCTCCTTCCGAGAAGATCCGAGCTGCTGCTGACGATTAGATGTTGTAGCTTCCTGAACCAGCTCGTACTATAGCAGCAGCTTGTTCACTCATGCTGGTTTTGTCAAAGCCTCCCATTCTACATCATCAATCTCCCCCTTGGCATTTTGACAAAACCCTCAGCCACAAAGGAAGTCTTCCACGGAAAAAATATAAAATTACTTAATAACAGTAAGTAAGAGTAAGTTGTGGCCACACTCGGCCTTAGCACAGCCATGCAGGGCTTAAAAAAACATCTAGAGATTTCATCTGGCCTTCATTTACTCTCCCCATTTTGACACAAATGGACATGAGGGAAACACATCAGAGCTCAGGATGACTTGACACAGAGACCCAACGCGGATCTCAGTGCTTCGAATTTGGCTGTATCCAGGGGCTTGGTGAAGATGTCTGCAAGCAAATTTTCTGTACCAATATGCTGTAGAGAAATTGTTTTCTTCTCCACCAGATCCCGAATGAAGTGGTGTCTGATATCAATATGCTTGGTCCTCGAAGCGAAATGCAAATGCCTTACTCACACACAGGCGAAAGAACTTGCGGAAAATGCATAAAATCAAGAATTAAGTGGGTTTATTTTTTTTAACCCCACACTTAATAGTTGACAATGTGCCTAAGTGAGATATAATGGAGCATGAAGTGTGAGCTCAACAAATGCAAAGGCTATATAGGGCTAAAGTCACCTAAAAGCAAGTACAATATTTTTATATGAAAACTATATTTATTTTCTATACTCGCTAAACTTAACATCATTTTTCATGCACGGAAAAAGGCTTAAAATAAATCAAATAAGCTAGTCAAAATACCGAACCATCCGAATAAAATCGTCAGAAAGAATGTCAGTCAACTTAAAGATAATATTCATGAATTCAAAGCACAACTCATCCCAATTTTTTTTAAAATGATACTACTTAATTTCTTAACAAACGTTACTTCGCGCGATCAATACTTAAAGCTAGGATGACAACAATCATGCGAGTAAAATGCGCGCAAAATAAATATGTAGCATAGAATCATGTTGTTAAACAAATAATAGCATAAGCGCAAAACACCCCACAGTTAAAAAATTTACTTAGTCCCTAAGCAATATAAAGTAAAAGAATTGAAGAGAAAGTTTTGAAGGAAGTTCTCTCGTGTGGAGGTAGCCAAATGCGCATCCGCTTATGTCTATGAATGATGCTCTAGTCAGTTGCGGTAAATCTGAAACTCAAGAAAAAGGTTAGCGCAACACCTGAATTCAAAGAGTTAAGCAGCTAGCTATGACTTATATATCAATGCGAAACATATAGAGATTGAAAAACAAATGCGCAACGATTCAAACAATGAGTTTACTTAGATATGCTCCTGTAAATCAAAAGTCATGAACTAGTGTATTATAGTGCTTGAAAAAGGGTTCGAACAAATGCGAGTAAAGTTGCAAAATTCCCAAAGTCAACTGAAAACTATCTACTCATAACTGCCTGAATCAAAAGTGATCCGACCACAGCTGGTCGAATCAAAGTAGTTCGGTAAGCATGAGCTTCCTCGAATCAAAAGTGATTCGGGCAAGGCTTGGCTAGGGTGGTTGAATCAAACTAGCTCAGATAGTGTGAGGTTCCCCGAATCAAAAGTGATTTGGGTAAGGCAAAAAAAGTGACTCGGCCAGGTAGTCCGAATCAAACTAGCTGTGGGGAAATAGACTTGGTCGAATCAGTGTTCTAAGGGAAAAACTGACAAATAAAAACAATACAAGTTCAAAAACCATCTGTCATGCAAACAATATCACGGCGAAGCGCGTCAAAATACAAATGGACTAGTCAAGCAAATTTCATAGCAAGAATACCAACACAAGGCATGACATAGAAAAATGCAACCTAAACATCATTCCTATTTTTCTTACGGGTCTCGTGCATCGAGTCATCTTTCTCACGGACAGCTGCGGCATATCTTTCGTCCTCCCTTAATGTAGAATCTCCACTGCTGTTCTCGCTGCCACTCTTGGTGTCTTCCTTGTTATCACTCCCGTCTGTTGAGGCAATGGCCTCATCAGCCTTGATGATGCAAGTATGGCAGTGTTTGACAAAACCAGCATAAGTGAACAAGGAGCTGCTACAGCTCAAATTATCAAGCAAGCCAAGCAGAAGTGAACTAGCAGCAGCTGCAGCAGGGGATGCTGCAGCAGGAGCTTGTTCAACAGGCTAGTTCAACTGTCCAAGGAGCAGCAGCTGCCTGGGCTTGTTCGGAAGGGCTGGAAACCATATGCAGAGCATCTGAAGAATTTCTTAATTGCTGAAGAGCATATTCCAGCACGGTTTACTAGTCAGAGAAGGAGATTTGCATTGAAGATATTGAACAAATCTAATCTCCTAGATTTTAGGAGATAATTGATCTTGTGGGTCAATTGCCCAAACCTGGAAATTGCTTAAAGTGGTGTGGGTATTTAAGCAGAAGGAGTTAGGGCTGAAGAGGGTGATCGAAGCTGAGTGATACACGAGAGTAGACACAGATTTCAGAGTGAGGATTTTTTGATGCTACGGACGTTGTTCTTCGATCAAACACACACGGGCAGAGCGTTGAGCGCAGAGCTGTGGTGAGCATTGCAGAAGAGAATCAGGTCTTGCAGAGATTGATTTGTGCATTGATCTGGAAGCCAATTCAGAGCTGTGGAGCTTGTTGGTTGATCAAAGGCAGCCGCGGAAGAACTGACGAGTGGAAGGCTCGGTCGAGGTTCGTGCGGAAGAACTCACTAGTGGCAGGTGGTGACTGAGTGAGGGGGAGTTACTCAGAGTGTGCAGCGCTCTTCGAGTGGTTCGATTGGCTCGGCAGAAGGCCTTGGAGCGACGCGGACATTGTGCTTCAGCTGTGTGTTACAGCTGTTGCTGCAGCAACTCTGCTGAGTAGTGTAGTATAGAATAGGCTAAGTTCTTTTAGAGGATTGTAGCTATTCTAGACTGACATACTGTAGAGGGTGTGCTGACACAAATCAGAGCTTGTTCTGATTGTGTTGTGTGATTCACACGGGGTTAAAGTAGCATAGGTTGCGTGCGTTGTAACCAAGTGTGCTTGGGGCCTTTGGTTGAGTGGATTGAGGACTGGAGAATAGTCCTCCCCAGACGTAGGCAGTTTGGCCGAACTGGGTGAACAAACCTGTGCCTTTGTTCATTGCTTGCTGAGATTATTTCTTGTGAACAAGAGTGTGCTGCAGCAACTGCTAGTTCACAAATCTGTCTAAGTGAGACGCTGTGAAATTTCAATTGGTATCAGAGCGGGAACTCGACACACAGAGTTAAAAGATCCTACAGTGTCTCTGAAGAAGCCAAGACAATGAAGGAAGGACAGAGCACAAGCAGACCTCCATTATTGGAAGAGAGCAATTATGGATATTGGAAAGCTAGAATGAAAGCCTTTCTCAGGGCTATTGATGAGAAGACATGGAGAGCTGTTGTGGTTCAGTGGTCTCCTCCAATCACCATGGATGAGCAAGGAGTGACAAGAATAAAACCTGAAGAGCAGTGGACTGCTAAAGAAGGTGCTACAGCAACTGGTAATTCAAAGGCTCTGAATGCAATTTTTGCTGCAGTTGATGCTAACAATTTCAGGTTGATCTCAAACTGTGACATGGCCAAGCAAGCATGGGAGATTCTGCAAACTGCCCATGAAGGAACTGATAGAGTGAAGCTGTCAAGACTCCAGATAATTGCCACACAATTTGAGAATCTGAGGATGCTGGATGAAGAAACAGTCACTGAGTTTAATGCTAAACTCTGTGATCTTGCAAATGAAGCTCATGCTCTTGGTGAGCCCATCCCTGAAGAAAAGCTTATCAGAAAGGTTCTCAGATCATTGCCCACAAAATTCGACATGAAAGTGACAGCTATTGAAGAAGCGCAAAATGTCAGGTTCATGAGGTTGGAAGAGCTGATGGGGTCTCTCAAACAATTTGAGATGAAACTGGTCAAAGAGGACACCACTTCCAAGGACAAAAATGTTGGATTGAAAGCTGAAGCAGAAATCAAGCAAACAGTTCCAGATGATCAGATGAGCATGCTTGTTAAGAACCTTGGGAAGCTTCTGAAAAACATGGAATCCAGAACTGAGAGAAGCTCTTCCTCGCGAAGACAATTCAGAAGGGGCAGTGAACGAAAGAGGAAAGGGAAAGAACCAGTTCAGGATGAAGATGATAAGGAAGAGATGAAAAAGGGAGTTCAATGCTGGAACTGTGAAGGGTATGGACACATTGAGGCTGATTGTCCAAGCAAACCCCTCAAAAATTCAGAGAAAAAGAACAATAAGTCCATGACAGCAAAATGGAGTGACTCTGATGAAAGTGATGAAGAGAACTGTGTTGTGCTGACAAGTGTTTTAGATGTCAACCTCAGGGAGCCAAAGAAGGTAGAAATTCATTATGGAATTGAAGTCTCTGAAAGTGAGGATGAAGAAGACTCATCTGACAGTCTTGCTGATCTTCTGAGGAAGGTACTGAAACAATGTGAGGCAGTTCTTCAGACTAATCAGGCCGTGACTGACAGAGTCAATCTTTTGGAAGAAGAACGAAGGAAAGGTCTACCCCCATTCGACAATCGAGTTACTATTCTAAAAAGAAAAGATTCAGGGAGACAGATTTCTGCTGGGTCCTCTCCAGCAACAGTCAAGTCAGCTGATCCGCAGAGTAATATCCTGGACGAAATACTGTCTTACCAAAGACTTGGAAAAGGGAAAACAGGGCTTGGATATACTGGCGAAGAAAGCTCTAGAGGGACAGTTTTCATTAAAGCTTGAGCTGTTGAGACAGATGAGAAGAAGAATTCAGATAGCTCCTCAAAATCTCCAGACAAAGTTGGAACTAGACATGTGAACAAGGGGATGCTGCAGCACCGTGCACATCATTTTTCTAAAAAAAAACTAAAGACTCAGAATAAACAGAGTACTGGTACAAGTGTTGGGAATCAGAAAATCAACTCTAATTTGAAGCAGCAGCGCAGAACCTGCTCAGTTGAAAAAGAAAGAGTAAAATCCAGGAACAACTCTTATTGCATAAAGACTCCGTTTCTTGCTGTTTCTCAGAAAAACAGTTCCTGGAAAGAATCACAGAGAAGGATTGCTAAGACTGTTACACAAGGACACTGGATTGTTAAAAACAAATGTAAACAGCAGCTTTTACAGATTTGGAAACCCAAACACGACAAAGGAAGAGATAGGAGGATGGAAGATCAGAAGAAGACAGACTCTGGTTTGTCTCAAATGTGGGTGAAGAAAGCTCCATCAGAACCTCTTAAGGATTCTCCAAACAAAGGTGCAGTCTGAACTAAATAGGTGAACCAGCTATCTTGTGCTGTAGCAACCGGGTCAAGGATTAAGCTTGTTCACATGTTTTGGTCGCTAATAATGGGAGGAGGCACATGGGAGGCACGTGATCTACCAACTTCAAAAATGGAAAAGAAAATAACGGGTAAATATTTTCTAGGGCAAAGACAAAGGTGCAAAGGGATTTCCAAAATCACTGCCGATCATCCTCTGTGCACTCCTCGAACCGCTCTCATCTCTGCAGCAATGGTGAAAACACGTGGTTTGAAGAAGAATCTGGCAGCAGACCGACAAGGGAGATCCAAAAGAAGGACCAAGTCTCGCAATGAAGACCCTGCTCAGCGTCTGGATGTGGTGGTATGGGAACCAGCACCCCTTCCTGTGTCGCACGGAGAGCCCTCTACACACAAAGAAACACCCCAGAAGAGGAGGCGGTTGGTTCGTGACGGAGAACCTGTCTCCAGTACTGCCTTGCTGCCAGAAGATGCTGTGGCTGAAGCTGTCTCTGAAGAAGATCAAGTAGCAGAGGCTGCTGTGGCAGCCTCTGCAGAAGAAGAGTGCAGATCGCTGGTCATGTCCCCAGGCATTATTGGTGAAGGGGTGGAAACAGGGGCTGAGTCCCCAGAACAAGAACCTGCTGCAGCACATCCTCCTCCTCTTTCAGACAAGGGAAAAGCCCCTATCTTGATCCCAGTCTCCAGCAGTGAAGGAACAGCCAGTGAAGAAGAAGAAGAAGGTTCTCTTGGTGGACCTTCTGAGAGAGGACCTCCAGCGGTAGACTTATCTGCTCTCACAGTGGGAGGTACATGGTTCAGAAATAGAAGTGCCTCTCAATCCTGGAGTGCTGTTGAGAGGAAACACATTGTGTATGAGAAGAGACTGGTCCTCGACAAGTACAGATCAGCTGCTATGATTCAGCTTCTGACAGAGGTAAATCTTCTCAAGTCCCTAACCTTTCCTCACCGATTCAATATTATTCTGGTTAGAGAATTTATTGTGAATATGGAGGAGAAATTTGGAGATGAAGGAGCGGCTGAGTATGGGAAAAGCTGGGTACGGGGTAAGTCATTGGTTATTACCCCTAAAATTATTGATGCATTTCTTGGAATTTCTGAGAATGCAAGAGCTCCCACTGATGTTAAGCCAGAGTTTGTGGCGAAGATTCTGACAGGGGGAGTGTGCCTGTCGTGGGGTGGTCCTAACCTCAATGCTGCTGAGCTTACCTCCAAGTTTGCCCTGCTGTATCATCTGGGCATTCGAAATTGGATCCCTAGCTCTCACAGGGGGAAGGTTAACAAAGACTTTGCTAACCTTCTCTACTCTATTGGGAAGAAGAGGAAGATCAGCCTGGAAAATGTTATGTTCCCTCAGGTGGCCACTCATGCCGGGAGTGCCTCCTCCAGCAAGCCTATTGTGCTACCCTCTCTCATCTATGGGATGATGGTCTCTCAGCACCCAGAGTTTGGTGAGATTTCTGAAGGTTTATCTGAGGAGCTGCAGGTCTTCACAGTAGATCACAAGCTATTCAAGGGAAAACATGTCGTGGATGTTGCTTATGAGGATCTTCTAATGGTTGGTTCTTCAGCTCCAGCTCCCCTGGAGGACTCTCTTCCCCCTGCTGCATCCATTCAGCCAGCTCTTCGTGCCAGAATTGTGAGCCATCTCAGGTCTGAGCTGCTCATTCTTGATACTGAGGCCAAACGGAGGGATGCCAGGCGCGGCCAGATTAGGAGCCTAATCAGAGACTTGGAGTTCCTGGAGGATGAGGAGCAGGCCCCTTGAGCATCTATGACAAAAAGGGGGAGAGAAGATGTTTTTTATTTTGCTGAACTGCTGCTGATGAACATTTTTTTTACTGACCCTGCGTGGTCATGCTATGGCCATCTATGGCTCACTGACTTACTCTCTATTATTTTTTATTTAGAGTATTTTTTTCTGGTTCACGGGAGAGTGCAGATGCCCTAAGGTTTTGTCAAAATGCCAAGGGGGAGATTGATGATGCAAGTATGGCAGTGTTTGACAAAACCAGCATAAGTGAACAAGGAGCTGCTACAGCTCAAATTATCAAGCAAGCCAAGCAGAAGTGAACTAGCAGCAGCTGCAGCAGGGGATGCTGCAGCAGGAGCTTGTTCAACAGGCTGGTTCAACTGTCCAAGGAGCAGCAGCTGCCTGGGCTTGTTCGGAAGGGCTGGAAACCATATGCAGAGCATCTGGAGAATTTCTTAATTGCTGAAGAGCATATTCCAGCACGGTTTACTAGTCAGAGAAGGAGATTTGCATTGAAGATATTGAACAAATCTAATCTCCTAGATTTTAGGAGATAATTGATCTTGTGGGTCAATTGCCCAAACCTGGAAATTGCTTAAAGTGGTGTGGGTATTTAAGCAGAAGGAGTTAGGGCTGAAGAGGGTGATCGAAGCTGAGTGATACACGAGAGTAGACACAGATTTCAGAGTGAGGATTTTTTGGTGCTACGGACGTTGTTCTTCGATCAAACACACACGGGCAGAGCGTTGAGCGCAGAGCTGTGGTGAGCATTGCAGAAGAGAATCAGGTCTTGCAGAGACTGATTTGTGCATTGATCTGGAAGCCAATTCAGAGCTGTGGAGCTTGTTGGTTGATCAAAGGCAGCCGCGGAAGAACTGACGAGTGGAAGGCTCGGTCGAGGTTCGTGCGGAAGAACTCACTAGTGGCAGGTGGTGACTGAGTGAGGGGGAGTTACTCAGAGTGTGCAGCACTCTTCGAGTGGTTCGATCGGCTCGGCAGAAGGCCTTGGAGCGACGCGGACATTGTGCTTCAGCTGTGTGTTACAGCTGTTGCTGCAGCAACTCTGCTGAGTAGTGTAGTATAGAATAGGCTAAGTTCTTTGAGAGGATTGTAGCTATTCTAGACTGACATACTGTAGAGGGTGTGCTGACACAAATCAGAGCTTGTTCTGATTGTGTTGTGTGATTCACACGGGGTTAAAGTAGCATAGGTTGCGTGCGTTGTAACCGAGTGTGCTTGGGACCTTTGGTTGAGTGGATTGAGGACTGGAGAATAGTCCTCTCCAGACGTAGGCAGTTTGGCCGAACTGGGTGAACAAACCTGTGCCTTTGTTCATTGCTTGCTGAGATTATTTCTTGTGAACAAGAGTGTGCTGCGGCAACTGCTAGTTCACAAATCTGTCTAAGTGAGACGCTGTGAAATTTCAAGCCCCACCTTCGACTATTGCTGAAATGGAGTCGTCGGCCATTGATAGAGCCTAGTTATACACATTATTTAGGTCATAACCCTATGCTTGTTTGCAATATTTCATGAGCAAGATTACTCGTTTCCAATGTTTTTGTATATCAGGTCAGAACGAGTCCTTGAGTCGGATACGCGCTAACAGGCAGCGTTCTAGGAGTGAAAGATCAGCCTGCGGAGCTAGCGGCGCAAACAGAAGAAGAAATGGCGAAAGACAGCAGAGGTGCGCTACCCGATTGCGCCAACCAATGCCGTGCGCCAGGCGCAAAGTCCCAGTGACCAGATTTGGAAGTTGCCGAAAGTTGAACCTCCTATATAAAGGAAGTAAGTCTAGGGTTTCAGGGAGTTCGAAAACAACTGTTGTTCCAGAGGCACCAGAGGACGCAAGGAGGCACTGTGCGGCAGAACTGGAAAACACACGGACTTATTGAGGAGATCTGCGCCAGCCGACTGCGCCAGCCGAGAGAAGACACTGCACGCACTGTTTGCTACCGTTTTCTTGGATTCAGTAGTTATTACTTACTATTTTATGATGTTTACCACTAGCATGTCTAGCTAAACACTTAGTGTTGGTCGGGCATGAACCTATGATGTATTACCTTTGAGACTTGAGCTTAATGCATAGTTTATTTACTTGTATTAATTCTGTGCGTACTGAGACAGTTAGTTGCATGAGTAGGGGAAGCCTTGAACCGCAAACTTACTTGTGTTGCTTGCTTGTCACCTGTTAAACTAGTTACATGCGTAGGGGAAGCCTTGAACCGCAAACTTACCGTGACAATTAGGAGTAACGAGTTAGGATAGGCAGTTGCTACTGTGACAGGATTCGCAGCTGTTTAGTCTAGTTCTAAGGATTAATAGCACATGAACTTTGAACGGAACATGCGCACGTGTTAGGAAGCCTTTACCGGACACTAACCCAAGTAAACCACAAGCTATAGATGTTTAGAGTCGATGATAAGGAATGCATTCATAGAGGATTGTCTGCCCAATACTTCTCATAAAGATAGTACTTCATCTCTACTGCTTGCGCACGTCTAGTGCAATTTCCTGCGTTACGATATTCACTGCTACTCGCGCATCGCGCAAAACCCCCAATCACTCACGCAACCCCCGTTTTCTGAAGTGTAGGTTACTGGCTAAGACTCACTGCTTGCTCCCTGTGGAGATCGACCCTTACTTAACCGCTGTACTAGTGGGAGAGGAAGGATTATATTTGACGCGCACGACGACGCGTGATCAAATTTTGGCGCCATTGCCGGAGAGCAACACAGCTAAGTTTTAGCTAGCTTACATTTCTCATTTTAGTAACTAGTTATTTCATTTTGTTTTGTTTTCTCGTTGTTGTTTCTGACAGCGCACAATCACATCCGCCTGCGCAACCTTAAAACAGTTGCGCTACGCAGATTCTAGTTGCGCACTGACAGACGCAACAACTTCGTTGCCATTTAATTTCGTTTCTTGAGTTTGGATCAGGACATGGAGGATAACAGTGTGGTTGGAGATAACCTGGGAGACAGAACCCCAGAGGAAGCAAGGGCACATAACCGCGCAGCCCTATTCAGAGAGGAAGTGCAGCGTGAGGTCGACGCACGGATGGCCGCTGAACCATACATTGCCCCACCCGTTCGTCCAGTCGCGAGGCGCAGGACAGTGCGCGAAATGTCAGCCCCACTCACTGTTAACCAGCCATGGTGCATCGTGCTTCCACCAGGCGGTCACTTCGAGCTAAGGAGCTCACTCATCCATCACATGCCCAAGTTCCACGGGATGAACAATGAAAATCCAGTCAAGCATGTGCGAGAGTTCCTGGTCATTTGCGAAAACATGAAGACCGAAGGGGAGAACGATGAAGCGCTAAAAATGAAGGCATTCCCATTTTCATTAAGTGATACAGCTAGACACTGGCTAATGAATTTACCTGCAGGATCTATTCACACATGGGAGCAGCTGCAGAAGAAGTTCTTAGACAAATTTTATCCAGCAGCGAAGATTGCGCTGCTCAGAAGGGAATTGGCCGCGCCAAGGCAGAGCGCAGGGGAGTCTCTGTCAGAATACTACGAGCGTTTCAGGGAGCTAGAAGCCAACTGCTACAATCACGGGCTTCCTCAGAATGTGCTGATAGAGAACTTTCTGAATGGACTGCTGCCCATGGAGCTGCGACTACTGAATGCATGCGCAGGAGGGGACATTTGTAACATGTACCCGGAGGATGCATGGCAGCTGATAGAAGATTCTGCTGGGCAGGTAAGACATCAATTGACACTTGAAAGTAGTCGTAATCGTTCTGTGCATCAGGTAGAGGCAAGCGCTGAGATCCAAGAAATGAAGGCCATGCTACAGAAGCTGATGAGTGCGCAGAGCGCACAACCAGTTGCGCCAAAGGTATGTGAATTCTGCAGGTCCACTGAGCACAAGACAGACGAATGCCCAACACTTTTTGAAGAAACTGGAGATGTAAATGCCCTTGGAGGATGGGACAACAGAGGACCGCAGAGGCAGAATCAGCCGCGCTTTGGGCTTGCTGCAAATGGATTCAGATGGAGAGAAGAGAACAATTTCCAGAAGCAGCCCACTGATCAGCGTGCGCCACAGCAGACGCAACAAGCTGCACCCTACAATCCACCGCATCGCCGCACAGACGCACCAGCACAGAACAATCAGCAACCAAAGCGATCCTTGGAAGATATCATGGGGCAGCTAGCAGACACAGTGCGCAAGAATGACGAAAAGTATGACAAGAGGTTCGAATCCATAGAGAAGCATCTATCACAGATTGCAACCACGGTGTATGAGCTGAAAAAGAGCGATGGCAACCTGCCTTCGCAAGTGATTCAGAACCCTAAGGGAGGAGTTAATGCAGTAACACTGAGGACTGGGCGCACAGTGGGAACAGAGCAGACCGCGCAGGCGCCCGCGCAACCAGTTGCGCAAGTCCCAGATCCAGCAGCTCAGAGTGCGCAACCAGAGCCAGAGGAGCAATCAGAAGGGCCAACCACGTACCAGCAGGGCAAAGCGCCAGGTATGTCTCACTCGATAAACAAGGACAAAAATTGTACTAACATACCTGCTCCTTTCCCTGTGCAGGCACCACTGGCGAGAAAAGAAGCGCTGGACAAGGAACTATATGAGCTGTTCAGCAAGGTGGAAATCAACATACCTCTCATAGAAGCTATTCGACAGATTCCCAGGTATGCGAAGTTTTTAAAAGAGCTGTGCACAAATAAAAGAAGGACAGGCGAATGCGCACAGGTAATGCTAAATGCGCAGGCCTCAGCAATCGTGCAACAAAAGGTACCACCTAAGTGCCGAGATCCAGGTACATTCACTATCCCTTGCACCTTAGGTAAAACCACGGTAAGCAACTGCATGATCGATTTAGGCGCATCAATCAATTTATTACCATATTCTCTCTATGCGACCTTGCGCCTTGGACCACTAAAACCTGCAGGTCTCACAATTCAGCTAGCAGATAGATCGTGCAAACAACCTGCAGGCATGATAGAAGATGTCCTAGTTCGAGTAGGTGAGCTGGTGTTCCCAGCAGACTTTTATGTGCTCGAAATGGAGGGTGAATCAAGCGCCAGCGGTGCGCAGATCCTCCTAGGCAGACCGTTTCTGATGACTGCGCGCACGAAGATAGACGTGTGGAGGGGCACGCTCTCCATGGAGGTAGATGGCGAAGAAATCCATTTCAACATCTTCGAAGGGATGCAGCACCCACATGAGGACGCTACTGTGCACGCAATGGACAGCTTTGACGATTTAGTCACAGAAGCGCAGTGTGCGAGCGCAACCATAGGACCAGAGCTACTGACACAGGCAGAGCTGGAGGAGCAAGAGGAGGAGCTAAGCAGTGCTGAACCAGCACCCACACAGGTACTTGATATAGTTCATATTTGCACCGCTAACAAAATCTTGCCCTCTATTGAACAGGCACCCAAGATCGAACTGAAGCAACTCCCGGAGCACCTCAAGTACATTTTCTTGGGAGATGAGGACACCCTGCCAGTGATCATCAAGAAGGGATTGGAAAAAGAGCAGGAGGCGCGTTTGCAACAGGTGCTGCGCAGGAACCAGCGCGCTATTGGATGGACTCTTGCCGATCTGCGCGGAGTGAGCCCAGACGTGTGCATGCACCGAATTCTGTTGGAAGATGGTGCCAAACCATCCAGGGAGGCTCAGCGCAGGTTAAACCCAAATATGATGGAGGTAGTGCAAAAGGAAGTCCTGAAGTTGCTTGACGCAGGGGTCATTTACCCAATCTCAGACAGCAAATGGGTCAGCCCGGTGCACGTTGTGCCAAAGAAAGGAGGAATCACAGTGGAGGAGAATGCGCAGGGCGAGCTAGTTCCCAAGCGCATACAAACTGGCTGGCGCATGTGCATCGACTACAGGAAGCTGAACGCTGTAACGCGCAAGGACCACTTCCCGCTACCCTTCATGGACCAGATGCTGGATCGCTTGGCAGGTAAGCCTTACTTTTGTTTTTTGGACGGATATTCAGGTTACAATCAGATACCTATAGCTGCGGAGGATCAAGAGAAGACCACGTTCACATGCCCCTTCGGAACATTTGCGTTTCGGCGTATGTCTTTTGGGCTGTGCAACGCGCCAGGTACATTCCAACGCCTTGTCATGAGCATTTTCTCTGATATGATTGGTATATGCTTAGAAGTGTTCATGGATGATTTCACTATATATGGGAGTACCTTTGATGCATGCTTAACACATCTAGATAAAGTCTTAGCGCGCTGCATCTCTAAGAACTTAGTGCTAAATTACGAAAAATGTCATTTCATGGTAACGCACGGAGTAGTACTAGGTCATATCATTTCAGAGGAGGGTATTAAGGTAGACAAAGCTAAGATAGATATTATTTCTAATCTGCCTTATGCCACCAACGTGCGCGACGTGAAATCGTTCTTAGGGCATGCTGGGTTTTACAGGCGTTTTATTAAGGATTTCTCTAAAATTTGCATACCCCTGTCTAACCTGTTGCAAAAAGACGTGTGCTTCGATTTTACTGATGAGTGCAGGGCGGCGTTCGATAAGCTGAAAGAAGCGCTGACCAGTGCGCCAGTGATGCGCGCACCAGACTGGAACCTGCCATTCGAGCTGATGTGTGACGCAAGTGACTACGCAGTAGGAGCAGTCTTGGGGCAGCGCGAGGACAAGAAGCCGCATGCCATCTACTATGCATCGCGCACACTGGACTCCGCGCAGAAAAATTACACCACCACGGAGAAGGAGCTTCTGGCAATTGTATTTGCGCTGGAGAAGTTCCGAGCATATGTTCTAGGCGCCAGAGTCATCATCTACACGGACCACGCAGCTATCCGCTACCTCATGTCCAAGAAAGAGACCAAGCCGCGCCTGATGCGCTGGGTACTTCTGCTTCAGGAATTCGACTTAGAGATCAAAGATAAGAAGGGCACAGAAAATATCGTCGCTGATCACCTGAGCAGGATCGTAAAGGATGAGGAGCCAGGGCAGATCAAGGAGACATTCCCTGACGAGCATCTGATGGCGCTAACAGGTAAGGTACCATGGTATGCGCATATCGCAAATTACCTGGTCACAGGTGCGTTCCCTCCTCATTTCAATAAAACTCAGTGCATGCGATTGAAACATGAGTCCAATCATTATCTTTAGGATGATCCTTACATGCTTAGAATAGGTCCGGATCGGATATTAAGACGTTGCGTGCCTGACCATGAGATTAACTCTGTGTTGATGTTTTGTCATGCGCACGCCTGTGGAGGACATTTCGGTCCCAAGCGCACGAGCAGGAAGATCTTGGACTGCGGATTCTACTGGCCGCACCTATTCAGAGATGCCTATGACCACTGCAGGAAGTGTGACAGGTGCCAGCGCACTGGAGGAATCTCCGCGCGCAACGAGATGCCGCAGACCCCGATTCTGGTGGATGAAGTATTCGATGTTTGGGGAATCGACTTCATGGGTCCATTTCCCCCATCTGCCGGCTACGAGTACATACTGGTGGCCGTGGATTACGTATCCAAATGGGTCGAAGCTAAGGCCACACGCAAGGATGATGTTAAGACTGTCGCTGATTTTCTCAGAACTAACATATTTTGCAGGTACGGAGTGCCTAAGGCAGTTATCAGCGACCAGGGGACGCACTTCTGCAACAGGGTTGTGGCGCAAGTTTTCAAGCACTATGGGGTGCGCCACAAGACGTCCACCGCTTACCATCCGCAGACAAATGGACAGGCCGAAGTTTCTAACAGAGAGATCAAGCGCATCTTGGAAAAGACTGTGAGGCCGTCGCGCAAGGATTGGAGCCAGCGCCTGGATGATGCGCTATGGGCATACCGCACTGCACACAAAACGCCCATTGGAACCTCACCATTCCGGCTGGTCTATGGGAAGGCATGCCACCTGCCAGTAGAGCTCGAGCACAAGGCATATTGGGCTTTACGTATTTGCAACTTGAACTTGGAGGAGGCAGGAAAAGAACGCGCATTTGAGCTGAGCGAACTCGAAGAGCTGCGCCTAGACGCCTATGAGGGACTGCGCGATTACAAAGCGCGCACCAAGGCGTTTCATGACAGGCATATCCTCCGGCGCACATTTGAACCAGGAGACCAGGTACTGTTATTTTCATCGCGCCTGAAGCTCATGCCTGGGAAGTTGCGCAGCAAGTGGACGGGACCATACACCGTCACCAAGGTTTTCCCCTACGGCACAATTGAATTAGAAGACGGGCACCAGCATCGTTTTCAGGTTAACGGGCAGAGAGTCAAACGGTACTTGGGCGAACCTTGGGATGGCGCAACACGCAACATTGACTTGGCCGAGCCAGAGATAGTGGACGCGCAAGCTGCTGCGCCAGACGCACCACCAGATGTTTCAGAGGGAGAACTAGCACCCATCGCCTATATCTCCTCTTCCTCTGCATCTACCTTCATTACGAATAATGTATCACATGCTGACCCTCCCTTGTATCCTTTGCGCAGGACCAATGAGATCATAACACAAGCACTGGCGCAAGGACACTCAGGAGCAAGAGTGGGGGGGGCTGCAGACGCACTTCTTGGCACGTAACGAGGTACCGTCGAGCCAACGACGTTAAACAAAGGCACTTGTCGGGAGGTAACCCGACACGTTTTAATTTGGCACATTTTATTCTGCTTGTTTTGTTTTTTTTGAGTGTTTTTAGTTAGATTAGGGTTTGGTAGTTTTCAGTCACACAAGTGCGCAGGACCGTGCGCCTATCAATGCGCAGGTCCGTTGCGCTAGCCAGAGGGGGGTATATAAGGCCAGACTTAGAAATTTCCCAGCACTTTTTCACTCGACCGTTACACACAAGCTCCCGCCTTCAGACCTCTGCCGTCGATCAGCGCCCAACCCACCGTCCGTCTTGAGAGATTCAAGGACAACACGACCGCACAGCACCCAGGTAACCTCTGATTCCGCTTTGAGCCGCTTCTGTTAGGGTTTGCGCGGAGAAGACAGTTTTAGGGTTTTGAAATCGCACCAGGCTAGAGTGCGCGGCTTGGAGTGCTGTTTTGTGCGTTGAGTAGGCGACCATTAGGCGCTCGTTCGGTGCAAGTTTCAGAGGTTTCTGAGCAGTTTCAAATTTTAGGGTTTTGGGGAGCTTTGACCGCGATTGACCGGAGACCCAGCGCAAGATGAGACCCGCCGCAGACCAGGTGACCCCAGCGGCTTTCGCTAACAAGTATGCAGCATTCATCAGCCTGGACATGTACGGGACACCGTACATATGCCGAGACTTCCTGCGCGAGGTAGGATTGGAGGACCTCGTGGCGCAGAGGCTAGCGATCGCCGGCTGGGAGGCGCTTATGGACCTCCGCAGCGCGTCAGACCAGGAGGATACGTGTGAGTTCCTGGCGTCTATGGAGGCAGGGGACAGGGAGATCAGATATAGACACAGGGGTGTCTGGTTCATAGCCTCGGAAAGGAGGCTGAGGCGCGCATTCGGGTGCGCCAAGGTGCGTGAGGAGGAGTTAGACACGCACGATAACCAGGAGGCTTGGAGGGACATGGCAACAGGGCCAGCATTCGCCGCGGGGCGCAGCAGGGGCCGAGAGCTGCGCGACCCGTGGCTGTTCTACTTGTGGCGCATAGTCGCCTATGCAGTCATTGGCCGTTTCAACGGCGCGCCAAAGATCAGCCTCCTGGATATGGAGATTTCGACGGGGCTGTATTATGAGCGGAAGGTGCTGTTCATCCTGAACATGGTGCACCATTGGAGCCGCGTCAGCATGAGGGGGCCGCTGACGTGTGGAGGCCTTATCACGCACCTGCTGCGGGCCTTGCATGGAGAGCCCGAGGTGCCAGAGCACACCTTGGTGCAGCCTATACCTCTGGACCGCGCCCACATGCTGCAAATCAGGGCGGTAGCCGTTCGGGACGATGGCACACTAGAGTGGTGCTACCGTCTGCAGCCAGCCAGACCACCGCGGGCCAGAGCAGAGAGTAGTGCGCGGGCCAGAGCAGAGAGCAGTGCACAGGGCGCAACAGCCGCCGCAGCAGCAGCCGCCGCAGCAGATGAAGAGATGGAGGAGGCCCTAGAACCAGAGGTGCCTCTAGTCAGGCGCCCAAGGACCCGGGCGCAGACTGGAGCGCACCAGCGGGCCCGTGCACCACAGGGGGAGCCAGTGACCATTTCCATCGAGGATTCTCCCCCTCGTGCACCTGCCAAGCGCCCAAGGACCGAGACTGAGGAGGCGCCTGAGGAAGCCACTGCCGAGCAGCGCATGTTGTTCAACGTCATGCGCGTGCTCGAATACTTAGCGCCAGAGGGGGAAGATTTAAGTATGAGTCCACCATCCGGGTGGAAATTTGGAGATGCGATTCCCCCTCTCCTCAGCCTGCACCATCCACCTCCTACCCGAACCCCAGAAGCCCCAGCATCACCTTCTCCAGCCCCTGCCCCAGCAGCTCCAGCACCAGCCCCAGCCCCAGCAGAGCCTGAACCAGAACCAGCAGCCCCAGCAGCAGAACCCACCCCTGAACCTGAACCAGCACCGGTACCATCACCAGTAGCTTCCCCTGCCCGGCCTTCTGTTCCGGAGTCCCCCATTAACTTTCCCAACATAGACTCCGATTCCATATGGGAGTCACTTTCCGAGGACGAGCAGCCTGACCCCCTCACCATTGTGCCACCATCCTCCAGCACCGACTCCATGACTGATTCTTCAGAGGATGAGGCGCATGGGTCAGCAGCGGATTCTAGCTCGGAGGACTTCTAAGGCTTTGGGCAGGGGCAGTGATTTTCTTTAGGGTGGTGTCTTTTATTTTTGCTGCGTCTAGTTGACTATTATGTGTGCTGAATATTTGTGCCATACATTCTGTGACTCCCGTGCTATATTTTGTGTGACTATTTGTGTTCCCTTTTCTGTTCTTTATTTTCGTTGCATTGCATGCATGTGCGCAGCCTCCGTGCGCTTGAGCTTGAGTCGTGGGGACACGTCTCTGTTCAAGTGTGGGGGGGGGGGGGGGCGTTACTCTTACATTTTCATGTTTTGAGCATTTTTAGTATAACTTAGTTTAAGTTGAAGAGAATTAGTAGCAGTAGTGCGCTAAGGTGCAGGATGCGCATGCGCTCCAGCTTGTTTTGCGCTATCCGTATTGCGTGCGCCGTTCTCTACTGTTTTAGCATAATTTTTTCGTTTTTTCTGCTCCTGTCAGTTGGGATATACAGGGGATGTGGAGTTGATAGAAATGCTCCAGAGAGGCGGTTAGTCGCTTGTGCTTCGAAGGCGAGGTATATGGTCGAGTGCGCGAGTGGAGGCCGGTGCTTCGCAACCTTCGGAACAAAAGAGCGCGCTCAGTCACGCAGATGCCAAAGGCAAAATACCCAAAGCGTGGCGAGGTGGGAAAACAGACCACCTTCTCTCTGGAAATCCAGCTAAGGAAGGCGGGCGCGGATGTAAACGCGTGCGCTGACCGGCGCAGACAAACCAAGGAGGGAGAGCGGAACGAGTTCCATAGCTGCTATCCGAAGGCTGAGATTGGAACTGTTCTGGGAATGAAACAAATTGGAAAGGAAGCTGTACAAAAGAAAAATACCAGCAGAAGCAGATGATTTGCGTTACAGAGAATCAGCATGCGCATTACTTAGTACCTGCGTGCGCAAGACCAAAAGGATATCATCAAAGGCTCAGGTTCCCAGGAAGTGTGCGAACGAATCACGCACTGGAAGAAGCTCGCGCAAGAAACCATATACCTATCTTCGGAGCGGGAGCTGACAACCAGGAGCCTAAGAAGAGCTATCTCCCAGTCATCCAAAGATCTTCATCCCGGCTGAGAGGTAATGAAATTTCGGGATTATTATATTAGAACTATTGAGTGCAGTTGTGCGCAGGTGATAGAGCAGCACAAGTTGAGCAACTGTGCATTTTTGCGCTAGAATGCAAGGCTGTGCGCTAGTCTCCAGAAAAGGTAATTGTATCCGCGTTTCAGTACTTGTTCGGGACGAACAAGGGGCAAGTGTGGGGGGTTTGATAGAGCCTAGTTATACACATTATTTAGGTCATAACCCTATGCTTGTTTGCAATATTTCATGAGCAAGATTACTCGTTTCCAATGTTTTTGTATATCAGGTCAGAACGAGTCCTTGAGTCGGATACGCGCTAACAGGCAGCGTTCTAGGAGTGAAAGATCAGCCTGCGGAGCTAGCGGCGCAAACAGAAGAAGAAATGGCGAAAGACAGCAGAGGTGCGCTACCCGATTGCGCCAACCAATGCCGTGCGCCAGGCGCAAAGTCCCAGTGACCAGATTTGGAAGTTGCCGAAAGTTGAACCTCCTATATAAAGGAAGTAAGTCTAGGGTTTCAGGGAGTTCGAAAACAACTGTTGTTCCAGAGGCACCAGAGGACGCAAGGAGGCACTGTGCGGCAGAACTGGAAAACACACGGACTTATTGAGGAGATCTGCGCCAGCCGACTGCGCCAGCCGAGAGAAGACACTGCACGCACTGTTTGCTACCGTTTTCTTGGATTCAGTAGTTATTACTTACTATTTTATGATGTTTACCACTAGCATGTCTAGCTAAACACTTAGTGTTGGTCGGGCATGAACCTATGATGTATTACCTTTGAGACTTGAGCTTAATGCATAGTTTATTTACTTGTATTAATTCTGTGCGTACTGAGACAGTTAGTTGCATGAGTAGGGGAAGCCTTGAACCGCAAACTTACTTGTGTTGCTTGCTTGTCACCTGTTAAACTAGTTACATGCGTAGGGGAAGCCTTGAACCGCAAACTTACCGTGACAATTAGGAGTAACGAGTTAGGATAGGCAGTTGCTACTGTGACAGGATTCGCAGCTGTTTAGTCTAGTTCTAAGGATTAATAGCACATGAACTTTGAACGGAACATGCGCACGTGTTAGGAAGCCTTTACCGGACACTAACCCAAGTAAACCACAAGCTATAGATGTTTAGAGTCGATGATAAGGAATGCATTCATAGAGGATTGTCTGCCCAATACTTCTCATAAAGATAGTACTTCATCTCTACTGCTTGCGCACGTCTAGTGCAATTTCCTGCGTTACGA
The DNA here is from genome assembly GCA_963678935.1 of Umbilicus rupestris. Lineage (NCBI taxonomy): Eukaryota > Viridiplantae > Streptophyta > Magnoliopsida > Saxifragales > Crassulaceae > Umbilicus > Umbilicus rupestris. Next base: position 10,597,370 of record OY787611.1, on the reverse strand, counting down.
TATTCACTGCTACTCGCGCATCGCGCAAAACCCCCAATCACTCACGCAACCCCCGTTTTCTGAAGTGTAGGTTACTGGCTAAGACTCACTGCTTGCTCCCTGTGGAGATCGACCCTTACTTAACCGCTGTACTAGTGGGAGAGGAAGGATTATATTTGACGCGCACGACGACGCGCGATCAGCCATATCTGAAGGTGGCATAGTTTGCTGAGGCAGTGGCTTAGCAAACGGCGCCGGTGGAGGTGGGATGTCTACAATACCCAAATGGGCTGTCATACGCGCCAGGACACCTCCTTGCCATGCAACAAAATCATGGACAAGGGTGGATAATACCTCGTGGGAGCGGATGAGCTTCGTGTGAGAATCTGAGAGGAAATCTAAATGCGCGCTCATCAACCTCAGGTCCTCGCGTACACCTGTCTCGGGCTTAACGGGAGGGGGAGCGGTGGAAGATGGTCTGAAATATGGAATTTGTTATGAAGCGTGGGCAGGTGAAGGAGCGGCTTCTGGTGTCATGGGTTACTCGCTAGCTGGTCTAGGCGGTGTTGCTAGCCGAGGAACCCCATGGTCTATTCGCTATTTTGCAATCCGCTTCTCTAATTTCTTCGGCACATCTTTTGGAACAATCTTTTCACGAGTCTTTGCGTCTATCATATGCATCCTGCGAAGACTCTCCAGGCTGAGTACCTTCTTTGGCAGAGGCGTGCCGTGGTCTAAAGTAAAGCCCACATGTTTCGCGAGAAGTGTAATAAATGTCCCTCCACGTAGAGCACGCCTCTTGTACTCTGAATTCTGATAGGACTCAATGTGGAGTGTCAAAGCTTGGGCGATGCAAACTGGCCTCCCAAAACGAATTATAAGCATTAGGTCCATATCTGCGGTGTTTACATACCGTCCACCGTCCTTGCGGATGTGGATGAATGTTTCAATAAAACGATGAATCAACCGCCAAACTGGAGATTGAATCATTGATGCTGGCTGAGGGGACGTGAAGAAAATATCTTTCCCGGTAACTTGCTTCCAGAACTCATACCGATCGCTTACCCTGAATTTCGCGTACTCACCATACTTAGTACACCCGAATGCCATCTCAACATCCCTGGCTGGCATGTTAAAAACCTAGCTGCTCAAGCGGAAATTCCAAAAGCGTACATGGCGCTCGCTCTTGCCCTTACACAGTGATTCGTTACTACCATCCTTCTAAGTCGCCAAAAATGAGGCCATAAATTCCTTAACCAGCCTCGGGTACGTACCCGGATCATCCATCAAAATATTGTGAAAATCACTAGCACGTATATAACTACAAACTTCATCAATAACATTAAGCTCACGTGGGGTGGCAAGATAAGGATAAGTCGGTGCGAGTACCTCATATCCACTATGTTGCGTCAACAAAGTCTTCATTTGAGTATCACCAATCTGAATCCCTAAATTAAAAGGGAAGGGCATTCTTGCTCTTTCCGCTCTCGCGTGCGGGACTATAGCCAAGCTGGGTTGCGCGCGAGAGGATTCCCCCACTGGTCTGGCTTCCTCGGTGGAAGATGAGGTTGTCTTGCTAACTGGAGCCGACGGAGGAGATGATCGAATGACAATGCCAGTAGTGGTGCCTCGGCCTAGGTTTGGGTTTAGCTATTGCTTTGGACTTCTCAGCCGCGAAAAGCCTCTAGGGTAGTGGCTTTCTCTGTTTCCCAGCTGAATTCAGGTTGTGCAAGCCATGGGAATGTTTGGTTGAAAATTGGCTAGGAGGCTAAACTGATTCGGGTAAGTGATAGAGCCTATTTATACGCATTATTTAGATCCTAACCCTATGCTTGTTTGCATTATTTTATGTACAAGATTACTGGTTTCCAGTGTTTTTGTATTTCAGGGCAAAACGAGGGCCTAAGTCGGATACGCGCTAACAGGCAGGGTTTACGACGCGCATCACACAGCCTGCGGAGCTAGCGGCGCAAACAGAAGAACTGGCAGAGTCGACCACGGTGCGCTAACCAATTGCGCTAACCAAGATGACGTGCACCAGGCGCAGATGGTGGTGTTTCCAAATCCTGACATCACCAGATTTGGAAGTTGCCAAGAATGAGCCTCTGAGCAGTATATAAAGAAGGGGAAGTCTAGGGTTTTAACACACATCACAGAAGACACCACGAGACCCCAGAACGACACAACACACGAGAGAGAGGCAGAACTGAAAAACACACGAGCTTGCTGAGAGGACCTGCGCTAGCCGACTGCGCCAACCAAGACTGCAACCTGCACGCACTGTTTGCTATTGTTTTCTTGGACACTTTAGTTATTATTTACTGTTTCTATGATGTTTACCACTAGCATGTCTAGCTAAACGCTTAGTATCGGTTGGGCATGAATCTATGAGTATTTCCTTTGAGACTTGCGCTTAATGCATAGCTTGCTTGCTTATATTAATTCTGTGCACATTGTTGGCAGCTAGTTGCATGAGTAGGGGAAGCCTTGAACCGCAATCTTACTCTTGTTGCTTGTTGTTGTATGTTAAACTAGTTGAATAGCCTGACGGTGCCAACTAAGAGTAACGCGCTAGGATAAGCAATTACTACTTTTATCGGATTCGTATTTGTTTAGTCTAGTTCAAGAATTAATAGCACATGAACTTTGATTGGAACATGCGCATATGTTAGGAAGCCTTGATCGGACACTAACTTAAGTGAAATCAAACTATAGACGTTTAAGAGTCGATGATAAGGAATACTGATAGAGCCCAAAATTTGATCCGCGCGTCGTTGTGCGCGTCAAATTAATTCCTTCCTCTTCCACTAGTACAGCGGTTAAGTAAGGGTCGATCTCCACAGGGAGCAAGTAGTTCAGTTTTAGCCAGTAACCTACACTTATGAAATTGGGGGGGGGGGGTGAGTGATTGGGGTTGCGCGATGCGCGAGTAAACAGTCGTAAACGCAGGAATTGCACTAGACGTGCGCAGACAGTAGAGATTAAGTACTATGACTATGAGAAGTATCGGCGCAGACAATCCTCTATGAGTGTATTCCTTATCATCGACTCTAAATGTCTATAGTTTGGGTTGCTAATGTTAGTGTCCGATCAAGGCTTCCTAACATGTGCGCATGTTCCGATCAAAGTTCATGTGCTATTAATTCTTACACTAGACTAAACAACCACGAATCCGATCAAGGTAGTAATTGCCTATCCTAGCGCGTTACTCCTAGTTTGCACCGTCAGGCTATTCAACTAGTTTAACAAACAACAACAAGCAACAAGAGTAAGATTGCGGTTCAAGGCTTCCCCTACTCATGTACCAAGCTGCCAGTAATGTGCACAGAATTAATATAAGCAAGCAAGCTATGCGTTAAGCGCAAGTCTCAAAGGAAATACTCATAGATTCATGCCCAACCGATACTAAGTGTTTAGCTAGACATGCTAGTGATAAACATCATAGACACAGTAAATAATAACTAAAGTGTCCAGGAAAATAATAGCAAACAGTGCGTGCAGGTTGCAGTCTTGGCTGGCGCGGTCGGCTAGCGCAGATCCTCTCAACAAGCTCGTGTGTTTTCCAGTCCTGCTGCGCAGTGCCTCCTGGGTGTATGAATTGTGAATCCTAATTATTGTCTCTCAACCCTAGCCTCCTTCTCTTCTTTATATACTGTTCAGAGGCTCATCCTTGGCAACTTCCAAATCTGGTCGTGTCAGGATTTGGAAACACCACCATCTGCGCCTGGCGCATGGCATCTGCTTAGCGCAATCGGTTAGCGCACCGTGGTCGACTCTGTCAATTCTTCTGTTTGCGCCGCTAGCTCCGCAGGCTGTGTGATGCGCGTCCTAAACGCTGCCTGTTAGCGCGTATCCGACTTAGGCCTTCGTTTTGCCCTGAAATACAAAAACACTGGAAACCAGTAATCTTTGTACATAAAATAATGCCAACAAGCATAGGGTTGAGATCTAAATAATGCGTATAAATAGGCTCTATCAAACCCCCCACACTTGCCCCTTGTTCGTCCTCGAACAAGCACTCAAGCACGGATACCATTACCTCTCTGGAGTCTAGCGGACAGTCTTGCACTCTGGCGCGATCTGCACTACTGAACACCTTGCGCTGCTCTACCACCTGCGCACAACTGCTGTCAACAGTTTAAGTATAGTGATTTCGAAATTCATTACCTCTCAGCTGGGATGAAAATCATTTCGGATGGCTGGGAGATAGCTCTTTATAGGCTCCGGGGTGTCAGCTCTTACTCCGAGGATGGGTATATAGTTAACAGCGCAAGCTTCTTCCGGTGCGTGATTCTTCCCCGCACTTTCCTGGGAACTCAAGCTTTTTGATGATTTTCTTTGTGGGTTTTGCGCACGCTGGTACTTGTGCGCATGCTGATTCTTTTGTAGCGCAAATCATCTGCTGGTATTTTTCTTATGTACAGCTCTGTCTATGATTCCTATCTTTCCCAGAACGGTTCTAGTCTCGGCCTCCGGATAACAGCTATGGAACACCGCCCCGCTCTCCCTCCATGGTCTGTCTGCGCAGGTCGGCGCACGCGTTTACACCCGCGCCCGCCTTCCTTGCCTCGACTACCAGAGAGAAGGTGATCTGTTTTCCCACCTCGCCACGCTTTTGGGTACTTGCCTTCGGCATCTGCGTGACTGAGCGAACTCTCTTGTTCCGAAGGTCGCGAAGCACAGGCCTCCACTCGCGCTCTCGACCATATACCTCTCCTCCGAAGTGCGAACGACTAACCGCCTCTCTAGAGCGTTTCTGTCAACTCCACATCCCCTGTATATCCCAACTAACAGGAGCAGAAAAAGCGAAAAAAAACTAAAAACAGTTGATAGCAGCGCACGGCGCAATATGGATAGCGCAACAAGCTGGACAGTGCGCGCAGCCCGCACTCAAGCGCACTACTGCTACTGTTTCCTTCAATTAAACTAAGCTACACTAAAAAGCTCAAAAAAATGTGAAATGTAAGTGTAACGCTCCCCCCCCCCCCCACACTTAAACAGAGACGTGTCCCCACGACTCAAGCTCAAGCGCACGGAGGACGCGCACATGCATGCAAGCAGAAAATAAAGAACATAAAGTCAAAGCAGCGCAAATATAGCATAGGGGCACAAAATATGTAGCACAAGAGTTCAACACAAATATAGCAACACAATAGCAAATAAAGTTCAGCATATAAAGGGAAAGACACCACCCGAAAGGAAATAAAATGCGCCCCCACCCCCCCGCGCTCTAGATGTCCTCAGAGCTGGACGCAGCCGCTGAACTATGCGCCTCCTCCTCTGAAGAATCCATCACAGAGGTGCTGGAGGAAGGCGGTACAACTGAAAGGGCGACAGGCTGCGCCTCGTCCTCGGAGATGGGGTCCCAAAGCGAGTCTGAGCTGGTGCTAAGTATGGGTTCGGCTTCAGGGGACCTTGGACTGGTCGGCTGGGCAGGGGAAGGTGCAGGTGCTGGTACTTGTTCTGGTGTAGGGGTGGGTTCCGGTGCTGGGGCTGTTGGTGCAGGCTCTGGTGCAGGGGCTGACTCTGTTGCTGGCGCTGGTGCTGGTGCTGGTACTGGTACTGGAGAGGGTGCTGCTGGATATATTGGGGGCTGAGTGGGAGGGCTGGCTGGCAGATGCGGCTCACTGGGGGAACCTGGAGGTGGCCGGTGCAGGCTGAGGAGAGGGGGAATCGCGTCTCCAAATCTCCACTCTGATGGTGGGCTCATGCTTAAGTCCGCCCCCTCTGGCGCTAAATATTCGAGCACGCGCATGACGTTGAACATCATGCGCTGCTCTGCTGATGCTTCCTCAGGCGCCGCCTCAGCCGCAGTCCTTGGGCACTTCCCTGGGGCACGCGAGGGAGAATCCTCGATGGAAATGGTGACTGGCTCCCCCTGCGGTGTGCGGGCCCTCTGGTGCGCTCCAGTCTGCGCGCGGGTCCTTGCGCGCCTGACTGGAGGCATAGCTTGCTCTGGAACTTCATCCTCCTCCATCTCCTGCGCGGCCTCTACTGCTTGCGCACTGCTCTCTGCTCTTGGCCGCGGCACTCTGGCCGGCTGCAGGCGATAGCACCATTCCAATGTGCCATCTTCCCTCACAGCTACCGCCCGTATCTGCAGCATGTGGGCGCGGTCCAGAGGGACAGCCAGCACCATAGTGTGCTCTGGCACCTCAGGCTCTCCATGTAACGCCCGCAGCAGGTGCGTAATTATCCCTCCGCAGGTCAGTGGCCCCCTCGCGCTGACCCGGCTCTAGTGGACCACCATGTTCGAGACAAATAGCACCTTCCTCCCATAGTATAGCCCTTTCAAGATGTCCAAGTCCAGGAGGTTGATCTTGGGCGCACCATTAAATCGCCCGATAACTGCATAAGCGACCAGGCGCCATAGGTAGAACATCCACGGGTCACGCAACTCACGTCCCCTGCTGCGCCCCGCGGCAAAGACTGGCCCGGTCGCCATCTCGCGCCAAGCCTCCTGGTAGGTGTGCGTGTCCATGTCATCCTCGCGCACCTTACCGCACCTCAGTGTGCGCTTCAGCCTCTTAGCTGAGGCAATGTACCAGACGCCCCTATGTCGGTACCTGATCTCCTAGTTGCCCTCCTCCAGCGATGCTAAAAATTCGCACGTATCCTCCTTGTCTGCTGCGCTGTTGATCTCCAATAGCTCCTCCCAGCCCACCAGCGCAAGCCTCTCCAAAATGAAGTCCTCCAAACCGACCTCCCGCAGGAACTCCCTGCTGATGCACGGAGTCCCGTACATCTCGAGTCTCAGGAAGGCCGCGTACATGCTGGATGAACAACGAAAATCCAGTCAAGCATGTGCGAGAGTTCCTAGTCATTTGCGAGAACATGAAGACCGAAGGGGAAAGCGATGAGGCGCTGAAGATGAAGGCATTCCCATTTTCACTATGTGATACAGCCAGACATTGGTTGTTGATTTTACCAGCAGGATAAATTCACACATGGGAGCAGCTGCAGAAGAAGTTCCTGGACAAATTTTATCCCGCAGCAAAGATCACGCTACTCAGGAGAGAGCTGGCCGCACCTAGGCAGAGCGCAGGGGAGTCACTGTCAGAGTATTACGAGCGTTTCAGGGAGCTAGAGGCCAACTGCTACAATCATGGCCTGCCCCAGCATGTGCTGATAGAGAATTTCCTTAATGGACTGGTGCCCATGGAGCTGAGGTTATTGAACGCATGCGCAGGAGGCGACATTTGCAACATGTACCCAGAAGACGCGTGGCAGCTGATAGAAGACTCTGCTGGGCAGGTAAGACATCAGCTAACACTTGAAAATAGTCGTGCTCGTTCTGTGCATCAGGTAGAAACAAGCGCTGAGATCAAGGAAATGAAGGCCATGCTACAGAAGTTGATGAGTGCGCAAGGCGCACAACCAGTTGCGCCAAAGGTATGTGAATTCTGCAGGTCCACCGAACACAAAACTGATGAATGTCCCACGCTGTTTGAGGAATCAGGAGATGTCAATGCTCTTGGAGGATGGGATAACAGAACAGAATGCGCAACCAGAGCAAGACGCGCAACCAGAAGTGCCAGCCACAAGCCAGCAGGGCGAAGCGCCAGGTATAACACAATTAAAAGACAAGGGCACGAATCGTACTAATATACCTGCACCTTTCCCTGTGCAGGCACCATCGGCTAGGAAGGAAGCGCTGGATAAGGAGCTATACGAGTTATTCAGTAAGGTGGAAATAAACAATCCCCTTATTGAAGCAGTTCGGTAGATCCCTAGGTACGCCAAGTTTTTGAAGGAGCTGTGCACAAACAAGAGGAGGAAAGGTGAGTGCGCACAGGTAATGCTAAATGCGCAAGCCTCAGCAATCGTGCAACATAAGGTACCACCTAAGTGCCGAGACCCAGGTACGTTCACTATCCCATGCACTTTAGGTAAGACCACAGTAAGCAATTGCATGATTGATTTAGGCGCATCCATCAATTTGTTACCCTATTCCCTATATGCGACATCGCGTCTTGGACCACTAAAGCCTGCAGGTCTCACCATTCAGCTAGCAGATCGGTCTTGCAAACAACTTGCCGGCATGATAGAGGATGTTCTTGTGCGAGTAGGAGAGCTGGTGTTCCCAGCAGATTTCTATGTGCTAGAAATGGAGGGTGAATCGAGCACCAGCAGTGCGCAGATCCTACTAGGCAGACCTTTTCTGATGACCGCGCGCACAAAGATAGACGTGTGGAGGGGCACACTCTCGATGGAGGTTGATGGCGAAGATATCCATTTCAACATATTCAAGGGGATGCGGCATCCTCATGAAGACGCCACAGTGCACGCCATGGACAACATTGATGATTTAGTCACAGATGCGCAATGCGCAAGCGCAACGGTAGGACCCGAGCCACTGGCACAAGCAGAGTTGGAGGAGCAGGAAGAGGAGCTGAGCAGTGCTGAACCAGAATCCAAACAGGTACACAATTTAGTTCATATTTGCACTGCTAATAAAAACTTGCCCTCTATTGAACAGGCACCCAAGGTCGAGCTGAAGCAACTTCCAGAGCACCTCAAATACATTTTCTTAGGAAATGAGGACACCCTGCCAGTGATCATAAAGAAAGGATTAGAAGAGGAGCAGGAAGCGCGCTTACAGCAGGTGATGCACAAGAACCAGCGCGCCATAGGATGGACACTTGCTGACCTGCGTGGAGTGAGCCCAAACGTATGCATGCATAGAATTCTGTTGGAAGATGGTGCCAAACCATCCAGGGAGGCTCAGCGCAGATTAAACCCGAATATGATGGAGGTAGTGCAGAAGGAGATCCTGAAGTTGCTTGATGCATGAGTCATTTGCCCGATCTCGGACAGCAAATGGGTTAGTCCAGTGCACGTTGTGCCAAAGAAAGGAGGAATTACCGTAGAGGAAAATGCGCAGGGCGAGCTAGTTCCCAAGCGCATTAAGACTGGATGGCGCATGTGCATCGACTACATGAAGCTTAACGCAGTCACGCGCAAGGACCATTTCCCGCTACCCTTCATGGACCAAATGCTGGACAGATTAGCAGGAAAGCCCTATTTTTGTTTCTTGGACGGATATTCAGGGTACAACCAGATACCCATAGCTGCAGAGGATCAAGAGAAGACCACGTTCACCTGCCCGTTCGGTACGTTTGCGTTTCGGCTGTGTAACGCGCCAGGTACGTTCCAACGCCTTGTCATGAGCATTTTTTCTGTATATGGAGGTACCTTTGATGCATGCTTAACTCATCTTGATAAGGTCTTAGCGCGCTGCATTTCTAAGAACCTAGTGCTCAATTATGAAAAATGTCATTTCATGGTAACGCATGGTGTAGTACTAGGACATATCATCTCAGAGGAGGGGACCAAGGTAGATAAAGCTAAAATTGATCTTATTTCCAATCTACCTTATGTCACTAGCGTGCGCGACGTGAAATCGTTCCTTGGGCATGCCGGGTTTTACAGGCGATTCATAAAGGATTTTTCTAAAATTTGTATACCCCTGTCTAACCTCTTGCAAAAGGATGTGTGCTTCGACTTTACTGATGAGTGCACGCTGACCAGTGCGCCAGTGATGCGCGCACCAGACTGGAACCTGCCATTTGAACTGATGTGCGACGCAAGCGAATATTCAGTAGGTGCAGTCCTGGGGCAGCGAGTGGACAAGAAGCCGCACGCCATTTATTATGCTTTGCGCACACTGGACGCTGCGCAAAGGAACTACACCACCACGGAAAAGGAGCTTCTGGCAATTGTGTTTGCGCTGGAGAAGTTACGTGCATATGTTCTAGGCGCCAGGGTCATCATATACACAGACCACGCAGCCATCCGCTACCTAATATCCAAGAAGGAAACTAAGCCGCGCCTGATGCGCTGGGTGCTCCTACTTCAGGAATTTGATATGAAAATTAAGGATAAAAAGGGCACGGAGAATACAGTTGCTGACCACCTGAGCAGAATCGTGAAGGAGGAGGAACCAGAGCAGATCACTGAGACATTCCCTGACGAGCATCTGATGGCGCTGACAGGTAAGGTACCATGGTATGCGCACATTGCGAATTACCTAGTCACAGGTACGTTTCCTCCACATTTCAATAAAACCCAGTGCATGAGATTAAAGCATGAGTCCAAGCATTACATTTGGGATGATCCATATATGCTCAGAATAGGACCAGTTCAGATATTGAGGCGCTGCGTGCCTGACCATGAAATTAACTCTGTTTTGATGTTTTGTCATGCGCACGCATGTGGAGGACACTTTGGTCCGAAGCGCACCAGCAGAAAGGTCCTGCACTGCGGATTTTATTGGCCGCACCTGTTTAGAGATGCATATGATCACTGCAGGAACTGTGACAGGTGCCAGCGCACAGGAGGCATATCAGCGCGCAATGAGATGCCGCAGACGCCGATTCTAGTGGATGAAGTGTTTGATATATGGGGAATTGACTTCATGGGGCCATTTCCCCCATCTGGCGGATACGAGTACATATTAGTCGCAGTGGATTATGTCTCCAAATGGGTCGAAGCTAAGGCCACACGGAAGGATGATGGTAAGACGGTCGCTGAGTTTCTAAAAACTAACATCTTTTGCAGGTACGGGGTGCCTAAGGAATCATTAACGACCAGGGGACGCACTTTTGCAACAGGATTGTGGCGCAGGTTTTCAAGCATTATGGAGTGCGCCACAAGACGTCCACTGCTTATCATCCTCAGACAAATGGACAGGCTGAGGTTTCCAACAAAGAGATCAAGCGCATCATGGAGAAGACTGTGAGACCATCGCGCAAAGATTGGAGCCAGCGTCTGGACGACGCGCTGTGGGCATACCGCACTGCGCATAAGACGGCCATTGGGACTTCACCGTTTCGGTTGGTTTACGGGAAAGCATGCCATCTGCCAGTAGAATTGGAGCACAAAGCATATTGGGCCTTGCGCATTTGCAACCTGAACCTAGATGAGGCTGGAAAGGAACGCGCATTTGAGCTGAGCGAATTAGAAGAGCTGCGCCTGGATGCCTATGAGGGACTGCGCGATTACAAGGAGCGGACAAAGGCATTTCACGACAAGAATATCCTTAGACGCACTTTTGAGCCAGGAGACCAGGTATTACTGTTCTCATCACGCCTGGAGCTCATGCCTGGAAAGCTGCGCAGCAAATGGACAGGACCGTACACAGTCACCAAGGTTTTCCCCTACGGAACAATCGAATTAGAAAACGAGCACCGACATCGTTTTTAGGTCAATGGGCAGAGAGTCAAATGGTATCTAGGAGAGCCTTGGGATGACAAAGTCACCATCAGGTTGCTGCGCCAAAGTCACCATCAGACGCGCCAGAGGGGGAACAGGGGACTATTGCTCATATTTCTTCTCCCTCTTTACCTACCTTCGTTACTTATAATTTATCACATACTGACCATTGGGTGAAAGTTTCAGGGCATTTGGAGGAGTTTTGATTTTCTGAGTTTTAGAAGGTGTTGACCGAAGTTGACCAGAGAGACCCAGCCACAATGCAGCCTGCCGAGGACCAAGAAACCCCAGCTGTCTTTGCCAGCAAGTATGCCGCATTTCTGAGGCTCGAAATGTTCGGGACTCCGTACATTTGCAGGGACTTCCTGCGCGAGGTCGGACTGGAGGACCTCATCTTGGAGAGGCTGGCGTTAGGCTGGGAGGCGCTGTTGGAACTCAACAGCGCAGCAGACAGGGAGGACACCTGTGAGTTCCTGGCATCGTTGGAACCAGGTGAGATGGAGATAAGGTACCGGCACCGAGGGGTGTGGTACATTGCCTCGGCTAAGAGGCTGAAGCGCACCCTGAGGTGCTCTAAGGTGCGAGAGGCTGACATGAACGCGCACACGAATCAAGAGGAGTGGCTCGAGATGGCGACCGGACCAGCGTTTGCCGCGGGGCCCCGCAGGGGACGAGAGCTGCGTGACCCGTGGATGTTCTACTTGTGGCGCCTGGTCGCCTATGCGATAATTGGGCGATTTAATGGTGCGCCGAAGATTAGCCTCCTGGATATGGAGATCTTGAAGGGGTTTTATTATGGGAAGAGGGTGCTCTTTGTTCTGAACATGGTGCACCACTGGAGCCGAGTCAGCACCAAGGGGCCGCTGACTTGCGGAGGAATTATTACGCACCTGCTGCGGGCGTTACATGGAGAGCCAGAGGTGCCAGAGCACACCGTGGTGCTGGCTGTCCCTCTGGACCGCACCCACATGCTGCAAATTAGGGCGGTAGCCGTTCGGGAGGATGGCACATTGGAGTGGTGCTACCGCCTGCAGCCGGCCAGAGTGCCGCGGCCAAGAGCAGAGAGCAGTGCGCAAGCAGCAGAGGCCACGCAGGCGATGGAGGAGGATGAAGTCTCAGAGCAAGTTGTGCCTCCAGTCAGGCGCGCGAGGACCCGCGCGCAGACTGGAGCGCACCGGAGGGCCCGTGCACCACAGGGGGAGCCAGTTACCATTTCCATCGAGGATTCTCCCCCGCGTGCACGCGGGAAGCGCCCAAGGACCGAGGCTGAGGAGGCGCCTGAGGAAGCATCAGCAGAGCAGTGCATGATGTTCAACGTCATGCGCGTGGTCGAGTATTTAGCGCCAGAGGGGGCAGATTTGAGCATGAGCCCACCATCAGGGTGGAGATTTGGAGACGCGATTCCCCTTCTCCTCAGCCTGCACCGACCACCTCCAGGTTCCCCCAGCGAGCCGCACCAGCCAGCCAGCCCTCTTACTCAGCCCCCAGTGCATCCAGCAGAGCCCTCTCCAGTCCCAGTTCCCGCACCAGCACCAGCCCCAGCGCCAGCAACAGAGTCAGCCCCAACACCAGAGCTAGCACCAGCAGCCCCAGAAACAGAGCCCACCCCTGAACCAGAACAAGTACCAGCACCTGCACCTTCCCCTGCCCAACCGTCCATTCCGAGGTCCCCTGCAGCCGACCCCATACTTAGCACCAGCTCAGACTCACTTTGGGACCCCGTCTCCGAGGACGACTTTGTGGCGCAGCCTGTCGCCCTCCAGCACCGATATGACGGATTCTTCAGAGGAGGAGGTGCATAGTTCAGCGGCTGCGTCCAGCTCGGAGGACATCTAGAGCTGCGGGGGGGGGGGGGGGGGCGCTTTATTCCTTTCGGGTGGTGTCTATTTTTCTTTTATATGCTGAACATTATTCGATATTATGTTGCTATATGTGTGCTAAACTCTTGTGCTGCATATTTTGTGTCCCTATATTGCGCTGCTTTGACTATGTGTTCTTCATTTTTATGTTCTTTGTTTTGCTTGCATGCATGTGCGCGTTCTCCGTGCGCTTGAGCTTGAGTCGTGGGGACACGGCTCTGTTTAAGTGTGGGGGGGGGAGCGTTACATTTTCATTTCGTTTTTTTGAGCTTTATAGTGTAGCTTAGTTTAATTGAAGGAAACAGTAGCAGTAGTGCGCTTGTGTGCGGGTTGCGCACACTGTTCAGCTTGTTCCCGCTATCCATAAGGCTCAGGTTCCCATGAAGTGCGCGGAAGAATCACGCACTGGAAGAAGCTGTGCTGTTAACCATATACCCATCCTCGGAGTGCGAGCTGACAACCTGGAGCCTATGAAGAGCTATCTCCCAGCCATCCGAAATGATCTTCATCCCAGCTGAGAGGTAATGAATTGCGAAATCATTATATATTAGAACTGTTGAAGGCAGTTGCGCGCAGGTGGTAGAGCAGCGCAAGGTGATCAGTAGTGCAGATCGCGCCAGAGTGCAAGACTGTAGGCTAGACTCCAGAGAGGTAATGGTATCCGTGCTTGAGTGCTTGTTCGAGGACGAACAAGGGGCAAGTGTGGGGGGTTTGATAGAGCCTATTTATACGCATTATTTAGATCCTAACCCTATGCTTGTTTGCATTATTTTATGTACAAGATTACTGGTTTCCAGTGTTTTTGTATTTCAGGGCAAAATGAGGGCCTAAGTCGGATACGCGCTAACAGGCAGCGTTTAGGACGCGCATCACACAGCCTGCGGAGCTAGTGGCGCAAACAGAAGAACTGGCAGAGTCGACCACGGTGCGCTAACCAATTGCGCTAACCAAGATGACGTGCGCCAGGCGCAGATGGTGGTGTTTCCAAATCCTGACATCACCAGATTGCCAAGAATGAGCCTCTGAGCAGTATATAAAGAAGGGGAAGTCTAGGGTTTTAACACACATCACAGGAGACACCACGAGACCCCAGAACGACACAACACACGAGAGAGAGGCAGAACTGAAAAACACACGAGCTTGCTGAGAGGACCTGCGCTAGCCGACTGCGCCAGCCAAGACTGCAAGCTGCACGCACTGTTTGCTATTGTTTTCTTGGACACTTTAGTTATTATTTACTGTTTCTATGATGTTTACCACTAGCATGTCTAGCTAAACGCTTAGTATCGGTTGGGCATGAATCTATGAGTATTTCCTTTGAGACTTGCGCTTAATGCATAGCTTGCTTGCTTATATTAATTCTGTGAACATTGTTGGCAGCTAGTTGCATGAGTAGGGGAGGCCTTGAACCGCAATCTTACTCTTGTTGCTTGTTGCTGTATGTTAAACTAGTTGAATAGCCTGACGGTGCCAACTAGGAGTAACGCGCTAGGATAAGCAATTACTACTTTGATCGGATTCGTAGTTGTTTAGTCTAGTTCAAGAATTAATAGCACATGAACTTTGATCGGAACATGCGCATATGTTAGGAAGCCTTGATCGGACACTAACTTAAGTGAAATCAAACTATAGACGTTTAAGAGTCGATGATAAGGAATACACTCATAGAGGATTGTCTGCGCCGATACTTCTCATAGTCATAGTACTTAATCTCTACTGCCTGCGCACGTCTAGTGCAATTCCTGCGTTTACGACTGTTTACTCGCGCAACCCCAATCACTCACACCCCCAGCTTTCGTAAGTGTAGGTCACTGGTTAAACTGAACTGCTTGCTCCCTGTGGAGATCGATCCTGACTTAACCGCTGTACTAGTGGAAGAGGAAGGATTAATTTGACCCGTACAACGACGCGCGATCAGTAAGGCAGGGAGTGATTCGCTCGAACTAAAACTAATTCGCTTAGGGCAAACGACTCGGGAGAGTTGTTGGTGACTCGAGAAATTGGAGTCGGCTTGGTCGGACGGAGCGGGCAAGGTGTAGTGCGGGCGCTGGATGCGGTCGATTGCGGCGAGTGCTGGCTGCGATCGGCGACGGACGAAACGAGTGCTGGCGACCGAATGTTGGAGCGGTTTAGGGTTCGGTGTAGGGAGAGATGTGAAAGAGAAACAAAAATTGAATGAGTCAGCTTAAAAGCCCGAATGAAATTGATTCGGGGGAGTGAGCGAAGGGCCTTTGCCCGAATCAGAATTGATTCGCCCGAATCTAACACTTAGTGTGTAATGAAAAATTTTGGACTCGTCGAATCAAGTTTGATTCTTGGAACCCTTGCCCGAATCAATATTGATTCGGACACAATTCTCCCATGGTTCGTGCAGATTTGACGAATAATTCGACTCGCATACTTTTCCCGAATCAAAAGTGATTCTGGGTGGCCAAAATGTGATTCGCGATGATCAAACACTTAGTGCCAATACGAGCTTTCAAGCTGCACGAATCATTGATTCGTGCAAGCCTAAAACTTATTCGGGCGAATCAACTGATGTGCGTTACCAGGCACACTACACGAAATTCTCCCAAAATTTATCAGATTCCAGAAATCGAATTACCCCACACTTAAAACTCCTACATATAGATAATCAAACCAAAGGGGTAATTCGAGTGCACTCAAACACAAAATCCCTAAAACAACTAATCAAACATTTGGTGCACGACGCAACACAAATTCCAAAACGATTCTATACTACTAAAAAGTAGAAATAAAGCATAAATACTCACCAGCCTAGTTTAACGTCTTGGCTAAGACGTAGCTGATTCCCTTCTTCATAAGAAATACACTTCAGAAGTCCTTTGCGAGGATCCCTTCTCAAGTGGCATGCGTCGATAGTGTGGGAATTAGGTGGAATCGACGAGCTTGAAGTCTCCAAGCTCTGCTCGTCTCCATGGTACGCTTTCGATGGCCATTTACTTTGAAAGTTTCACCATCTTTGTTCACCAATTCGAAGTGGCCATCCTCGTACACTTTATTGACCTTGAAAAGCCCCGACCACCTTGATTTCAGCTTTGGAGTCGAAAAGTAAAATGCTATCTCCCTTCAAGAAAGTTCTCCTCTGAATTTTCTTGTCATGCCACTGTTTGGTTTTCTCCTTATAAATTTTGGCACTTTCGTACGAGTCAAGTCTAATTTCATCGAGCTCGTGAAGCTAGAGTAGTCTCTCCTTCCCGCTGACTTCAAGTCGAAGTTCAGTTTCTTTACAGCCCACATGGCTTTGTACTCGAGTTCCACAGGGAGATGGCAAGGTTTGCCGTACACAAGTCTGTAAGGGGACATACCGATTGGTGTCTTGAACGCCGTTCGATAAGCCCATAATGCTTCACCTTTCTTTGATGACCAATCCTTGCGAGAGCTATTAACCATCTCCTCTAATATGTCCTTGATCTGGCGATTAGATACCTCATCTTGGCCGCTGGCCTGAGGGTGATACAGCGTCGCCATCTTGTGGTAGACACCATATTTTTCGAGCAATGCCTCAAACTATTTTTCCTTAAAGTGCAATCCATTATTGGAGAATTAACAAGCTTTGAGTATGAGCTGGTTGCACAAGATGAAAATAGCTCGTCATTCGCCTCTATAATGGAAATTGATGAGGACCCCGTTGATATTAATGATGGCGCAAACGAGGTAAATGACGCGCCAAAAGGTAAGGAATTCGGTGAAGGGTCGAAACCTCTTCCACCGAATCTAAGGTATGAATTCTTGGGACCGGACGAGTTGTTGCCTGTTATCATAGAAGATTCATTGAATGATATTGAGACTTCTAAATTGATGCATATACTGATGAATATAAAGGTGCTATTGGGGACTCTATTGATGATTTGAAAGGGATTAACTCCGATGTCTGCATGCATAGAATTCGTTTAGAAGATAATGCGAAGCCCAGTTGTGAGTTCCTTAGGCGTTTAAATCCTAAGTTAGAAGAAGTTGTATTGAAGGAAGTCACAAAGTTGCGAAATGCAGGTATTAATTATGTTGTTCTAGATTCTGAGTGAGTGAGTCCAATTCATGTGGTGCCTAGAAAGGGCGGGCTCACCATGGGGAGAAATCAAAAGAATGAGTTGATACCTACGCGTACGGTCACGGGGTGGAGAATGTGCGTCGACTATAGGAAATTAAATACAACCACTAAGAAAGATCACTTTTCCATTCCCTTTATAAATCAAATGTTAGAACGTCTAGCAGGGCATGAATATTTCTATTTTATTGATGGGTGTAGTGGTTTCTTTCAAATTCCTATCCACCCCGATGACCAAGAAAAGACCAAGTTTACTTGCCCCTACGGCACATTTGCTTATAGGAGAATGCCTTTTGGTCTTTGTAATGCATCCGAAACTTTTCAAAGTTGTATGATGTTCATTTTTGATGAATTTCAAGAAATCTCTATGGATGAAGTCATCTGACTCGGAGTCTTCAGATTTAGTTCTTTCATCAGAGGAAGAGCTAATTACTAGAGATTTCCCCTTGCTCACTGGTTCTTTGGAGGGAGCTTGCTCCACTTCTTCTGTCGTTTCCTTTTAACTACTGCTGATGCCTCTTTCTCTGATAAAGTGGGAACCACTGCAACCTGGTTATCCAAGTCCTTCTTGGTTCTGAGCTCGAGTAATGTTTCCTCACAGTCAGAGCTAGACCCAACATCTACTAAAGCATTCTCTTTATCACCCTGGCTGGGACTCTTCCCGGTGGTCAAGGGTGCTTCACCTCCTTCTGACATATTGACCTCCCTCACTGTTACTGAAGGTCCTGCCTCGGATTGGTCGGCTGTTGGTGTCCAGATTAGCTGAGGAACCTTCTCCGGTTCTCTGGTGTGAGGCACGGAGCTTTTCTCGGTTGTTGAGGGTTTGCGCAGGGGCACTCCGCTTCTCTTCCGCTTTAGGGTGCCACCCCTGCTACTGTCCGCCTTGCCTCCTCTGGTTCTAACCATGGTAGCTGAGTGCTGGAGGACGACCGTTGTAGAAGGTTGACTCCTGAGTTGATTGCAAGCCCTAGGTCAGAAAAATAGTTAACTCGGGTCTCCCCCTTTCTTCTTTTTTCTTCTCTATTCGTTTTTTTCAAAAACAATGAACACGTGTCGACTCCTGATTGCTCGCCCATCTCTGTTTGACAACGTTCAACAATTACAGCTCCGAGTCGCCAGGGAGTGCTTCGGCACTCTATTCAGCTCTCTTTTCTTGAGAAATAATCTTTGGCTCAAGATTCGGTTCCTTGACTCCTGCTTCAATTGGGATATTGAGGGGTTGTTTTTCCACAGTTGTGTTTTTTTTTTCATCTCCACCCAACGCTTTTGACACTTGTTCTTCTTTGGTGTTTTCCCTCTTCTTGCGGTGAGGGGTGAGTGCTTCTTTCCTGTTTGTGCCTCCTTCTCTAGTCAACAGACCCTCTATTACGGGTGAAGATTTCATGCACAGTAGCACGATAGCCCCAGCTCACCAGCATCTGCGAACCAAGGTATTTATGGGTGAACAGAGGATTTCAACATTTGTTCTGACTTGTCTGGTATTCTGTGTTTTTTTTAGGCTTCCATTATTTGTTCAGAATTGGACAGTGTCTTTGGGTCCTGTCTGATCGCAGAAATAGCATCTCCTCTTCTTTGCTTTGGGCTTTCTGTCAAGATTTTGATCTAGAGGTTGCTGCAACATTATTTTGTTCTTTTTCTTTGGCACCTTTTTCTGAACATGTTGCACTCTAGTGACTGGGCATTCCTGGACATTTTTTTTCAGTTTGTTCGGGATCCGCGCCTTTAACAAATGTGGTCACTGATCGCGCATCGTTGTACGCGTCAAATTAATCCTTCCTTCTCCACTTAGTATAGCGGCTAAGTCAGGGTCGATCCCACAAGGAGCAAGCAGACTCCTTCTAGCTAGTAACCTACAACTTACCAAAATTGGGGTTGTGAGTGATTGGGTTGCGCAGGTGCACGAATGAACAGTAGTTAAAAGCAGAATTTGCACTAGACGTGCGCAGGCAGTAGAGATTAAGTACTATGACTATGAAAAGTATCGGTGCAGACAATCCTCTATGAATGTATTCCTTATCATTGACTCTAAACGTTTATAGTTCGTTTTACTAAAGTTAGTGTCCGATCAAGGCTTCCTAACATGTGCGCATGTTCCGATCAAAGTCCATGAGCTATTAATTCTCGAAACTAGTCTAAGCAGCTACGAATCCTGTCACAGTAGCAGCTGATTATCCTAGCGCGTTACTCCTAGTTGTCACCGTCAAGCTACCAACTAGTTTAACATATAACAAACAAGTAGTAAGAGTAAGATTGCGGTTCAAGGCTTCCCCTACTCATGCAACTAGCTGTCAACCGTGTGCACAGAATTAATACAAGCAAACAAACTATGCATTAAGCACAAGTCTCAAAGGAAATACTCATAGAATCATGCCCAACCGATACAAAGCGTTTAGCTAGACATGCTAGTAGTAAACATCATAGAAATAGTAAATAAAAGCTAAAGTATCCAAGGAAACAGTATAAAAGCAAGTGCGTGCAGGTTGCTGTGTCTCGGCTCGCGCAGCTCATGTGTTTTTCAGTTCTGGCTCTCTCTCCTCGATATTGTCTGTTATGTGATGATGATTCAAACCCTAGCCTTCCTCCCTTTATATACTGCTCATGAGGCCTGTGACAATCTTGGCAACTTCCAAATCCTATGGTGTTCAAGATTTGGAAACACCACTATCCTGCGCATGGCTCACTGCGCACGCTGGTTAGCGCACCGTACTCTGAATCTGCCACTTCCTATCCTGTCTGCGCTGCTAGCTCCGCAGGCTGTGTGTTGCGCTCCTTAAATGCGCATATTAGCGCGTATCCGACTTAGGCCCTCGTTTTGCCCTGGAATACAAAAACACCGGAAACAAGTAATCTTGTACACAAAATAATGCAAACAAGCACAGTGTTAGGATCTAAATAGCGCGTTAAATAGGCTCTATCAAACCCCCCACACTTGCCCTTGTTCGTCCCGAACAAGCACTCGAGCACGGATACAATTACCTCTCTGGAGTCTAGCGCACAGTCTTGCACTCTGGCGCGATCTGCACGACCGTTCACCCTGCGTTGCTCTGTCACCTGCGCGCACCTGCCTTCAACAGTTTAGTATAACAATTTCAAAATTTGTTACCTCTCAGCTGGGATGGAGATTATTTCGGATGGCTGGGAGATAGCTCTTCATAGGCTCCGGGTTGTCAGTCTTTACTTGGCGTACGGGTATATGGTTAATTGCGCAAGTTTCTTCCGGTGCGTGATTCTTTCGCGCACTTTCTGGGAACTCGAGCCTTCTTGATGATTTTCTTGTGAACTTGCGCACGCTGGTACGGAGTTGTGCGCATGCTGGTTTCTTTAGCGCATATCATCTGCTGGTGTTTTTCTTTTTGTACAGCTTTATCTACTGTTTCTATGTTCCCAGAACGGTTCCGGTCTCGGCCTCCGGATAGCAGCTATGGAACAACGCTTCGCTCTCCCTCCTTGATCTATTTGCGCAGGTCAGTGCACGCGTTTACACCCGCGCCCGCCTTCCCTAGCTCGACTTCCAGAGGAAAGGTGGTCTGTTTTCCCACCTCGCCACGGTTTGGGTATTCGCCTTCGGCATCTGCATGGCTGAGCTCGCTCTATTGTTCCGAAGGTTGCGAAGCACCGGCCTCCACTAGCGCTCTCGACCATATACCTTATCTTCGAAGCAAAAACGACTAACCGCCTCTCTAGAGCTTTTCTATCAACTCCACATCCCCTGTATATCCCATCTAAAAGGATCAGAAAAAATGAAAAAAATATACTAAACAGTTGATAGCAGGGCATGCAAAATGAATAGGTCAATACAAGCCGAAAAGTGTGCGCAACCCGCACACAAGCGCACCACTGCTACTATTCCCTTCAACTAAACTAAGCTACACTACAAAGCTCAAAAAACGTGAAATGTAAATGTAATGCTCCCCCCCCCCCCCACACTTAAACAGAGATGTGTCCCCACGACTCAAGCTCAAGCGCAACGGAGAGCGCACAAATGCATGCAAGCAAAAAAAAGGAAATAAGAAAGAAAAACATATAGTCATCGCAGGAAAGACATAGTCAGGAGTTCACGAAATATTCAGCACAATATAGCAAAATAACATCGAGCAATAGTTTTCAAAAAGATAAGAAACCACCCGAAAGAAATGAGCGCCCTCCCTGCGTCCTAGACATCCTCGGAGCTGGACTCAGCCGCGGATCCTTGCGCCTCCTCAGCTGTGGAATCTGTCTCATATTCGAAACTGGAGGCTGGCGGCACGACAGAAACTGCGGCGGGCTGAGTCACGAGATCATCCTCCGGGATAGGGTCCCGTAGTGAATCTGAGCTCGAACCTATGATGGGAGTACCTTCAGAGGACCTCTGTACAGAAGGCTGTGCAGGGGGTGCTGCTGGTGCTGGTACGGGGTCTACTACTGGGGTGGACACTGCTGAATGGACCGGGGATTGGGCAGGAGGGCTGGCTGGCTTGCGCTGCTCGCTGGGGGACCCTGGAGGCGGCCTACGTAGACTAAGGAGAGGGGGGATAGAATCTCCAAATCTCCACCCTGATGGTGGACTTACGCTCAGGTCTGCCCCCTCTGGCGCTAAATACTCTAGCATGCGCATGACGTTGAACATCATGCGCTGCTCCTCTGACACCTCCTCAGGCGCCTCCTTTGCCTCTGTTCTGGGGCGTTT
Organism: Umbilicus rupestris; assembly: GCA_963678935.1. NCBI lineage: Eukaryota > Viridiplantae > Streptophyta > Magnoliopsida > Saxifragales > Crassulaceae > Umbilicus > Umbilicus rupestris. The sequence continues at coordinate 10,575,583 of OY787611.1, read as the reverse complement.
TCCTTGTGCTCGCGGGGGAGAATCATCAATGGCTATGGTTACTGGCTCCCCCTGCGGCACACTCGCCCTCCGGCGCGCTCCAGTCTGCGCACGAGTCCTCATGCGCCTGACTGGAGGCGCAACTGGCTCTGGGGCCTCTTCCATCTCCCTTTCCTCAGCGGCCTCTTCTGGCTGCGCGCTGCTCTCTGCTCTGTGCCTCGGCGCTCTGGCCAGCTGCAGCTGGTAGAACCATTCCAAGGACCCGTCCTCTCTCGCGGCTACCGCTCTGAGCTGCAGCATATGGGGACGGTCCAGGGGGACGGCTGGCACTACCGTGTGCTCGGGCACTTCCGGCTCTCTATGCAGCGCACGCAGCAGGTGCGTGATCATTCCTCCACAAGTCAGCGGCCCTTTTGTGCTGACCCGACTCCAATGCACCACCATGTTTGAGACAAACAGCACCTTCTTCCCATAGTAGAACCCCTTCAATATATCCATGTCCAGCAGGCTGATCTTGGGCGCACCATCAAAGCACCCGATGATTGCATAGGCGACCATGCGCCAGAGGTAGAACATCCACGGGTCTCGTAGCTCGTGTCCTCGGTTGCGCCCTGCGGCAAAAACTTGGCCGGTCGCCATCTGATAGAGCGTATTTATACGCATTATTTAGATCATAACCTTATGCTTGTTTGCATTATTTTGTGTACAAGATTACTGGTTTCCAGTGTTTTTGTATTGCAGGGCAAAACAAGGGCCTAAGTCGGATACGCGCTAACAGACAGCGTTTAGGACGCGCATCACACAGCCTGCGGAGCTAGCGGCGCAAACAGAAGAATTGGCAGAGTCGACCACGGTGCGCTAACCAATGCCGTGCGCCAGGCGCAGATGGTGGTGTTTCCAAATCCTGACACGACCAGATTTTGAAGTTGCCAAGGATGAGCCTCTTGAGCAGTATATAAAGAAGAAGAAGGCTAGGGTTTGAAGATACATATTCCATCATCATCACAGATACACAATTCGTACACCAAGGAGGCACTGCGCAGCAGAACTGGAAAACACACGAGCTTGCTGAGAGGATCTGCGCTAGCCGACTGCGCCAGCCAAGACTGCAACCTGCACGCACTGTTTGCTATTGTTTTCTTAGACACTTAGTTATTATTTACTGTTTCTATGATGTTTACCACTAGCATGTCTAGCTAAACGCTTAGTATCGGTTGGGCATGAATCTATGAGTATTTCCTTTGAGACTTGCGCTTAAAGCATAGCCTGCTTGCTTATATTAATTCTGTGCACATTGTTGGCAGCTAGTTGCATGAGTAGGGGAAGCCTTGAACCGCAATCTTACCCTTGTTGCTTGCTGTTGTTTGTTAAACTAGTTGAATAGCCTGACGGTGCCAACTAGGAGTAACGCGCTAGGATAAGCAATTACTACTTTGATCGGATTCGTAGTTGTTTAGTCTAGTTCAGGAATTAATAGCACATGAACTTTGATCAGAACATGCGCACATGTTAGGAAGCCTTGACCGGACACTAACTTAAGTAAAATCAAGCTATAGACGTTTAGAGTCGATGATAAGGAATACACTCATAGAGGATTGTCTGCGCCGATACTTCTCATAGTCATAGTACTTAATCTCTACTACCTGCGCACGTCTAGTGCAATTCCTGCGTTTACGACTGTTTACTCGCGCATAGCGCAACCCCAATCACTCACACCCCCAGCTTTCGTAAGTGCAGGTCACTAGTTAAAACTGAACTGCTTGCTCCCTGTGGAGATCGACCCTGACTTAACCGACGCGCGATCACCATCTCACGCCACGCCGCCTGATTTGTGTGCGTGTCCACATCCTCCTCACGCACCTTGGCGCACCTCAGCGTGCGCTTCAGCTTCTTGGCCGAGGCTATATACCAGACCCCTCGGTGCCGGTATCTGATCTCCAAGTCGGCAGTCTCCAACGACACCAAGAACTCGCACGTATCCTCCTTATCAGCAACCCGCCAGCACGAGCTTCTCCACAATCAGTTCCTCCAACCCGACTTCGCGCAGGAAATCTCTGCTAATGTACGGGGTCCCGTGCATCTCCAGTCTCATGAAGGCGTCGTATTTGCTGGCGAACGACGCTGGGGTCTCTTGATCCGCTGCGGGCCTCATGGTGCACTGCTATTCCTCTGGTCAACTACGGTCAAAGCTCAACAAACGCCCAAAAATCCAAACTCCAAATTACGCCCTCAAACTGTCACCTACAGGTCGCCTATCCTTCGCCAACAAAACCCAGCACCCAGAATTCCAAATGGTGCAGTCGAACTAGGTGCGATTTCAAACCTAGGGCAACTCTTCTATCGCACAAAACCTTAACAGAATCGGCTCAAACTGAAGGGAAGGGTTACCTGGTGTGTGTGCGATGGTAAGCTCCTCAAATATTTCTAAACGAAGGCCTGGTTGATTGTCGGACGGTGAGCGGAGGCTGAGGGCAGGAGCTTTCTTGCAACGGTCGAATATGAAAATGCTGAAATTTTTTCTAAGTCCTTGCCTTTTATACCCCCTGTCTGGCGCATCTGTTCTGCGCACTGACCTGTGTACTGCTGCGCGACTAAAACACTACAAGTCCTAAACTAGCTAAAAACACTAGAGAAAAAAAAACTATAAAAAAATGTGTAAAAGTAAAACGTGTCGGGTTACCTTCTGACAAGTGCCTTTATTTAACGTCATTGGCTCGACCGTACCTCGTTACTTGCTTAAAAGTGCGGCAGTGACCCCCCCCCCACTCTTGCTCCTGAGTGACCCCGCGCTCGTGTGCGCGTTGCGTTCTTCTTAGCCCTGTGCAAAGGATCGAAAGGGTGGTCAGCATGGTTAATAGCACGTGACAAATCATAAGTAACGAGGTTAGTTAATGCCGGAGAAGAAATATGAGCAACAGTTCCCAGTTCTCCCTCAGGTGCATCTGGTGGCGACTCTGGCGCAGCAACCTGCGCATCTTCTATTTCTGGCTCTGCCAAGTCGACTTTGCGCGCTGTGTCATCCCAAGGTTCTCCTACATACTTTTTGACTCTCTGCCCATTGACCTGAAAACGATGCTGGTGCTCGTTTTCTAACTCGATCGTTCCGTAAGGGAAAACCTTGGTAACCGTGTATGGTCCCGTCCATTTGCTGCGCAGCTTCCCAGGCATTAGCTTTAGGCGCGAGGAGAATAATAGTACCTGGTCTCCTGGCTCAAAGGTGCGTCTGAGAATGTTTTTGTCGTGAAATGCCTTCGTGCGCGCCTTGTAGTCGCGCAGCCCCTCATATGCATCTAGGCGCAGCTCCTCCAACTCGCTTAGCTCAAATGCGCGCTCCTTACCAGCCTCGTCTAGGTTCAGGTTGCAAACGCGCAATGCCCAGTATGCCTTGTGTTCCAACTCTACTGGCAGGTGGCACGCTTTTCCATAAACCAATCGAAACGGTGAAGTCCCAATCGGTGTCTTATGTGCAGTTCTGTATGCCCATAGCGCATCGTCAAGGCGCTAGCTTCAGTATTTGCGCGACGGTCTCACAGTTTTCTCCAGGATGCGCTTGATCTCTCGGTTGGAAACCTCGGCCTGGCCATTCGTCTGAGGATGGTAAGCGGTGGACGTCTTGTGGCGCACTCCATAATGCTTGAATACCTGCGCCACTATCCTATTACAGAAATGCATCCCCTAGTTGCTTATGATTGCCTTAGGCACCCCGTACCTGCAAAAGATGTTAGTTCTCAAAAAGTCAGCGACCGTCTTACCATCATCGTTCCGGGTGGCCTTAGCCTCAACCCATTTGGAGACATAATCCACCGCAACCAATATATACTTGATCGCGCGTCGTCGTGCGCGTCAAATATAATCCTTCCTCTCCCACTAGTACAGCGGTTAAGTAAGGGTCGATCTCCACAGGGAGCAAGTAGTAAGTCTTTAGCTAGTAACCTACACTTACGAAGACGGGGGGTTGTATGAGTGATTGGGGGTTTTGCGCGATGCGCGAGTAGCAGTGAATATCGTAACGCAGGAAATTGCACTAGACGTGCGCAAGCAGTAGAGATGAGATACTATGTTTATGAGAAGTGCTGGGCAGACAATCCTCTATGAATGCATTCCTTATCATCGACTCTAAATGTCTATAGTTTGTGTCCTACTTGGGTTAGTGTCCGGTAAAGGCTTCCTAACACACGCGCATGTTCCGTTCAAAGTTCATGTGCTATTAATCCTAGAACTAGACTAAACAGCTGCGAATCCTGTCACAGTAGCAACTGCTTACCCTAACTCGTTACTCCTAGTTGTCACGATAAGTTTGCGGTTCAAGGCTTCCCCTACTCATGCAACTAGTTTAACATAAGACAAGCAAGCAACACAAATAGGATTGCGGTTCAAGGCTTCCCCTACTTATGCAACTAACTGTCTCAGTATGCGCAGGATTAATACAAATAAGTAAACTACGCATTAAGCTCAAGTCTCAAAGGTAATACATCATAGATTCATGCCCGACCAACACTAAGTGTTTAGCTAGACATGCTAGTGGTAAACATCATAAAATAGTAAATAACAACTACTGTATCAGAGAAAATGGTAGCAAATAGTGCGTGCAGTGTCTTCTCTTGGCTGGCGCAACTCTCCTTGACAGGTCCGTGTGTTTTCCAGTTCTGCCGCGCAGTGCCTCTGGAATGCCACTGAGTGATGATGTTCCGATTCCCTGAAACCCTAGACTTTCTTTGTTTAAATAGTGCCCAGGAAGTTCATCTTTTGGCAACTTCCAAATCTGGTCACTGGGACTTTGCGCCTGGCGCACGGCATTGATTGGCGCAATCGGGTAGCGCACCTCTGCTGTCTTTCGCCATTTCTTCTTCTGTTTGCGCCGCTAGCTCCGCAGGCTGATCTTTCACTCCTAGAACGCTGCCTGACAGTGCGTATCCGACTTAAGAACTCGTTCTGACCTGATATACAAAAACATTGGAAACGAGTAATCTTGCTCATAAAATATTGCAAACAAGCATAGGGTTATGATCTAAATAATGTGTATAACTAGGCTCTATCAAACCCCCCACACTTGCCCCTTGTTCGTCCCGAACAAGTACTGAAACGCGGATACAATTACCTTTTCTGGAGACTAGCGCACAGCCTTGCATTCTAGCGCAAAATGCACAGTTGCTCAACTTGTGCTGCTCTATCACCTGCGCACAACTGCACTCAATAGTTCTAATATAATAATCCCGAAATTTCATTACCTCTCAGCCGGGATGAAGATCTTTGGATGACTGGGAGATAGCTCTTCTTAGGCTCCTGGTTGTCAGCTCCCGCTCCGAAGATAGGTATATGGTTTCTAGCGCGAGCTTCTTCCAGTGCGTGATTCGTTCGCACACTTCCTGGGAACCTGAGCCTTTGATGATATCCTTGTGGTCTTGCGCACGCAGGTACTAAGTAGTGCGCATGCTGATTTCTTTGGTTGCGCAAATCATCTGCTGGTATGTTTCTTTTGTACAGCTTCCTTTCCAATTTTTTTATTCCCAGAACAGTTCCAGTCTCAGCCTTCGGATAGCAGCTATGGAACTCGTTCCGCTCTCCCTCCTTGGTTTGTCTGCGCCGGTCAGCGCACGCGTTTGCAACCGCGCCCGCTTTCCTTAGCTCGGCTTCCAGAGAGAAGGTGGTCTGTTTTCCCACCTCGCCACGCTTTGGGTATTTCGCCTTTGGCATCTGCGTGACTGAGCGCGCTCTTTTGTTCCGAAGGTTGCGAAGCACCGGCCTCCACTAGCGCACTCGACCATATACCTCGCCTTTGAAGCACAAGCGACTAACCGCCTCTCTGGAGCATTTCTATCAACTCCACATCCCCTGTATATCCCAACTAACAGGAGCAGAAAAAAAGAAAAAATTATGCTAAAACAGTAGAGAACGGCGCACGCAATACGGATAGCGCAAAACAAGCTGGAGCGCATGCGCATCCTGCACCTTAGCGCACTACTGCTACTAATTCTCTTCAACTTAAACTAAGCTATACTAAAAATGCTCAAAACATGAAATGTAAGAGTAACGCCCCCCCCCCCCACACTTGAACAGAGACGTGTCCCCACGACTCAAGCTCAAGCGCATGGAGAGCGCACATGCATGCAATGCAAAAAGAACGAATATAAGAAAAAACGTGTAAAAGTAAAAACGTGTCGAGTTACCTCCCGACAAGTGCCTTTGTTTAACGTCGTTGGCTCGACTGTACCTCGTTACTTGCGTGAAAGTGTGCCAGCGACCTCCCCCACTCTTGCTCCTGAGTGTCCTTGCGCCAGTGCTTGTGTTACGATCTCATTGGTCCTGCGCAAAGGATAAAAGGGAAGGTCAGCATGTGATACATTATTCGTAATGAGGGTAGATGTAGAAGAAGAGGAGATATAGGCGATGGGTGCTAGTTCTCCCTCTGAAGCATCTGGTGGTGCGTCTGGCGCAGCAGCTTGCGCGTCCACTATCTCTGGCTCGGCCAAGTCAATGTTGCGTGCTGCGCCATCCCAAGGTTCGCCCAAGTACCGTTTGACTCTCTGCCCGTTAACCTGAAAACGATGCTGGTGCCCGTCTTCTAATTCAATTGTGCCGTAGGGGAAAACCTTGGTAACGGTGTATGGTCCCGTCCACTTGCTGCGCAACTTCCCAGGCATGAGCTTCAGGCGTGATGAAAATAATAATACCTGAACGCCTGGTTCAAATGTGCGCCGGAGGATATGCTTGTCATGAAACGCCTTGGTGCGCGCTTTGTAATCGCGCAGTCCCTCATAGGCGTCCAGGCGCAGTTCTTCTAGTTCGCTCAGCTCAAATGCGCGTTCTTTTCCTGCCTCATCCAAGTTCAAGTTGCAAATACGTAAGGCCCAATATGCCTTGTGCTCGAGCTCTACTGGCAGGTGGCATGCCTTCCCATAGACCAGCCGGAATGGTGAGGTTCCAATGGGCGTTTTGTGTGCAGTGCGGTATGCCCATAGCGCATCATCCAGGCGCTGGCTCCAATCCTTGCGCGACGGCCTCACAGTCTTTTCCAAGATGCGCTTGATCTCTCTGTTAGAAACTTCGGCCTGTCCATTTGTCTGCGGATGGTAAGCGGTGGACGTCTTGTGGCGCACCCCATAGTGCTTGAAAACTTGCGCCACAACCCTGTTGCAGAAGTGCGTCCCCTGGTCGCTGATAACTGCCTTAGGCACTCCGTACCTGCAAAATATGTTAGTTCTGAGAAAATCAGCGACAGTCTTACCATCATCCTTGCGCGTGGCCTTAGCTTCGACCCATTTGGATACGTAATCCACGGCCACCAGTATGTACTCGTAGCCGGCAGATGGGGGAAATGGACCCATGAAGTCGATTCCCCAAACATCGAACACTTCATCCACCAAAATCGGGGTCTGCGGCATCTCGTTGCGCGCGGAGATTCCTCCAGTGCGCTGGCACCTGTCACACTTCCTGCAGTGGTCATAGGCATCTCTGAATAGGTGCGGCCAGTAGAATCCGCAGTCCAAGATCTTCCTGCTCGTGCGCTTGGGACCGAAATGTCCTCCACAGGCGTGCGCATGACAAAACATCAACACAGAGTTAATCTCATGGTCAGGCACGCAACGTCTTAATATCCGATCTGGACCTATTCTAAGCATGTAAGGATCATCCCAAAGGTAATGCTTGGACTCATGTTTCAATCGCATGCACTGAGTTTTATTGAAATGAGGAGGGAACGCACCTGTGACCAGGTAATTTGCGATATGCGCATACCATGGTACCTTACCTGTTAGCGCCATCAGATGCTCGTCAGGGAATGTCTCCTTGATCTGCCCTGGCTCCTCATCCTTTACGATCCTGCTCAGGTGATCAGCGACGGTATTTTCCGTGCCCTTCTTATCTTTGATCTCTAAGTCGAATTCCTGAAGCAGAAGTACCCAGCGCATCAGGCGCAGCTTGGTCTCTTTTTTTGACATGAGGTAGCGGATAGCTGCGTGGTCCGTGTAGATGATGACTCTGGCGCCTAGAACATATGCTCGGAACTTCTCCAGCGCAAATACAATTGCCAGAAGCTCCTTCTCCGTGGTGGTGTAGTTCTTCTGCGCGGAGTCCAGTGTGCGCGATGCATAGTAGATGGCATGCGGCTTCTTGTCCTCGCACTGCCCCAAGACTGCTCCTACTGCGTAGTCACTTGCGTCACACATCAGCTCGAATGGCAGGTTCCAGTCTGGTGCGCGCATCACTGGCGCACTGGTCAGCGCTTCTTTCAGCTTATCGAACGCCGCCCTGCACTCATCAGTAAAATCGAAGCACACGTCTTTTTGCAACAGGTTAGACAGGGGTATGCAAATTTTAGAGAAATCCTTAATAAAACGCCTGTAAAACCCAGCATGCCCTAAGAACGATTTCACGTCGCGCACGTTGGTGGCATAAGGTAGATTAGAAATAATATCTATCTTAGCTTTGTCTACCTTAATACCCTCCTCTGAAATGATATGACCTAGTACTACTCCGTGCGTTACCATGAAATGACATTTTTCGTAATTTAGCACTAAGTTCTTAGAGATGCAGCGCGCTAAGACTTTATCTAGATGTGTTAAGCATGCATCAAAGGTACTCCCATATACAGTGAAATCATCCATGAACACTTCTATGCATATACCAATCATATCAGAGAAAATGCTCATGACGAGGCGTTGGAACGTACCTGGCGCGTTGCACAGCCCAAAAGACATACGCCGAAACGCAAATGTTCCGAAGGGGCATGTGAACGTGGTCTTCTCTTGATCCTCCGCAGCTATGGGTATCTGATTGTAACCTGAATATCCGTCCAAAAAACAAAAGTAAGGCTTACCTGCCAAGCGATCCAGCATCTGGTCCATGAAGGGTAGCGGGAAGTGGTCCTTGCGCGTTACAGCGTTCAGCTTCCTGTAGTCGATGCACATGCGCCAGCCAGTTTGTATGCGCTTGGGAACTAGCTCGCCCTGCGCATTCTCCTCCACCGTGATTCCTCCTTTCTTTGGCACAACGTGCACCGGGCTGACCCATTTGCTGTCTGAGATTGGGTATATGACCCCTGCGTCAAGCAACTTCAGGACTTCCTTTTGCACTACCTCCATCATATTTGGGTTTAACCTGCGCTGAGCCTCCCTGGATGGTTTGGCACCATCTTCCAACAGAATTCGGTGCATGCACACGTCTGGGCTCACTCCGCGCAGATCAGCAAGAGTCCATCCAATAGCGCGCTGGTTCCTGCGCAGCACCTGTTGTAAGCGCGCCTCCTGCTCTTTTTCCAATCCCTTCTTGATGATCACTGGCAGGGTGTCCTCATCTCCCAAGAAAATGTACTTGAGGTGCTCCGGGAGTTTCTTCAGTTCGATCTTGGGTGCCTGTTCAATAGAGGGCAAGATTTTGTTAGCGGTGCAAATATGAACTATATCTAGTGCCTGTGTGGGTGCTGGTTCAGCACTGCTTAGCTCCTCCTCTTGCTCCTCCAGCTCTGCCTGTGTCAGTAGCTCTGGTCCTATGGTTGCGCTCGCACACTGCGCTTCTGTGACTAAATCGTCAAAGCTGTCCATTGCGTGCACAGTAGCGTCCTCATGTGGGTGTTGCATCCCTTCGAAGATGTTGAAATGGATTTCTTCGCCATCTACCTCCATGGAGAGCGTGCCCCTCCACACGTCTATCTTCGTGCGCGCAGTCATCAGAAACGGTCTGCCTAGGAGGATCTGCGCACCGCTGGAGCTTGATTCACCCTCCATTTCGAGCACATAAAAGTCTGCTGGGAACACCAGCTCTCCCACTCGAACTAGGACATCTTCTATCATGCCTGCAGGTTGTTTGCACGATCTATCTGCTAGCTAAATTGTGAGACCTGCAGGTTTTAGTGGTCCAAGGCGCAAGGTCGCATAGAGAGAATATGGTAATAAATTGATTGATGCGCCTAAATCGATCATGCAATTGCTTACCGTGGTTTTACCTAAGGTGCAAGGGATAGTGAATGTACCTGGATCTCGGCACTTAGGTGGTACCTTTTGTTGCACGATTGCTGAGGCCTGCGCATTTAGCATTACCTGTGCGCATTCGCCTGTCCTCCTTTTATTTGTGCACAGCTCTTTTAAAAACTTCGCATACCTGGGAATCTGTCGAATAGCTTCTATGAGAGGTATGTTGATTTCCACCTTGCTGAACAGCTCATATAGTTCCTTGTCCAGTGCTTCTTTTCTCGCCAGTGGTGCCTGCACCGGGAAAGGAGCAGGTATGTTAGTACAATTTTTGTCCTTGTTTGTCGAGTGAGACATACCTGGCGCTTTGCCCTGCTGGTTCGTGGTTGGCGCTTCTGATTGCGCCTCTGGCTCTGGTTGCGCACTCTGTGCTGCTGGATCTGGGACTTGCGCAACTGGTTGCGCGGGCGCCTGCGCGGTCTGCTCTGTTCCCACTGTGCGCCCAGTCCTCAGTGTTACTGCATTAACTCCTCCCTTAGGGTTCTGAATCACTTGCGAAGGCAGGTTGCCATCGCTCTTTTTCAGCTCATACACCGTGGTTGCAATTTGTGATAGATGCTTTTCTATGGATTCGAACCTCTTGTCATACTTTTCGTCATTCTTGCGCACTGTGTCTGCTAGCTGCCCCATGATATCTTCCAAGGATCGCTTTGGTTGCTGATTGTTCTGCGCTGGTGCGTCTGTGCGGCGATGCGGTGGATTGTAGGGTGCAGCTTGTTGCGTCTGCTGTGGCGCGCGCTGATCAGTGGGCTGCCTCTGGAAATTGTTCTCTTCTCTCCATCTGAATCCATTTGCAGCAAGCCCAAAGCGCGGCTGATTCTGCCTCTGCGGTCCTCTGTTGTCCCATCCTCCAAGGGCATTTACATCTCCAGTTTCTTCAAAAAGTGTTGGGCATTCGTCTGTCTTGTGCTCAGTGGACCTGCAGGATTCACATACCTTTGGCGCAACTGTTTGTGCGCTCTGCGCACTCATCAGCTTCTGTAGCATGGCCTTCATTTCTTTGATCTCAGCGCTTGCCTCTACCTGATGCACAGAACGATTACGACTACTTTCAAGTGTCAATTGATGTCTTACCTGCCCAGCAGAATCTTCTATCAGCTGCCATGCATCCTCCGGGTACATGTTGCAAATGTCCCCTCCTGCGCATGCATTCAGTAGTCGCAGCTCCATGGGCAGCAGTCCATTCAGAAAGTTCTCTATCAGCACATTCTGGGGAAGCCCGTGATTGTAGCAGTTGGCTTCTAGCTCCCTGAAACGCTCGTAGTATTCTGACAGAGACTCCCCTGCGCCTTGCCTTGGCGCGGCCAATTCCCTTCTGAGCAGCGCAATCTTCGCTGCTGGATAAAATTTGTCTAAGAATTTCTTCTGCAGCTGCTCCCATGTGTGGATTGATCCTGCGGGTAGGCTCATCAGCCAGTGTTTGGCTGCATCGCTCAATGAAAATGGGAACGCCTTCATCTTCAGCGCTTCATCGTTCTCCCCCAAGGTCTTCATGTTCTCGCAAATGATTAGGAACTCCCGCACATGCTTGACTGGATTTTCGTTGTTCATTCCGTGAAACTTGGGGATGTGATGGATGAGTGAGCTCCTCAGTTCGAACTGTCCGTCGGGCGGAAGCACTATGCACCATGGCTGGTTAACAGTGAGTGGGGCTGACATTTCGCGCACTGTCCTGCGCCTCGCGACTGGACGAACGGGTGGCGCAATGTATGGTTCAGCGGCCGTCCGTGCGTCGACCTCACGCTGCACTTCCTCTCTGAATAGAGCTGCGCGGTTATGTGCCCTTGCTTCCTCTGGGGTTCTGTCTCCCAGGTTATCTCCAACCACACTGTTATCCTCCATGTCCTGATCCAAACTCAAGAAACGAAATTAAATGGCAACGAAGTTGTTGCGTCTGTCAGTGCGCAACTAGAATCTGCGCAGCGCAACTGTTTCAAGGTTGCGCAGGCTGATGTGATTGTGCGCTGTCAGAAACAACAACGAGAAAACAAAACAAAATGAAATAACTAGTTACTAAAATGAGAAATGTAAGCTAGCTAAAACTTAGCTGTGTTGCTCCCCGGAAACGGCGCCAAAATTTGATCGCGCGTCGTCGTGCGCGTCAAATATAATCCTTCCTCTCCCACTAGTACAGCGGTTAAGTAAGGGTCGATCTCCACAGGGAGCAAGTAGTAAGTCTTTAGCTAGTAACCTACACTTACGAAGACGGGGGGTTGTATGAGTGATTGGGGGTTTTGCGCGATGCGCGAGTAGCAGTGAATATCGTAACGCAGGAAATTGCACTAGACGTGCGCAAGCAGTAGAGATGAGATACTATGTTTATGAGAAGTGCTGGGCAGACAATCCTCTATGAATGCATTCCTTATCATCGACTCTAAATGTCTATAGTTTGTGTCCTACTTGGGTTAGTGTCCGGTAAAGGCTTCCTAACACACGCGCATGTTCCGTTCAAAGTTCATGTGCTATTAATCCTAGAACTAGACTAAACAGCTGCGAATCCTGTCACAGTAGCAACTGCTTACCCTAACTCGTTACTCCTAGTTGTCACGATAAGTTTGCGGTTCAAGGCTTTCCCTACTCATGCAACTAGTTTAACATAGGACAAGCAAGCAACACAAATAGGATTACGGTTCAAGGCTTCCCCTACTTATGCAACTAACTGTCTCAGTATGCGCAGGATTAATACAAATAAGTAAACTACGCATTAAGCTCAAGTCTCAAAGGTAATACATCATAGATTCATGCCCGACCAACACTAAGTGTTTAGCTAGACATGCTAGTGGTAAACATCATAAAATAGTAAATAACAACTACTGTATCAGAGAAAACGGTAGCAAATAGTGCGTGCAGTGTCTTCTCTTGGCTGGCGCAGTCGGCTGGCGCAACTCTCCTTGACAGGTCCGTGTGTTTTCCAGTTCTGCCGCGCAGTGCCTCTGGAATGCCACTGAGTGATGATGTTCCGATTCCCTGAAACCCTAGACTTTCTTTGTTTAAATAGTGCCCAGGAAGTTCATCTTTTGGCAACTTCCAAATCTTGTCACTGGGACTTTGCGCCTGGCGCACGGCATTGATTGGCGTAATCGGGTAGCGCACCTCTGCTGTCTTTCGCCATTTCTTCTTCTGTTTGCGCCGCTAGCTCCGCAGGCTGATCTTTCACTCCTAGAACGCTGCCTGACAGCGCGTATCCGACTTAAGGACTCGTTCTGACCTGATATACAAAAATATTGGAAACGAGTAATCTTGCTCATAAAATATTGCAAACAAGCATAGGGTTATGATCTAAATAATGTGTATAACTAGGCTCTATCAATACTCATATCCGCAAGATGGAGGAAATGGCCCCATGAAGTCAATCCCCAAATATCGAATACTTAATCCACTAGTATTGGCGTCTGCGGCATCTCATTGCGCGCTGATATTCCCCCTGTGCGCTGACACCTGTCACAATTCTTGCAGTGGTTATACGAGTCACTAAACAAGTGTGGCCAATAAAATCCGCAATCCAGGATCTTTCTGCTTGTGCGCTTTGGACCAAAGTGTCCTCCACATGCGTGCGCATGACAAAACGTTAAAACCGAGTTAATTTCATGGTCAGGCACGCATCGCCTCAAAATCTGATCAGGTCCTATTCTGAGCATATATGGATCATCCCAAATGTAATACCTGGACTCATGCTTTAATCTCATGCATTGGGTTTTAGTGAAATGAGGAGGAAACGTACCTGTGACTAGGTAATTCGCAATGTGCGCATACCATGGTACCTTACCTGTCAGCGCCATCAGATGCTCGTCAAGGAATGTCTCCGTGATCCGCCCTGGCTCCTCCTCTTTCACGATCCTGCTCAGGTGGTCAGCGACTGTGTTCTCCGTTCCCTTCTTATCCTTGATTTCCAAGTCGAAGTCCTGAAGTAGGAGCACCCAGCGCATCAGGCGCGGCTTAGTCTCTTTCTTGGACATAAGGTAACGGATTGCTGCGTGGTCTGTGTAAACGATGACTCTGGCACCTAGAACATATGCGCGGAACTTCTCCAGTGCAAACACGATTGCCAGAAGTTCCTTTTCCGTGGTGGTGTAGTTCCTCTGCGCAGCGTCCAGTGTGCGCGATGCATAATAGATGGCATGCGGCTTCTTGTCCACGCGCTGTCCCAGGACTGCACCTACTGCATAGTCACTTGCGTCGCACATCAGTTCGAACGGAAGGCTCCAGTCTGGCGCGCGCATCACTGGCGCACTCGTCAGTGCCTCCTTCAGCTTGTCAAAACACTCATCAGTGAATTCGAAACACACATCCTTTTGCAAGAGGTTAGACAGGGGTATACAAATCTTAGAAAAATCTTTTATGAAACGCCTGTAAAACCATGCATGCCCAAGGAATGATTTCACATCGCGCGCTTTAGTGGAATAAGGCAAATTTGAAATGAGATCTATTTTGGCCTTATCTACCTTGATCCCCTCCTGCGAGATAATATGTCCTAGTACTACTCCATGTGATACCATAAAATGACATTTTTCATAATTGAGCACTAGGTTTTTTGAAATGCAGCGCACTAAGACCTTATCAAGATTAATTAAGCATGCGTCAAAGGTACCTCCGTACACAGTAAAATCATCCATGAACACCTCTATGCATATACCAATCATATCAGAAAAAATGCTCATGACTAGACGTTGGAACGTACCTGGCGCGTTACACAGTCCAAACGACATGCGCCGAAACGCAAACGTACCAAATGGGCAGGTAAACGTAGTTTTCTCTTGATCCTCCGTAGCTATGGGTATCTGATTGTACCCTGAGTACCCGTCCAGGAAGCAAAAGTATGGCTTCCCTGCTAATCGATCTAGCATCTGGTCCATGAAGGGCAGCGGAAAATGATCCTTGCGCGTGACTGCGTTAAACTTTCTGTAGTCGATGCACTTGCGCCATCCAGTTTGCATGCGCTTGGGAACTAGCTCGCCCTGCGCATTCTCCTCTACTGTGATTCCTCCTTTCTTCGGCACAACGTGCACTGGACTCACCCATTTGCTGTCCGAGATTGGGTAAATGACTCCTGCGTCAAGCAGCTTCAGGATCTCCTTCTGTACCACCTTGATAGAGCCTATTTATACGCATTATTTAGATCATAACCTTATGCTTGTTTGCATTATTTTGTGTACAAGATTACTGGTTTCCAGTGTTTTTGTATTGCAGGGCAAAACAAGGGCCTAAGTCGGATACGCGCTAACAGACAGCGTTTAGGACGCGCATCACACAGCCTGCGGAGCTAGCGGCGCAAACAGAAGAAATTGGCAGAGTCGACCACGGTGCGCTAACCGATTGCGCTAAGCAACATGCCGTGCGCCATGCGCAGATGGTGGTGTTTCCAAATCCTGACACGACCAGATTTGGAAGTTGCCAAGGATGAGCCTCTGAGCAGTATATAAAGAAGAGAAGGAGGCCAGGGTTAAGAGACAATTATTAGGATTCACAATTCGTACACCAAGGAGGCACTGCGCAGCAGGACTGGAAAACACACGAGCTTGTTGAGAGGATCTGCGCTAGCCGACCGCGCCAGCCAAGACTGCAACCTGCACGCACTGTTTGCTATTATTTTCCTGGACACTTTAGTTATTATTTACTGTTTCTATGATGTTTATCACTAGCATGTCTAGCTAAACGCTTAGTATCGGTTGGGCATGAATCTATGAGAATTTTCTTTTGAGACTTGCGCTTAATGCATAGCTTGCTTGCTTATATTAATTCTGTGCACATTGTTGGCGGCTTGTTACATGAGTAGGGGAAGCCTTGAACCGCAATCTTACTCTTGTTGCTTGTTGTTGTTTGTTAAACTAGTTGAATAGCCTGACGGCGCCAATTAGGAGTAACGCGCTAGGATAGGCAATTACTACCTTGATCGGATTCGTAGTTGTTTAGTCTGGTGTAAGAATTAATAGCTCATGAACTTTGATCGGAACATGCGCACATGTTAGGAAGCCTTGATCGGACACTAACTTAAGTAAAACCAAACTATAGACGTTTAGAGTCAATGATAGAGAATACACTCATAGAGGATTGTCTGCGCCGATACTTCTCATAGTCATAGTACTTAATCTCTACCGCCTGCGCACGTCTAGTGCAATTCCTGCGTTTACGACTGTCTACTCGCGCATAGCGCAACCCCAATCACTCACACCCCCATTTTCGTAAGTGTAGGTCACTGGTTAAAACTGAACTGCTTGCTCCCTGTGGAGATTGACCCTTACTTAACCGCTGTACTAGTGGAAGAGGAAGGATTAATTTGATGCGTACAACGACGCGCGATCACACCTCAATCATATTCGAGTTCAATTTGCGCTGAGGCTCCCTGGATGGTTTGGCACCATCTTCCAATAGAATCCTGTGCATGCATACGTCCGGGCTTACTCTGCGCAGGTCAGCAAGTGTCCATCCTATAGCGTGCTGGTTCTTGCGCAGCACCTCTTGTAATCGCGCCTCCTGCTCCTCTTCTAATCCTTTCTTTATGATTTCCGGCAGGGTGTCCTCATTTCCCAAGAATATGTACTTGAGGTGCTCGGGGAGCTGCTTCAGCTCGACCTTGGGTGCCTGTTCAATAGAGGGCAAGATTTTATCAGCAGTGCAGACATTAACTATATCATGTATCTGTCTGGATACTGGTTCGACACTGCTCAGCTCAGCCTCCTGCACCTCCATTTCTGCCTGTGTCAGCGGCTCATGTCCTTCTGCTGCGCTCGCACATTGCGCATCTGCAACCAAGTCATCTATGATGTCCAACCCATGCACTGTGGCGTCCTCATGAAGGTGCTGCATCCCTTTAAATATGTTAAAGTGAATTTCCTCGCCATCGACTTCCATCGAGAGCGTGCCCCTCCACACGTCAATCTTTGTGCACGCTGTCATCAGAAATGGTCTGCCCAATAGGATCTGCGCACTTCCTTTGCTCGACTCACCCTCCATCTCTAGGATGTAGAAATCTGCTGGGAACACCAGCTCTCCTACTCGGAAGAGGACGTCCTCTATCATGCCAGTCGCTTGTTTGCACGACCGATCCGCTAGTTGAATGGTGAGACCTGCAGGCTTTAGTGGTCCAAGGCGCAATGACGCATACAAGGAATAGGGAAGCACATTTATAGATGCGCCTAAGTCAATCATGCAGTTGCTTACTGTGGTCTTACCTAAAGTGCATGGGATGGTGAACGTACCTGGATCTCGGCATTTAGGTGGTACCTTATGTTGCACGATTGCTGAGGCCTGCGCATTTAGCATTACTTGTGCGCACTCGCCTTTCCTCCTCTTGTTTGTGCACAGCTCCTTTAAGAACTTAGCGTACCTAGGGATCTGTCGAACTGCTTCAATAAGGGGAATGTTTATTTCCACCTTACTGAATAACTCGTAGAGCTCCTTATCAAGCGCTTCTTGCCTAGCCAATGGTGCTTGTACAGGGAAAGGTGCAGGTATGTTAGTACGATTCATGTCTTTGTCTTTCGATAGCGCCATACCTGGCGCCTCGCCCTGCTGGTTTGTGGCTTGCGCTGCGGGTTGCGCATCCGGCTCTGCTGGTTCTGGAGCTTGCGCAACCGGTTGCGCGGGCGCCTTTGCGGTCTGCTCTGTTCCTACTGTGCGCCCAGTCCTCAGTGTCACTGCGTTGACTCCTCCCTTGGGATTCTGGATCACTTGCGAAGGCAGGTTGCCATCGCTCTTTTTCAGCTCATACACCGTGGTAGCGATCTGTGACAGCTGCTTTTCAATGAACTCTAACCTTTTGTCATACTTCTCATCATTCTTGCGCACTGTGTCTGCTAGCTGCCCCACGATATCTTCTAAGGATTGCCGCGGCTGCTGGTTATTTTGTGCTGGCGCGTCAGTACGGCGATGCGGTGGATTGTAGGGCGCAGCTTGTTGCTCTGCTGTGGTGCGCGCTGCTCCGCGGACTGCCTCTGGAAATTGTTGTCCTCCTTCCATCTGAACCCATTTGCGGCTAGTCCAAAACGCGGCTGATTCTGCCTCTGCGACCCTCTATTATCCCATCCTCCTAGAGCATTGACATCTCCTGATTCCTCGAAAAGTGTGGGACATGCATCGATTTTGTGCTCAGTGGACGTACAGAATTCGCATGCCTTTGGCTCAGCTGGTTGCGCTCCCTGCGCATTCATCAACTTCTGCAGCATGGCCTTCATCTCCTTTATCTCAGCGCTTGTTTCTACCTGATGCACAGAACGAGCACGACTATTCTCAAGTGTTAGCTGATGTCTTACTTGTCCAGCAGAGTCTTCTATCAGCTGCCACGCGTCCTCTGGGTACATGTTGCAAATGTCGCCTCCTGCGCATGCATTCAATAATCGCAGCTCCATTGGTAGCAATCCGTTCAGGAAATTCTCTATCAGTACATTCTGGGGCAGGCCGTGATTGTAGCAGTTAGCCTCCAGCTCCCTGAAACGCTCATAATACTCCGATAGTGATTCTCCTGCGCCCTGCCTAGGTGCGGCCAACTCCCTCCTGAGTAGCGCGATCTTGGCTGCAGGATAGAACTTGTCCAAGAACTTTTTCTGAAGCTGCTCCCATGTGTGAATAGATCCTGCTGGTAAGCTCATCAACCAATGCCTGGCCGTATCACACAATGAAAAAGGGAACGCCTTCATCTTCAGCGCTTCGTCGCTCTCCCCTTCGGCCTTCATGTTCTCGCAAATAACTAGGAATTCTCGCACATGCTTGACTGGGTTCTCATTGTTCATCCCGTGAAACTTGGGCATGTGATGAATGAGCGAGCTCGTTAGCTCAAAATGACTGTCTGGTGGAAGCACTATGCACCATAGCTGGTTAACCGTGATTGGGGCTGACATCTCGCGCACTGTTCTGCGTCGCGCAGCCTGTCGCGCGGGTGGCGCATTATACACTTCAGAGGCCACCTTGCTTCAACTTCGCGCTGCACTTCCTCTCTGAACAGAGCTGCGCGGTTATCTGCCCTCGCATTCTCTGGGGTTCTGTCCCCTAAGTTATCTCCAATGACACTGTTATCCTCCATGACCTGTTCTAAATCTCAAAGAAAACGAAATTAAAAGACAACTAAGTTGTCGCGTCTGTCAGTGCGCAACTATACCCTGCGCAGCGCAACTGTTTCAAGGTTGCGCAGGCTGATGTTGATTGCGCGCTGACAGAAACAACAACGAGGAAAATAAAGCAAATAGAAATAACTAACTATGGTAATCTAGTTAAAACTTATCTGTGTTGCTCCCCGGCAACGGCGCCAAAATTTGATCGCGCGTCGTTGTACGCGTCAAATTAATCCTTCCTTCTCCACTTAGTATAGCGGCTAAGTCAGGGTCGATCCCACAAGGAGCAAGTAGACTCGTTCTAGCTAGTAACGTACAACTTACGAAGATTGGGGTTGTGAGTGATTGGGTTGCGCAGGTGTGCGAATGAACAGTAGTTAAAAGCAGAATTTGCACTAGACGTGCGCAGGCAGTAGAGATTAAGTACTATGACTATGAAAAGTATAGATGCAAACAATCCTCTATGAATGTATTCCTTATCATTGACTTTAAACGTCTATAGTTCGTTTTACTGAAGTTAGTGTCCGATCAAGGCTTCCTAACATGTGCGCATGTTCCGATCAAAGTCCATGAGCTATTAATTCTCGAAACTAGTCTAAGCAGCTACGAATCCTGTCACAGTAGCAGCTGATTATCCTAGCGCGTTACTCCTAGTTGTCACCGTCAAGCTACCAACTAGTTTAACATATAACAAACAAGTAGTAAGAGTAAGATTGCGGTTCAAGGCTTCCCCTACTCATGCAACTAGCTGTCAACCGTGTGCACAGAATTAATACAAGCAAACAAACTATGCACTAAGCACAAGTCTCAAAGGAAATACTCATAGAATCATGCCCAACCAATACAAAGCGTTTAGCTAGACATGCTAGTAGTAAACACCATAGAAATAGTAAATAAAAGCTAAAGTATCCAAGGAAACAGTAACAAGCAGGTGCGTGCAGGTTGCTGTGTCTCGGCTCGCGCAGTCGGCTAGCGCAGGTCCTCGCAGCAGCTCGTGTGTTTTTCAATTCTGGCTCTCTCTCCTCGATATTGTCTGTTATGTGATGATGATTCAAACCCTAGCCTTCCTCCCTTTATATACTGCTCATGAGGCCTGTGACAATCTTGGCAACTTCCAAATCCTATGGTGTTCAAGATTTGGAAACACCACTATCCTGCGCATGGCTCAGCGCACCGTACTCTGAATCTGCCACTTCCTATCCTGTCTGCGCTGCTAGCTCCGCAGGCTGTGTGTTGCGCTCCTTAAACGCGCCTATTAGCGCGTATCCGACTTAGGCCCTCGTTTTGCCCCGGAATACAAAAACACCGGAAACCAGTAATCTTGTACACAAAATAATGCAAAAAAGTACAGTGTTAGGATCTAAATAGCGCGTATAAATGGGCTCTATCAGTCACACCTAAGCTTGCTTCACCTGTGTATCCAAGTCCTTCGGTCCCTCCTCCATGCCTTTGGTAGGCCAGAATTTCATCCAGAATGGATGTCTCTGTGTTGCAAATTTCTCACACAGTTTTCTGTTGGCATTCATCTTCGACTGTCTCGGCATCATCTGATTGTTATTTCTTGGGCAGAGAAGCAATAATCCTCTAGAGCTTGTCTTGTTCTTCTTCCAATCCAAATCTTGGACAGCAGGTCTTTGTTGACTTCAATCACTTCCAGGCACTTTTCTTGTATCATTTTGAACTACTTAGCAATTGAATCTTCTGAGAAGTCTTCGTCATCGCTGCTGTCAGATTCAACGATCCCATAATTAACGTTTGAGATTATTGGATCTAAATCATCATAATGAAATACAGTGGTCAAGGCAAGATCTCCAATGTGATCAGTGTCATCTTCACTGTCTTCATCACTCTAGTTGGCGGTCAAGGACTTGTTTTTTTTCTTTTTCTTTTGGTAGCTCGGGCATTCACTCTGTCTGTGAACATATCCTTTGCATTCCCAACATTGGATCCCCTTCTATTTGTCTTTGCTTTTTTCCTCATCACTTTGGTCAGCATCCTTGTGTCTTCTCTGGGAATTTTCTCCTCTTTTGTTTCTCCCTCTAGATGCCTAACCAGCATAGGAAGGTTTCTGGTCCATTCTCTTCATGAACTTACCGAAGTTTTTGACCAGCGGAAATAGTTGTTAGCTCACATCATCTAACACGGTCTCCTTCTCTTTTGTCTCAGCTTTCAGTTCAAGGTCTTTCCCAGAGAGTGTTGTACCATTCTCTGTAACTTTCATCTCAAACTGCCTTAGTGAACCGATCAGTTCCTTTGGACTCATGTTCTTGACATCTTGAGCTTCTTCTATGGCCGTCACCTTCATATGAAACTTCAAGGTGAGAGATTAGAGAACCTTTCTTACCAGCTTCTCCTCCTGAATTGGTTCTCCAAGAGCATGGGCCCGTTTGATATATCACACAATCTGGCATTGAACTCAGAGATGGTCTCTTCTTTCAGCATCTTCAGGCTCTCAAATCTTGAGATGATCATCTACATTCTAGAGATCTTTACTTTTGTATATTGCCTCATGTGTTGTTTCAAGAATCTCCCATGCTTGTTTGGCCGTGTCACAGTTGGAGATCAGTTTAAAATTGTTACTATCCATAGCAGAAAATATGGCATTCAAAGCCCTAGAGTTTCCTCATGCAGAGGCTACCTCATTGACAATCCATTTGTTCTTAGGTTATTTGTGTGCAACTCCTGTGCTATCAACAGTCATTTGGTGAGACCATTCTGATATGACCGACCTCCATGCCCTCTCATCAATAGCTTTAATAAAAGCGTTCATCCGAGCCTTCCAGTAGCCATAGTTTCCTCCTTCGAGCAATGGAGTTCTGCAAGTGCTTTGTCCTTCTTTCATGATGGCCATAGGTGACAGCAGCACCTTCCCGGATCACACTCTGTATGTCGAGGGATCGGCTTTGATACCAATTGAAATTTATCTGCGCTGCTGATCTCGAGTTACAACTTCTGGAGTTACACCTTCTGCTGTAGCACTCTCTGTATCTTCTGCGGAAAATATTCTTCTGACGAATAAGAAAGACTCACGAAATTGTTCACCCAATTCTCCAATCCTCAAGACTTCACTATCACGGTTCAAAGTACAAAGTACTCTCACCTCTACTTCACACCTAGTCGAAATCTTTCGCTCAGTCTAACCTCCTAGACAAGCAAGCAGTCTGATCACATAGACTATCTTCGTGCTACCTACACACTTCCAGTAATGAATAGCTACAGATTTGATACTCAGACTTAGCCTACCCTATTACAATGTGCAGTACACGGAATGCTTCAGCACACTCTATCTCAGAGTTGTTATAACTTCTTTAGATGACTTCTACAACACTCTCTGGCAATCAGTCCTTCTCTCTCTCTAAGTTCTACCAACTTAGAATTTGCTCCCTCTTGATCAATGCTCACCTGACAATATCCAGGAGAGACTCTCGGGTCCTCAACAGCCTGCGACAAATTCGTCCTCAGCCGCTCTCCGAAGCTCATGTTTGATCCTTCAACAAGCCACGCTTCAGTCAAATTTGGTGGACGAAACTTGATCAAACTCAAGGAGTTCTGATCTCTTCAGCACACCTCACAACACTTTCTGCTCTTTGCTTTAAACTCAGATTGTGAAAATTCTTAGCTTCGATTGGTTCTCTCGATGTCTCCTATGACACTGCCTCTGCCTTGCTCTTATATCTTCGTGGATTTCCAGCGAAGAAAACCTCGTTGCCTTTTGATCTGTAGGGCATCCCATCATTATCAGAATCTCCTCCCAGATTCTTACAAGGAAGTTGAAGATTCTGTTTCCTAATTTGAACTTTAAGATCTTTATCTTTTAGGCTTTTCTTCCAACCGAGAGATGACATCTGCAGGACCTTTGATGGCGATTGTGGCGCATCCTGAACTTCCGTGACTCATGTAGCATCTTCCCAAGGCCACTCAGTGAATCTTCAGGATACTTGTTGACGGCAGGTCGTTGTGTGTGCCAAATTTATATCTATAATCTCCTATTAACACTTAGCAAGCGGTAAGCAGGGTCGAACCCACGAGATAGCAATCTCAGTGATAAGTTCTACGAATAATTGTCACGCTAAAATGGGGGTTGCAGGAACGATGTTTGTTGTTTATTAAATTGAGAGAAAAGTCAGTTCAGGGCTATGCATTGTTACGGGTAATCATCGATTGTAACAATCCTGCTAGGGTAATGTCGACTCTAGTGTTCTACCTACTCTCAGCAGCTAAGTTCTCGAATAGGTTAAACAATTACTCGATTAGCAACACCGATCAGGTTATACCGCTAGGCTTAGCTAATAGGGAAGTCAATCCAATATCACGCAGTAGATATCAACTCAGTCTCACCGCTAGCCTATGCTAAATTGATAATCAAAGCATGCAATTCAAACGAAGAACGCGAATTCACTAAATCGAATTACGAAACATAAGTGTCTCAAACCGTGTGTCGCAATACAAAATCCCCAAACAGAAATTAAGGTTTAACTACTACAATCCATCTAAAGCAATAATGAAAATAAATTGAGTTTACAAAAATACTAAAACTGTGAACAGTAACTCGGCATTGAATAGTAACTCCGGCAGTGAACATTAATTCCGGCGGTGAACAGTAACTAGGCCTCAATTTCCACGCGTTGCTGCCGCTATCGCCTCTCCTCTCTCTTGCTAAAAATTGTTATTCTTTTTGGAACAACAAGTCTGTATTTATAGGTAAATCATGCAGACTTCTAAATCATGCAGCCTTCTAAATTTGATCTTGGGCCACGGGCCCAATGCTGACATCATCAAATGTTGTCTGCTCCGGAAGAAGACATTAGCTGCGCGCCCGATGAAGACATTAAAGTGTTCTTTCGGCGCTGTTCTCACTGAGATGCACACTTACTTCCTTCATCGCCAATTTCCTTATCGAGTCTTTAAAAATGCCATAAATCTTAAAAGCAATCTTGATACACCTGTAATGCAAAACACTACAAAGAAGTAATCCATCACACACGAAATGCAATTAAACAATGGGAATAAATAACTCAATGGATCGTATAAATACGCTCGATCAAACTACCCTACATTTAAACTTGTTAGTCCCGAACAAAGACCAAAAACAAGACGCGCAATACTCAAAGCACTTCTAATATGCCAATGACTAAACACTGAATTTACTTTTGATGTCCACACTAATCAGTTCATTAACATATGCTCACACTCATTCTTCAATAATGATTAGCAAGAAACCGTAATGATACATGTTATCTGAGAGGTCAAGATGGAATGACTGGGAGCTAGTCATGTTTAGAATCCTGACTTCACTCTTCAGCTCAAGGTCATAGTCACGCGCATACGTTGAGTTTGCTTTCTCTGACATGTGAGAAATCCAAGCTACGAGGAACTCAACTTTTTCCTCTTCTTCTTTTGGAGGACAGCTTTTGAACTATCTTGTTTTGTTTGGTTCGAAGACTTCACTCATCTCGATTGCTTTTCTGATTTCTTCTTTCACACTTGTCTGAATTTTCTTTTTGAGCTTTGCTCTCCAATGTGAATTGCTTGTCCATTTCTTTCTTGCTCTTTGAACAGTTCCATTCATCGCCTTCGAATAGCAGCATATGGAGCGCGTCCCGCTCTTTCTCATCATTATCCTTTCAGCGCGAGGCAGGATAGGAGTTACCCACACATTCCCGATTACTAGGACTAGAGATAGGACGGTTTGTCTTCCAGTCCCACCATTGCATAAACGCTGCAAAGGTGGAGTGAAAGTCTCACTCCTCATAACTCGGAATGCCAACCTCCACAAACTCAACGCGCTACGTGACTAATCCCTTAAACCTTTGAATGTTTGTCAAGTCTCTCAAGAACATTTCTATCAACTTCACAACCTGTAATATCTCAACTCAAATGAACATATAACATCAAGTTACTAGCATCACAATATTACAGAAATCATGCAAAGCATACACGTCAAAACCTCATAGCATCAAACATCATCTCATAAAATCAGCAGCTTCATCATAGCATATAATGGCATAAAACTAGCAGCATATAATCACACGAAATCAGCAGCATCGCAACATCTAAAAAGAAAAAAAAAACGTGCTGTAACTACTGCTAATGCATGCTAATAAAGGGAAACGTGCTGATACATAATACTAACACCCCCACACTTTTGAAACGTGCTCTAACATCCTCACAGTACAATTTAAATGCTAGGAAGGGTACTCATGCAAGATTCAAATGAAATGAACAAATAAGAAACATGCAAGAAACTACGCAAAAATCCTACAACGCAAGGCGAGCGCGCCCCACGCACACATTATGGACCATAATATATGAACCTGGACCGGCCGTAATTTCGCCTCGGCGCGCCGTACTCACTGACTCACATTAAGAATTAAAATAAATTAAAATCGGGTTGCCTCCGCAAAGCGCACTTGTTTAATGTTGTTGGCTCGACGGTCCTCTCATCCTTAAGCATTTACCAGCTCAGGCAACTCAAACTCCTTGTCAGGTGGGACATCCTCTCAAAACGAAACATCTTTTTGCAGCAGTCGCGACACTGGCAATGATGTCTTCAAGAATCCTTTAACAAACCTGCGATGAAATCTAACAAATTTACGATAAAATCCAACATATTCAAGGTAAGACATGATACCTCGCTGGTCAGCAGGAAAAGGCAATTTACGAATCAACTCATTTTTTATTTTATGTGGTTGGATGCCTTCCTCACGCTGCATATCCGACTCAAGCACTGCATCCTAAATGATCTCCAACGCATGTGTTCCTGCAATGTTAGGTGGGTGCTGATAGATTTATACATGTTAAAGTTAAATACTTCCCCGTCTACCTCCATGGAGAGATCACCTGTAATGTATCGATCTTCGTCTTTACGGTCACCATGAAGGGTTTCCCTAGTAGAACAGGGAAAGTGTCTATCTCATCAACCTCCATTTTCATCATGTAAAAGTCTGCAAGGAACACAAGCTTTCCTACGTGCACTAACACATCTACCACAATACCCTATGGCTGACTACATGATCTATCTGGATCCTTACATTTTGGTGCTGCCTTGCACTGAAGAACGGCTGACATGTTTTGCCTCAGATTTGCTTGCTCATGTTTTAGTCCTTCTCTTCGGGTAGTGCACAATTCCTTAAGGGCCTTACAGGAGTGTGGTTGAGATCCCAACTCTACTGAACAGCTCTAATAAAATTTGGTACACTACTGGATCCTTCCTAGGTCTCGATACCTGCATAGGAAAAGGCAAAGGGGGGTCAGTACGACGAAATCCCAAATTTGAGACAGATTGTAATGCTCCGAAAGAAGACATTATGGGTGCGCCCGAAGAAGACATTAATGCATTGGTATTGTTCTCTTCGGGCGCTTGATTCGCTGATCCCGTTCCTTTGTTGCGTCTTCTGCAAGCTTCTTGCCACTGACCACACTTATTGCATTAACATTTCCTTTTGGGTTAGGAATTGTCTACGAGAGTAGATTGACTTCAGTACTCTTCATCTCGTAAACTGTGGAAGCTAGTTGTGACATTTGCTTCATGAGCTCGGCTATGGCTCCATCAGTTTTGGCCTGGTTCCTCTGGATTGTACTTTCCAATTCTTTGAGCAACTCTTCCTATGACTTACCAGTACTCGAGCCAGCTTGATTGAAGTCCTTCCTTGGGTACTGATTTTTCTGATTGTTGTACCTCTCTTCTTGTTGAAAAGGAGGGCGGTAAGGCTGTGCTTGTTGTTGCTGCGACTGTGGCTGCCCTTGGGCCTGCTGCTAGTGTTGCCTCTGGTGCTGCTGAAATCCTCCTTCATTTCTCCAACTAAAACCATTCGCAGCAAGTCCAAATTGTCTTAGGGCCTGCCTGTTGTTGAAGTTCTGGAATCCACCCATTGCGTTAACATCCATTACCTCCTCTTCTTGGAGTGTAGGGAAATCATCCGTCTTGTGGCTCGTAGCGCCACAACTGTCACAAACATTCACCGTGCTGGCTTGGCTCAATGACATCCATCGGATCGTCTCCTTCAACTCTTTGATCTCCTTTACCAGCTGGCTGTCATTCGCCTCCACTTGAGATACATTTCTTGTTTTGCTAGTGTCATTCCTTCGACTAGTCTCATCCCTACATCGAGCACTCTCAGTGGTCTCACTGATCACCTCTCGCACTTGATTGGGAGTCAAGTTCAATACTATGCCACCAGCTGCGGCATCCAATAACATACGCTCGAGAGGTCTCAATCCATCCAATAAATATTCCACCAGCATCCTTTCCGAAACGCCTAAGTTGTAGTAGCTTTGTTCCAATGAGTTGAACCTCTTCATGTAATCATACATCGACTCATTCTATCCTTGTCTGATAGTGGACAGCTCTCTCCTCACTTGAGTCGCTTTAGCCGGAGGGTAATATTTGTCGAGGAATTTTCTTTGCATTTGATCCCATGTGTGAATGTTACCTGAAGGAAAGACAAAAACCATGATTTTGCTAAGTCAGTTAAACTCAGAGGAAATACTCTTAGCTTAAACTATCCCTTGAAGCTGCATATGGTCTCAATGTTTGGCAGATTTCTGTGAACTCTTGTAAATGTTGAGTTGCGACCTCTCCCGGTAATCCTTCAAACTTAGGCATATGGTGCACCACCACGATTTTGATCTCAAATTTATCTTCTTTTGATGTACCATGGCTGATTCTAGAATGTAGGGGTTGAAAGCTCCCTTATAGTCGGCTTATGACGGGCATGTTCCCTATATAATTGTTGAAGTCGTGGCTTCCCATGTTGTTGACGCGCATATGGTTGAGTGATGAGCGGACAAATAACCTTATATTTGTCCATATTTTTCCCCTTACTTCTTGTTTGTTCTGCTCTTTTATAACGTCATTTGATGCTTTCTTTGTCCATTTCAGGTTTAAAATATGTATTACACGATATGAAGTGGCCCAAAGAAAATCTGAATGATTTCCGGTCGATCGAGATCAAAAACAGCAAGATTGGGGAAGCTGCAAAAGTGACTCGGCCGAATCAAAAAGTGATTCGCCCACCACCTTGGCCGAATCACCCTCAGCTACATGAATCAACTTGACTCGGAGAGAACTTGACTGGTTTGACCAAATCACATATGAGGTTGGCCGAATCAAAAAGTGATTCGGCCACGGAAGAAGCGAGCTGCCCGAATCAGTTTAGCTCTACAAGGATCTTCACCAAATCAAATGGAGTTTGACCGAATCACAAAGTAATTCGGCCATAAGAAATCGATTCGCTCAAGCAAAAACCTCACTGAGTATATGATTTGGGCGAATCAAGTGATTCACCCAGGAGGTGCCCAAATCATCTCAGCTTCTAAAGGATATTTGACCGAATCATATAAGGGTTGACCGAATCAGAAAGTGATTCGGCCAAGGAAAAGTGATTCGGCCAGCCCGAAACAGCTCTGAGTAAATGATTCGGACACTTTGTCCGAATCAGTTCATTAAGGGTTGACCGAATCAAGTGATTCGGGCACTGCGGGTAAATTTTGGAAATCTTCAAAGGGTATAAATAGAATGAGATGTAAAGTTAGAAGGCTTCTTCCAACTTCTAAAACCCTAGATGAATTCTCCGGTAGAACTTGAAGATTTGTCAAGGATTGGGAGAAACATACAATTGAAGAATCTACATCAACTCTCTACTCAACCACTACTTCTTTGCATCCAATTGGTGAACTATTTCAATTAAATATCATGTTTTGTTTCAAACTCTATGAGTGAGTAGTCCCATTGTAGTTGGGATCCTCATGCATCCCTTAGGTTTGATTGTAATGCAAGACTTGTCTTTTTATCTATATGAATGAAGTTTTGTTGAAAATTCTCATGCTTTTTCTTCAGATCAATTTTGTACACACCAAGTGTTTGACGAAACGCATGAATAAGTACGAATTGGTAGAACACCTAGGGATGGAATGAGAGTTAAACTTAGGTTGTTTAGAAGATTGAGAATGTTAATTTTAGGTTACGTTTGTGTGCGAGAGTGACATACGCATTCCACTTTAGTTAACTATAGAGCGAAAGTTTGAGAACCGTACTATTTAGGTATTATTCCCATTCTAGAGAAGGAGCGAGAGTTGAATTTAGAATGTGTGATACGTTAGGCTAGAACCATCACTCGAATTTACTCATGATTTAGACAAGTTTAGTATTGCTAATTGCATGACCTAGGGGTGAAGTAGGATTCCGACTACGCTTTCTCTCTTACTTTACTTCTTCATAAATTTGAACTTCTCTTTAGTATTTACTAGAGATACCTCACTTAGAGGAAAAATCCCCCTTTTTATTTAGTAGACTCGCATTTAGGCATTACTAGCTAGCTTTATACTAATATAGGCTTTTCTCTTGGATTCGACTCGAGGTCACTCGGATAATACGTATTGTTTGAACACCGTGATTGGACTAGTATTTTTACTACCACAATTTCGACACATTTCATTGAGATGGGGCATAATCATCATACTCATCCATTCTTCCACCTCTACCGTTATGTCCTCCCTGGAACTCCATCTTCTGACGAGCTGCTCTTTGCCTTTGATTAAACACTCGATCTGGCTCGTCATAGAATGGTGGTATTACCTGTGGGGGCACTTCCTCATTGATTTGGTCAAGTGCATGGTCTCCCTTGACACTTTCGTGGAAACTTTCTGCATTAGGAAAATGCCCCAGCGGTGATGAGGCCAAAGATAGTGAAACCAGTTGGTGTGATGAGAAATCAAGTCTGGTTTGTTGACAGACCACATGCAGATCGTTGGAAGAATTTGCAAAAAAGATGCTTGGTTTCTGAGAGGGTGCTGAATGAAGACAAGTTTTCTTCCAAGCACATGGTCAAGCTGTTCAAACGAACTGGGCTGTATCACTCGCTGAGGAAAGCCAAGAGGTATGATGAAGCTCTGGTGAGGGAGGTTGTGGCCAATCTTAGCGAAGATTTTGGTGATGAGATGAGTCTTGAGTATGGACTTGTATGGGTCAGGGGGAGCCTGATCAAGATTACACCAGAGGCCATTAATGAGTTCTATGGCATAGATGTTGAGGAGCCTGTTGAAGTGCATTTTGAGGAGAATGCTGACTGGGATGTAGTAGCAAGGAAGCTAACAGGGTGATCTCTTTCTGTATGGTATGCAGATTTGACATCTAGAGTTTTATTTGCGAAGCATGCTGTGATCCATGCAGTAAGTCAGTACACCTAGAGGACCTCTATCAATGTATCTAAGATCAGCAAGGGCTATGCCTTACTTCTAGAGGTGATTGGGGATGAGAAGAAGGTCAGCCTTGTGAAGGTTATCTTTGACCAGATAGCAAAGCACGCCGTGTTTAAAGGGATAAACTTAAATCTTGGTTTTCCGTCATTAATTTATGAATTAGCTATCTGCCAGTGTTCAGAGTTGAAGAAAGATGGAGTAAAGCTTTCCAGCAACCCTGAAGACCTTGAGAGCGATCACAAGCTATTCAAGGGAAAGCATGTTCTGGACATTCCCCTACCCACCGGTGAACGTCAGACTCCAGTATCTATTGGAGCAGTTGCTGAGGAGACCAACTCAACATTTGCCATTATTAGAAGGAGCATGGTGGGAAGGATGATAGATCTTCTGTAGGTAGAGAGAGCAGCACTGATGGAGTCAGTGGAGAACCCAAACCGCCGCATCAGAAAGATTGTCCAGATGCTTATCGACTTCCGCTATCATCATCAGCTCGCCCAAAAAGACAATGAAGCTGGTAATGTCTGAACCCCTCATCCTATGGAGAACTTTGTTTCTTTCAGTTGTTGAACTTTTGCTTGTCACTTTGTTGAAACATTTGCACTTTATATCCCCTTGCCGAGTTTATGGCAACATAGGGGAAGAATATTTGGGGGAGTGGTTTTTTTTTCTGGATCTAACTGGACCAACTACGGTAGCATAGGTATTGATGTATTTTGCCAAAAACTGCCAAGGGAGAGAGTGTTAGTCCCATGATTATATATGGCATGTTTTTGTGCAAAGAGTTGTTCAAGAAAGTTAGAAATATGTGTAAAGTGGTTAGACGTTAAAACTACAACACTGAAGTCAGGAGATGCAACGCAAGGTGTTATAGCAAGTGCTGGAGTACGCATTGGTTGTAAACCAAAGGTGTTTATTCTCAGGAAGCAGACCGTAGAGCATATCTCCTAGATTACTAGGGTCTTGGCTAGATAAGGAC
Organism: Umbilicus rupestris; assembly: GCA_963678935.1. Lineage (NCBI taxonomy): Eukaryota > Viridiplantae > Streptophyta > Magnoliopsida > Saxifragales > Crassulaceae > Umbilicus > Umbilicus rupestris. The sequence continues at coordinate 10,544,420 of OY787611.1, read as the reverse complement.
CCAGAATATCTTCAACTATATTTTGGAAACGCAATCTCTAGGTTTGACAACAAGATGAAGATAAAATAAAAAAATATTCAAATATATTCTTTTTTTGAATATTGGTTGAGATATTTGAGGATATTGACGTACGCCATAAAAAGAAGGGGGAACAAAGTTGAAGGCACAGACGTTCATGCATCTCTCTTGAGTTATAGAAATATACAAGAGAAGTCGAGGTTAAGTGATTGAGTGCACCCATCGGAGATCGGAGCAAAGTTATCACTCAAGTACGAGAACCAGGAGTATCTGCTGAAGCTATACATTTCATAAATGCTGTTGCAAAACAGATCTGTCTAGCTATCCGGGAAGAAGCCAGCCATCCCAGAGGATGTTGAGTGGACAAATAGCTGTTCTCAAAAACAAAGCTGTTGTGACAAGCCATAGAGAGGGATCTCTACACTGAGGGGAGCTCAGTGCGCATCCAAACGAGTCAGTGGTACAAGGCTTGAAGAAGGAGTCTTGCAAGTTTGTACTTTGTGGTCTGATCATTACTAGTGGATTGTTGCTTATTTGGGTTAGGAGAACCCCTCCACATTACGGACACATTGTCCCGAAGTGGGTTATCAAATCTCTATGTCTCGTATTTACTTTCACTCGAAACAGTCAAAACATTCAAAACGCTTTTCCTCAGGAGTTATCATAGCAACTGTTGGGACAAGTTCAACCATCCATACTAGAACTACACTATCAACACACTTCTATTAATACATAGTTATCGACCTGAACTCTCATACATAGTCTATCCTATTACAATGTATTACAGTGGGTGCTGCAGTAACTTGTTCCGCCAAGTTGCTGACGCTTCTCCAAGCTCTTCCTGCTGAGTAGTCGGACACACGGTGCTGCTCCCCCTCAATCAATGACCTTCAGTAGAGCACGCTTAGTGATCGGTTGGATTCCCGACCGATTCTCGCTTGCGTTTATTGGTTGTTTTCGTTTGTTTTTTGAGTATTATTGGCCTCTATACACTTTCTTTCTTTTTTCAGGACAAATCAGCTCAGGCGCCATGGAAAGCAAGGTTAGAAGCAATTGTGTGCAAAAGCGCCGAGGAAGATGTCAAATTGCCCCTTAGCCCGTATAGCCCATACCGACCGTACCGATACGGTTGGTACAGTCGATATGACAGTGTTGATTCTTATGTTTTTTCCTGAGGTCGAATTGACCGTATTAGCCGAGTGAGGTGTATCGATCGTATAGACCATATTGATACGACCTATACGAACAGCTCAGCTTATTCTCACAGAATTTGAATGGATGGAAAAAGAAGAGCAGGGGGAAGATTGGATTGGACAAAGGGGACGAAAAAAAGACTACGAACGAGAGAAGAGAAGAAGGAAGAAAAGAGGTGTTTGGATCCTCACATTACTCTAGTGCGTGGTTGTAATCGTTTGTTTTCATTAGAGAATTTGACTCGTAACTAGATTTCTATCTATGAAAGCAATGAAAACTGATGATGCAATATGGTAGTGTTTGACAAAACTAGCACACGTGAACAAGATGCTGCTATAGCAGGAGTCCAGCTTTCGTGAACAAGATCAGTGAACAAGGAGAAGCTATAGTTGGAGGAAGCTATAGCAGGAGCTTGTTCAGAAGAGCTATAGCGTCTGTCCGAGCAGCAGCAGCCTGGGTCTTTGGAAAGAGGGCTTGGCAGTCCTTCTAAGAGCGTCAGAGGAGTTTCTAAGTTGCTACAGAGAATATTCCAGTGGAGATTCCTAGCTGAAGAAGGAGATTTGATTGTGGAAGATTTGAATCTCAAATCAAATCTAGTCTACTAAAATTTAGGAGATATTGATATTACTAGGGAAATTGCTAAATCCTGATAATGATGGAAGTGGGTGCTCCTATATTAAGAAGACCCTTCAGAGCAATGAAGTTGATCAAAGGAGAGAGCGTGAACGAGTACACACTCACAGAATTCTGAGAGAGTATTTTTAGTGTGTGAGGAAATCTTTGATCTTCACCGAGAGGAGAGCAGTGGTGCTTGTTGGTTGATCAAGGAAGGCCGCGGAGTTATTGTCTACTGTAGGGACTCGGGCAATCGGTAGATGGCCAGCTCTCGCTAGTGGCAGGAAGCCACTAAGTGAGGGGGAGTATTCCAGAGTGTTCAGCGCTCTGTGGAATCGTTCGAACGGCTCAGCGGAAGGCTTCGGAGCAATGCGGACATATTGTGCATCAGCTGTGTGCTACAGCAGATGCTATAGCAACCCTGCAGAATCTGAGCATTATTTAGAATAGGCTGAGTTTCGAGGAGACAGTAGCTATTCTAGATAGATATCAGTAGAGGTTGTAGACACAAGTCAGAGCCTGTTCTGATTGTGTTCGTGGATCCACTTAAGGTTGAGTAGCGTAGGTTGCGTGGAGTTGTAACCGTGTGTACTTGGAGACCTTTGAGATTAGTGGATTGAAGACTGAGAATAGTCCCCCCCAGACGTAGGCAATTGGCCGAACTGGGTGAACAAACATTTGTCCTTATTCATTCTTGCTGAAACAATTTTTGGGTGAACAAGAGTGTGCTGTAACAACTGCTTGTTCATGAATCTGTTTATCAGAGGCGCTGCGAATTTCAATTGGTATCAAAGAGGGAGCTCGACACACAGAGTAAAACATCCTACAACGCCTGTGAAGAAGAGAAGGAACAATGAAGGGAGGACAGAGCACGAGCAGACCTCCATTGTTGGAAGAAAGCAACTATGGATATTGGAAGGCTAGGATGAAGGCCTTTCTCAAAGCCATTGGTGAGAAGACCAGGAGAGCTATCGTGGTCCAGTGGTCTCCTCCAATTACTATGGATGAACAGGGAGTTACACGGGTAAAACCTGAAGAACAATGGACTGCTGAAGAGGGAGCTGCAGCAACTGGTAATTCAAAGGCTCTGAAAGCTATTTTTGCTGCGGTTGATGCTAACAATTTCAAGTTGATATCAAACTGTGATTTTGCCAAGCAAGCTTGGGAAATCCTGCAAACTGTCCATGAAGGAACTGATAAAGTAAGGTTGTCAAGATTACAGATTATTGCTACGCAGTTTGAGAATCAGAGAATGCTAGAAGAGGAGATGATCATTGAGTTCAATGCAAAACTATGTGACCTGTCAAATGAAGCCCATGCTCTTGGAGAACCTATCCCTGAAGATAAGCTGATTAGGAAGGTCCTCAGATCGTTTCCCACAAGATTTGACATGAAAGTGACGGCCATTGAAGAAGCTCAAAATGTCAGACACATGAGGCTGGAAGAATTGGTTGGATCCCTCAAAAAATTTGAGATGAAGCTGGTTAAAGAAGAGCTCACTCCTAAAGATAAGAATATAGGACTGAAGGCAGAAACAGAAGAGAAGAAGCCAGCTCTAGATGATCAGCTGAGTATGCTAGTAAAGAACCTCAGGAAACTATTAAAAAACATGGAGTCAAGATCTGGACAAAGCTCATTCTACGAAGATCATCTAGAAGAGGTGGAGGAAATCAAAAGAGAGGAAAGGAATCTGCTAAAAATGATGAGAAGATAGACAGAAGAAAGGGCATGCAGTGTTGGAATTGTGAAGGATATGGACATCGACAAGTGGACTGTACCAGTAAACCAATGAAATAGGCTGAGCAGAAAAATGCCCTCTCTGCCAGCAGAAGTGAAGACGAAACAGATCTGAGTGAAGATGAATCCAACATGGTCAGATATAGCACAAGGAAAGGTGAATTAGTTCCTACTACAGCATCCCCTGTGTCACCGTGTCAAGAAGCTGTCAAAGTATAAAAGATGCTATAACTGCTGGCACAAAGGTCACATTGAGAGGAACTGCCCTTCAGCATACACCAGGAAGGGCTCAGCCAGGGAACAAACCAAGCAGAAATATGAGAGAACTCAGCATCTCGCTCTTGTCAGCACAGCTAGTTCCTCGAATCAAGCAAGCTGGTACTTTGACAGTGGCTGCTTGGGGCATATGACGGGAGAAAGATCCTTCTTGAAGAACATAACTCCCTGATTAGAACAACGGGTGAAGTTCGGAAATGGCCTGAGAGGAAGAGTTATGGGTAAAGGAACACTTGCTGTTGAAGGGATGCCCCAACTAAGCAATGTCATGCTGGTGGAAGGTCTAAAGGCGAACCTCATAAGCATTAGTCAGCTGTGTGATGGCACACAATAGGTAAGGTTCACCAAAGATTCATGCAAAGTCTTCAACAAAACTGGAGAATGTATAATGGAGGGGGCAAGATCAAAAAGCAACTGCTATCTTCTCAAAGTGGGTACAAATTCTCTTTCACCAAGATGCATGCTTACTAATACTGAGGAAATGAATCTCTGGCACAGAAGGATGGGCCATGTCAACCTAAGGACTCTGAAGAAAATTGCAATAGAAGGGTTGGTCAGAGGAATATAACTAATTAAAGGCGAGCCAAGTTCCATCTGTGGAGATTGTCAGATTGGGAAACAGAAGAAGGCTTCACACCCAAAAGTCAAAGATACAAATACAACCAAGCCACTCCAGCTGATACACATAGACCTGATGGGTCCTTTGGAAGTCGAGAGTGTGGGTAGGAAAAGATATGCCTTCGTCTGTTTGGATGACTATACTAGGTTCACTTGGATTGATTATGTCAGGGAAAAATCGGATACTGTAAAAGTTATAATCTCTCTGCTGTCTCATCTAGAGCAAGAGAAAAACCTCAGAATCACCAACATCCGAAGTGATCATGGTAGGGAATTTGAAAACGAAGCAGTTGATGAGTTCTGTCGGCAAAGAGGTATCTCACATCAGTATTCTTCTTCCATCACTCCTCAGCAGAACGGTGTAGTGGAACGAAAGAATCGAACAATACAGGAAATGGCCAGAGTCATGATTCATGCCAAAAGAGTTCCCCAGAGATTCTGGGCTGAGGCAATGAACACTGCATGTTACATCATCAACAGAGTCACCATACGGAAAGGAACCAACCAGACCTGCTATGAGCTTTGAAATCAGAAGAAGCCCACAGTTAAATATTTCCACATCTTTGGAAGTGACTGCTTCATTGTAAGAGATCGGGAGTACAGGAAGAAGCTTGACCCAAAGAGCAAACCTGGATTGTTCTTGGGATATTCAATGAACAACAGGGCATATCGAGTGTATAACCAGCGGACAAGTACAGTAATGGAATCCATAAATGTAGTAGTCAACGATGCTGAAGAAGTCTCTTCCACTGTCCTTGACGACGAAGACTCTGACATTGAAGATGCTCCTGCCAGTCAGAGCAGAAGTGAACAAACTTCGGCTCCAGAAGATGCTACAGCAAGAAGCAAAAAGTCCAGAGGAACAATTAGAGAGCTTGCATGAAGAACATAATAATGAGACTCATGATCCACCATCAAGGCAGCCTCCAAAGAAGATTCCGAAGAATCATCTGCTGACCAATGTGATTGGAGACCCGACAGAAAGAAAGAGAACTAGAAGCAATGCTTACCTGAATACCTGCTTCCTATCCAGTATGAAACTGAAGAACTTCAAGGAAGCTATGAGTGACGAATTCTGGATGATAGCTATGCAGGAAGAACTAGCAGAGTTCGAAAGACACGATGTTTGGGACTTGGTGGAGAGACCTAAAAGAGTAAACATTATAGGCTCCAAGTGGATCTTCAAAAACAAAACTGATGAACAGGGAAAGATCATGATAAAGCCTATTTATACGCGCTATTTAGATCCTAACACTATGCTTGTTTGCATTATTTTGTGTACAAGATTACTGGTTTCCGGTGTTTTTGTATTCCAGGGCGAAACGAGGGCCTAAGTCGGATACGCGCTAACAGGCAGCGTTTAAGGAGCGCAACACACAGCCTGCGGAGCTAGCAGTGCAAACAGGATAGGAAGTGGCAAGAGTCGACTACGGTGCGCAGACCGATTGCGCTAACCAGTCTGTGCAGTGCGCCATGCGCAGGATATTGGTGTTTCCAAATCTTGACACCATCAGATTTGGAAGTTGCCAAGGCCGTCCTTGGGCCTCATGAGCAGTATATAAAGAGAGGAACGCTAGGGTTTGAGAGACACACCACGACACACAGAGAAACAGGAGAGAGAGGCCGAACTGAAAAACACACGAGCCTACTGAGAGGACCTGCGCTAGCCGACTACGCCAGCCGAGATACTGCAACCTGCACGCACTTGCTTGTTACTGTTTTCTTGGATACTTTAGCTATTATTTACTATTTCTATGATGTTTACTACTAGCATGTCTAGCTAAACGCTTTGTATCGGTTGGACATGATTCTATGAGTATTTCCTTTGAGACTTGTGCTTAATGCATAGTTTGTTGCTTGTATTAATTCTGTGCACTGACAGCTAGTTGCATGAGTAGGGGAAGCCTTGAACCGCAATCTTACTCTTGTTACTTGTTTGTTATATGTTAAATTAGTTGTTAGCTTGACGGTGACAACTAGGAGTAACGCGCTAGGATAATCAGTTGCTACTGTGACAGGATTCGTAGCTGCTTAGACTAGTCTTAAGAATTAATAGCTCATGAACTTTGATCGGAACATGCGCACATGTTAGGAAGCCTTGATCGGACACTAACATCAGTAAACCGAACTATAGACTTTTAGAGTCGATGATAAGGAATACATTCATTGAGGATTGTCTGCGCCAATACTTTTCATAGTACTTAATCTCTACTGCCTGCGCACGTCTAGTGCAATTCCTGCGTTAACTATTGTTTATTTGCGCACTTGCGCAACCCAATCACTCACACCCCAAATTTCATAAGTGTAGGTTACTAGTTAGAGCTAATCTACTTGCTCCCTGTGGAATCGACCCTGACTTAGCCGCTATACTAAGTGGAGAAGGAAGGAATTAATTTGACGCGCACAACGACGCGTGCATCAAATTTTTACAATAGTTAAGCTTAGTTTTCTTTTTACGACGCGTGCATCAACACAGATAAGCTTTAACCAACTTAAGTTTTCTTTTACAATAGTTAGTTGTTTCTGTTTGCTTTATTCTCGTTGTTGTTTCTAACAGCGCGCAATCAACATCAGCCTGCGCAACCTTGAAACAGTTGCGCTGAGCAGATTCTAGTTGCGCACTGACAGACGCGACAGCTTAGTTGTCTTTTAATTTCGTTTTCTTTGAGATATAGAACAGGTTATGGAGGATAACAGTGTCGTTGGAGACAACTTAGGGGACAGAACCCCAGACAATGCAGGAGCAGATAACCGCGAAGTTTGGTTCAGAGAAGAAGTGCAGCGCGAAGTTGAAGCAAGGATGGTCGCTGAAATGTATAACGCGCCACCCGGGCGACAAGTTGCGCGACGCAGAACAGTGCGCGAGATGTTAGCCCCAATCACGGTTAACCAACCATGGTGCATAGTGCTTCCACCAGATGGTCATTTTGAACTAAGGAGCTCGCTCATTCATCACATGCCCAAGTTCCACGGTATGAACAACGAGAACCCAGTCAAACATGTGCGAGAATTCCTAGTCATTTGCGAGAACATGAAGGCCGAAGGGGAGAGCGACGAAGCGCTGAAGATGAAAGCGTTCCCATTTTCACTGTGTGACACGGCCAGGCATTGGCTGATGAGCTTACCAGCAGGATCAATTCACACATGGGAGCAGCTGCAGAAGAAGTTCCTGGACAAGTTCTATCCCGCAGCAAAGATCGCGCTACTCAGGAGGGAGCTGGCCGCACCTAGGCAGGGCGCAGGAGAGTCACTATCGGAGTACTATGAGCGTTTCATAGAGCTGGAGGCCAACTGCTACAATCACAGCCTACCTCAAAATGTGCTGATAGAGATTTTCCTGAATGGATTGCTACCCATGGAGCTAAGATTATTAAATGCATGCGCAGGAGGCGACATTTGCAACATGTACCTAGAGGACGCGTGGCAGCTGATAGAAGACTCTGCTGGACAGGTAAGACATCAGCTAACACTTGAAAATAGTCGTGCCCGTTCTGTGCATCAGGTAGAAACAAGCGCTGAGATAAAGGAAATGAAGGCCATGCTGCAGAAGTTGATGCATGCGCAGGGAGCGCAACCAGCTGTGCCGAAGGCATGCGAGTTCTGCACATCCACTGAGCACAAAACCGATGCGTGTCCCACACTTTTCGAGGAATCAGGAGATGTCAATGCTTTAGGAGGATGGGATAATAGAGGGCCACAGAGGCAGAATCAGCCGCGTTTTGGACTAGCCGCAAATGGGTTCAGATGGAAAGAGGAAAACAACTTCAAGAGGCAGTCCGCGGACTAGCGCGCACCACAGCAGACGCAACAAGCTGCGCCCTACAATCCAACGCATCGCCGCACTGACGCACCAGCGCAGAACAACCAGCAACCGAGGCGATCCTTAGAAGATATCGTGGGGCAGCTAGCAGACACAGTGCGCAAGAATGATGAGAAGTATGACAAGAGGTTCGAATCTATTGAGAAGCAGCTATCACAGATCGCCACCACGATGTATGAGCTGAAAAAGAGCGATGGCAACCTGCCTTCGCAAGTGATCCAGAATCCCAAGGGAGGAGTCAACGCAGTGACACTGAGGACTGGGCGCACGGTAGGAACAGAGCAGACCGCAAAGGCTCCCGCGCAACCAGTTGCGCAAGCTCCAGATCCAGCAGAGCCAGATGCGCAACCAGAAGCGCCAGCCACAAGCCAGCAGGGCGAGGCGCCAGGTATGGCGCAATCAAAAGACAAAGGCATGAATCGTACTAACATACCTGCACCTTCCCTGTACGGGCACCATCGGCTAGGAAGGAAGCGCTTGATAAGGAGCTCTACGAGTTATTCAGTAAGGTGGAAATAAACGTTCCCCTTATTGAAGCAGTTCGGCGGATTCCTAGGTACGCCAAGTTTTTAAAGGAGCTGTGCACAAACAAGAGGAGGAAAGGTGTGTGCACATAGGTAATGCTAAATGCGCAGGCCTCAGCAATCGTGCAGCATAAGGTACCACCTAAATGCCGGGATCCAGGTACGTTCACCATCCCCTGCACTTTAGGTAAGACCACAGTGAGCAATTGCATGATTGACTTAGGCGCATCTATAAATGTGCTTCCCTATTCCCTGTATGCGTCATTGCGCCTTGGACTGCTAAAGCCTGCAGGTCTCACCATTCAGCTAGCAGATCGGTCGTGCAAGCAACCGACGGGCATGATCGAGGACGTCCTTGTCCGTGTAGGAGAGCTGGTGTTCCCAGAAGATTTCTATGTCCTAGAAATGGAGGGTGAGTCGAGCAAAGGCAGTGCGCAGATCCTACTGGGCAGACCATTTCTGATGACAGCGCGCACAAAGATAGACGTGTGGAGGGGTACGCTCTCAATGGAGGTCGATGGCGAGGAGATTCATTTTAACATATTCAAAGGGATGCAGCACCCTCATGAGGACGCCACAGTGCACGCGATGGACAGCATAGATGACTTGGTTGCAGATGCGCAATGTGCAAGCGCAGTAGAAGAACCTGAGACACTGGCACAGGCAGAGTTGGAGGCGCAAGAGGATGAGCTGAGCAGTGCTGAACCAACATCCAGACAGCTACACGATATAGTTAATGTCTGCACTGCTAATAAGATCTTGCCCTCTATTGAACAGGCACCTAAGGTCGAGCTGAAGCAACTCCCAGAGAACCTCAAATACATATTCCTGGGAAATGAGGACACCCTGCCAGTAATCATAAAGAAAGGATTGGAAGAGGAGCAGGAGGCGCGATTACAGCAGGTGCTGTGCAAGAACCAGCGCGCTATAGGATGGACACTTGCTGACCTGCGCGGAGTGAGCCCGGATGTATGCATGCATAGGATTCTATTGGAAGATGGTGCCAAACCATCAGGGAGCCTCAGCGCAGATTGAACCCGAACATGATGGAGGTGGTGCAGAAAGAGATCCTGAAGCTGCTTGACGCAGGAGTCATTTACCCAATCTCGGACAGCAAATGGGTAAGTCCAGTGCATGTTGTGCCGAAGAAAAGAGGAATCACAGTAGAGGAGAATGCGCAGGGCGAGCTAGTTCCCAAGCGCATGCAGACTGGATGGCGCATGTGCATCGACTACAGAAAGCTTAACGCAGTCACGCGCAAGGACCATTTCTCGCTGTCGTTCATGGACCAGATGCTAGATGGACGGGTATTCAGGGTACAATCAGATACCCATAGCTGCAGAGGATCAAGAGAAAACCACTTTCACCTGCTCATTCGGTACGTTTGCGTTTCGGCGCATGTCATTTGGGCTGTGTAACGCGCCAGGTACGTTCCAACGTTTAGTCATGAGCATCTTTTCTGATATGATTGGTATATGCATAGAGGTGTTCATGGATGATTTTACTGTACACGGAAGTACCTTTGACTCATGCTGAACTCATCTTGATAAGGTCTTAGCGCGCTGCATTTCAAAAAACCTAGTGCTCAATTATGAGAAATGTCATTTCATGGTATCGCATGGAGTAGTACTAGGACATATTATCTCGCAGGAGGGAATCAAGGTAGATAAGGCCAAAATAGATCTTATTTCTAATCTGCCTTATTCCACTAACGTGCGCGATGTGAAATCATTCCTAAGATGGGTTTTACAGGCGTTTCATAAAAGATTTCTCTAAGATTTGTATACCCCTGTCTAACCTTTTGCAAAAGGATGTGTGTTTCGAATTTACTGATGAGTGCAGGGCCGCGTTTGACAAGCTGAAGGAGGCACTGACAAGTGCGCCAGTGATGCGCGCGCCAGACTGGAGCCTGCCGTTTGAACTGATGTGTGAGGCAAGTGACTATGCAGTAGGTGCAGTCCTGGGACAGCTCGTGGACAAGAAGCCGCACGCCATTTATTATGCATCGCGCACACTGGACGCTGCGCAGAGGAACTACACCACCACGGAGAAGGAACTTCTGGCAATCGTGTTTGCGCTGGAGAAGTTCCGCGCATATGTTCTTGGCGCCAGAGTCATCATCTACACAGACCACGCAGCAATACATTACCTGATGTCCAAGAAGGAGACTAAGCCGCGCCTGATGCGCTGGGTGCTCCTACTTCAGGAATTCGACTTGGAAATCAAGGATAAGAAGGGCACGGAGAACACAGTCGCGGACCACCTGAGCAGGATCGTGAAAGCAGAGGAGCTAGGGCAGATCACGGAGACATTCCCTGACGAGCATCTGATGGCGCTGATAGGTAAGGTACCATGGTATGCGCACATTGCGAATTACCTGGTCACAGGTACGTTTCCTTCTCATTTCACTAAAACCCAATGCATGAGATTGAAGCATGAGTCCAGGTATTACATTTGGGATGATCCGTATATGCTCAGAATAGGACCTGATCAGATTTTGAGGCGCTGCGTGCCTGACCATGAAATTAACTCTATTTAGATGTATTGTCATGCGCACGCATGTGGAGGACACTTTGGTCCAAAGCGCACGAGCAGAAAGATCCTAGACTGCGGATTCTATTGGCCACACTTGTTTAGTGACTCATACAACCACTGCAGGAATTGTGACAGGTGCCAGCGCACAGGAGGCATATCAGCGCGCAACGAGATGCCGCAGACGCCAATTCTAGTGGATGAAGTATTCGATATTTGGGGGATTGACTTCATGGGGCCATTTCCTCCATCTTCCGGATATGAGTATATATTGCCTCAGACGCACTTTTGAGCCAGGAGACCAGGTACTATTGTTCTCCTCGCGCCTAAAGCTCATGCCTGGTGATAATGTAGTATGGCAGTGTTTGACAAAACCAGCACAAGTGAACAAGGAGTTGCTACAACACAAGTAAACAAGCAGACCAGCACAAGTAAACTAGCAGCAGCTGCAGCAGGGGATGCTATAGCAGGAGCTTGTTCAAGTGGCTGCATCATCTGTCCGAGTGCAGCAGCTACCTGGGCTTGTCTAGAAGGGTTGGAAACTCTATGGAGAGCATCTGAAGAATTTCTAAAGTACTGTGGAGTATTTCCAGTGAGGTTTACTAGTAAGGAGATTTGCATTGCAGATTAAAATAAAATCTAATCTCCTAGATTTTAGGAGATAATTGTTCTTTTTGGGACATTGCCTAAACCTGGACATTGCTTAAAGCTGGCGCTGCTATTTAAGAAGAAGGGTTGATCGAAGCTGAGGGATACACGAGTGCATACACAGAATTCAGAGGGAGCATTTTTGGTGTGCGACGGACGTTTTCTTCGATCATCACCTGAGAGCAGAGCGTGAACGCAGAGCTGTGGTGATAGAAGCAGAAGGGAATCAGGACTTGCAGAGTCTGATTTGAGCCTGATCTGGAAGCCAATTCAGAGCTTGGTGCTTGTTGGTTGATCAAGGGCAGCCGCGGAAGAACTGACGGGTGTGTGGCTCGGTCAAGTGTCTAAGCGGTGGTTCTCGCTAGTGGCAGGTGGTCACTGAGTGAGGGGGAGTATTCCAGAGTGTGCAGCGCTCGTGGAATCGTTCGAACGGCTCAGCAGAAGGCTTTGGAGCGACGCAGACAAATTGTGCTTCAGCTGTGTGTTACTGCAGTTGCTACAGCAACCCTGCTGAGTGAGTGTAGTTTAGAATAGGCTGAGTCTTGAGAAGTCTGTAGCTATTCTAGATTGACATTTGTAGAGGGTGTGCAGACACAAGTCAGAGCTTGTTTTGATTGTGTCAAGTGATCCACACAAAGGTTGAGTAGCATAGGTTGCGTGGAGTTGTAACCGAGTGTACTTGGAGACCTTCGTGGTTAGTGGATTGAGGACTGGAGTGTAGTCCTCCCCAGACGTAGGCAGTTGGCCGAACTGGGTGAACAAAGTTCTGTCTTGTTCATTGTTTGCTAAGACAATTTCCGAGTGAACAAGGATGTGCTGCAGCAACTGCTTGTTCACAAATCTGCCTAACTGAGACGCTGTGAATTTCACCTGGGAAGCTGCGCAGCAAATGGACGGGACCATACACGGTTACCAAGGTTTTCCCCTACGGAACAATCGAGTTAGAAAACGAGCACCGGCATCGTTTTCAGGTCAATGGGCAGAGAGTCAAAAAGTATTTAGGAGAACCTTGGGATGGCACAGTGCGCGAAGTTGAATTGGCGGAGCCAGAGATAGCAGATGCGCAGGTTGCTGCGCCAGAGTCGCCACCAGATGCACCAGAGGGAGAACTGGGAACTATTGCTCATATTTCTTCTTCCTCTTTATCTACCCTCGTTACTTATAAGTTATCACATACTATTAACCATGCTGACCACCCTTCCGATCCTTTGCGCAGAAACAAGAAGAACGCAACACACGCACGAGCGTGGGGTCACTCAGGAGCAAGAGTGGGGGAGGTCGCTGGCACACTTTTACGCAAGTAACGAGGTACAGTGGAGCCAACGACGTTAAACAAAGGCACTTGTCGGGAGGTAACCCTATACGTTTTACTTTTACACGTTTTTCTTTTAGTTTTTTCTAGTGTCTTTTAGCTAGTTTAGGACTTATAGTTTTTTTAGTCGCGCAGCAGTGCGCAGGTCAGTGCGCAATTCAGTGCGCAGAGCAGCTGCGCCAGACAGTGGGGTATATAAGGGCAATACTTAGAAAATTTTTAGCACTTTTCACACTCGACCGTTGCAAGAAGCCTTCTGGCCTCAACCTCCGCTCACCGTCCGACAACCGATCAGGCGTCTGTTCAGCACGATTTGAGGAGCATACAGTCGCACATACACCAAGTAACCCTTCCCGTCAAGTTTGAGCCGATCAAGTAGGGTTTTGTGCAATAGAGGAGTGCCCTAGGTTTGAAATCGCACCTAGCTAGCGTGCACCATTTGGAGTTCTGGTTAGTGGGTTTTGTAGGCGGATGGTAGGCGACCATTTGGTGAAAATTTCAGGGCATTTGTTGGTGTTATGATTTTTGAGTATTTGTGGAGTGTTGACCTTAGTTGACCGGAGGAACTCTAGCGCACAATGCAGCCTGCCGTGGATCAAGCGACCCTGGCATCTTTCGCCAGCAAGTTTGAAGCCTTCATGAGGCTGGAGATGTACGGGACCCCGTACATCAGCAGGGACTTCCTGCGTGAGGTCGGAATGGAGGACCTCATTGTGGAGAAGCTCGTGCTCGCGGGCTGGGAGGCGCTGTTGGACATCAACAGCGCAACGGATAAGGAGGATACTATGGGAAGGGTTTTTACTATGGGAAGAAGGTGCTGTTTGTCTTGGACATGGTGGTCCATTGGAGTCGGGTCAGCACGAAGGGGCCGCTGACTTGTGGCGGAATGATCACGCACCTGCTGCGTGCGTTGCATGGAGAGCCAAAGGTGCCCGAGCACACAGTGGTGCCAGCTGTTCCCCTGGACCGTGCCCATATGCTGCAGCTCAGAGCGGTAGCCGTGAGAGAGGATGGGACATTGGAATGGTGCTACCAGCTGCAGCCGGCCAGAGCACCGAGGCAAAGAGCCGAGAGCAGCGCGCAGCCAGAGGAGGCCGCGAAGGACAGGGAGATGGAGGGGGCCCCAGAGCCAGTTGCGCCTCCAGTCAGGCACATGAGGACTCATGCGCAGACTGGAGCGCGCCAGAGGGCAAGTGCACCGCAGGGGGAACCAGTTACCATTGCCATTGATGATTCTCCCCCGCGTGCACAAGGAAAGCGCCCCAGGACAGAGGCAGAGGAGGCACCTGTGGTGGCATCAGACGAGCAGCGCATGATGTTCAACGTCATGCGCGTGCTCGAGTATTTAGCGCCCGAGGGGGCAGATTTGAGCATGAGCCCACCATCAGGGTGGAGATTTGGAGATCCTATCCCCCCTCTCCTCAGTCTGTGTAGGCCGCCCCCAGGATCCCCCAGCGAGCCGCGCCAGCCAGCCAGCCCTCCTACCCAGTCCCCGGTCCATGCAGCAGAGCTCGCCCTAGCAGTAGACCCAGTACCAGCACCTGCAGCACGCCCTGCGCAGCCTTCTGTTCAGAGGTCCCCTGAAGCCGATCCCATCATAAGCTCTAGCTTAGATTCACTATGGGACCCTATCTCAGAGGACGACCTCTTGGCTCAGCCCGCCGCCGTTTCTGTCGTGCCGCCAGCCTCCAGTACTGAGTACGAGACAGATTCTTCAGAGGAAGAGGCGCACGGATTCGCGGCTGAGTCCAGCTCCGAGGATATCTAGAGGTGCCGTGGGGCGCGCATTTCTTTCGGGTGGTTTCCTATTTCTTATCTTTTTGAACCAACTATTGCTCGATGTTGCTATATTGTGCTGAATATTTTGTGACCCCTTACTATATTGTTGCTGCGCTGACTATATATTTTTCTTTCTTATATTCTTTGTTTTGCTTGCATGCATGTGTGCGCTCTTCGTTGCGCTTGAGCATGAGTTGACAGAAACGCTCTAGAGATGCGGTTAGTCGTTTGAGCTTCGAAGGTGAGGTATATGGTCGAAAGCGCTAGTGGAGACCGGTGCTTCGCGACCTTCGGAACAAGAGAGCGCGCTCAGCCACGCAGATGCCGAAGGCGAATACCCAAAGCATGGCGAGGTGGGAAAACAGACCACCTTTCCTCTGGAAGTCGAGCGAGGGAAGGCGGGCGCGGGTGTAAACGCGTGCGCTGACTTGCGCAAATAGACCAAGGAGGAAGAGCGGAGCGCTGTTCCATAGCTGCTATCCGGAGGCCGAGACTGGAACCGTTCTGGGAACATAGGAACCGTAGATAAAGCTGTACAAAAAGAAAAACACCAGCAGATGATATGCGCTAAAGAAACCGGCATGCGCACAAATACATACCAGCGTGCGCAAATTCATAAGAAAATCATCAAAAAGGCTTGAGTTCCCAGGAAGTGCGCGGAAGAATCACGCACCGGAAGAAGCTTGCGCTGTTAGCCATATACTCGTCCTCGAAGTAAAAGCTGGCAACCCGGAGCCTATGAAGAGCCATCTCCCAGCCATCTGAAATGATCTTCATCCCAGCTGAGAGGTAACGAATTTCGAAATTATTATATCAAACTGTTGAAGGCAGATGCGCGCAGGTGATAGAGCAACGCAAGGTGAATGGTAGTGCGGATCGCGCCAGAGTGCAAGACTGTGCGCTAGACTCCAGAGAGGTAATGGTATCCGTGCTTGAGTGCTTGTTCAGGACGAACAAGGGGCAAGTGTGGGGGGTTTGATAGAGCCTATTTATACGGGCTATTTAGATCCTAACACTATGATTGTTTGCATTATTTTGTGTACAAGATTATTGGCTTCCGGTGTTTTTGTATTCCAGGGCGAAACGAGGGCTTAAGTCGGATACGCGCTAACAGGCAGCGTTTAAGGAGAGCAACACATAGCCTGCGGAGCTAGCAGCGCAAATAGGATAGGAAGTGGCAAGAGTCGACTACGGTGCGCAGACCGATTGCGCTAACCACTGTGTGCAGTGCGCCATGCGCAGGATATTGGTATTTCCAAATCCTGACACCATCAGATTTGGAAGTTGCCAAGGCCGTCCTTGGGCCTCATGAGCAGTATATAAAGAGAGGAAGGCTAGGGTTTGCGAGACACACCACGACACACAGAGAAACAGGAGAGAGAGGCGGAACTGAAAAACACACGAGCCTACTGAGAGGACCTGCGCTAGCCGAGATACTGCAACCTGCACGCACTTGCTTGTTACTGTTTTCTTGGATATTTTAGCTATTATTTACTATTTCTATGATGTTTACTACTAGCATGTCTAGCTAAACGCTTTGTATCGGTTGGGCATGATTCTATGAGTATTTCCTTTGAGACTTGTGCTTAATGCATAGTTTGTTGCTTGTATTAATTCTGTGCACACGGTTGACAGCTAGTTGCATGAGTAGGGGAAGCCTTGAACCTCAATCTTACTCTTGTTACTTGTTTGTTATATGTTAAACTAGTTGGTAGCTTGACGGTGACAACTAGTAGTAACACGCTAGGATAATCAGTTGCTACTGTGACAGGATTCGTAGCTGCTTAAACTAGTCTTAAGAATTAATAGCTCATGAACTTTGATCGGAACATGCGCACATGTTAGGAAGCCTTGATCGGACACTAACATCAGTAAACCGAACTATAGACGTTTAGAGTCGATGATAAGGAATACATTCATAGAGGATTGTCTGCGCCGTTACTTTTCATAGTCATAGTACTTAATCTCTACTGCCTGCGCACGTCTAGTGCAATTCCTGCGTTAACTATTGTTTATTTGCGCACTTGCGCAACCCAATCACTCACACCCCAACTTTTGTAAGTGTAGGTTACTAGTTAGAGCTAATCTACTTGCTCCCTGTGGAATCGACCCTGACTTAGCCGCTATACTAAGTGGAGAAGGAAGGAATTAATTTGACGCGCACAACGACGCGTGCATCACATCACAAGAAATAAAGCCAGACTTGTTGGTCAAGGATACACTCAAATTGAGGGGCTAGATTTCGAAGAAACCTTTACTCCAGTCGCTCGACTGGAGGCGATCAGACTGCTCCTAGCTATGTCTTGTTTCCTAGGATTTAAACTATATCAAATGGATGTCAAAAGTGCTTTTCTGAATGGAGATCTCTCTGAAGAAGTGTATGTTACCCAGCCAAAGGGATTTGAAGATCTTCATCACCCGGAGCATGTGTACAAACTGAAGAAAGCTCTGTATGGGCTTAAATAGGCTCCTCGAGCTTAGTACGAGCGGCTGACAATTTTTCTCAAAAACCATTGTTACAAAAGAGGGGGAGCTGACAAAACCTTATTTGTGAAAAGAACTAAGTCAGATGTGATCATTGCACAGATATATGTGGATGACATTGTCTTTGGATCGAAGTCTCATCACCTGATGAAGCAGTTTGTGGACCACATGTAGAAGGAATTCAAAATGAGCATGGTCGGAGAGCTGTCTTATTTCCTTGGCCTGGAGATCAACCAGAAAGAAGATGGGATCTTTATTGCACAAAGCAAATACAGCAAGAATCTTGTACAGAAATTTCAGCTAGATAAAGCCAGTCATAAGCGAACACCCGCTGCCACTCATGTTAAAGCCATCAAAGATGAACTTGGAATGTAAGCGAGTCAGACTATCTACAGAAGTATGATTGGGAGCTTACTGTACCTGACAGCCAGTAGTCCTTACATCTCCTTTGTAGTAGGAGTATGTGCTAGATTTCAAGCTTGCCCCAAAGATAGTCACTTGCAGTTGGTCAAGGGAATCATTCGATATGTTGGAGGTACTGTGCACTATGGTTTATGGTACACTAAGGATACGAATGCAAATTTGGTGGGATATAGTGATGCGGACTGGGCATGATGCTTTGAGGATAGGAAGAGCACTTCTGGAGGCTGCTTCTTCCTGGGAAACAACCTAGTATCCTGGTTCAGTGGAAAACGAAACAGCATCTCGTTATCTACAGCTGAGGCAGAGTGATGATGCAAGTATGGCAGTGTTTGACAAAACCAGCACAAGTGAACAAGGGGTTGCTGCAGCTCAAGTTTTAAGCAGGCCAGCAGATGTGAACTAGCAGTAGCTGCAGCAGGGGATGCTGCAGTAGGAGCTTGTTCAACTGGCTGTTTCAACCGTCCGATAGCAGCAGCTACCCGGGTTGGTCCAGAAGGGCTGGGAACTCTATGGATTGCCTCTGAAGAATTTCTAAAATACTGTGGAGTATTTTCCAGTGAGGTTTACTAGTCAGAGAAGGAGATTGGCATTGGAGTTAAAGATCAAATCTAATCTCCTAGATTTTAGGAGATTATTGTTCTTTTTGGGACATTGCCTAATCCTGGACATTGCTTAAAGCTGGTGCTGCTATTTAAGCGAGAGGTGTTCAGAGCTGAGAGGTGGATCGAAGCTGAGGGATACACGAGTGCATACACAGATTTTGAGAGAGAGCAATCTTTGGTGTGCGACGGACGAATTCTTCGATCATCATCCGAGAGCAGAGCGTGAGCGCAGAGCTGTGGTGATTATAGCAGAAGGGAATCAGGACTTGCAGAGTCTGATTCGAGCTTGATCTGGAAGCCAATTCAGAGCTACAGAGCTTGTTGGTTGATCAAGGGAAGCCGCGGAAGAACTGGCGGGTTGTTGGCTCGGTCGAGTGTCGTGCGGCTGTACTCGCTAGTGGCAGGTGGTCACTGAGTGAGGGGGAGTATTCTAGAGTGTGCAGCGCTCGTGGAATCGTTCGATCGGCTCGGTGGAAGGCCTTGGAGCGACGCGGACAATTGTGCTTCAGCTGTGTGTTACAGCAGTTGCTGCAGCAACCCTGCTGTGTAGTTGTAGTTTAGAATAGGCTGAGTCTTGAGAAGTCTGTAGCTATTCTAGATTGACATATTGCAGAGGGTGTGCAGACACAAGTCAGAGCTTGTCCTGATTGTGTCGAGTAATCCACACAAGGTTGAGTAGCATAGGTTGCGTGAGTTGAAACCGTGTGTACGTGGGAACCTTCGAGTTAGTGGATTGAGGACTGGAGAATAGTCCTCCCCAGACGTAGGCAGTTGGCCGAACTGGGTGAACAAACTTTGTCTTGTTCATTGCTTGCTGAGACAATTTTCTTGTGAACAAGAGTGTGCTGCAGCAACTGCTTGTTCACAAATCTGTCGAACTAAGACACTGTGAAATTTCAATTGGTATCACAGCGGGAGCTCGACACACAGAGTAAAAGATCATACAGTGTCTCTATAGAAGCCAAGACAATGAAGGAAGGACAGAGCACAAGCAGACCTCCACTGTTGGAAGAGAGCAATTATGGTTATTGGAAAGCTAGAATGAAAGCCTTTCTCAAGGCTATTGATGAGAAGACATGGAGAGCTGTCGTGGTTCAGTGGTCTCCACCAATCACCATGGATGAGCAAGGAGTGACAAGGATAAAATCTGAAGAGCAATGGACTGCTGAAGAAGGTGCTGGAGCAACTGGTAATTCAAAGGCTCTGAATGCAATTTTTGCTGCAGTGGATGCTAACAATTTCAGGTTGATATCAAACTGCGACATGGCCAAGCAAGCATGGGAAATTCTGCAAACTGCGCATGAAGGCACTGATAGAGTGAAGCTGTCAAGACTCCAGATAATTGCCACACAATTTGAGAATCTGAGAATGCTGGATGAAGAAACAGTTACTGATTTTAATGCTAAACTCTGTGATCTTACAAATGAAGCTCATGCCCTTGGTGAACCTATCCCTGAAGAGAAGCTGATCAGGAAGGTTCTCAGATCGCTGCCCACAAAATTTGACATGAAAGTGACGGCCATTGAAGAAGCTCAAAATGTCAGATTCATGAGGTTGGAAGAATTGATGGGGTCTCTCAAACAATTTGAGATGAAACTGGTTAAAGAAGACACCACCTCCAAGGACAAGAATGTTGGACTGAAAGCTGAAACAGAAGCTAAGAAGACAGTTCCAGATGATCAACTGAGTATGCTTGTCAAGAATCTTGGAAAGCTCCTGAAGAACATGGACTCAAGAAATGGGAAAAGCTCCTCCTCACGAAAACAGTTCAGAAGAGGTGGTGAAAGTAAAAGGAAAGGGAAGGAACCAGCTCAGGATGAAGATGATAAGAAAGAAATGAAAAAGGGAGTTCAATGCTGGAACTGTGAAGGGTATGGACACATTGAGGCTGACTGTCCAAGCAAACCCCTCAAAAACTCAGAGAAAAACCATGACAACAAAATGGAGTGACTCTGATGAAAGTGATGAAGAAAATTGTGTTGTGCTAACCAGTGTATCAGATTTCAACCTCAAAGAGCTAAAGAAGGAAGGATTTCAATATGGGATTGAAGTATCCGAAAGTGAAGATGAAGAGGACCCATCTGACAGCCTTGTTGACTATCTGAGGAAGATACTCGAGCAGTGTGAGGCAGTTCTTCAGACCAATCAAGAATTGACTGACAGAGTCAATCTCTTGGAAGAAGAACGAAGGAGAAGTTTCTTCTCATCCAACAATCAAGTTACCATTCTGAAGAGGTAAGACTCTGGAAGACAGATCTCTGGGGAACCCTCTCCAGCAATAGCCAAGACAGCTGATCCGCAGGATAATATCCTGAACAAAATTCTGTCTTACCAAAGACTTGGAAAAGGGAGAACAGGGCTTGGATATACTGGTGAAGAAAGCTCTAGAGGGACAGTTTTCATTAAAGCCTCAGATGCTGAGAAAGGTGAAAAGAACAATTCAGATGACTCTTCAAAACCTGTAGAGAAAAATGGAACTAGGCATGTGAACAAGAGGGTGCTGCAGCACCGGGCACACCATTTTTCTACAACAAAGCTTAAGGCTCAGAATAAACGGGGATCTTGTACAAGTGTTGGGAATCAAAAAATTTCCTCCAATCTGAAGCAGCTGCATAAAACCTCCTCAGTTGAAAAAGGGGGAGCAAAATCCAGAATCAACACAGGCTGCATAAAGACTGCGTATCATGTACCTACAAGAAATGCTCCTTGCTGGAAAGAATCGCAGAGGAGGATTGCTAAGACTGCTGCACAAGGGCACTGGATCGCTAAAGACAAGGGAAAACCACAGGCGTTACAGGTATGGAAACCCAAACATGACAAACGAAGAGATAGTAGGCTGGAGGGTCAGAAAAGGAGAAACTATGGCGTATCTCAGGTGTGGGTGAAGAAATTTCCATCAGAACCTCTTAAGGATCTTCCGAGCAAAGCTGTGTGTCTAAACTGAGCAGTTGAACTAGCTCGCATGTGCTATAGCAACCTGGCCAAGAATAAGCTTGTTCACATGTTTTGGTTGCTAATGATGGAAGAAGGCACATGTGAGGCACGTGATCTAACAACTTCAAAATGGAAAAGAAAATAACGGGTAAATATTTTTCTAGGGCAAAGACAAGGTGCAAGGTGCTTCCCAAAAATCGCTGTCGATCATCCTCTGTGCGTTCCTCAAACCTTCTCAACTCTGCAACAATGGTGAAGACTAGTGGTTTGAAGAAGAATCTGGCAGCAGACCGACAAGGCACGTCTGAAAGAAGGACCAAGTCTCGCAATGAAGACCCTGCTCAGCGCCTGGATGTGGTGGTGTGGGAACCAGCACCTCTCCCAGTGTCACACAGCGAGCCCACCCCTCACGAAGAAACATCTCAGAAAAGGAGGCGACTGGTACTTGACGGGGAATCTGTTTCCAGTACCGCTGTGCTATCTGAAGAGGCTGTGGCTGAAGTCATCTCCAGAGAAGAACAAGCAGCAGAGACGGTTGTTGCAGGTTCTGCAGATGAAGGGTGCAGATCACTGGTCATGTCCCCAGGCATTGTGGGAGAAGGGGAGGAAACAGGAGCCGTGTCTCCTGAACAAGAACCTGCTGCAGCACATCCTCCCCCTCCATCAGACAAAGGAAAAGCTCCTATCCTAATCCCAGTCTCCAGCAGTGAAGAAGAAGAAGCAAGTGAAGAAAATGTAGGTGCTTCTGGTGAACCGTCTGTGAGAGGACATTCAGTGGCAGACTTATCTGCTCTCACAGTTGAAGGTACTTGGTTCAGAAACAGGAGTGCGTCTCAATCTTGGAGCGCTGTTGAGAGGAAGCACATTGTGGCCGAAAAGAGACTGGTCCAGGACAAGTACAAATCAGCATCTATGATTCAGCTTCTCACAGAGGTAAACCTTCTCAAGTCCCTAACCTTTCCCTTCAGATTCAACATAGCTCTGGTTAGGGAATTTATTGTGAATATGGAAGAGAATTTTGGAGAAGAAGGAGCGGATGAGTTTGGGAAAAGTTGGGTAAGGGGTAAGACAGTGGTTATTACCCCTGAAAAAATTGATGAATTCCTTGGGATCCATGAGAATGCCAGAGCTCCCACTATTGTTCAGCCAGAGATATTGGCTAAAGTTCTGACAGGGGGAGTGTGCCTGTCTTGGGGCGGTCCAAACCTCAGTGCTGCTGAGCTGTCCTCCAAGAATGCCCTGCTGTATCATCTGGGCATCAGAAACTGGATCCCTAGCTCTCACAGGGGGAAGGTTAGCAGAGACTTTGCTAACCTTCTCTACTCTATTGGGAAGAAGAGGAGAATCAGCCTGGGCAGTGTTATGTTTCCTCAGCTGGCCACTCATGCCGGGAGTGCCTCCTCCAGCAAGCCCATTGTGCTCCCCTCCCTCATCTACGGGATGATGGTCTCACAGCATCCGGAGCTTGGTGAGATTTCAAGGCTTATCTGAAGAGCTGCAGGTCTTCACAGTAGACCACAAGTTATTCAAAGGAAAGCATGCAGTGGATTTTCCATATGAGGATCCTCTTCTGGTTGGTTCTTCAGCATCAGCTCCTCTGGAGGAATCTCTTCCCCCTGTTGCAACAATTCAGTCAGCTCTTCGTGCCAGAATAGTGAGCCATCTCCGGTCTGAGCTGCTCATTCTTGAAGCTGAAGCCAAGCGAAGGGATGCCAGGCGTGGCCAGATTAGGAGTCTACTCAGAGACTTGGAGTTCCCTGAGGATGCGGAGCAGGCCCCTTGAGCATCTATGACAAAAAGGGGGAGAGCAGATTTATATGTTGCTTGCAACTGATGAACTGATGAACTGTTTTGTTTGACCCTGCGTGGTCATGCCTTCGGCCGTGTGTGGCCACATCTACTTACTCTCTATTGTTTTTATTTAGAGTATTTTTTTACTAGTTCATGGGAGAGTGCATATGCTCTAAAGGTTTTGTCAAAATGCCAAGGGGGAGATTGATGATGCAAGTATGGCAGTGTTTGACAAAACCAGCACAAGTGAACAAGGGGTTGCTGCAGCTCAAGTTTTAAGCAGGCCAGCAGAAGTGAACTAGCAGCAGCTGCAGCAAGGGATGCTGCAGCAGAAGCTTGTTCAAGGATGGGTTCACCAACAGCAACTGCTTGTTCACAAAATCTGTTGAACTAAGACACTGTGAAATTTCAATTGGTATCAGAGCGGGAGCTCGACACACAGAGTTAAAGATCCTACAGTGTCTCTGAAGACGCAAAGACAATGAAGGAAGGACAGAGCACAAGCAGACCTCCATTATTGGAAGAGAGCAATTATGGATATTGGAAAGCTAGAATGAAAGCCTTTCTCAAGGCTATTGATGAGAAGACATGGAGAGCTGTTGTGGTTCAGTGGTCTCCCCCAATCACCATGGATGAGCAAGGAGTGACTAGAATAAAACCTGAAGAGCAATGGACTGATGAAGAAGGTGCTGCAGCAACTGGTAATTCAAAGGCTTTGAATGCAATTTTTGCTGCAGTGGATGCTAACAATTTCAGGTTGATATCAAATTGTGACATGGCCAAGCAAGCATGGGAAATTCGGCAAACTGCCCATGAAGAAACTGATAGAGTGAAGCTGTCAAGACTCCAGATAATTACCACACAATTTGAGAATCTGAGGATGCTGGATGAAGAAACAGTCACTGAGTTTAATGCTAAACTCTGTGATCTTGCAAATGAAGCTCATGCCCTTGGCGAACCCATCCTTGAAGAAAAACTCATCAGAAAGGTTCTCAGATCACTCCCCACAAAATTTGACATGAAAGTGACAGCCATTGAAGAAGCTCAAAATGTCAGATTCATGAAGTTGGAAGAGCTGATGGGGTCTCTCAAACAATTTGAGATGAAGCTGGTTAAAGGAGACACCACTCCTAAGGATAAGAATGTTGGATTGAAAGCTGAAACAGAAACCAAGCAGACAGTTCCAGAGGATCAGCTGAGTATGATTGTCAAGAACCTTGGAAAACTTCTGAAAAACATGGACTCAAGAACTGGACAAAGCTCATCCTCACGAAAATTCAGAAGAGGTGTAGAAAATAAGAGGAAAGGGAAAGAATCTGCTCAGAATGAAGATGAGAGGAAAGAGATGAAAAAGGGTGTTCAATGCTGGAATTGTGAAGGGTATGGACACATTGAGGCTGACTGTCCAAGCAAACCTCTCAAAAATCCAGAGAAAAAGAACAATAAGTCCATGACAGCAAAATGGAGTGATTCGGATGAAAGTGATGAAGAAAACTGTGTTGTGCTGACCAGTGTTTCAGATGTCAACCTCAAGGAGCTAAAGAAGGTAGAAATTCACTATGGGATTGAAGTTTCTGAAAGTGAAGATGAAGAGGACTCCTCTGACAGTTTTGCTGATCTTCTGAGGAAGATACTGAAACAATGTGAGGCAGTTCTTCAGACCAATCAGGTCCTGACTGACAGAGTCAAGCTCTTGGAAGAAGAACTAAGGAAATGTCTATTCCCATCCAATAATCAAGTTACCATACTGAAAAGGGAAGATTCTGGAAGGCAGATCAACGTTGAATCTTCTCCAGTAACCGCCAAGACTGTCAATCCCCAGAAAAATATCTTGGACGAAATTCTGTCTTACCAAAGGCTTGGAAAAGGGAGAACGGGGCTTGGATATACTGGTGAAGAAAGCTCTAGAGGGACAGTCTTCATTGAAGCCTCAGATGTTGAGATAGATGAGAAGAAGAATTCAGATGACTCTTTAAAAATTGCAGAGAAAGTTGGAACTAGACATGTGAACAAGAGGATGCTGCAGCATCGGGCACAACATTCTTCTCAAACAAAACAAAAGGCTCAGAATAAACAGGGTACCTGTACAAGTTTTGGGAATCAGAAGATCAACTCTAATCTGAAGCAGCAGCGCAGAACCTGCTTAGTTGAAAAAGAAGGAGTAAAATCCAAGAACAACACATACTGCATAAAGACTCCGTTTCATGCTGCTTCACAGAAAAATAGTTCCTGGAAAGAATCACAGAGAAGGATTGCTAAGACTGTTACACAAGGGCACTGGATTGCTAAAAACAAATGTAAACAGCAGTTTTTACAGATATGGAAACCCAAACATGACAAAGGAAGAGATAGGAGGATGGAAGATCAGAAGAAGAAAAACTCTGGTTTGTCTCAAAAGTGGGTGAAGAAAGCTCCACCAGAACCTCTTAAGGATCCTCCGAGCAAAGCTGCAGTCTGAACTGACTAAGTGAACCAGCTCACATGTGCTATAGCAACCGGGTCAAGAATAAAGCTTGTTCACATGTTTTGGTCGCTAATAATGGGAGGAGGCACATGGGAGGCACGTGATCTAACAACTTCAAAATGGAAAAGAAAATAACGGGTAAATATTTTCTAGGGCAAAGACAAAGGTGCAAAGGGATTTCCAAAATCACTGCCGATCATCCTCTGTGCACTCCTCAAACCTTCCTCATCTCTGCAGCAATGGTGAAAACACGTGGTTTGAAGAAGAATCTGGCAGCAGACCGACAAGGGAGATCTGAAAGAAGGACCAAGTCTCGCAACAAAGACCCTGCTCAGCGCCTGGATTTGGTGGTATGGGAACCAGCACCCCTTCCTGTGTCGCACGGCGAGCCCTCTACACACAAAGAAACACCCCAGAAGAGGAGGCGGTTGGTACGTGACGGAGAACCTGTCTCCAGTACTGCTGTGCTGCCAGAAGAGGCTGTGGCTGAAGTTGTCTCTACAGAAGAACAAGCAGCAGAGGCTGCTGTGGCAGCCTCTGCAGAAGAAGAGTGCAGATCACTTGTCATGTCCCCAGGCATTATGGGTGAAGGGGTGGAAACAGGGGCTGAGTCTCCTGAACAAGAACCTGCTGCAGCACATCCTCCTCCTCCTTCAGACAAGGGAAAAGCCCCTATCTTGATCCCAGTCTCCAGCAGTGAAGGAACAGCCAGTGAAGAAGAAGAAGAAGGTTCTCTTGGTGGACCCTCTGAGAGAGGACCTCCAGCGGAAGACTTGTCTGCTCTCACAGTGGGAGGTACATGGTTCAGAAATAGAAGCGCCTCTCAATCCTGGAGTGCTGTTGAGAGGAAACACATTGTGTATGAGAAGAGGCTGGTCCAGGACAAGTACAAATCAGTTGCCATGATCCAGCTCCTTACAGAGGTAAACCTTCTCAAGTCCCTAACCTTTCCACACAGATTCAACTCTACTCAAGTTAGGGAGTTTATTGTTAATATGGAAGAGAAATTTGGTGAGGAAGGAGTGGATGAGTTTGGGAAAAGCTGGGTTAGGGGTAAGACAGTGGTTATTACCCCTGAAATTATAGATGAGTTTCTTGGGATTCATGAAAATGCCATCGCTCCCACTGATGTTAAGCCAGAACTGTTGGCTAAGGTTCTGACACGGGGAGTGTGCCTGTCTTGGGGTGGTCCTAACCTCAGTGCTGCTGAGCTAACCTCCAAGTATGCTCTGGTGTATCATCTTGGCATAAGAAACTGGATCCCTAGTTCTCACAGAGGGAAGGTCAACAAAGACTTTGCTAACCTTCTCTATTCTATTGGAAAGAAAAGGAAGATCAGCCTGGGTAGTGTTATATTTCCTCAGCTGGCTACTCATGCCGGGAGTGCTGTCTCCAGCAAGGCTATTGTGCTACCCTCCATCATCTATGGGATCATGGTCTCTCAGCACCCGGAGCTTGGTGAGATTTCTGAAGGCTTATCTGAGGAGCTGCAGGTCTTCACAGTAGATCACAAGCTGTTCAAAGGAAAGCACGCAGTGGATGTCGCCTATGAAGATCCTCTCCTGGTTGGCTCTTCAGCTCCAGCTCCCCTGGAGGAATCTCTTCCCCCTGCTGCTACAATTCAGTCAGCTCTACGTGCAAGAATTGTGAGCCACCTCAGGTCTGAGCTGCTCATACTTGAAGCTGAAGCCAAGAGGAGGGATGCTAGGCGTGGACAGATCAGAAGCCTCCTCCGAGACCTGGAGTTTCCGGCAGATGAGGAGCAGGCCCCTTGAGCATCTATGACAAAAAGGGGGAGAGAAGAAGATGTTTTTTTTTGCTGCACTGCTACTGATGAACACTGCTTTTATTTACTAACCCCTGCGAGGTCATGCTATGGCCATCTGTGGCCTCACCTACTTATTCTCTATTATTTTTATTTAGAGTATTTTCTGGTTTACGGGAGAGTGCATATGCTCTAAGGTTTTGTCAAAATGCCAAGGAGGAGATTGATGATGCAAGTATGGCAGTGTTTGACAAAACCAGCATAAGTGAACAAGGAGCTGCTACAGCTCAAATAAACAAGCAAGCCAAGCAGAAGTGAACTAGCAGCAGCTGCAGCAGGGGATGCTACAGCAGGAGCTTGTTCAACAGGCTGTTTCAACTGTCCAAGAAGTAGCAGCTGTCTGGGCTTGTTCGGAAGGGCTGGAAACCCTATGCAGAGCATCTGAAGAATTTCTAAATTGCTGAAGAGCATATTCCAGCACGGTTTACTAGTCAGAGAAGGAGATTTGCATTGGAGTTAATAATCAAATCTAATCTCCTAGATTTTAGGAGATAATTGATCTTGTTGGGTCAATTGCCTAAACCTGGAAATTACTTAAAGTGGTGCTGCTATTTAAGCAGAAGGTGTTCAGGGCTGAAGAGCACGATCGAAGCTGAGGGACACATGAGTGCATACACAAAATTCTCGGAGAGCAATTTTTGGTGTGCGACGGTAGTTTACTTCGATCATCACCCGTGAGCAGAGCGTTGAGCGCAGAGCTGTTGTGAGTATTGCAGAAGAGAATCAGGACTTGCAGAGTCTGATTCGTGCTTGATCTGGAAGCCAATTCAGAGCTGGGGAGCTTGTTGGTTGATCAAAGGCAGCCGCGGAAGAACTGACGGGTGGAAGGCTCGGTCGAGTGTCGTGCGGAGGTACTCGCTAGTGTCAGGTGGTCACTGAGTGAGGGGGAGTTACCCAGAGTGTGCAGCGCTCTTGGAGAGGTTCGATCGGCTCGGCAGAAGGCCTTGGAGCGACGCGGACATTGTGCTTCAGTTGTGTGTTACAGCTGTTGCTGTAGCAATCCTGCTGAGTAGTGTAATTTAGAATAGGCTGAGTTCTTTGAGAGGATTGTAGCTATTCTAGATTGACATATTGTAGAGGGTGTGCTGACACGAATCAGAGCTTGTTCTGATTGTGTTGAGTGGTCCACACGAGGTTGAGTAGCATAGGTTGCGTGAGTTGTAACCAAGTGTACTTGGAACCTTTGGTTGAGTGGATTAAGGACTGGAGAATAGTCCTCCCCAGATGTAGGCAGATTGGCCGAACTGGATGAACAAACCTGTGCCTTGTTCATTGCTTGCTGTGACAATTTCCGAGTGAACAAGAGTGTGCTGCAGCAACTGCTTGTTCACAAAATCTGTTGAACTAAGACACTGTGAAATTTCACAAGGGTTTATTGAGGGCATGCCCACATCATGGTTTGCCCAAGTGGCTTGTCGTTCAATCATTTTATAACGGGTTGGACTATGATGTGCGAGCTACTGTTGATCAAGGAGCTAGAGGATCTCTTATGGATCACACACCGGAGGATGGTGAAAGAATTATTGAGAATATGTCCAGCAACACTCACAGATGGACAAGTGAGAGATCCAACCCACGGAAACACTCCAACACTCACTCAACCTTTGCTATGGACGCAAATGATACTATTGGAGCATTGTCAAGGAAATTTGATACCGTGATCACTACAATTGGAAACTTCAATTCAAATCAGGTCGGTAGTTCTTCGTCAGCAAGAGGGTGTGAGATTTCAGCATCATTAGACCATGATACGACCTATTGTCCACTCACAATGCCTCTAGAGGGTGGTATCAGCAACGAAGATGTTAATTTCATGGGTAGACAGAATGTAGGTGCGTATGGATCAAGCACGAACCCCGCTTATCATCCTAGCAATCGAAATCATCTGAACTTCTCCTACAAAACCCAAGAACCTAACGCTCCTAGGTTTCAACCTAGACAGTATCAAAGAAACCAGAGATTTCAACCAAATCAAGGAAATCAAAATTTTGCTCGGAACAATCAGCAGGGGCAAGGGCACTATAGTGGAAGCCAAGGACCGGTGCAATACTCGAACGACTATCAAAACCAACCCACTCTAGGGCATCAACACCAAGCACAAGCACCGCCTCAAGCTTCTTCGAGTAACTCTAATCCCACTATGGAAGCTGTACTTGTAGCGGGTCAAGAGAAGTTGAATGCAAGAATAGATGAACTTGCCATTCACAACAAGCATTTAGAAACACAGATTGCACAACAGGCAGCTTCCACGTCAAGATCACATGGTAAACTCCCTTCAAAGCCGGACATGGGTAATAATGAATCTTGTAGCGCCATCATTTCAAGAAGTGGTATAGGGATAGACCCCGCTAACGCTAGAACGCGTGCCTCCAAGCCAAGGGTGGTTGATAGAGCCTAGTTATATGCGCTATTTAGATCTTAACACTGTGCTTGTTTTCATTATTTTGTGTACAAGATTACTGGTTTTCGGTATTTTTGTATTTCAGGATAAAATAGGAGCATAAGTCAGATGTGCGCTAACGGGCGTTTTTAGAGCGCAATGCACGATCAGCGGAGCTAGTAGCGCAAAAGGAGATAGCTGATTCAGGCTACACTGCACAAACCGACTGCGCGAAGCAAGTAGCGCAATCGGCGTGCGCAGGATAGCAGAGTTTCTAAATATTGATCATCATTATCTCCAAGATTTGGGAAGTAGCTAAGATTCTCTCGGGCCAAATCTAAGCATTCCTTGGGCTTCAAGACCAGTATATAAGAGGAGGGAAGCTAGGGTTTAGAGGAGAGAGAGGACATATAGAGAGAAGGACACATAGCAGCAAAAACACACGAGCTACTCCAGCCCAGATTCTCCGCGAACCACCTGCGCCAGCCGAAAACAGCAATCTGCAATTGCGCCGACCTACTACTTTTCCTTAGCTACCTTAGTTTTAATTATTATTTCTATGATGTTTGTTTCTAGCATGTCTAGCTAAACACTTTGTATCGGTTGGGCATGATTCTATGAAGTATTTCCTTTGAGACTTGTGTTTAATGCTTAGTTCGTCTACTTATATTAATTCTATGCACATGGGTGATAATCAGTTGTGCGAATAAGAGAAGCCTTGAACCACAATCTTATTCTAACTGCTCGTTATTGTATGTTAAACTAGTTGATAACTTGACGGTGACAACTAAGAGTAACGCACTAGGATAATCAGCTGCTACTGTGATAGGATTCATAGCTGCTTAGACTAGTTTCAGGAATTAATAGCTCATGGACTTTGATCGGAACATGCACGCACGTTAGGAAGCCTTGATCGGACACTAACTAAGTAGAACTGCTCTATAGATGTTTAGAGTCGATGATAAGGGATACATTCATAGAGGATTGTCTTTACGGATACTTTTCATAGTTATAGTACTTAATATCTATTGCTCGCGCACGTATCGTGCAATTCTGCTTTCACTACTGTTCATTACCACACCTGCGCGACCCAATCACTCACAACCCCCAATTTTCGTAAGTTGTAGGTTGCTAGCTAAGACGAGTCTGCACGCTCCTTGTGGGATCGACCCTGACTTAGCTGTATTAAGTGGAGAAGGAAGGATTAATTTAACGCGTACAAGGACGCGCGATCAAATTTTGGCGCCGTTGCCCGGGAGCAACACAGATAAGTTTAACTAGTTCAAGTTTTCTTTTACAGTAGTTAGTTATTTCTTTTTTTTTTGTCGTTGGTGTTTCTGCTAGTATGCAATCAACATCAGCCTGCGCAACCTTGAAACAGTTGCGCTGCGCAGATCATAGTTGCGCACCGACGGCGGCAACAACTTAGTTTCTTTAAATTCCGTTTTCTTTAAGTTTAGAACAGGGCATGGAGAATAACAGTGTCATCGGCGATAACTTAGGGGACAAAACCTCAGAGGGACCTAACAATGCAAGGGCAGATAACCGCGCAGCTCGGTTCAGAGAGGAAGTGCAGTGCAAAGTTGAAGCTCGGATGGCCGCTGAAGCAGTGTATAATACGCAACCCGCGCAATAGATCATGCGACGCAGAATAGTGCGCGAAATGTCGGCTCCAATCATAGTCAACCAACCGTGGTGCATAGTACTTCCACCCGATGGGCATTTTGAATTACGAAGCTCATTCATTCATCATATGCCTAAGTTTCATGGGATGAACAACGAGAACCCGGTCAAGCATGTGCGCGAATTCCTAGTTATCTGCGAGAGCATGAAGACCGACGGGGAGAGTGAAGAAGCGCTGAAGCTGAAGGCATTCCCTTTTTCATTGTGTGATACAGCCAGGCATTGGCTGACGAGCTTACCAGCAGGATCTATTCGCACATGGGAGCAGCTCCAGAAGAAGTTCTTGGATAAGTTCTACCCCGCACTAAGATCACGCTACTCAGGAGGGAATTGGCCGCGTCTAGGCAGGGCGTAGGAGAATCACTATCAGAGTACTATGAGCGTTTCAGGGAGCTGGAAGCCAACTGCTATAATCATGGCCTGCCCCAAAATGTGCTGATAGAGAATTTCCTGAACAAGCTACAACCGATGGAAGTTAGATTGTTGAATGCATGCGCAGGCGGTGACATATGCAGGTATACAACCCACCGCACCGCCGCAATGACGCACCAGCACAGAATAACCAGCAACCGCGGCGCTCCTTAGAAGACATAGTGGTCAGTTAGCAGACACTGTGCGCAAGAATGATGAAAAGTATGACAAGAGGTTCGAGTCAATTGAGAAGCAGTTGTCGCAGATTGCTACCACGGTTTATGAGCTGAAAAAGAGCGATGGCAACCTACCTTCGCAAGTGATTCAAAACCCTAAGGGAGGAGTTAACGCCATAACACTGAGGACTAGGCGCACAGTTGGGACAGCTCCGACCGCGAAGGTGCCCGCGCAGCCACTTGCGCAACCTCCAGAGCCAACACAGCCAGATACGCAACCGGCCGCGCCAACTACAAACCAACAGGGAGTGGCGCCAGGTATGATACAATCAGGAGAAAAGAGTATCAATCATACTAACGCACCTGCACCTTTTCCTGTGCAGGCACCTTTAGCAAGGAAGGAGGCGGTAGACAAGGAGCTATATGAATTATTCAGTAAGGTGGAAATAAACATTCCCCTGATTGAGGCAGTTCGGCAGATCCCCAGATACGCAAAGTTCTTGAAGGAGCTGTGCACAAACAACAGGAGGAAAGGTGAGTGCGCACAAGTAATGCTTAACGCACATGCATCAGCAATTGTGCAACACAAGGTACCACCTAAATGTCGAGATCTAGGTATGTTCACCATACCGTGCACCTTAGGTAAGACCACGGTGAGCAACTGCATGATTGATCTCGGTGCATCTATAAATGTGTTTCTTTACTCCTTGTATGTGTCATTGCACCTTGGTCCACTAAAGCCTGCAGGTCTCACCATCCAATTAGTAGATCGGTCGTGCAAACAACCGACGAGCATGATAGAGGACGTTCTCGTCCAAGTGGGAGAGCTGGTGTTCCCAGCAGATTTCTACGTCTTGGAGATGGAAGGTGAGCCGAGCAAGGGAAGCGCGCAAATCTTACTAGGCAGACCATTTCTGATGACAGTGCGCACAAAGATAGACGTGTGGAAAGGCACGCTCTCAATGGAGGTAGATGGCAAGGAGATTCACTTTAACATTTTTAAGGGGATGCAGCATCCTCATGAGGACGCCACAGTGCACGCGTTAGATAGTATGGACGACTTGGTTGTGCATGCACAGTGTGCATGCGAAACAGGGGAGCCTGCGCCACTGACACAGACAGAGATGGAGGCACATGATGATGAGCTGAGCAGCACAGAACCAGTGCCCAGGCAGGTATATGATCTGGTTAATGTTTGCGCTACTAATAAAATCCTGCCTTCTATTGAACAGACACCCAAAGTTGAGCTGAAGCAATTGCCCGAGCACTTAAAGTACATCTTCCTGGGCAATGAGGACACCCTGCCTGTCATTATAAAGAAAGGATTAGAGGAGGAGCAGGAGGCGCGATTACACGAGGTGTTGTGCAAGAACCAGCGCGCTATAAAGTGGACATTAGCTGACCTGCGCGGAGTAAGCCGTGATGTGTGTATGCACAAAATTCTGCTGGAAAATGATGCCAAACCATCCAGGGAACCTCAGCGCAGACTGAATCCGATTATGATGGAGGTAGTGCAGAAGGAGATCCTGAAGCTGCTTGACGCTGGAGTAATATACCCGATCTCAGATAGTAAGTGGGTAAGTCCAGTGCACGTTGTTCCAAAGAAAGGAGGCATCACATTAAAGGAAAATGCGCGGGGCGAGCTAGTTTTGAAGCGCATACAGACTGGATGGCGCATGTGCATTGACTACAGGAAGCTAAACGCAGTCACGCACAAGGATCATTTCCCGCTACCGTTCATGGATCAGATGCTCGACCGTTTGGAAGGAAAACCGCACTTTTGCTAAACGCATATGTTCTGGGCGCTAAAGTCATTGTCTACACTGGCCATGCTGCTATCCGTTACCTGATGTCCAAGAAAGAGACTAAGCCGCGTTTGATGCGCTGGTTGCTGCTGCTCCAAGAGTTCGATTTAGAGATCAAGGATAAGAAGGGAACGGAAAACACTGTTGCTGATCACTTAAGCATGATAGTGAAGGAAGAGGAGCCAGGACAGATCACGGAGACATTCCCTGACGAGCACCTGATGGCGCTGAACGGTAAGGTACCATGGTATGCGCATATTGCAAATTACCTGGTCACAGGTTCGTTTACCCCTCATTTCACTAAAGCTCAATGCATGAGGTTAAGACATGAGTCTAAATATTACGTTTGGGACGATCCGTACATGCTTAGAATAGGCCCTGATCAGATCTTGAGGCGATGTGTGCCTGATCATGAGATGAGATCTGTTTTAAGGTTTTGTCATGCGCACGCGTGCGGAGGACACTTTGGTCCAAAGCGCACGAGCAAGAAAATCCTAGATTGCGGTTTTTACTGGCCGCACTTATTTCGTGACTCATGTAACCACTGCAGGGCTTGTGATAGGTGTCAGCGCACAGGAAATATATCAGCGCGCAACGAGATGCCACAAACACCTATACTGGTAGACGAAGTGTTCGACTTGTGAGGGATTGACTTCATGGGGCCGTTTCCTCCATCTTGTGGAAACGAGTACATACTAGTCGCGGTGGATTATGTCTCGAAGTGGGTCGAAGCTAAGGCCACGCGAAAGGATGACGGTAAAATGGTTGTTGAGTTTTTAAGAACTAACGTTTTCTGCAGGTACGGAGTGCCTAAGGCAATAATCAGCGACCAGGGGATGCACTTCTGCAATAGAATAGTGGCGCAGGTACTGAAGCATTATGGAGTGCGCCACAAGACGTCCACTGCATACCATCCTCAAACGAATGGCCAGGCCGAGGTTTCCAACAGAGAGATTAAGCGCATTCTGGAGAAAACCGTGAGACCTACGCGCAAAGACTGGAGCCAGCGGCTGGATGATGCACTTTGGGCATACAGGACTGCGCACAAGACACCGATTGGAACTTCACCATTTCGGTTGGTGTATGGAAAGGCGTGCCACCTACCGGTTGAGTTGGAACACAAGGCATACTGGGCATTGCGCACTTGCAATCTGAACCTCGATGAGGCTGGTAAGGAGCGCGCATTTGAATTAAGCGAGCTAGAGGAGCTGCACCTGGATGCATATGAGGGGCTGCGCGACTACAAAGCGCGCACGAAAGTATTTCACGATAAGTACATCCTAAGACGCACCTTCGAGCCAGGAGACCGGGTGCTTTTGTTCTCCTCGCGCTTAAAGCTGATGCCCGGGAAGCTGCGCAGCAAGTGGACGAGACCTTACACAGTCACAAAGTTTTTCCCATATGGAACTATCGAGTTAGAGAATTAGCGCAAGCATCGTTTTCAGGTTAATGGGCAAAGAGTCAATAAATACTTGGGAGAACCTTGCGAAGTTGATTTGGCGGAACCAAAAATAGAGGATGCGCGGGCTGCTGCGCCAGAGATACAACCAGATGCACCGGAGGGAGAACTAGGAGCTACTGATTAACCTCGTTACTTATGATGTGCCACATGATTTTGGCCACACTGACCACCTATCTGTTCCTTTGGGCAGGACTAAGGAAGACATAACACACACAGATGCACAGGAGCGCGCAGGAGCAAGTGTGGGGGTGGTCATGAGCGCGAACTTGAGCAAGTAATGAGGTACTGTCGAGCCAACGACGTTAAACAAAGGCACTTGTCGGGAGGTAACCCGATATTTTCCACGTTTTATTCTTTACCCGTTTTTTTTAGGATTTGAATTTTTAATTAGCTAGTTTAGTACTTGCATATTTTTTTGAGTCACGTAGCAATGCGCGGGTTAGCGCGCAGTTCAGTGCGCAGGACAGATGCGTCGGTCAGAGAGTATATAAGGGCAGAAACTTAGAAAATTCCAGACATTCTGCAATTTCGACCGTTAGAGCTTTTCACTGTTGCCAGCCAATCTTTATCGTCCGCCCACCGATTCCGGCGTTCTTTAGTGAGATTTGAAGAGCACGACATCACCAACGCACTAGGTAACCTCTCATTTTTTTATTTTAGTCGCTTTAGTGAGGGTTTGGTGAAAGAAGCCGACTGAGGACGTAACCTTAGAATCAAAATCGCACCTAGTTAGCCCGCTCCGTTTGGTGTTTTCATTGCTGGGTTTTGTTGACAAGAGTGAGGCGCCCATTTGGTAAAGATTTGAGGGTTTAATACGGAGTTCTGATTTTGGGGTACTTAGTGGAGCGTTGACTACAGTTGACCGCCGATTCTTGAGTCGATCATCGCAAAAATGAGGCCAGCAGAAAACCAGGACACCCCGGCGTCTTTCGCAAGGAAGTATGACGCCTTCTGGAGATTGGATATGTACGGCACCCCATGCATCAGCAGGGACTTCCTGCGCGAGGTGGGCTTAGAGGACTTGGTCACGGAGAAGCTCGCGCAGGCCGGCTGGGAGGCGCTGATGGACGTGGATAGCGCAGCCGACAAGGAGGACACTTGTGAGTTCCTGGCGTCCCTGCAGATCGCTGACTTAGAGATCCGTTACCGACACCGAGGGGTGTGGTACGTTGCATCGGCCAAGAGGCTGAAGCGCACCCTGCGCTGTGATAAAGTGCGGGAGCAGGACGTGGATACGCACACAAACCAGGAAGCATGGCACGAGATGGCGTCGGGCAAACCGTTTGCCGCTGGGCGCAGCAGAGGACGTGAGCTGCGCGACCTTTGGATGTACTATCTGTGGCGCATGGTCGCCTTGCGCAGTCATCGGGCGCTACAACGATGCACCAAAGGTCAGCCTGCTTGACATGGACGTGCTCAAGGGGTTGTATTATGGGAAGAAGGTGAGGTTTGTGTCGGATATGGTGGTGCACGGGGAGCGGCTCAGCACCAAGGGCCCGCTCACTTGCGGGGGTGTGATCACGCATTTGCTGTGTGGGCTGCACGGAGAGCCCGAGGTGCCCGAGCACACAGTTTTTCCAGCCGTCCCTCTTGACCGCGCACAGATGCTGCAGTACCGAGCAGTAACTGCTAAGGAAGATGGGTCACCGGAGTGGTGTTACCGTCTACAGGCTGCTAGGGCACCGAGGCGCGCAGCAATCAGAGGAGCGCCCGCAGAGAGTAGTGCGCAGCAAGAAGAAGCTGCTGATGATGAGGAGATGGAGAATGTGGAGGCACCAGTCGCGCAGCCAGCTAGGCGCATGAGGACGCGCGCGCGGGCGAGTGGGCCGCCAGGGGAAGTTGTGACCATTGACATCAAAGATTCTCCCCCGCGCGCACAGGCGAAGCGGCGCAGACTGCATGCTGAGGAGGCGCCAGCAGAGCAGCACATGATGTTTAACGTCATGCGCGTGCTGAAGTACTTGGCGCCCGAGGGGGCCGATTTAAGCATCAGTCCACCGTCTGGGTGGAAATTTGGAGACCCCATTCCCCCTCTTCTCAGTCTGCACAGGCCACCTCCAGGGTCACTGACCGCGCGTCGTTGTACGCGTCAAATTAATCCTTTCTTCACCACTTAGTATAGCGGCTAAGTCAAGGTCGATCCCACAAGGTGCGTGCAGACTCGTTCAGCTAGTAACCTACAACTTACGAGAATTGGGTTGTGAGTGATTGGGCTGCGCAGGTGCGCGAATGAACAATAGTGAAAGCAGATTTTACACTAGACGTGCGCAGACAGTAGAGATAAGTACTATGACTATGAAAAGTATCGGTAAAGACAATCCTCTATGAATATATTCCTTATCATCGACTCTAAACGTCTATAGTTCGATTTTACTGAAGTTAGTGTCCAATCAAGGCTTCCTAACATGTGCGCATGTTCCGATCAAAGTCCATGAGCTATTAATTCTTGAAACTAGTCTAAGCAGCTACGAATCCTATCACAGTAGCAGCTAATTATCCTAGCGCGTTACTCCTAGTTGTCACCGTCAAGCTACCAACTAGTTTAACATATAACAACAAGTAGTAAGAGTAAGATTGCGGTTCAAGGCTTCCCCTACTCATACAACTAGCTGTCAACTGTGTGCACAGAATTAATACAAGCAAACAAACTATGCATTAAGCACAAGTGTCAAAGGAAATACTTCATAAAATCATGCCCAACCGATATAAAGTGTTTAGCTAGACATGCTAGTGATAAACATCATAGATATAGTAAATAAAAGCTAAAGTGTCCAAGGAAACAGTAACAAGCAGGTGC
This sequence comes from Umbilicus rupestris, assembly GCA_963678935.1. Taxonomy (NCBI): domain Eukaryota; kingdom Viridiplantae; phylum Streptophyta; class Magnoliopsida; order Saxifragales; family Crassulaceae; genus Umbilicus; species Umbilicus rupestris. The sequence goes on along the minus strand of OY787611.1, from coordinate 10,506,110 downwards.
GTGCAGGTTGCTGTGTCTCGGTTTGCGCAGTCGGTTGGCGCAGGTCCTCGGCGACAGCTCGTGTGTTTTTCAGTTCTAGCTCTCTCTCGTGTATCTCTCTCAAACCCTAGCCTTCCTCTCTTTATGTACTGCTTGTGAGGCCCGAGGAATGCTCAGATTTGGCCCGTGACAATCTTGGCAACTTCCAAATCCTAGGAGATTTTGTAGGGATATGGTGTTCAAGATTTGGAAATACCGCTATCCTGCGCATGGCTCACTGCGCACGTTGGTTCGCGCAGTTGGTTTGCGCACCGCAGTCTGAATCTGCCACCTCCTATCCTGTTTGCGCTGCTAGCTCCGCAGGCTGTGTGTTGCGCTCCTTAAACCCTCAATGCGCACCCCAGTCACAGACCCACTGCAAATGCCATCAGAGCCCCCTCCACAACCCTTTGCACAGATGATCAGATCGCCCTCTGAGGTCACCCCCATCAAAGAGTTAAGTTCAGATTCGATTTGGGAAACTGATTCGGAGGAGGAGCCTGCAAACCAGCCCGCAGCAGTTTCAGTTGCGCCACCATCCTCCAGATCTGAGTATGAGACAGAGTCTGTGGACGAGGAGGCACAAGGGTCTGCGCAGGACTCCACCTCAGAGGATTTCTAGGAGTACACAGGGCTAGGCGCAAATAATTTCGGGTTGTCCTTTTGCTTTTTGAAAACTATCACTGGATGTTCTGTTCCTATTTTGTGTTGGATATTTTCTGAAGTCTGACCTTATTTCAATTGCTGCATTGACTATGTTTTTTATTTTCATGATGCATTTTACTTTTAGTTCTTAGTTGTCCTAGTAGCATGCATGAGTGCGCTCTCCGTTGCGCTTGAGCTTCAGTCGTGGGGACACGTCTTTATTTCATTGTGGGGGGGGGGGGGGGGGGGGGGGGGGCGTTACATTTACATTTCATATTTAAACATTGTAGTTTAGCTTAGTTATATAGTTAGAGGAAATAGTGTAGGAAAGTGGGCGCGGGTGTAAACGCGTGCGCTGTCCTGCGCAAGTAGACCAAGGAGGGAGAGCGGGGCGTTGTTCCATAGCTGCTATCCGAAGGCCGAGACTGGAACCGTTCTGGGAATATAAGAAAAGTGGACGAAGCCGTATAAAGGAAAAAAACCAGTTGACGATATACGCAAGGAAAAGAAACCAGCATGCGCACACAACTCCATATTAGCGCTGGTGCAAGTCCAAAAGTAAAGAAAATCGTCAAGGACGAAAGGCTTGAGTTCCCAAAAAGCGCGCGAATGAATCCCGCACCTGAAGAAACCTGTTCGATTATCCATGTACCAGAAATCGGAGTAGAGACAGACAACCAGGAGCCTATGGAGAGCTATCTCAGAATCATCCGAATTAAATTGTATTCTGGCTGAGAGGTAACAAATTTCGAAATTATTATATTAGAATTGTTAAGGGTTTGTGCGCGTAGGTGATAGAGCAACACAGGGTGAACCACTGTGCAAATCGCGCATGAGTGTAAGGCTGTGCGCTAGATAGACTTCAGAGAGGTAATTGTATCTGTGCTTCAGTACTTGTTCGGGACGAACAAGGGCAAGTGTGGGGGATTTGATAGAGCCTAGTTATAGATTGCTAGCTAAGACGAGTCTGCACGCTCCTTGTTGGATCGACCCTGACTTAGCCGCTGTACTAAGTGGAGAAGGAAGGATTAATTTGACGCGTACAACGACGCGCGATCAGTTGTCTTGGATGAGAAATCGGAGAAGGAGAAGGATACAGCTGCTGAACTTGATGTAGAAGAAGTTGAACCCACACCGGTTGAGAGAGATGTAGCTGTCGAGGTACCGGTATATACGCCTAAAGTGCCATTTCCACAGAGGATAGCTAAGAGCAACAAGGAAGCTTTTCAAGAGGTTCTCGGATATGCTAAAAAAGCTTCAGGTAACGCTACCCTTCACGGAGGTAATCTCTCAAGTCTCTACTTACGCAAATTTTTTAAAAGATATCATTTCTCAAAAGCGTAGGATTGATGAGCATGAAACCGTTGCATTGAATGAGATATGTAGTGTCGTAGTTCAAAATGCATTACCTAAGAAGTTAGGAGATCCGGGTAGTTTTGCCATCCCTATCAATATTGGTAATGTTATCATCGAGCCTGCATTATGTGATCTAGGAGCTAGCATTTCTCTTATGCCTTATTCGCTTTGCAAAAAGCTAGATCTTGGTGAACTTACTCCTACATCTATTTGTTTGAGATTGGCGGACCGTTCTTCAAGATTTTCTAAAGGAATTCTTGAAGACGTTCCCATTAGGGTAGGGAATTTCTATATTCCCGTTGACTTTGTTGTTTTAGAGATGGAGGAGGATAAGGAAGTACCGATCATTTTAGGTAGACCATTTCTAGCTACCGCCGGAGCCGTGATTGATGTTAGGCATGGCTCACTTGTGCTGCATATTGGTGATGAAGAGATTGCATTTAGTTTAGAAACTCATGCAAGACACCATGCTCATGATTTGATTGCAATCGTATTAGCTCATGTGATTTGATAGATCATTGTGTTTTATCTTCATCTAACCCTTTGAGTTTTGAAGATACTAATGAGCATAGCATGAGGGCTATTGATTTGGAAGAAGGCAGCACGAATGAGGATAAGGGGAGGAAAATCTCGAAGATTGTCCACGAAGGTAAGGAGTTTTGCAAGGTAGAGCTCAAAGCTCTACCGGCAAGCCTAAGGTATGAATTCCTTGATGAAAATTCAGCATATCCGGTGATTGTGAATTCTGCTTTGAATGGGGATGAGACTTCTAGGTTGTTGCATGTTCTTAGGAAGTATAAGAAAGCTTTGGGCTATTCAATTGATGATCTTACCGGTATTAGTCCTAGTATTTGCATGCATAGGATTTTAGAAGATGAGGCTAGATCATCCAAGGACCATCAACGTAGGTTGAATCCCAATTCGAGTGAGGTAGTGAAAAAGGAGATTATGAAATTGTTGGATGCTGGCATTATCTTTTCTATTTCTGATTCAAATTGGGTTAGCCCAATTCATGTTGTCCCGAAGAAGGGAGGATTTACTGTTGTGGCTAATGAACGAAATGAATTGATACGTACACGAACCATTACTGGTTGGCGTATGTGTATCGACTATCGTATGTTGAATAAAGCCACAAAGAAAGATCACTTCCCTCTTCCGTTTATTGATCAAATGCTAGAGAGATTAGCCCATCATAGCTTCTTCTGTTATCTTGATGGATATATTGGATTTTTCCAGATACCCACTCACCCACAAGATCAGGAGAAGACGACGTTTACTTGTCCTTATGGGACTTTAGCTTATAGGCGAATGCCATTTGGACTTTGTAACGCTCCTGTAACTTTTCAAAGATGCATGATGGCAATCTTCTCTGATCTTATAGTAACGGAGATGGACGACTTCTCAATATACGGGTCTTCTTTTGACCATTGCCTTCTGAACCTTTCCCATGTTCTTGAGAGATGTATTGAAACGGATTTAGTGTTTAACTGGGAAAAATGTCATTTTATGGTGCAAGAGGGTATAGTCTTGGGATATCTAGTTTCTAACCGAGGAATAGAAGTAGATCCAGCTAAGATAGAGGTCATAGCCAAACTTCCGCCTCCTAGGGATGTTAAGGGGATTAGGAGTTTTCTAGGTCATGCTGGGTTTTATAGGCGTTTCATTAAGGACTTTTCAAAGATAGCTAGACCACTCACTAATCTCCTATGCCATGATGTTGATTTCCATTTTGATGATGCTTGTTTTGATGCCTACACTAGGCTTAAGGATGCCTTGACCTCTGCCCCTATTATTCAGCCTCCCAATTGGGAACTCCCTTCTGAACTTATGTGTGATGCAAGTGAAAATGCAGTGGGTGCCGTATTAGGGCAACGTGTTGATAAGAAGCTACATGCTATTTAATATGCTAGTAAAGTCCTTGACCAAACCAAGGCCAAATACACCACCACGGAAAAAGAAATGCTTGCCATTGTGTTTGCCTTCGAAAAATTCAGACAATACCTTGTAGGATCGCATATCATAGCATAGTGTATACCGATCATGCTGCCATTAAGTGCCTCATAGCTAAGAAAGATTCTAAGCCTAGATTGATTAGGTGGGTACTCTTACTCCAAGAGTTTGATATTCTCATTAAGGATAAGAAAGGGGTAGAGAACCTGGTAGCTGACCATCTCTCTAGGTTAGAGGAAGATCCCCAAGCTAGAGTGGCTGCAACTCCCATAGATGATTCGTTCGTAGGAGAGAGCTTAATGGGAGTGGAGCTGCAAGCAGCTCCTTGGTATGCAGATTATGTGAATTATTTGGTTTATGGTCTACTTCCTACTGATCTTAGTCATCACAAGAAAAAGAGGTTTCTTCATGATGTGAAAAGGTATTACTGGGATGAGCCTTATCTTTACAAGCTTTGTGCAGATGAAATTTATCGGACTTGTGTGGCTGAGGAGGATATGATGAGCATTCTTGCTCAATGTCATGATTCTCCCTATTCAAGAGGTAGAGATTTTGATGTTTGGGGGATAGATTTTATGGGTCCCTGATCCGCGCGTCATTGTGCGCGTCAAATATAATCCTTCCTCCTCCACTCAGTACAGCGGTTAAGTAAGGGTCGATCTCCACAGGGAGCAAGTAGTTCAGTTTTAGCCAGTATCCTACACTTACGAAGATTGGGGGGTGAGTGGTTGGTTTGCGCAGTGCGCGAGTAACAGTTGTGAAACGCAGAGAATTGCACTAGACGTGCGCGGGCAGTAGAGATTAGATACTATGACTATGAGAAGTATTGGGCAGACAATCCTCTATGAATGCATTCCTTATCACTGACTCTAATATGTCTATAGCTTGATTTCACTTGGGTTAGTGTCCGGTCAAGGCTTCCTAACACGTGTGCATGTTCCGTTCAAAGTTCATGTGCTATTAATCTCTAGAACTAGACTAAAACAATTACAAATCCGTTCAAAGTAGCAACTGATCACCCTAGCTCGTTACTCCTAGTTGTCACCGTCAAGCTATCAACTAGTTTAACATATGACGAGCAAGCGACAAGAGTAAGATTGCGGTTCAAGGCTTCCCCTACTCATGCAACTAGCTGTCTCCGTATGCGCAGAGTTCAATACAAGCAAGCAAACTATGCATTACGCGCAAGTCTCAAAGGAAATACATCATAGATTCATGCCCAACCAATACTTAAGCGTTTAGCTAGACATGCTAGTGATAAACATCATAGAATAGTAAATAATGACTAATGTGTCTGAGAAACAAGTAGCAAACAGTGCGTGCAGAATGTCTCTCGGCTGGCGCAGTCGGCTGGCGCAAATCCTCTCAACAAGTCCGTGTGTTTTCCAGTTCTGCCGCGCAGTGCCTCTTGGTGATCTCTGATGCGTCTCCAAAAAGTCTCTTTTTCATCCCCGTGTTGCCCTAGCCTTCCTCTTGTTTATATACTGCTTGGGAAGCTCACTTTTGGCAACTTCCAAATCTGGTCACGTCAAGATTAGGCAGTACTGGACTCTGCGCCTGGCGCACGGCATCGGCTAGCGCATGGGCTAGCGCACCTCTGCTGACTCTCGCCAACTTCTCTCCTGTTTGTGCTGCTAGCTCCGAAGGCGGATCTTTCACTCCTAGAATGCTGCCTGTTAGCGCGTATCCGACTCAAGGACTCGTTTTGCCCTGTAATACAAAAATACTAGAAACGAGTAATCTTGCTCATAAAATATTGCAAACAAGCATAGGGTTATGATCTAAATAATGCGTATAAATAGCCTCTATCAAACCCCCCACACTTGCCCCTTGTTCGTCCCGAACAAGCATTGAAGCGCGGATACAATTACCTCTTCTGGAGTCTAGCGCACAGTCTTGCACTCTGATGCGAATGCACAATTGCTCAACTCGCACTGCTCTATCACCTGCGCACAACTGCACTCAACAGTTCTAATATAATAATTTCGAAATTCATTACCTCTCAGCCGGGATGAAGATTTTTGGATGGCTGGGAGATAGCTCTTCTTAGGCTCCAGGCTGCCAGCTCCTACTCCGAAGATAGGTATATGGTGGATAACGCAGCTTCTTCCAGTGCGTGATTCGTCCGCGCACTTCCTGGGAACCTGAGCTTTCTGATGATTTCCTTATGGTCTTTGCGCATGTTGATGCTTGTGCGCATGCTGATTCTTTTGTAGCGCGTATCATCTGCTGGTATCTTTTCTTTTGTACAGCTTTCTCTTTAATTTCTTACTTTCCCAGAGCAGTTCCAGTCTCAGCCTTCGGATAGCAGCTATGGAACTCGCCCCGCTCTCTCTCCTTTGGTCTGTCTGCGCAGGTCAGCGCACGCGTTTACATCCGCGCCTGCCTTCCTTAGCTCGATTTCCAGAGAGAAGGTGGTCTGTTTTCCCACCTCGCCACGCTATGGGTATTTTGCCTTTGGCATCTGCGTGACTAAGCGCGCTCTTTTGTCCCGAAGGCTGCGAAGCACCGGCCTCCACTAACGCTCTCGACCATATACCTTGCCTTCGAAGCAAAAGCGACTAACCGCCTCTCTGGAGCATTTCTGCCAACTCCACATCCCCTGCATATCCCAACTAACAGGAGCAAAAAAACGAAAAAATTATATTAAAACAGTAGATAGCAGCGCACGCAATATGGATAGCGCAAAACAAGCTGGAGCGCATGCGCATCCTGCACTCTAGCGCACTGCTGCTATTATTCTCTTTAACTTAAACTAAGCTACACTAAAATGCTCAAAAACGTGAAAAGTGAATGTAACGCCCCCCCCCCCCCCCCCCACACACTTGAACAGAGACGTGTCCCCACGACTCAAGCGCAAGCGCATGGAGAGCGCACACATGCATGCAATGCAAAAATAAAGAACATAAGAACAAAAACAAATAGTCACACAGCATAAACTATAGCACAGGGTCACAAAATATGCGGCACAAATATTCAGCACATAATATCCAATAAGACGCAGCAAAATAAAAGACACCACCCTAAAGAAAACTAATGTTGCTGCCCCTCGGCCTTAGAAGTCCTCCGAGCTAGACGCAGCTGCTGATCCAAGCGCCTCATCCTCTGAAGAATCCGTCACGTATTCGGTGATAGAGGCTGGTGGCACTATGGTGAGGGGGTCAGGCTGCGCTACGAGGTCGTCCTCGGAAAGTGAATCTCAAATGGAATCGGAGTCTATGCTGGGATAGGCTATGGGGGACTCCGGAACAGAAGGCCGGGCAGGGGAAACTGCTGGTGGTGGTATCGGTTATGGTTCAGGGGTGGATGGACTGGGGCTGCTGAGGCTTCCGGGGCTTGGGTAGGAGGGCTGGCTGGCTTGCTAGGGGGACCTGGAGGTGGATGGTGCAGGCTGTGGAGAGGGGGAATAGGGTCTCCAAATCTCCACCCTGATGGTGGGCTCATGTTCAAATCCGCCCCCTCGGGCGCCAAGTCTTCAAGCACGCGCATGACGTTGAACATCATGCGCTGCTCCTCTGATGCATCTTCGGGCGCCTTCTCCTCTGGCTCAGTCCTCGGGCACGCGGGGGAGAATCCTCTATGGAAATGGTAACTGGCTCCCCTTGCGGTGCCCTCGCCCTCCTCTGCGCTCCAGTCTGCGCGCGGGTCCTCGCGCGCCTGACTGGAGGCGCCATTGGCTCTGAGGCCTCCTCCAACTCCTCTTCTGCGGCAGCTGCTGCTGCGCCCTGCGCACTGCTTTCTGCTCTAGGCCACGGTGTTCTGGCCGGCTGCAGGCGGTAGCACCACTCTAGTGTGCCATCTTCCCGTACAGCTACCGCCCTTATTTGCAGCATGTGGGCGCAATCGAGAGGGACAGCCGGCACCAAAGTGTGCTCTGGCACCTCGAGCTCTCCATGTAATGCCCGCAGCAGGTGCGTTATGACTCCTCCGCAAGTCAGCGGCTCCTTCATGCTGACGCGGCTCCAGTGGTGCACCATGTTCAGGATAAATAGCACCTTCCGCCCATAGTACAGCCCCTTCAAAATGTCCAAATCCAGGAGGCTGATCTTCGGTGCGCCGTTGAAACGGCCAATGACTGCATAGGCGACCATGCGCCACAAGTTGAACAGCCACGGGTCACGCAGCTCTCGGCCCCTGCTGCGCCCCGCGGCAAATGCTGGCCTCCTGGTTAGTGTGCGTGTCTAAGTCCTCGCCACGCACCTTGGCGCACCCGAACGCGCGCCTCAGCCTCCTTGCCGAGGCTATGAACCAAACACCCCTATGTCTGTACCTGATCTCCTTGTCTCCTGCCTCCAGAGACGCTAAAAACTCGCACGTGTCCTCTTGGTCAGATGCGCTGTTGAGTTCCAACAGCGCTTCCCAGCCTGCGAGCGCCAGCCTCTGCGCTACAAGGTCTTCTAGTCCAACCTCGCGCAGGAACTCTCGGCTGATGTACGGGGTCCCGTACATTTCCAGGCTTATAAACGCCGCATACTTACTGGCGAACGCAGCTGGGGTCTCCTGGTCTGTGGCGGGTCTTATGATGCGCTAGGGCTGCGGTCAACTGTGGTCAACACCCTCAACAACTTCAAAAATCCAAACTGCACAGAAATCCCTGAAACTCTCACCGAAGGAGCGCCTACTGCTTGCCTACACAACGCACTAAGCAATACTCCAATCTGCGCACTCTACCCCGGTGCGATTTCAAAACCCTAGAAAACTTCTCCTCCGCACAAACCCTAGCGGAAGCTGCTCAAATCGGGGGGAGAGGTTACCTGGGTGTAGTGCGGCTGTGTGGTCCTCGAATCACTCTAAACGGACGCTGGGTTGGGCGCTGATCGACGGGAAGAGGTCTGAAGGCGGGAGCTCGTGTGCAACGGTCGAGTGAAAAGTGCTGGATTTTTTCTAAGTCCTGCCTTATATACCCCCCTGGCTAGCGCATCCGACCTGCGCATTGCTAGGCGCACGGTCCTGCGCACTACTACGTGACTAAAAAACTACCAAGTCCTATACTAGCTAAAAAACTCAAAAAAAACAAAACAAGCAGAAAATAAAATATGCGAAAATAAAACGTGTCGGGTTACCTCCCCGCAAGTGCCTTTGTTTAACGTCGTTGGCTCGACTGTACCTCATTACGTGCCAAAACGTGTGTCTGCAACCTCCCCCACTCTTGCTCCTGAGTGTTCCTGCGCCAGTGTGTGTGTTGCGATCTCATTGGTCCTGCGCAAAGGGTAAGTGATAGAGCCTAGTTATACACATTATTTAGGTCATAACCCTATGCTTGTTTGCAATATTTCATGAGCAAGATTACTCGTTTCCAATGTTTTTGTATATCAGGTCAGAACGAGTCCTTGAGTCGGATACGCGCTAACAGGCAGCGTTCTAGGAGTGAAAGATCAGCCTGCGGAGCTAGCGGCGCAAACAGAAGAAGAAATGGCGAAAGACAGCAGAGGTGCGCTACCCGATTGCGCCAACCAATGCCGTGCGCCAGGCGCAAAGTCCCAGTGACCAGATTTGGAAGTTGCCGAAAAATGAACCTCCTATATAAAGGAAGTAAGTCTAGGGTTTCAGGGAGTTCGAAAAGACTGTTGTTCCAGAGGCACCAGAGGACGCAAGGAGGCACTGTGCGGCAGAACTGGAAAAACACACGGACTTATTGAGGAGATTTGCGCCAGCCGACTGCGCCAGCCGAGAGAAGACACTGCACGCACTGTTTGCTACCGTTTTCTTGGATTCAGTAGTTATTACTTACTATTTTATGATGTTTACCACTAGCATGTCTAGCTAAACACTTAGTGTTGGTCGGGCATGAACCTATGATGTATTGCCTTTGAGACTTGAGCTTAATGCATAGTTTATTTACTTGTATTAATTCTGTGCGTACTGAGACAGTTAGTTGCATGAGTAGGGGAAGCCTTGAACCGCAATCTTACTTGTGTCGCTTGCTTGTCACCTGTTAAACTAGTTGCATGCGTAGGGGAAGCCTTGAACCGCAAACTTACCGTGACAATTAGGAGTAACGAGTTAGGGTAGGCAGTTGCTACTGTGACAGGATTCGCAGCTGTTTAGTCTAGTTCTAGGATTAATAGCACATGAACTTTGAACGGAACATGCGCACGTGTTAGGAAGCCTTTACCGGACACTAACCCAAGTAAACCACAAGCTATAGATGTTTAGAGTCGATGATAAGGAATGCATTCATAGAGGATTGTCTGCCCAATACTTCTCATAAAGATAGTACTTCATCTCTACTGCTTGCGCACGTCTAGTGCAATTTCCTGCGTTACGATATTCACTGCTACTCGCGCATCGCGCAAAACCCCCAATCACTCACGCAACCCCCGTTTTCTTAAGTGTAGGTTACTGGCTAAGACTCACTGCTTGCTCCCTGTGGAGATCGACCCTTACTTAACCGCTGTACTAGTGGGAGAGGAAGGATTATATTTGACGCGCACAACGACGCGCGATCAAATTTTGGCGCCGTTGCCGGGGAGCAACACAGCTAAGTTTTAGCTAGCTTACATTTCTCATTTTAGTAACTAGTTATTTCATTTTGTTTTGTTTTCTCGTTGTTGTTTCTGACAGCGCACAATCACATCCGCCTGCGCAACCTTGAAACAGTTGCGCTACGCAGATTCTAGTTGCGCACTGACAGACGCAACAACTTCGTTGCCATTTAATTCGTTTCTTGAGTTTGGATCAGGACATGGAGGATAACAGTGTTGTTGGAGATAACCTGGGAGACAGAACCCCAGAGGAAGCAAGGGCACATAACCGCGCAGCCCTATTCAGAGAGGAAGTGCAGCGTGAGGTCGACGCACGGATGGCCGCTGAACCATACATTGCGCCACCCGTTCGTCCAGTCGCGAGGCGCAGGACAGTGCGCGAGATGTCGGCCCCTATCACTGTTAACCAGCCATGGTGCATCGTGCTTCCACCAGGCGGTCACTTCGAGCTAAGGAGCTCACTCATCCATCACATGCCCAAGTTCCACGGGATGAACAATGAAAATCCAGTCAAGCATGTGCGAGAGTTCCTGGTCATTTGCGAAAACATGAAGACCGAAGGGGAAAGCGATGAAGCGCTAAAAATGAAGGCATTTCCATTCTCACTAAGTGATACAGCTAGACACTGGCTAATGAATTTACCTGCAGGATCTATTCACACATGGGAACAGCTGCAGAAGAAGTTCTTAGACAAATTTTATCCAGCAGCGAAGATTGCGCTGCTCAGAAGGGAATTGGCCGCGCCAAGGCAGAGCGCAGGGGAGTCTCTGTCAGAATACTACGAGCGTTTCAGGGAGCTGGAAGCCAACTGCTACAATCACGGGCTTCCTCAGAATGTGCTGATAGAGAACTTTCTGAATGGACTGCTGCCCATGGAGCTGCGACTACTGAATGCATGCGCAGGAGGGGACATTTGCAACATGTACCCGGAGGATGCATGGCAGCTGATAGAAGATTCTGCTGGGCAGGTAAGACATCAATTGACACTTGAAAGTAGTCGTAATCGTTCTGTGCATCAGGTAGAGGCAAGCGCTGAGATCCAAGAAATGAAGGCCATGCTACAGAAGCTGATGAGTGCGCAGAGCGCACAACCAGTTGCGCCAAAGGTATGTGAATTCTGCAGGTCCACTGAGCACAAGACAGACGAATGCCCAACACTTTTTGAAGAAACTGGAGACGTAAATGCCCTTGGAGGATGGGACAACAGAGGACCGCAGAGGCAGAATCAGCCGCGCTTTGGGCTTGCTGCAAATGGATTCAGATGGAGAGAAGAGAACAATTTCCAGAGGCAGCCCACTGATCAGCGCGTGCCACAGCAGACGCAACAAGCTGCACCCTACAATCCACCGCATCGCCGCACAGACGCACCAGCGCAGAACAATCAGCAACCAAAGCGATCCTTGGAAGATATCATGGGGCAGCTAGCAGACACAGTGCGCAAGAATGACGAAAAATATGACAAGAGGTTCGAATCCATAGAGAAGCATCTATCACAAATTGCAACCACGGTGTATGAGCTGAAAAAGAGCGATGGCAACCTGCCTTCGCAAGTGATTCAGAACCCTAAAGGAGGAGTTAATGCAGTAACACTGAGGACTGGGCGCACAGTGGGAACAGAGCAGACCGCGCAGGCGCCCGTGCAGCCAGTTGCGCAAGTCCCAGATCCAGCAGCTCAGAGTGCGCAACCAGAGCCAGAGGCGCAATCAGAAGCGCCAACCACGAACCAGCAGGGCAAAGCGCCAGGTATGTCTCACTCGATAAACAAGGACAAAAATTGTACTAACATACCTGCTCCTTTCCCTGTGCAGGCACCACTGGCGAGAAAGGAAGCACTGGACAAGGAACTATATGAGCTGTTCAGCAAGGTGGAAATCAACATACCTCTCATAGAAGCTATTCGACAGATTCCCAGGTATGCGAAGTTTTTAAAAGAGCTGTGCACAAATAAAAGAAGGACAGGCGAATGCGCACAGGTAATGCTAAATGCGCAGGCCTCAGCAATCGTGCAACAAAAGGTACCACCTAAGTGCCGAGATCCAGGTACATTCACTATCCCTTGCACCTTAGGTAAAACCACGGTAAGCAACTGCATGATCGATTTAGGCGCATCAATCAATTTATTACCATATTCTCTCTATGCGACCTTGCGCCTTGGACCACTAAAACCTGCAGGTCTCACAATTCAGCTAGCAGATAGATCGTGCAAACAACCTGCAGGCATGATAGAAGATGTCCTAGTTCGAGTAGGAGAGCTGGTGAATCAAGCGCCAGCGGTGCGCAGATCCTCTTAGGCAGACCGTTTCTGATGACTGCGCGCACGAAGATAGACGTGTGGAGGGGCACGCTCTCCATGGAGGTAGATGGCGAAGAAATCCATTTCAACATCTTCGAAGGGATGCAGCACCCACATGAGGACGCTACTGTGCACGCAATGGACAGCTTTGACGATTTAGTCACAGAAGCGCAGTGTGCGAGCGCAACCATAGGACCAGAGCTACTGACACAGGCAGAGCTGGAGGAGCAAGAGGAGGAGCTAAGCAGTGCTGAACCAGCACCCACACAGGTACTTGATATAGTTCATATTTGCACCGCTAACAAAATTTTGCCCTCTATTGAACAGGCACCCAAGATCGAACTGAAGCAACTCCCGGAGCACCTCAAGTACATTTTCTTGGGAGATGAGGACACCCTGCCAGTGATCATCAAGAAGGGATTGGAAAAAGAGCAGGAGGCGCGTTTACAACAGGTGCTGCGCAGGAACCAGCGCGCTATTGGATGGACTCTTGCTGATCTGCGCGGAGTGAGCCCAGACGTGTGCATGCACCGAATTCTGTTGGAAGATGGTGCCAAACCATCCAGGGAGGCTCAGCGCAGGTTAAACCCAAATATGATGGAGGTAGTGCAAAAGGAAGTCCTGAAGTTGCTTGACGCAGGGGTCATTTACCCAATCTCAGACAGCAAATGGGTCAGCCCGGTGCACGTTGTGCCAAAGAAAGGAGGAATCACGGTGGAGGAGAATGCGCAGGGCGAGCTAGTTCCCAAGCGCATACAAACTGGCTGGCGCATGTGCATCGACTACAGGAAGCTGAACGCTGGATCGCTTGGCAGGTAAGCCTTACTTTTGTTTTTTGGACGGATATTCAGGTTACAATCAGATACCCATAGCTGCAGAGGATCAAGAGAAGACCACGTTCACATGCCCCTTCGGAACATTTGCGTTTCGGCGTATGTCTTTTGGGCTGTGCAACGCGCCAGGTACGTTCCAACGCCTCGTCATGAGCATTTTCTCTGATATGATTGGTATATGCATAGAAGTGTTCATGGATGATTTCACTGTATATGGGAGTACCTTTGATGCATGCTTAACACATCTAGATAAAGTCTTAGCGCGCTGCATCTCTAAGAACTTAGTGCTAAATTACGAAAAATGTCATTTCATGGTAACGCACGGAGTAGTACTAGGTCATATCATTTCAGAGGAGGGTATTAAGGTAGACAAAGCTAAGATAGATATTATTTCTAATCTGCCTTATGCCACCAACGTGCGCGACGTGAAATCGTTCTTAGGGCATGCTGGGTTTTACAGGCGTTTTATTAAGGATTTCTCTAAAATTTGCATACCCCTGTCTAACCTGTTGCAAAAAGACGTGTGCTTCGATTTTACTGATGAGTGCAGGGCGGCGTTCGATAAGCTGAAAGAAGCGCTGACCAGTGCGCCAGTGATGCGCGCACCAGACTGGAACCTGCCATTCGAGCTGATGTGTGACGCAAGTGACTACGCAGTAGGAGCAGTCTTGGGGTAGCGCGAGGACAAGAAGCCGCATGCCATCTACTATGCATCGTGCACACTGGACTCCGCGCAGAAGAACTACACCACCACAGAGAAGGAGCTTCTGGCAATTGTATTTGCGCTGGAGAAGTTCCGAGCATATGTTCTAGGCGCCAGAGTCATCATCTACACGGACCACGCAGCTATCCGCTACCTCATGTCCAAGAAAGAGACCAAGCCGCGCCTGATGCGCTGGGTACTTCTGCTTCAGGAATTCGACTTAGAGATCAAAGATAAGAAGGGCACAGAAAATACCGTTGCTGATCACCTGAGCAGGATCGTAAAGGATGAGGAGCCAGGGCAGATCAAGGAGACATTCCCTGACGAGCATCTGATGGCGCTAACAGGTAAGGTACCATGGTATGCGCATATCGCAAATTACCTGGTCACAGGTGCGTTCCCTCCTCATTTCAATAAAACTCAGTGCATGCGATTGAAACATGAGTCCAAGCATTATCTTTGGGATGATCCTTACATGCTTAGAATAGGTCCAGATCGGATATTAAGACGTTGCGTGCCTGACCATGAGATTAACTCTGTGTTGATGTTTTGTCATGCGCACGCCTGTGGAGGACATTTCGGTCCCAAGCGCACGAGCAGGAAGATCTTGGACTGCGGATTCTACTGGCCGCACCTATTCAGAGATGCCTATGACCACTGCAGGAAGTGTGACAGGTGCCAGCGCACTGGAGGAATCTCCGCGCGCAACGAGATGCCGCAGACCCCGATTCTGGTGGATGAAGTGTTCGATGTTTGGGGAATCGACTTCATGGGTCCATTTCCCCCATCTGCCGGCTACGAGTACATACTGGTGGCCGTGGATTACGTATCCAAATGGGTCGAAGCTAAGGCCACACGCAAGGATGATGGTAAGACTGTCGCTGATTTTCTCAGAACTAACATATTTTGCAGGTACGGAGTGCCTAAGGCAGTTATCAGCGACCAGGGGACGCACTTCTGCAACAGGGTTGTGGCGCAAGTTTTCAAGCACTATGGGGTGCGCCACAAGACGTCCACCGCTTACCATCCGCAGACAAATGGACAGGCCGAAGTTTCTAACAGAGAGATCAAGCGCATCTTGGAAAAGACTGTGAGGCCGTCGCGCAAGGATTGGAGCCAGCGCCTGGATGATGCGCTATGGGCATACCGCACTGCACACAAGACGCCCATTGGAACCTCACCATTCCGGCTGGTCTATGGGAAGGCATGCCACCTGCCAGTAGAGCTCGAGCACAAGGCATATTGGGCCTTACGTATTTGTAACTTGAACTTGGATGAGGCAGGAAAGGAACGTGCGTTTGAGCTGAGCGAACTCGAAGAGCTGCGCCTAGACGCCTATGAGGGACTGCGCGATTACAAAGCGCGCACCAAGGCGTTTCATGACAGGCATATCCTCCGGCGCACATTTGAACCAGGAGACCAGGTACTGTTATTTTCATCGCGCCTGAAGCTCATGCCTGGGAAGTTGCGCAGCAAGTGGACGGGACCATACACCGTCACCAAGGTTTTCCCCTACGGCACAATTGAATTAGAAGACGGGCACCAGCATCGTTTTCAGGTTAACGGGCAGAGAGTCAAACGGTACTTGGGCGAACCTTGGGATGGCGCAACACGCAATATTGACTTGGCCGAGCCAGAGATAGTGGACGCGCAAGCTGCTGCGCCAGACGCACCACCAGATGTTTCAGAGGGAGAACTAGCACCCATCGCCTATATCTCCTCTTCCTTTGCATCTACCCTCTTTACGAATAATGTATCACATGCTGACCCTCCCTTGTATCCTTTGCGCAGGACCAATGAGATCGTAACACAAGCACTGGCGCAAGGACACTCAGGAGCAAGAGTGGGGGGGGTTGCAGACGCACTTCTTGGCACGTAACGAGGTACCGTCGAGCCAACGACGTTAAACAAAGGCACTTGTCGGGAGGTAACCCGACACGTTTTAATTTGGCACATTTTATTCTGCTTGTTTTGTTTTTTGAGTGTTTTTAGTTAGATTAGGGTTTGGTAGTTTTTAGTCACACAAGTGCGCAGGACCGTGCGCCTATCAATGCGCAGGTCCGTTGCGCTAGCCAGAGGGGGGTATATAAGGCCAGACTTAGAAAATTCCCAGCACTTTTTCACTCGACCGTTACACACAAGCTCCCGCCTTCAGACCTCTGCCGTCGATCAGCGCCCATCTAGAGGGATTCAAGGACAACACGACCGCACAGCACCCAGGTAACCCCCCGAGTCCGCTTTGAGCCGCTTCTGTTAGGGTTTGCGCGGAGAATACAGTTTTTAGGGTTTTGAAATCGCACCAGGCTAGAGTGTGCGGCTTGAAGTGCTGTTTAGTGCGTTGAGTAGGCGACCAGTAGGCGCTCGTTCGGTCCAAGTTTCAGAGGATTCTGGGCAGTTTCGAATTTTAGGGTTTTGGGGAGCATTGACCGCGTTTGACCGGAGCCCAGCGCAAGATGAAACCCGCCACAGACCAGGAGACCCCAGCGGCTTTCGCTAACAGGTATGCAGCATTCATCAGCCTGGACATGTACGGGACACCGTACATATGCCGCGATTTCCTGCGCGAGGTAGGACTAGAGGACCTCGTGGCGCAGAGGCTAGCGATTGCCGGCTGGGAGGCGCTTATGGACCTCCGCAGCGCATCAGACCAGGAAGATACGTGTGAGTTCCTGGCGTCTCTGGAGGCAGGGGACAGGGAGATCAGATATAGACACAGGGGTGTCTGGTTCATAGCCTCGGAAAGGAGGCTGAGGCGCGCATTCGGATGCGCCAAGGTGCGTGAGGAGGAGTTAGACACGCACAATAACCAGGAGGCTTGGCGGGACATGGCAACAGGGCCAGCATTCGCCGCGGGGCACAGCAGGGGCCGAGAGCTGCGCGACCCGTGGCTGTTCTACTTATGGCGCATCGTGGCCTACACAGTCATTGGCCGTTTCAACGGCGCGCCAAAGATCAGCCTCCTGGATATGGAGATTTTGACGGGGCTTTATTATGAGCGGAAGGTGCTGTTCATCCTGAACATGGTGCACCATTGGAGCCGAGTCAGCATGAGAGGGCCGCTGACGTGTGGAGGCCTTATCACGCACCTGCTGCGGGCCTTACATGGAGAGCCCGAGGTGCCAGAGCACACCTTGGTGCAGCCTATACCTCTGGACCGCGCCCACATGCTACAAATCAGGGAGGTAGCCGTTCGGGACGATGGCACACTAGAGTGGTGCTACCGTCTGCAGCCAGCCAGACCACCGCGGGCCAGGGCAGAGAGCAGTGCGCGGGCCAGAGCAGAGAGCAGTGCACAGGGCGCAGCAGCCGCCGCAGCAGCAGCCGCAGCAGCCGCCGCAGCAGATGAAGAGATGGAGGAGGCCCTAGAACCAGAGGTGCCTCTAGTCAGGCGCCCAAGGACCCGGGCGCAGACTGGAGCGCACCAGAGGGCCCGTGCACCACAGGGGGAGCCAGTGACCATTTCCATCGAGGATTCTCCCCCTCGTGCACCTGCCAAGCGCCCAAGGACCGAGACTGAGGAGGCGCCTGAGGAAGCCACTGCCGAGCAGCGCATGTTGTTCAACGTCATGCGCGTGCTCGAATACTTAGCGCCCGAAGGGGCAGATTTAAGTATGAGTCCACCATCCGGGTGGAAATTTGGAGATGCGATTCCCCCTCTCCTCAGCCTGCACCATCCACCTCCTACCCGAACCCCAGAAGCCCCAGCAGCACCCTCTCCAGCACCAACCCCAGCCCCAGCCCCAGCAGAGTCAGCACCCGCAGCAGCCCCAGCAGCAGAGCCCACCCTTGCACCCGAACCAGTACCATCACCAGTAGCTTCCCCTGCCCGGCCTTCTGTTCCAGAGTCCCCCATTAACTTTCCCAGCGTAGACTCCGATTCCATATGGGAGTCACTTTCCGAGGACGAGCAGCCTGACCCCCTCACCATTGTGCCACCATCCTCCAGCACCGACTCCATGACTGATTCTTCAGAGGATGAGGCGCATGGGTCAGCAGCAGCGTCTAGCTCGGAGGACTTCTAAGGCCTTGGGCAGGCGCAGTGATTTTCTTTAGGGTGGTGTCTTTTATTTTTGCTGCGTCTAGTTGACTATTATGTGTGCTGAATATTTGTGTCATACATTCTGTGACTCCCTTGCTATCTTTTGTGTGACTTTTTGTGTTCACTTTTCTGTTCTTTATTTTCGTTGCATTGCATGCATGTGCGCCGCCTCCGTGCGCTTGAGCTTGAGTCATGGGGACACGTCTCTGTTCAAGTGTGGGGGGGGGGGGGGGGGGCGTTACTCTTACATTTCATGTTTTGAGCATTTTTAGTATAGCCTAGTTTAAGTTGAAGAGAATTAGTAGCAGTAGTGCGCTAAGGTGCAGGATGCGCATGCGCTCCAGCTTGTTTTGCGCTATCCGTATTGCGTGCGCCGTTCTCTACTGTTTTAGCATAATTTTTTCGTTTTTTCTGCTCCTGTCAGTTGGGATATACAGGGGATGTGGAGTTGATAGAAATGCTCCAGAGAGGCGGTTAGTCGCTTGTGCTTCGAAGGCGAGGTATATGGTCGAGTGCGCTAGTGGAGGCCGGTGCTTCGCATCCTTCGGAACAAAAGAGCGCGCTCAGTCACGCAGATGCCTAAGGCGAAATACCCAAAGCGTGGCGAGGTGGGAAAACAGACCACCTTCTCTCTGGAAATCAAGCTAAGGAAAGCGGGCGCGGATGTAAACGCGTGCGCTGACCGGCGCAGACAAACCAAGGAGGGAGAGCGGAACGAGTTCCATAGCTGCTATCCGAAGCCTGAGATTGGAACTGTTCTGGGAATGAAAAAAATTGGAAAGGAAGCTGTACAAAAGAAAAATACCAGCAGAAGCAGATGATTTGCGTTACAAAGAATCAGCATGCGCACTACTTAGTACCTGCGTGCG
This sequence comes from Umbilicus rupestris, assembly GCA_963678935.1. Taxonomy (NCBI): domain Eukaryota; kingdom Viridiplantae; phylum Streptophyta; class Magnoliopsida; order Saxifragales; family Crassulaceae; genus Umbilicus; species Umbilicus rupestris. The sequence continues at coordinate 10,486,919 of OY787611.1, read as the reverse complement.
CAAGACCAAAAGGATATCATCAAAGGCTCAGGTTCCCAGGAAGTGTGCGAACGAATCACGCACTGGAAGAAGCTCGCGCAAGAAACCATATACCTATCTTCGGAGCGGGAGCTGACAACCAGGAGCCTAAGAGGAGCTATCTCCCAGTCATCCAAAGATCTTCATCCCGGCTGAGAGGTAATGAAATTTCGGGATTATTATATTAGAACTGTTGAGTGCAGTTGTGCGCAGGTGATAGAGCAGCATAAGTTGAGCAACTGTGCATTTTGCGCTAGAATGCAAGGCTGTGCGCTAGTCTCCAGAAAAGGTAATTGTATCCGCGTTTCAGTACTTGTTCAGGACGAACAAGGGGCAAGTGTGGGGGGTTTGATAGAGCCTAGTTATACACATTATTTAGGTCATAACCCTATGCTTGTTTGCAATATTTCATGAGCAAGATTACTCGTTTCCAATGTTTTTGTATATCAGGTCAGAACGAGTCCTTGAGTCGGATACGCGCTAACAGGCAGCGTTCTAGGAGTGAAAGATCAGCCTGCGGAGCTAGCGGCGCAAACAGAAGAAGAAATGGCGAAAGACAGCAGAGGTGCGCTACCCGATTGCGCCAACCAATGCCGTGCGCCAGGCGCAAAGTCCCAGTGACCAGAATTGGAAGTTGCCGAAAAATGAACCTCCTATATAAAGGAAGTAAGTCTAGGGTTTCAGAGAGTTCGAAAAGACTGTTGTTCCAGAGGCACCAGAGGACGCAAGGAGGCACTGTGCGGCAAAACTGGAAAAACACACGGACTTATTGAGGAGATTTGCGCCAGCCGACTGCGCCAGCCGAGAGAAGACACTGCACGCACTGTTTGCTACCGTTTTCTTGGATTCAGTAGTTATTACTTACTATTTTATGATGTTTACCACTAGCATGTCTAGCTAAACACTTAGTGTTGGTCGGGCATGAACCTATGATGTATTGCCTTTGAGACTTGAGCTTAATGCATAGTTTATTTACTTGTATTAATTCTGTGCGTACTGAGACAGTTAGTTGCATGAGTAGGGGAAGCCTTGAACCGCAATCTTACTTGTGTCGCTTGCTTGTCACCTGTTAAACTAGTTGCATGCGTAGGGGAAGCCTTGAACCGCAAACTTACCGTGACAATTAGGAGTAACGAGTTAGGGTAGGCAGTTGCTACTGTGACAGGATTCGCAGCTGTTTAGTCTAGTTCTAGGATTAATAGCACATGAACTTTGAACGGAACATGCGCACGTGTTAGGAAGCCTTTACCGGACACTAACCCAAGTAAACCACAAGCTATAGATGTTTAGAGTCGATGATAAGGAATGCATTCATAGAGGATTGTCTGCCCAATACTTCTCATAAAGATAGTACTTCATCTCTACTGCTTGCGCACGTCTAGTGCAATTTCCTGCGTTACGATATTCACTGCTACTCGCGCATCGCGCAAAACCCCCAATCACTCACGCAACCCCCGTTTTCTTAAGTGTAGGTTACTGGCTAAGACTCACTGCTTGCTCCCTGTGGAGATCGACCCTTACTTAACCGTTGTACTAGTGGGAGAGGAAGGATTATATTTGACGCGCACAACGACGCGCGATCAGTAAGATTGGAAGTCAGCATGTGATAAATTATGCGTAACGAGGGTAAATGCAGAGGAAGAAGAGATATAAGCAATAGGTTCCAGTTCTCCCTCTGGTACATCCGGTGGTGCGTCTGGCGCAGCAGCTTGCGCATCTATTATCTCTGGTTCGGCCAAGTCAATGTTGCGCGCTGTGCTATCCCAAGGTTCTCCTAAGTACCGTTTGACTCTCTGCCCATTAACCTGAAAACGAAGCCGGTGCCCGTCTTCTAACTCGATTGTTCCGTAGGGGAAAACCTTGGTGACCGTGTATGGTCCCGTCCATTTGCTGCGCAGCTTGCCAGGCATAAGCTTCAGGCGTGATGAGAATAGTAATACCTGGTCTCCTGGTTCAAAAGTGCGTCTGAGGATATGCTTGTCATGAAATGCCTTGGTGCGCTCCTTGTAATCGCGCAGTCCCTCATAGGCGTCCAGGCGCAGCTCTTCTAGTTCGTTTAGCTCAAATGCGCGCTCCCTTCCTGCCTCATCCAAGTTCAGGTTGCAAATGCGTAAGGCCCAATATGCCTTGTGCTCGAGCTCTACTGGCAGGTGGCATGCTTTCCCATAGACCAACCGAAATGGTGAGGTCCCAATGGGCGTCTTATGCGCAGTGCGGTATGCCCATAGCGCATCATCAAGGCGTTGGCTCCAATCATTGCGCGATGGTCTCACAGTCTTTTCTAAGATGCGCTTGATTTCCCTGTTAGAAACTTCGGCCTGTCCATTCGTCTGCGGATGGTAAGCGGTGGACGTCTTGTGGCGCACCCCATAGTGCTTGAAAACTTGCGCCACGACCCTGTTGCAAAAGTGTGTCCCCTGGTCGCTGATTACTTCCTTAGGCACTCCGTACCTGCAAAATATGTTAGTTCTGAGAAAATCAGCGACAGTCTTACCATCATCCTTCCGCGTAGCCTTAGCTTCAACCCATTTGGAGACATAGTCTACTGCCACCAATATGTACTCGTAACCTGCAGATGGGGGAAATGGCCCCATGAAGTCGATTCCCCAAACATCGAACACTTCATCCACCAGAATCGGGGTCTGCGGCATCTCATTGCGCGCGGATATTCCTCCTGTGCGCTGGCACCTGTCACAATTCCTGCAGTGATTATAGGCGTCTCTAAACAGGTGCGGCCAATAGAATCCGCAGTCCAGGACCTTTCTGCTTGTGCGCTTGGGACCGAAGTGTCCTCCGCATGCGTGCGCATGACAAAACATCAAAACAGAATTAATTTCGTGGTCAGGCACGCAACGCCTCAATATCTGATCTGGTCCTATTCTAAGCATGTAAGGATCATCCCAAAGGTAATGCTTGGACTCATGTTTTAATCGCATGCACTGAGTTTTATTGAAATGCGGAGGAAACGTAACTGTGACCAGGTAATTTGCGATGTGCGCATACCATGGTACCTTACCTGTCAACGCCATCAGATGCTCGTCAGGGAATGTTTCCGTGATCTGCCCTGGTTCCTCCTCTTTCACGATCCTGCTCAGGTGATCAGCAACTGTATTCTCCGTGCCCTTCTTGTCTTTGATCTCCAAGTCAAATTCCTGCAGTAAGAGCACCCAGCGCATCAGGCGCGGCTTGGTTTCCTTCTTGGACATGAGGCAGCGGATAGCTGCGTGGTCAGTGTAGATGATGACTCTTGCACCTAGAACATATGCTCGGAACTTCTCCAGCGCAAATACAATTGCCAGAAGCTCCTTCTCCGTGGTGGTGTAGTTCCTCTGTGTAGAGTCCAGTGTGCGCAATGCATAGTAAATGGCATGCGGCTTCTTGTCTACGCGCTGCCCCAAGACTGCACCTACTGCATAATCACTTGCGTCGCACATCAGCTCAAATGGCAGGTTCCAGTCTGGTGCGCGCATTACTGGCGCACTGGTCAGCGCTTCTTTCAGCTTATCAAATGCAGCCCTGCACTCATCAGTAAAGTCGAAGCACACATCTTTTTGCAAAAGGTTAGACAGGGGTATACAAATTTTAGAGAAATCTTTGATAAAACGCCTGTAGAACCCAGCATGCCCTAAGAATGATTTCACGTCGCGCACTGATCGCGCGTCGTCGTGCGCGTCAAATATAATCCTTCCTCTCCCACTAGTACAGCGGTTAAGTAAGGGTCGATCTCCACAGGGAGCAAGCAGTGAGTCTTAGCCAGTAACCTACACTTCAGAAAACGGGGGTTGCGTGAGTGATTGGGGGTTTTGCGCGATGCGCGAGTAGCAGTGAATATCGTAACGCAGGAAATTGCACTAGACGTGCGCAAGCAGTAGAGATGAAGTACTATCTTTATGAGAAGTATTGGGCAGACAATCCTCTATGAATGCATTCCTTATCATCGACTCTAAACATCTATAGCTTGTGGTTTACTTGGGTTAGTGTCCGGTAAAGGCTTCCTAACACGTGCGCATGTTCCGTTCAAAGTTCATGTGCTATTAATCCTTAGAACTAGACTAAACAGCTGCGAATCCTGTCACAGTAGCAACTGCCTATCCTAACTCGTTACTCCTAATTGTCACGGTAAGTTTGCGGTTCAAGGCTTCCCCTACGCATGCAACTAGTTTAACAGGTGACAAGCAAGCAACACAAGTAAGTTTGCGGTTCAAGGCTTCCCCTACTCATGCAACTAACTGTCTCAGTACGCACAGAATTAATACAAGTAAATAAACTATGCATTAAGCTCAAGTCTCAAAGGTAATACATCATAGGTTCATGCCCGACCAACACTAAGTGTTTAGCTAGACATGCTAGTGGTAAACATCATAAAATAGTAAGTAATAACTACTGAATCCAAGAAAACGGTAGCAAACAGTGCGTGCAGTGTCTTCTCTCGGCTGGCGCAGTCGGCTGGCGCAGATCTCCTCAATAAGTCCGTGTGTTTTCCAGTTCTGCCGCACAGTGCCTCCTTGCGTCCTCTGGTGCCTCGGGAACAACAGTTGTTTCGAACTCCCTGAAACCCTAGACTTACTTCCTTTATATAGGAGGTTCAACTTTCGGCAACTTCCAAATCTGGTCACTGGGACTTTGCGCCTGGCGCACGGCATTGGTTGGCGCAATCGGGTAGCGCACCTCTGCTGTCTTTCGCCATTTCTTCTTCTGTTTGCGCCGCTAGCTCCGCAGGCTAATCTTTCACTCCTAGAACGCTGCCTGTTAGCGCGTATCCGACTCAAGGACTCGTTCTGACCTGATATACAAAAACATTGGAAACGAGTAATCTTGCTTATGAAATATTGCAAACAAGCATAGGGTTATGACCTAAATAATGTGTATAACTAGGCTCTATCACGCACGTTGGTGGCATAAGGTAGATTAGAAATAAGATCTATCTTAGCTTTGTCTACCTTGATCCCCTCCTCTGAAATGATATGACCTAGTACTACTCCGTGCGTTACCATGAAATGACATTTTTCGTAATTTAGCACTAAGTTCTTAGAGATGCAGCACGCTAAGACTTTATCTAGATGTGTTAAGCATGCATCAAAGGTACTTCCATATACGGTAAAATCATCCATGAACACTTCTATGCATATACCAATCATATCAGAGAAGATGCTCATGACAAGGCGTTGGAATGTACCTGGCGCGTTGCACAGCCCAAAGGACATGCGCCGAAACGCAAACGTACCGAACGGGCATGTGAATGTGGTCTTCTCTTGATCTTCCGCAGCTTTGAGTATCTGGTTGTACCCTGAATATCCGTCCAAGAAACAAAAATAAGGCTTACCTGCTAAGCGATCCAACATCTGGTCCATGAAGGGTAGCGGGAAGTGGTCCTTGCGCGTTACTGCGTTAAGCTTCCTGCAGTCGATGCACATGCGCCAGCCAGTTTGTATGTGCTTGGGAACTAGCTCGCCCTGCGCATTTTCTTCCACTGTGATTCCTCCTTTCTTTGGCACAACATGCAACGGACTGACCCATTTGCTGTCCGAGATTGGGTAAATGACCCCTGCGCCAAGCAATTTCAGGACTTCCTTTTGCACTACCTCCATCATATTTGGATTCAACCTGCGCTGAGCCTCTCTGGATGGTTTGGCACCATCTTCCAATAGAATCCTATGCATGCACACGTCTGGGCTCACTCCGCGCAGATCAGCAAGTGTCCATCCTATGGCGCGCTGGTTCTTGCGCAGTACCTGCTGTAAGCGCACCTCCTGCTCCTCTTCTAATCCTTTCTTTATGATCACTGGCAGGGTGTCCTCATCTCCCAAGAAAATGTATTTGAGGTGCTCTGGGAGTTGCTTCAGTTCGATCTTGGGTGCCTGTTCAATAGAGGGCAAGATTTTGTTGGCGGTGCAAATATGAACTATATCACGTACCTGTGTGGGTGCTGGTTCAGCACCGCTCAGATCCTCCTCTTGCTCCTCCAGCTCTGCCTGTGTCAGTAGCTCTGGTCCTACGGTTGCGCTCGCACATTGCGCTTCTGCGACTAAATCATCAATGCTGTCCATTGCGTGCTCTGTAGCGTCCTCATGCGGATGCTGCATTCCTTTGAATATGTTGAAATGGATTTCTTCGCCATCCACTTCCATGGAGAGCGTGCCTCTCCACACATCTATCTTCGTGCGCGCGGTCATAAGGAACGGTCTGCCTAGTAGGATTTGCGCACTGCTGGTGCTCGATTCGCCCTCCATTTCTAGCACATAAAAATCTGCTGGGAACACCAGCTCTCCTACTCGGACTAGGACATCTTCTATCATGCCTGCAGGTTGTTTGCACGATCTATCTGCTAGCTGAATGGTGAGACCTGCAGGCTTAAGTGGTCCAAGGCGCAACGTCGTATATAGGGAATAAGGTAGCAAATTGATGGATGCGCCTAAATCGATCATGCAATTACTCACTGTGGTCTTACCTAGCGTGCATGGAATAGTAAATGTACCTGGATCTCGGCACTTAGGTGGTACCTTTTGTTGCACGATCGCTGAGGCCTGCGCATTTAGCATTACCTGCGCGCATTCGCCCTTCCTCCTTTTGTTTGTGCACAGCTCTTTTAAAAACTTTGCATACCTGGGAATCTGCCGAATAGGTTCAATGAGGGGAATATTGATTTCCACCTTGCTGAACAACTCATAAAGCTCCTTATCCAGCGCTTCCTTTCTAGCCAATGGTGCCTGCACAGGGAAAGGTGCAGGTATGTTAGTACGATTTATGTCCTTGTTTCTTGACTGAGACATACCTGGCGTGTTGCCCTGCTGGTTTATGGCTGGCGCTTCTGGTTGCGCATCTTGCTCTGGTTGCGCATTCTGATCTGCTGGATCCGGGACTTGCGCAACTGGTTGCGCGGGCGCCTGCGCGGTCTGCTCTTTTCCTACTGTGTGCCCAGTCCTCAGTGTCACTACATTGACTCCTCCTTTAGGGTTCTTAATCACTTGCGAAGGCAGGTTGCCATCGCTCTTTTTTAGCTCATACACCGTGGTTGCGATCTGTGATAGCTGCTTTTCGATAGACTCGAACCGTTTGTCATATTTCTCGTCATTTTTGCGCACTGTGTCTGCGAGCTGCCCCACGATATCTTCTAAAGATCGCCTCGGTTGCTGGTTGTTATGCGCTGGTGCGTCATTGCGGCGATGCGGTGGATTGTAGGGCGCAGCTGGTTGCGTCTGCTGTGGTGCGCGCTGATCAGTGGACTGCCTCTGGAAATTGCTCTCTTCCCTCCATCTGAATCCATTTGCAACAAGCCCAAAGCGTGGCTGATTCTGCCTCTGCGGCCCTCTGTTGTCCCATCCTCCAAGAGCATTGACATCTCCAGTTTCTTCAAAAAGTGTTGGGCATTCATCTGTCTTGTGCTCGGTGGACCTGCAGAATTCACATACCTTTGGCCCAACTGGTTGTGCGCTCTGCGCACTCATCAATTTCTGCAGCATGGCCTTCATTTCTTTGATCTCAGCGCTTGTTTCTACCTGATGCACAGAACGAGTACGACTATTTTCAAGCGTTAGCTGATGTCTTACCTGACCAGCAGAGTCTTCTATCAGCTGCCACGCGTCCTCTGGGTACATGTTTGATGAGCGGACAAATGACCTTATATTTGTCCATATTTTCCCTTACTTCTTGTTTGTTCCGCTATTTTATAAAGTCATTTGATGATTTCTTCGTCCATTTCAGGTTAAAATTATGTATCTCGCAATGCGAAGTGGACCGAAGAAAATCTAGGCGAATTCCGGTCGATGGAGATCAAAAGAAGAAAAGCTGAGCAAACTGCAGAAGTGATTCGGCCGAATCACTAGTGATTCGCCCACCAGCCTGACCGAATCACCCTCAGCTGCACGAATTGACCTGATCCGGGGAAGTCCTAAAGGTTTGACCGAATCACATAATGGGTGTGACCGAATCAATGGTGATTCGGCCAAGAGAAGTGATTCGCCCAGTCCGAGACCGCCACTGAACAAATGATTCGGCCGAATCAGAGGTGATTCGCCCATGAGGTGCCCGAATTAGTTTAGCTCCACAAGGCGTTTGACCGTATCAAAACAAGGGCGTTTGACCGAATCAAAAGTGATTCGGCCAGGATAAGTGATTCGCCCAAACTCAAAACTGCACTGAACAAAAGGTTCGAGCGAATCACATGGACATTGACCGAATCAAGTGATTCGGTCACTTCGGTCATTTTGTGGGAAACTTCAAAGAGTATAAATAGAAGGAGATAGAAGTGAAGAAGGAGAGCTTGCTTTCTCTCTCAACCCTAGAAACGAGCTTCCACATTTTCTCAACCCTAGGCGACTGGAGCTCGGAGAAGACCAAGCTTGGGTGAAGACCCAAGCTTGGATTGAAGATTCTACATCAACCTCTCCTAAACCCTAGCTTTGTATTTACATTCATGCTTCCCTTAGTTGTCATGTTTTTGTACACACTCATTATGAGTGAGTAGTTACTTTTGTGGTTGGGGATTAAATGGATCCCCTAGGATTGGATATGATGTAGAACTCTAAGTTATTGCATTGAATGAAGTTTGGTTTGATTATATTGTGCCCTAGCTATGTATTCATTGTATGCACACCAAGTGTTTGACGAAATGCTTAAGTGAGTATGCTTGGTTAAAACCCCTAAGGAAGGAGTGAGAGTTGAACTTAGGATGTCTCATAGCTATTGTATGATCATAGATGGAGTGTTTGTGCGTGAGAGCGACATGCACTCTTGACATTAGGCTAAGTTTTAAGCGGATTTGAGTAACCGGCTAATAGACCGAGAGGGTGCGGTTATGGGACTCAAGTTCTACACGGTTCAATAGAGCGAGAGTTTGAGAACCATGTCATTTGTGTATCCTCTCCATTCTAGGGAAGGAGCGAGAGTTGAACCTAGAGTGGACGATGCATTACCTTGCTTTTATCAACCAAATGTAGTTCATGCATGTATTAGTGAGTTATTTCATTTTCCTCATATCTTAGGGAAGAAGTTGAATCCCTAGTCACTCTTTTGTTTCATCAACCAAAAACCAAAAATATCATTTATCTTTAGTGATTACTAGAGATACCTCTATAGGAGGACATATCCCCCCCCCCCCAAATCCGTAGACTTTCAATAATAGCATTAATTAGTTGTAAATTAGTCTAAGCTTTTCTCTTGGGTTCGACCCGAGGTCACTCGGTTATAAATATTGTTTGATATTTGCGTGACTAGAATAGCACTTCATTTTGCTTGCCTAAAACGCCAACGTCAATGTTGCAAATGTCCCCTCCTGCGCATGCATGCATTCAGAAAGTTCTCTATCAGCACATTCTGGGGCAGGCCATGATTGTAGCAGTTGGCCTCTAGCTCCCTGAAACGCTCGTAGTATTCTGACAGTGACTCCCCTGCGCTCTGCCTTGGCGCGGCCAGCTCTCTTCTGAGTAGCGCGATTTTTGCTGCGGGATAGAATTTGTCCAGGAATTTCTTCTGTAGCTGCTCCCATGTGTGAATGGATCCTGCGGGTAAGTTCATTAACCAATGTCTGGCTGTATCACACAATGAAAATGGGAATGCCTTCATTTTCAGCGCTTCATCGCTTTCCCCTTCTGTTTTCATGTTTTCGCAAATGACTAGGAACTCTCGCACATGCTTTACTGGATTTTCATTGTTCATCCCGTGGAACTGGGGCATGTGATGGATGAGCGAGCTCCTTAGCTCAAAATGTCCGTCTGGCGGAAGCACGATGCACCATGGCTGGTTGACAGTGATGGGGGCTGACATCTCGCGCACTGTTCTGCGTCGCGCAGCTTGTCGTGCGGGTGGCGCATTATACAGTTCAACGGCCATCCTTGCTTCAACTTCGCGCTGCACTTCCTCTCTGAACAGGGCTGCGCGGTTATGTGCCCTTGCTTCTTCTGGGGTCCTGTCCCCTAGGTTGTCGCCTACGACACTGTCGTCCTCTATGATCTGTTCTGAATCTTAAGGAAAATGAAATTAAAAGATAACTAACGTTGTTGCGTCTGTCAGTGCGCAACTAGAATCTGCGCAGCGCAACTGTTTCAAGGTTGCGCAGGCTAATGGTGATGCGCGCTGTCAGAAACAACAACGAAAACAAAACAAACTGAAATAACTAGTTACTAAAAAGGAAAAATGTAAACCAACTAAAACTTAGCTGTGTTGTTCCCTCGCAACAGCGCCAAAATTTGATCCGCGCGTCGTTGTGCGCGTCAAATATAATCCTTCCTCTTCCACTCAGTACAGCGGTTAAGTAAGGGTCGATCTCCACAGGGAGCAAGTAGTTCAGTTTTAGCCAGTATCCTACACTTACGAAGATTGGGGGGTGAGTGGTTGGTTTGCGCAGTGCGCGAGTAACAGTTGTGAAACGCAGAGAATTGCACTAGATGTGCGCGGGCAGTAGAGATTAGATACTATGACTATGAGAAGTATTGGGCAGACAATCCTCTATGAATACATTCCTTATCACTGACTCTAACATGTCTATAGCTTGATTTCACTTGGGTTAGTGTCCGGTCAAGGCTTCCTAACACGTGCGCATGTTCCGTTCAAAGTTCATGTGCTATTAATCTCTAGAACTAGACTAAAACAGCTACGAATCCGTTCAAAGTAGCAACTGATCACCCTAGCTCGTTACTCCTAGTTGTCACCGTCAAGCTATCAACTAGTTTAACATATGACGAGCAAGCGACAAGAGTAAGATTGCGGTTCAAGGCTTCCCCTACTCATGCAACTAGCAGTCTCCGTATGCGCAGAGTTCAATACAAGCAAGCAAACTATGCATTACGCGCAAGTCTCAAAGGAAATACATCATAGATTCATGCCCAACCAATACTTAAGCGTTTAGCTAGACATGCTAGTGATAAACATCATAGAATAGTAAATAATGACTAATGTGTCTGAGAAACAAGTAGCAAACAGTGCGTGCAGAATGTCTCTCGGCTGGCGCAGTCGGCTGGCGCAAATCTTCTCAACAAGTCCGTGTGTGTTCCAGTTCTGCCGCGCAGTGCCTCTTGGTGATCTCTGATGCGTCTCCAAAAAGTCTCTTTTTCATCCCCGTGTTGCCCTAACCTTCCTCTTGTTTATATACTGCTTGGGAAGCTCACTTTTGGCAACTTCCAAATCTGGTCACGTCAAGATTAGGCAGTACTGGACTCTGCGCCTGGCGCACGGCATCGGCTAGCGCATGGGCTAGCGCACCTCTGCTGACTCTCGCCAACTTCTCTCCTGTTTGTGCTGCTAGCTCCGAAGGCGGATCTTTCACTCCTAGAACGCTGCCTGTTAGCGCGTATCCGACTCAAGGACTCGTTTTGCCCTGTAATACAAAAACACTAGAAACGAGTAATCTTGCTCATAAAATATTGCAAACAAGCATAGGGTTATGATCTAAATAATGCGTATAAATAGCCTCTATCAGTCCCTTTCCCACATCCTTTGGAAATTCATATATCCTAGTGATAGCGCGTCGTTGTACGCGTCAAATTAATCCTTCCTTCTCCACTTAGTACAGCGGCTAAGTCAGGGTCGATCTCACAAGGAGCGTGCAGACTCGTCTTAGCTAGCAACCTACAACTTACGAAATTGGGGGTTGAGAGTGATTGGGTTGCGCAGGTGCGCGAATGAACAGTAGTGAAAGCAGAATTGCACTATACGTGCGCAGACAGTAGATATTAAGTACTATAACTATGAAAAGTATCGGTAAAGACAATCCTCTATGAACGTATCCCTTATCATCGACTCTAAACATCTATAGTGCAGTTCTACTTAAGTTAGTGTCCGATCAAGGCTTCCTAACGTGCGCGCATGTTCCGATCAAAGTCCATGAGCTATTAATTCTTGAAACTAGTCTAAGCAACTACGAATCCTATCATAGTAGTAGCCGATTATCCTAGTGTGTTACTCCTAGTTGTCACCGTCTAGTTATCAACCAGTTTAACATACAATAACGGGCAATTAGAATAAGATTGCGGTTCAAGGCTTCTCTTATTCGCACAACTAATTATCACCCATGTGCATAGAATTAATATAAGTAGACGAACTAAGCATTAAACACAAGTCTCAAAAGAAATACTTCATAGAATCATGCCTAACCGATACAAGGTGTTTGGCTAGACATGCTAGAAGTAAACATCATAGAAATAATAAGTAAAACTAAAGCAGCCAAGGAAAAGTAGCAAGCCGGAGCAATCGCAGGTTGCTATTTTCGGCTGGTGCAGGTGGTTCGCGTAGAATCTCGACGGCAGAATTCCTAGAGCTCGTGTGTCTTCTTTTGCTATATGTCTCTCTCTCTATATATCCTCTTCCAAACCCTAGCTTCCCTCCTCTTTATATACTGGTCTTGAAGCCCAAGGAATGCTTAGATTTGGCCCGTGAGAATCTTAGCTACTTCCCAAATCTAGAAGATTTTGTAGGGATAATGATGATCAAAATTTAGAAACTCTGCTATCCTGCGCATGGCTCGCTGTGCACGTTGATTGCGCTACTCGCTTTACGCAGTTGGTTTGCGCACTGTAGTCCGAATCAGCTATCTCCTATCTCCTTTTGCGCTGCTAGCTCCGCAGGTCGTGCATTGCGCTCTTTAAAAGCGCCTGTTAGCGCGCATCTGACTTATGCTCCTGTTTCATCCTGAAATACAAAAATATAGAAAATCAGTAATCTTGTACACAAAATAATGCAAACAAGCACAGTGTTAAGATCTAAATAGCACATATAACTAGGCCCTATCACCTAGTAGCTGTAGACTACGTGTCTAAGTGGATAGAAGCGGTAGCCTCTCCTACTTGTGATGCTAAAGTTGTTACGAAGCTATTTAGGAAGATTATTTTCCCTAGATTTGGCGTACCATAAGATTGCCCTACCGGCTTTGTTAAAGAAGTATGGTGTTTACCATAAGATTGCCACCCCTTATCACCCACAGACCAGCGGGCAAGTGGAAGTTTCGAATAGGGAAATCAAGGTCATTCTCGAGAAAACAGTCAGTCGGTTTAGAAAAGATTGGGCTTCTAAGCTAGATGATGCACTTTGGACATACCGGGCTGCATTTAAAACCCCCATTGGAATGTCTCCATATCGACTGATTTATGGGAAAGCATGTCATCTTCTTGTTGAGTTGCAGCATAAGACTTTTTGGGCAATTACACGATTGAATTTTGATTTGCGTGCTACGGGAGAGAAGCGGTTGTTATAATTAAACGAATTAGACGAGAGTCGCTTGGATGCTTATGACAACGCGCTCCTCTACAAGGAAAGAACTAAGAGGTGGCATGATAGAAAGCTGGTGAGGAAGAGCTTCAAACATGGAGACCAAATCCTTTCGTTCAATTCAAGATTGAGACTCTTTCCCGGTAAGTTAAGGACTAGGTGGTCGGGACCATTCCATGTTAAGAAAGTATTTGATGATGGGCATGTAGAGCTTTTAAATTCTGAAGGGGAATTGTTTAAGGTTAATGGGCATCGAATTAAATTGTATCATGGGCTAGAAAAAGAGGTAGGCTATCTGAGCTACCATTTGGTTTGATCCTGCAAACCTTCAGTTACGTCTCGCCAAGAGTTTAAATTAGGCCTTTTCGGGAAGTAACCCGCTCTGTGAGTTCCTCTTGTTTGTTATTTTTGTTTTTGTTTTTCTTCTTCTTTTTAGTTGCGTTCGAAGTCATTTGTTTGGCTGGCATCTTGGTCCTCTTGGTTTTAGTTCTGGGTTTGGGTTTAGTTCTTCTTGGTATCATCTTGGCTTGGCGAAGTCGTAATGCCCGTTTTGGCCGTCGCAACCGTATCGGTACGACCGATACGGGAGAGGCATTTTCCTCTTGAGGTCGTATTGACCATGTGGCGAGAGTTGACCGTATCGGTCAAGCGAGTCATAGCGCCCGTATCGATACGGTCAATCGGCCGTATATTGACCTAAATCGCGATTTCAGATTTGCCCAAGAATCCCTAACTCTTCCCAGATCTGAGCCACGACCCTCGCCTCCGATCCACACTCAACCACCCAGCCGCGACACTCGACCCACACTCCTCCGACCCTCACCTCGCCGAGCTCGGTCGCCTCAACCAGCCGCTCGACCAGCGGCGGCCCAGAGCTCCGCGACACCACCCGGCTTGCTCAAACAAAGCTGCAGCCGCACTCCTCGCTCGTGCTCAGCCGACTCCGTAATCAACAGCTTCGGACGCGGCCCTCTTCAACCCAAGCTTTGCAACAGCTGCTCCGACCCACCGACCCAACCAACCCCAACTCGGCTTCTCCAGCTTTCACCTGCTTCCAGATTTGGCAGCACTCAGCCGACCCTCCATGAGGAAACAGCTTTGCACACGACCACTCAGTCACAATGCCGCTCACAAAGAAGCCCACGACTGGCAGGAAGAAGAACATTGTTTGCCGCCCTATTCTGTCCCCTCCATTCCCTAAGACATACAAGTTCATCAACCCAAGGTCTGCGGAGCGGCTTCAGCACATCCTGGACAGAAAGAAAGAAATTGCACCCACCTCCATGCTCGACTTAGCGACAATGGATAGGTTCTCCATCTTTGACTCTGTTAACAGCCGGCTGCAACAGTTCGGTCTTGGGATGCTTATGGGGGCGAAATTGCCGACTCACAAGAACATGGTGCGCGAGTTTATTGCTTCCTTTGAAGCTGTGGTTTAAAGGGCAGAGAGTTCTCTGGAACAACTGTGACTGAACCCTTCTGAGCACTGGCACTTTGATCAATCATTGTAGCTTTGACAAATGTAGTTATACATGTTCCTTCGTCACTAGTGTATCCAAGACCTTCAGTCCCACCTCCATACCTTTGGTAAGCTAGAATCTCATCCAGAATGGATGACTCTCCTCTGTTTGCTTCAGGTGTGATTCTCTATTTACATACCTCGCCAAATGTCTTAGCATCATCTGATTGTTTCTTGGGCAGACAAGTAATGATGCTTTGAAAGTTACCTCTTTCATCTTCCAGTTCTGAAACCTTTGACACTCGTTCTCTGTTGGCTTCAATAACTTCATTGCACTTTTCTTGTATCAGTCTGAACTGATCAACTATAGTTTATGCTGAAAATTCTTCATCATCACTGCTGTCAGATTCAACAATCCCATAAACAACTCTGTCTTTATTTGATCTAAATCAATATTACGAAATACAGTTGTCAGGGCTAGATTTCCTTTGCCGTGAGAGACTTGTTGGTTTTCTTCTAATATGTAGGGCATTCAATTTGCCTATGAGCATATCCCTCGCACTCCCAGCACTGGATTCCTTTCTGTTTCTTTTCCTTCATCATTGTCTTTGTCAACATCCTTGTTCTTTCATTGAGAGTTTTCTCTTCCTAGTTGACTGACCTGAGTATGAAGGTTTCTGGTCCATTCTTTTCATGAACATTCCAAGATTCTTGACCAGCAGAGACAATTGCAGGTTGACATCCTTGTCCTGGTCAAGAACATGTCCATTCTTGACCATTCTTTTCAGCTTTTGGCCCAAGGTCTTTCCCAAAGAGTGATGAAGCAGTTTATGTAACTTTCATCTCCAATTGCCTCAGTGAACCAATCAGCACCTCCAGCCTCATGTTCTTCACATCTTGGCTTCCTCAATGGCAGTTACCTTCATGTCAAACTTTGAGGTCAGAGATTTGAGAACTTTCCTTACCAGCTTCTCCTCCTGAATCCGTTCTCCAAGTGTATGGGCCTCGTTGGATATGTCACACAGTCTACATTAAACTCAAAGATGGTCTCATCCTCCAGCATCTTAAAGCTTTCAAATCTCGATGTCATCATTTGCATTCTGGAGACCTTCATCTTTTCTTTTCCCTCATGAGCAGTTTCAAGGATCTCGGATGCTTGTTTGGTCGTGTCACAATTAGAGATCAACCTGAAATTGTTAGCATCCATAGCAGCAAATATAGCATTCAAAGCTATAGAATTTCCTGATGCCGAGGCTACCTCGTCTACAGTCCACTTGTTTTTAGGTTGCTTGTAGGTAACTCCAGCTCTGACGACGGTCATTGGGGGGGAGGGACCATTCTGATATGACAGCCCTCCAAGCCCTTTCATCAATGGCTTTGAGGAAAGCCTTCATTCGAGCCTTCCAGTAGCCATAATTAACTTCCTCGAGCAATTGACGTCGGCTGGTGCTTTGTCCTTCTTTCATAGTGGCCATACATATCAGCAACACTCTCAAGGATCACACTCTGTATGTTGAGCGAAGGGCTCTGATACCAATTAAAATTCTCCTGAGTTGCAAATGCGGAGTTATAGCTTCTGCTCAAGCACTCTCTGTATCTTTCTGAAATTACTTTATTGCCAGAATAAGAAAGACATAGTGTTTGGTCACCCAGTTCGGCAACTTGCCTAGGTCTCGAGAGGATGCTCTGATCCTCAAGATTCCAGTATCTCTATTTGAAGTATAAGGACTCGCACCTCTACTTCTAACCTAGCTGAAATTTAATGCTCAGTCTATCACAATATGTAGCTCACGGAATGCTTCAGCACACTCTTCACCAGAGTTGCTGTATCTTCACTCTCGCCCATTCTTTCGATAGTGTCTCAACTTCAAATTTTCAAGGATTTATGAAGGAGACTATTGTTCTTTGTTGTTGTTGTTTTGTCAGTCTTCAGATTGTGCTCCAGCCACCAATCTTCAAGGAGTGCTTCAGCAGTCTCTTGAGTAGTTTTGTCTTTGATCTTTTGATGACGTTTGCACAGCTCCTTGGTCCTCTGAGATAACAGCAGCACCTCTCTGGACGCAATCCGTGCACACTCACCCATTCTACTCTAGCTTCAAATCAACACGGGTTGCTGATAGAGCCTATTTATACGCACTACTTAGATCTTAATACTGTGCTTGTTTGCATTATTTTTTACAAGATTACTGGTTTTCGGTGTTTTTGTATTCCAAGACAAAACAAGGGCCTAAGTCGGATACGCGCTAATAGGCACGGTTAACGAGCGCAACACACAGCCTGCGGAGCTAGCAGCGCAAACAGAAGAAATGGCGAGATACACTTACGAAGATTGGGGGGTGAGTGATTGGGTTGCGCAATGCGCAAGTAAACAGTTGTAAAACGCAGGGAATTGCACTAGACGTGCGCAGGCAATAGAGATTAAGTACTATGACTATGAGAAGTATTGGGCAGATAATCCTCTATGAGTGCATCCCTTATCATTGACTCTAATATGTCTATAGCTTGATTTCACTTGGGTTAGTGTCCGGTCAAGGCTTCCTAACACGTGCGCATGTTCCGTTCAAAGTTCATGTGCTATTAATCCCTAGAACTAGACTAAAACAGCTACGAATCCGTTCAAGGTAGCAACTGATCACCCTAGCTCGTTACTCCTAGTTGTCACTGTAAAGCTACCAACTAGTTCAACATATGACGAGCAAGCAACAAGAGTAAGATTGCGGTTCAAGGCTTCCCCTACTCATGCAACTAGCTGTCTTCGTATGCACAGAGTTAATACAAGCAAGCAAACTATGCATTACGCTCAAGTCTCAAAGGAAATTCATCATAGATTCATGCCCAACCAACACTAAGCGTTTAGCTAGACATGCTAGTGATAAACATCATAGAATAGTAAAATAAGGTCTAATGTATCTGAGAAACAAGTAGCAAACAGTGCGTGCAGCATGTCTCTCGGCTGGCGCAGTCGGCTGGCGCAAGTCCTCTCAACAAGTCCGTGTGTTTTCCAGTTTGCCGCTCTCTCGCTTTCTCGTGGCCCTCTGATGTGGGGTGTTGCTTCTCTGTGTCTCTCTCTGATGATGATGATGATCCTCTTAAACCCTATACCTCCTCCCCTTTATATACTGCTCAAGAGGTCCATCCTTGGCAACTTCCAAATCTGGTCGTGTCAGGATTTGGAAATACTGGACTCTGTGCCTGGCGCACGGCGTACTGCTTAGCGCATTGGTCGGCGCAACTCTGCTGTGTCTCGCCATTTCTTCTGTTTGCGCCGCTAGCTCCGCAGGCTGTGTGCTGCGCGTCCTAAACGCTGCCTGTTAGCGCGTATCCGACTTAGGCCCTTGTTTCGCCCTGAAATACAAAAACACTGGAAACTAGTAATCTTGTACACACAATAATGCAAACAAGCATAGGGTTATGATCTAAATAATGCGTATAAATAGGCTCTATCAAACCCCCCACACTTGCCCCTTGTTCGTCCTCGAACAAGCACTCAAGCACGGATACCATTACCTCTCTGGAGTCTAGCGCACAGTCTTGCACTCTGGCGCGGTCTGCGCTGCTGAACACCTTGCGCTGCTCTACCACCTGCGCACATCTGCTCTCAACAGTTTCAAGTATAATAATTTCGAAATTCATTACCTCTCAGCTGGGATGAAAAATCATTTTCGGATGGCTGGGAGATAGCTCTTCACAGGCTCCAGAATGTCAGCTCTTTCTCCGAGGATGGGTATATGGTTAACAGCGCAAGCTTCTTCCGATGTGTGATTCTTCCGCGCACTTCCTGGGAACTCAAGCCTTTTGATGATTTTTTTCCTTGTGGTCTTTCCGCTCGCTGGTGCTCAGTGCGCATGTTGATTCTTTTGTGGCGCGCATCATCTGCTGGTATTTTTTCCATTTTGTACAGCTTTGTCTATGGTTCCTATCTTCCCAGAACGGTTCCAGTCTCGGCCTCCGGATAACAGCTATGGAACACCGCCCCGCTCTCCCTCCTCGGTCTATCTGCGTAGGTCGGCGCACGCATTTACACCCGCGCCCGCCTTCCTTAGCTCGACTTCCAGAGGGAAGGTGGTCTGTTTTCCCACCTCGCCACGCTTTGGGTATCTCGCCTTTGGCATCTGCGTGACCGAGCGCACTCACTTGTTCCGAAGGTCGCGAAGCACTGGCCTCTACTCACGCTCTCGACCATATACCTCTCCTCTGAAGCGCGAGCGACTAACCGCCTCTCTGGAGCATTTCTGTCAACTCCACATCCCCTGTATATCCCAACTAACAGGAGCAGAAAAAACGAAAAAATATATACTAAAAATAGTTGATAGCGCACGGCGCAATATGGATAGCGCAAACAAGCTGATCAGTGTGCGCAACCCGCACACAGCGCACTACTGCTACTGTTTCCTTCATTTAAACTAAGCTACACTAAAATGCTCAAAAAAAACGTGAAATGTAAGTGCAACGCTCCCCCCCCCCCCACACTTAAACAGAGTCGTGTCCCCACGACTCAAGCTCAAGCGCACGGAGGCGGCGCACACGCATGCAAGCAAAAATAAAGAACATAAAAATCCTAAAAACATAAAGTCAAGGCAGCGCAAATATAGCATAGGGGCACAAAATGTAGCACAGGAGTTCAGCACACGAATATAGCAACATAATATCAAATAGAGTTCAGCACATAAAGAAAAAAGAACACCACCCGAAAAGAAAATTATGCGCCCCCCCCCCCTCCGCAGCTCTAGATGTCCTCTGAGCTGGATGCAGCCGATGAACTACGCGCCTCCTCCTCTGAAGAATCCGTCACATATTCGGAGCTGGAGGAAGGCGGTACAACTGATAGGGCGACAGGCTGCGCCTCGCTGTCATCCTCTGAAGCACGGTCCCATAGCGAGTCTGAGCTGGTGCTAATGATGGGTTCGGCTATAGGGGACTTTGGAATGGACGGCTGGGCAGGGGAAGGTGCGGGTACTTGCTCTGGTTCAGGGGTGGGTTCCGGCGCTGGGGCTGCTGGCAACGGTCGAATGAGAAAAGTGCTGAAAAAATTCTAAGTCCTGCCCTTATATACCCCTCTGGCTGGCGCAGAGGTCCTGCACATTGTAGTGCCCACGGACCTGCGCACTGCTGCTCGACTAAAAATAACAAGTCCTAAACTGCCTAAAAGAAAAACCTAGAAAAACTAAAAGAAAAACATGTAAAATAAAACGAGTCGGGTTACCTCCCGACAAGTGCCTTTGTTTAACGTCGTTGGCTCGACTGTACCTCGTTACATGCCAAAATGCGTGTCAGCGACCCCCCCCCACCCTTGCTCCTGAGTGATCCTGCGCTTGTGCAGGCGCTGTGTTCTTCTTAGTCCTGCGCAAAGGATAAAAAGGGAAGTCAGCATGGATAATGTGTGAGAAATCTGCAGTAACGAGGGCAGATGAAGAGGAAGAAGAAATGTGAGCAATAGTCTCCAGTTCTCCCTCTGGTGCATCTGGTAGTGCCTCTGGCGCGTCAGCTGGTGCATCTGTTATGAAACGCCTGAGGATATGCTTGTCATGAAACGCCTTTGTCCGCTCCTTGTAATCGCGCAGTCCCTCATAGGCATCAAGGCGCAGCTCTTCTAATTCGCTGAGCTCAAAGGCGCGCTCCTTCCCGGCCTCGTCTAGATTCAGGTTGCAAATGCGTAAGGCCCAATATGCTTTGTGCTCTAGCTCCACTGGCAGGTGGCACGCTTTACCGTAGACCAACCGGAATGGTGAAGTCCCGATGGGTGTCTTATGCGCAGTGCGGTATGCCCACAGCGCATCGTCCAGGCGCTGGCTCCAATCTTTGCGCGAAGGTCTGATAGTCTTTTCTAGGATGCGCTTGATCTCTCTGTTGGAAACCTCGGCCTGTCCATTTGTCGGAGGATGATAGGCAGTGGACGTCTTGTGGCGCACTCCATAATGCTTGAAAACTTGCGCCACAATCCTGTTGCAAAAGTGCGTTCCCTGGTCGCTGATGACTGCCTTAGGCACCCCGTACCTGCAAAAGATATTAGTTTTGAGAAAATCAGCGACGGTCTTACCATCATCCTTCCTTGTGGCCTTAGCTTCAACCCATTTGGAGACATAGTCCACTGCCACCAATATGTACTCGTATCCGGCAGATGGAGGAAATGGCCCCATGAAGTCAATGCCCCATACATCAAATACTTCATCCAGAAAAATCGGCGTCTGCGGCATCTCATTGCGCGCTGATATGCCTCCTGTGCGCTGGCACCTATCACAATTCCTGCAGTGATCATATGCGTCTCTAAACAGGTGCGGCCAATAAAATCCGCAGTCCAGGACCTTCCTGCTGGTGCGCTTGGGACCAAAGTGTCCTCCACATGCGTGCGCATGACAAAACAGCAAAACAGAGTTAATTTCATGGTCAGGCACGCAGCGCCTCAATATCTGGTCAGGTCCTATTCTAAGCATATATGGATCATCCCAAATATAATGTTTGGACTCATGTCTTAATCTCATGCACTGGGTTTTATTGAAATGCGGAGGAAACGTACCTGTGACCAGGTAATTTGCAATGTGCGCATACCATGGTACCTTACCTGTCAGCGCCATCAGATGCTCGTCAGGAAATGTCTCCGTGATCTGCCCTGGCTCCTCCTCTTTCACAATCCTGCTCAGGTGGTCAGCAACTGTATTCTCCGTGCCCTTCTTGTCTTTGATCTCCAGGTCGAATTCCTGAAGTAGGAGCACCCAGCGCATCAGGCGCGGCTTAGTCTCCTTCTTGGACATTAGGTAGCAGATGGCTGCGTGGTCTGTGTATACGATGACCCTGGCGCCTAGAACATATGCACGGAACTTCTCTAGCGCAAACACAATTGCCAGAAGCTCCTTCTCCGTGGTGGTGTAGTTCCTCTGCGCAGCGTCCAGTGTGCGCGATGCATAGTAAATGGCGTGCGGCTTGTTGTCCACGCGCTGCCCCAAGACTGCACCTACTGCATAATCACTTGCGTCGCACATTAATTCAAATGGCAGGTTCCAGTCTGGTGCGCGCATCACTGGCGCACTGGTCAGCGCTTCCTTCAGCTTATCAAATGCTGCCCTGCACTCATCAGTAAAATCGAAGCACACATCCTTTTGCAAGAGGTTAGACAGGGGTATGCAAATTTTAGAGAAGTCTTTTATAAATCGCCTGTAAAACCCGGCATGTCCTAAGAATGACTTCACATCGCGAACGTTAGTGGCATAAGGTAGATTATAAATAAGGTCTATCTTAGCTTTATCTACCTTGATCCCCTCCTCTGAGATGATGTGTCCTAGTACTACACCATGCGTTACCATAAAATGACATTTTTCATAATTAAGCACTAGGTTCTTAGAAATGCAGCGCGCTAAGACTTTATCTAGATGAGTCAAGCATGTATCAAAGGTACCTCCATATACAGTAAAATCATCCATGAACACTTCTATGCATATACCAATCATATCAGAGAAAATGCTCATGACTAAGCGTTGGAACGTACCTGGCGCGTTGCACAGCCCAAATGACATGCGCCGAAACGCAAATGTACCGAACGGGCAGGTGAATGTGGTCTTCTCTTGATCCTCCGCAGCTATGGGTATCTGATTATACCCTGAATATCCGTCCAAGAAACAAAAATAGGGCTTACCTGCTAATCTGTCCAGCATCTGGTCCTTGAAGGGTAGTGGGAAATGGTCCTTGCGCGTCACTGCGTTGAGCTTCCTGTAGTCGATGTACATGCGCCATCCAGTCTGTATGCGCTTGGGAACTAGCTCGCCCTGCGCATTCTCTTCCACTGTGATTCCTCCCTTCTTAGGCACAACGTGCACTGGACTGACCCATTTGCTGTCCGAGATGGGGTCTGGCACCATCTTCCAACAGAATTCTATGCATGCATACGTCCGGGCTCACTCCGCGCAGGTCAGCAAGTGTCCATCCTATGGCGCGCTGGTTCTTGCGCAGCACCTGCTGTAAACGCACTTCCTGCTCCTCTTCTAATCCTTTCTTTATGATCACTGGCAGGGTGTCCTCACTTCCCAGGAAAATGTATTTGAGATGTTCTGGAAGTTGCTTCAGCTCGACCTTGGGTGCCTGTTCAATGGAGGGCAAGATTTTATTAGCAGTGCAAATATGAACTATATTGTGTACCTGTCTGAGTTCTGGTTCAGCACTGCTCAGCTCCTCGTCCTGCTCCTCCAACTCTGCTTGTGCCAGTGGCTCTGGTCCCACCGTTGCGCTTGCGCATTGCGCGTCTGTGACTAAATCATCCAAGTTGTCCATTGCGTGCACTGTGGCGTCTTCGTGCGGATGCTGCATCCCCTTGAATATATTGAAATGGATTTCTTCACCATCCACTTATATGGAGAGCGTGCCTCTCCACACATCTATCTTCGTGCGCGCGGTCATAAGGAAAGGTCTGCCCCGTAGGATTTGCGCACTGCTGATGCTCGATTCCCCCTCATTTCTAGCACATAAAAATCTGTTGGGAACACCAGCTCTCCTACTCGCACAAGAACGTCCTCTATCATGCCTGCAGGTTGTTTGCACGATCGATCCGCTAGCTGAATGGTGAGACCTGCAGGCTTTAGTGGTCCAAGGCGCAATGTCGCATATAGAGAATAAGGTAATAAATTGATAGATGCGCCTAAGTCAATCATGCAGTTGCTCACTGTGGTTTTACCTAGAGTGCAAGGGATAGTGAATGTACCTGGGTCTCGGCACTTAGGTGGTACCTTATGTTGTACGATCGCTGAGGCCTGCGCATTTAACATTACCTGTGCGCACTCGCCTTTTCGTCGCTTGTTTGTGCACAGCTCCTTCAAAAACTTGGCGTACCTGGGAATCTGCCGAACTGCTTCAATAAGGGGAATGTTGATTTCCACCTTGCTGAATAACTCGTATAGCTCTTTGTCCTGCGCTTCCTTCCTAGCCAAGGGTGCCTGCACAGGGAAAGGTGCAGGTATATTAGTACGATTCGTGCTCTTGTCTTTTAATTCTGTTATACCTGGCGCTTCGCCCTGCTGGCTTGTGGCTGGCACTTCTAGCTGCGCATTCTGCTCTGGTTGCGCATTCTGTTCTGCTGGATCCGGGACATGCGCGGGTGCCTTCGCAGTCTGTTCTGTTCCTATTGTGCGCCCAGTCCTCAGTGTTACTGCATTGACTCCTCCTTTGGGGTTCTGAATCACTTGCAAAGGCAGGTTGCCATCGCTCTTTTTTAGCTCATATACTGTGGTTGCGATTTGTGATAGCTGCGTTTCAATGGACTCGAACCTCTTGTCATACTTCTCGTCATTTTTGCGCACTGTGTCTGCTAGCTGCCCTACGATATCTTCCAAAGATCGCCTCGGTTGCTGGTTGTTATGCGCTGGTGCGTCAGTGCGGCGATGCGGTGGATTGTAAGGCGCAGCTTGTTGCGTCTGCTGTGGCGCGCGCTGATCTGTGGACTGCCTCTGGAAATTGTTCTCCTCCTTCCATCTGAATCCATTTGCGGCTAGTCCAAAGCGCGGCTGGTTCTGCCTCGGTGGTCCTCTGTTATCCCATCCTCCAAGAGCATTGACATCTCCAGTTTCTTCAAATAGTGTGGGACATTCATCAGTCTTGTGCTCGGTGGACCTGCAAAATTCACATACCTTTGGCGCAACTGGTGGTGCGCTTTGCGCACTCATCAACTTCTGCAGCATGGCCTTCATTTCCTTGATCTCAGCGCTTGTTTCTACCTGATGCACAGAACGAGTACGACTATTTTCAAGTGTTAGCTGATGTCTTACCTGACCAGCAGAGTCTTCTATCAGCTGCCACGCGTCTTCTGGATACATGTTGCAAATGTCGCCTCCTGCGCATGCGTTCAATAACCTCAGCTCCATGGGCAGCAGCCCATTCAGGAAGTTCTCTATCAGCACATTCTGAGGCAGGCCATGATTGTAGCAGTTGGCCTCTAGCTCCCTGAAACGCTCGTAATATTCTGACAGTGACTCCCCTGCGCTCTGCCTTGGCGCGGCCAGTTCTCTTCTGAGTAGCGCCATCTTTGCTGCGGGATAGAATTTGTCCAGGAATTTCTTCTGCAGCTGCTCCCATGTGTGAATGGATCCTGCGGGTAAGTTCATCAACCAATGTCTGGCTGTATCACACAGTGAAAATGGGAATGCCTTCATTTTCAGCGCTTCATCGCTTTCTCCTTTGGTCTTCATGTTTTCGCATATGACTAGGAATTCTCGCACATGCTTGACTTGATTTTCATTGTTCATCCCGTGGAACTTGGGCATGTGATGGATGAGCGAGCTCCTCAGTCAAAATGTCCGTTTGGCGGAAGCACGATGCACCATGGCTGGTTGATAGGGATGGGGGCTGACATCTCGCGCACTGCTCTGCGTCGCGCAGCTTGTCGTGCGGGTGGCGCATTATACAGTTCAGCGGCCATCCTTGCTTCAACTTTGCACTGCACTTCCTCTCTGAACAGGGCTGCGCGGTTATGTGCCCTTGCTTCCTCTGGGGTTCTGTCCCCTAGGTTGTCGCCTACGACACTGTCATCTTCCATGACCTGTTCTGAATCTCAAAGAAAATGAAATTAAAAGATAACTAATGTTGCTGAGTCTGTCAGTGCGCAACTAGAATCTGCGCAGCGCAACTGTTTCAAGGTTGCGCAGGCTAATGGTGATTGCGCGCTGTCAGAAACAACAACGAAAACAAAACAAACTGAAATAACTAGTTACTAAAAAAAAAGAAAACGTAAACTAACTAAAACTTAGCTGTGTTGCTGCGAGGACCTGCACTAGCCAACTGCGCCAGCCGAGACACTACAACCTGCACGCACCTGCTAGTTGCTGTTTCTTTGATACTTTAGATATTATTTACTATTTGTATGATGTTTACTACTAGCATGTCTAGCTAAACACTTAGTATCGGTTGGGCATGAATCTATGAGTATTTCCTTTGAGACTTGCGCTTAATGCATAGCCTGTTTGCTTATATTAATTATGTGCACATTGTTGGCAGCTAGTTGCATGAGTAGGGGAAGCCTTGAACCGCAATCTTAGTCTTGTTGCTTGTTGTTGTATGTTAAACTAGTTGAATAGCCTTGCGGTGCCGACTAGGAGTAACGCGCTAGGATAATCAGTTGCTACTGTGACAGGATTCGCAGCTGCTTAAACTAGTCTTAAGAATTAATAGCTCATGAACTTTGATCGAAACATGCGCACATGTTAGGAAGCCTTGATCGGACACTAACATTAGCAAACTAAACTGTAGACATTTAGAGTTGATGATAAGGAATACACTCATAGAGGATTGTCTGCGCCGATACTTCTCATAGTCATAGTACTTAATCTCTACTGCCTGCGCACGTCTAGTGCAATTTCTGTGTTTTTACTCGCGCATTGCGCAACCCCAATCACTCACACCCCCAGTTTTCGTAAGTGCAGTTTACTAGTTAAAGCTAATCTACTTGCTCCCTGTGGATTCGACCCCGACTTAACCGCTGTACTAAGTGGAAGAGGAAGGATTATATTTGACGCGCACAACGACGCGTGCTATCAAATTTTGGCGCCGTTGCCGGGGAGCAACACAGATAAGCTTTAATTAGCTTAAGATTTCTTTTATAATAGTTAGTTATTTCAGTTTGCTTTATTTTCGTTGTTGTTTTTGACAGCGCGCAGTCACCATTAGCCTGCGTAACCTTGAAAAAATTGCGCTGCGCAGATTCTAGTTGCGCACTGACAGACGCGACAGCTTAGTTTTCTTTTAATTTCGTTTTCTTTGAGATTTAGAACAGGTCATGGAAGATAACAGCGTCATTGGAGATAACATGGGGGACAGAACCGCAGAGGAAGCGAGGGCACATAACCGCGCAGCCCTTTCAGAGAGGAAGTGCAGCGCGAGGTTGAAGCAAGGATGGCCGCTGAAGTGTATAATGCGCCACCCGCGCGACAAGCTGCGCGACGCAGAACAGTGCGCGAGATGTCAGCCCCATGGTGCATCGTGCTTCCACCAGACGGTCATTTTGAACTAAGGAGCTCGCTCATTCATCACATGCCCAAGTTCCACGGGATGAACAACGAGAATCCAGTCAAGCATGTGCGTGAGTTCCTAGTCATTTGCGAGAACATGAAGGCCGAAGGGGAGAGCGACGAAGCGCTGAAGATGAAAGCGTTCCCATTTTCATTGTGTGACACGGCCAGGCATTGGCTAATGAACTTACCAGCAGGATCAATTCACACATGGGAGCAGCTGCAGAAGAAGTTCCTGGACAAATTTTATCCCGCAGCAAAGATCGCGCTACTCAGGAGGTAGCTGGCCGCACCTAGGCAGGGCGCAGGAGAGTCGCTGTCAGAGTATTACGAGCGTTTCAGGGAGCTGGAGGCCAACTGCTACAATCATGGCCTACCCCAAAATGTGCTGATAGAGAATTTCCTGAATGGATTGCTGCCCATGGAGCTGAGATTATTGAACGCATGCGCAGGAGGCGACATTTGCAACATGTACCCAGAAGACGCGTGGCAGCTGATAGAGGACTCTGCTGGACAGGTAAGACATTAGCTAACACTTGAAAATAGTCGTGCTCGTTCTGTGCATCAGGTAGAAACAAGCGCTGAGATCAAGAAAATGAAGGCCATGCTTCAGAAGTTGATGAGTGCGCAAGGCGCACAACCAGTCGCGCCAAAGGTATGCGAGTTCTGCAATTCCACTGAGCACAAAACCGATGCATGTCCCACGCTTTTTGAGGAATCAGAAGATGTCAATGCTCTTGGAGGATGGGATAACAGAGGGGCACAGAGGCAGAATCAACCGCGTTTTGGACAAGCCGCAAATGGGTTCAGATGGAAGGATGAAAACAATTTCCAGAGGCAGTCCACGGATCAGTGCGCGCCACAGCAGACGCAACAAGCTGCACCCTACAATCCACCCCATCGCCGCACTGACGCACCAGCGCAGAACAACCAGCAGCCGAGGCGATCCTTAGAAGATATCGTGGGGCAGCTAGCAGACACAGTGCGCAAGAATGATGAGAAGTATGACAAGAGGTTCGAGTCCATTGAGAAGCAGCTATCACAGATTGCGACCACGGTGTACGAGCTGAAAAAGAGCGATGGCAACCTGCCTTCGCAAGTGATTCAAAATCCCAAGGGAGGAGTCAACGCGGTGACACTGAGGACTGGGCGCACGATAGGAACAGAGCAGACCACGAAGGCGCCCGCGCAACCAGCTGCGCAAGTCCCGGATCCAGCAGAGCAGAATGCGCAACCGGAGCAAGACGCGCAATCAGAAGCGCCAGCCACAAGCCAGCAGGGGAAGTGCCAGGTATAACACAATTAAAAGACAAGGGCACGAATCGTACTAACATACCTGCACCTTTCCCTGTACAGGCACCATCGGCTAGGAAGGAAGCACTTGATAAGGAGCTTTACGAGTTATTCAGCAAGGTGGAAATAAACATTCCCCTTATTGAGGCAGTCCGGCAAATCCCTAGGTACGCCAAATTTCTAAAGGAGCTGTGCACAAACAAGAGGAGGAAAGGCGAGTGCGCACAAGTAATGCTAAATGCGCAGGCCTCAGCAGTCGTGCAACATAAGGTACCACCTAAATGCCGAGACCCAGGTACGTTCACCATTCCATGCACTTTAGGTAATACCACAGTGAGCAATTGCATGATTGACTGAGGCGCATCTATAAATGTGCTACCCAATTCCCTATATGCGTCATTGCGCCTTGGAGCACTAAAGCCTGTAGGTCTCACCATTCAGCTAGCAGATCGGTCGTGCAAGCAACCTACAGGCATGATATAGGATGTTCTTGTGTGAGTAGGAGAGCTGGTGTTCCCAGCAGATTTCTATGTCCTAGAAATGGAGGGTGAGTCGAGCACAGGCAGTGCGCAGATCCTACTGGGCAGACCATTTCTGATGACCGTGCGCACAAAGATAGATGTGTGGAGGGGCACGCTCTCTATGGAAGTTGATGGCGAGGAAATTCATTTCAACATATTCAAAGGGATGCAGCACCCTCATGAAGACGCCACAGTGCACGCAATGGACAGCATAGACGACTTAGTTGCAGATGCGCAATGTGTAAGCGCAACAGAAGAACCTGAAACACTGGCACAGGCAGAGTTGGAGGCGCAAGAGAATGAGCTGAGCAGTGCTGTATTAGAATCCAGACAGGTACAAGACTTAGTTAATGTCTGCACTGCTAATAAAATCTTGCCCTCTATTGAACAGGCACCCAAGGTCGAGCTGAAGCAACTTCCAGAACACCTGAAATACATATTCTTGGGAAATGAAGACACTCTACCAGTGCTCATCAAGAAAGGATTAGAAGAGGAGCAGAAGGCGCGATTACAGCAGGTGCTGCGCAAGAACCAGCGCGCTATAGGATGGACACTTGCTGATCTGCGCGGAGTGAGCCCGGACGTATGCATGCATAGGATTCTATTGGAAGATGGTGTCAAACCATCCAGGGAGGCTCAGCGCAGATTGAACCCGAACATGATGGAGGTGGTGCAGAAGGAGATC
The DNA here is from genome assembly GCA_963678935.1 of Umbilicus rupestris. NCBI lineage: Eukaryota > Viridiplantae > Streptophyta > Magnoliopsida > Saxifragales > Crassulaceae > Umbilicus > Umbilicus rupestris. The sequence goes on along the minus strand of OY787611.1, from coordinate 10,457,765 downwards.
CTGAAGTTGCTTGACGTAGGAGTCATTTACCCTATTTCGGACAGCAAATGGGTAAGTCCAGTGCACGTTGTGCCGAAGAAAGGAGGAATCACAGTAGAAGAGAATGCGCAGGGCGAGCTAGTTCCCAAGCGCATTCAGACTCGATGGCGCATGTGTATCGACTACAGGAAGCTTAACGCAGTCACGCGCAAGGACCATTTCCCGCTACCCTTTATGGACCAGATGCTAGACTGATTGGCAGGTAAGCCCTACTTTTATTTTTTGGACGGATACTCAGGGTACAATCAGATACCCATAGCTGCGGAAGATCAAGAGAAGACCACATTTACCTGCCCATTCGGTACGTTCGCGTTTCGGCGCATGTCATTTGGGCTGTGTAACGCGCCAGGTACGTTCCAACGTTTAGTCATGAGCATCTTTTCTGATATGATTGGTATATGCATAGAGGTGTTCATGGATGATTTTACTGTACACGGAAGTACCTTTGACTCATGCTTAACTCATCTTGATAAGGTCTTAGCGCGCTGCATCTCAAAGAACCTAGTGCTCAATTATGAAAAATGTCATTTCATGGTATCGCATGGTGTAGTACTAGGACATATTATCTCGCAGGAGGGGATCAAGGTAGATAAGGCCAAAATAGATCTTATTTCTAATCTGCCTTATTCCACTAACGTGCGCGATGTGAAATCATTCCTTGGGCATGCCGGATTTTACAGGCGCTTCATAAAAGATTTCTCTAAAATTTGTATACCCCTGTCTAACCTCTTGCAAAAGGATGTGTGTTTCGAATTTACTGATGAGTGCAGGGCCGCGTTTGATAAGCTGAAGGAGGCGCTGACAAGTGCGCCAGTGATGCGCGCGCCAGACTGGGACCTGCCATTTGAACTGATGTGCGACGCAAGTGATTATGCAGTAGGTGCAGTCCTGGGACAGCGAGTGGACAAGAAGCCGCACGCCATTTATTATGCATCGCGCACACTGGACGCTGCGTAGAGGAACTATACCACTACGGAGAAGGAACTTCTAGCAATTGTGTTTGCGCTGGAGAAGTTCCGTGCATATGTTCTTG